>OZ035961.1:33601683-34801683 GCA_964034945.1 Chrysopilus asiliformis
AATTAAAGTTTAATTTAATAAAATTTATTGTGCGGTTTAATAAATAATGATATATTTAAACTGAATTATACTAAACGAAAAAAAAAATGAAAACCATGTATACGATTATATAAAAACACAATAGAAAATACAAGTGAAATTGACTCAAATGGAAAAAACTCTTTAACATCAAACATTTTTCCATTCGAAATGGATTCGGTTCGAAAGTCTTACGTGTGTTAAATGCAGAAAGTATTCTTGCCAAAATACAATAAAAAAAGTTACTCGGAAAATGAAAAATTTTAATTTAATTGACTAACTAACATCAACAATGGTTATACGATTAAAAATTAAGTTTTTAAAATTAAATTTTATTTAAAAAAAAAAATGCGACGAAACCAAGTATACAAACAAATTTCTGTTAACGTTATGTTTAAAAAAAATCCTAAAGGAATTCTTTAACAAAAAAAAACATCGCAAATATACACACTCATAAAAACATCGCGGGTGATCGGTATTAAATGTTAAAAAAAACTATTAATAATTACAATAAAGATAATAAATAATTAAAAAAAAAACTAACTGGCGAGTGTCAAATAACAAAATATATATTTTTTAAAATAATTAAAATAACAACCCTAAGTCCAACTTAAGTTCAAATCGATTGTATACGAAATCAATATTTAAAAAAAAAAACATTAATGAAGAACAAGAACATTTTGATAGATTCTTAGTTTTTTTCTTCAATTATTATACTTAAAATTGGTGTCTCTTTTGACAAAATGGAAAAATATGCTTTAATTGTAAAGCTATATGGGCATTTTTTATATCGAATGAATTCAATGAGAAGAAATCATTTTTAAACTTACAAATTTGATCAAGAAACTTAATAACAATGAGTATACTGATGGTAAATTTAGTTGAAATCTTAATTCTGTTTCATTTTTAACGATTAGTAATTAATATTTTCAATTGGAGTCGAAATTTTCAAAAAAAAAACAAAAACAAACATTTCAATGTTATTTAATAGTTGCGAAACATTTCTATAATGTGATTATCTCCGCATCAAGTTTTTTTTTTCTAAAAAAAAAGGAATGATAAAAAGGAATTCTTTTTTATCTAAAATAGTTTTCATTTTTTTTCTTTAAAGAAACAAATTGTGTTATAAACTTTAGTTTTTTTCTTTACTAATTCTTATTGTCATTATATATTTTTTATTACAATTTTTATATACATATATAATTATTGACAATTTAAATGTCATTGTTGCTTCGTTATTTGTACATACAAAATTAATAAATAATATACGTAATATATCAGTAAATGAAATTATGATAATAAAACAAATTAAAAACAATTATTTTAATTTTTTTACTTTTATCGTTGTGCGACTTTTTTCTGAGAAGGAAATGCCAGACAAATTGAAAGTGATAAATCTTTAGTACACTGTTTAAGTAGGATATGATATTGCGATTTTTTTTGTACTTATAAAACATTTATGCAATTGGCACTTTTAATAAAATTGTGAGACGTACATATTTTCATAGTAAAAGCTTAATTCTTTAATAATGAAAACTTAAATTGTTATAACGACTAAAGGTAGAAATAGACGCTGCGATGGTCGTACCGACTTGTGTTGGACCGATATCGAGCTGACGGTTAGCACACACACGATACGATTTACTTGCGATTTGATCGAATAATCAGTTTTTACTAGCAAATATCACTCGAACAACGCAGCACAATTGTGAAATAATATCGTATCGACGGTCGCATGGCAGACCACAAACGATACAATCTGCCGCATGCGACCGCAGGTTTTGGCTCAGCGACGTACGACCGTGCGATATCGGGCCCAACCGTCATTTCGTGCGCATACACGATACAATTATCGCATGCAACCGCAAATCGGCCCGACGATTGTACCGACCATCGCAGCGTCTATTTCTACCTTAATGCTGCGTTTACACGAATTACAAATTTGTCATTTTTTTTGTCATTATCGTGTAAATAGTATCATTTTTGTCATTATTTCTGTCAGAAAAATGACAATCTCTCATAAAAGAATGAACTTGTCCATTCTTTTATGACAGATTGTCATTATCTGTCATTCGTGTAAACCCAGCATTACAGTGTCCTGATAAATTGCAGCTATAACCGGTATTTCATCAAGATATACGTTGTGATCAACTTTAGAACGGAATTAATCTAGTTTTTAGTTACATTCGGTTAAAAAATTTCGATGTTCTATAAAATTAAAAAAAAAAATACTTTTTTTTGAATTTATTTGGAAATTTACTCTCAAGAACCCAAAAGTTCCCTAAAACGAGCTGAAAAGGAATTTATTTTATATATGTTGCAAAGTCGTCATCGCACCTGAAATTCTTAAATTATCACTTTGTGGTCACGACAACCACTCTACGACTTCTTGTGTTACCAAGGCAGTAATTGTTCCGAGATGAAGTTGGAAGAAATATCAATTATTACGGTTAGAAGGATTAAATTTGGGGAGATTAAATTTGAATAGAAATTCCAATAGCAAGTCTAACAAAATCTCTGAAAAATCTTAAAGCATTATTTCATGGTTGGTTTTTTTTTCTTTTGTTTTTTTTTTTCTTTTTTGTGGAAAGTTTACGAATTTATGACATGTAGGCAAATCACGGATTTTTTTAAAAGAATCTTTTTTCTTTCCTCTGCTATAGAAGAAAAGCAAACTTTCTAATCAGTACGAAATCCGTTTCAGGCAAAAATATGAAGATGTCCGTGCATCTGTCTGTCGATCTGTCCGTTGTACGTATCTTAAATAACTCGAGAACGCGTTGACCTAGCGACTTGAAATTTTTTGTAAATAAGTTTTACAAAAACCGTAGTTTTCTATCAACTTTTGGAAATTTACCGTTAATTTTTTGAAAATTTCTCTAGACATGCGTTTTTTGGAAAGACTTCTGGAACCAAATTTTAAGGATATAAAATTTTCAACATTTTTTGCTTTAACACATTGACCGCCATGGCTATCATTGTTGATAGCCAGTGAGCCATGGCTATCATTTTTGATAGCCAGTGAAAATTGGTACTATGATTCATGAGCGGTCATTTTCGATAGCTGGGTCTACAATCTACATGCATACATACATACATTCATACATACGTACAGTCTACATACGTCTACATGTATTGGCATCTCCCTTACATTTTTGCAACATTGGTCTGGCAGTCAACGTGTTAATGGTTTTTTTTGTAAATCTAACGGTTCCCATAATATATGACAAAAATCAAGTTTTTTGAAAATTTGTCGAAAACTATGCGCTTTTGAGAAAAAAATGCAGAATCAAATTTAAAGAAGATAACATTTCCTGCATTTTTTCTTTTAACTGGTTTTTGTTAGATTTAACGGATTTCGAGATATTTGAAATAATTTTAATAATTTTTTTTACACATTTTCCGAAACCAAACATTGTTGAGGAAAGTTTCGTGTTGATCGCAACTGATATTTTTATTTTGGCTCAGCAGTAATAAAAATAAATATATTTGAGTAGTTACAATACTGGTAAGACAAATACCAATTTACTGCAACTTATTAACTCTTTACTGCATGACTTTTTTTTATTTGGCTGAAAATATGTTTTCAGATGGAAAACCACCTTCTAAGTTCGGGAAAAATATTTAAAAAAATCGAGTGTCTAAAACATAGAAGATATGAATGAATTTTGATATTTGTCATCAATGCTTAACTATAGGACATAACAATAAAATGCGTAGATTAAATGAGGCGATGAGAGCAAAAGTGGACCAAGCCAAATAATCGAGTTTTTGAAGCTTTTCCACTTTTGTACTATTATTGACTGTAAATTTTTGGAAAAAAAACATTCTATGGACTTTATTACTCAATGTTGAAATGTTCTTTTGTGCATCCAAACAATTTTATCTAAAAACTCACTCGCAATAGTGATTCAAACACAAAAAAACTCACGATTTCGACATGTGGGTTGGTCCACTCTTGCTCTGATAGCCTCAAATATAAGAAATAGAAGTTATTTCTGTTATTTGTTTATTTTTTTAGATTACACCGCCAAAAGTTTTAACTATTTACCAGTTTTAATTCAAAACTAGTGTTTTTTCAAAATGGCTGTTATTTTTACGATTTTGAAATTTTGCTCATAATTTTTGATATAATATAAAAGTTAGTAAATTTTTTCAAAGAGTATCTTTTTTTTTGTGTTAATAGTGTCAATGATGGGTTTCTTGCTGAAAATTTAGCTAAAACTTGAATGGCGTAAATATGATATCGAAAAACGTGGCTGTATCATAAGTGATACACTATGCAGTAAAGCGTTAAAGATTTTTATTGATTTTTTTAATCAAACTTATTTTTTGATTTTTAGCCCCCATAAATTTAACTAGTTTAATGCCCAACAATATAAATAAAGAACGATTTTACTAACAATTCAAAATTATTTATCTTATAATCGAAAATAAAAGTGCAGTGTATACATTTTTTTAAATTTATTACCAATAAAGATATCTATTTGACCAGAACAGTGTACTAAATTTGAGTATGTTCTTTAATTCCAAGTTTTTCTACAGTTGGTTTCAAGAAAAATCTTTTCTTGAATGCAAACATGAGCAAAAACGAATTTTGTTTTCAATAAAAGATTTTCTCTATACGTTTTACATGAGATTGCATCCAAACTCTCGCCAGAATAGAACTTCATTACTTTTTAGTTATTTTTCTGGATTTGTAGCTTTACACGTAAAATCTTCTAGTGTAATACTACTACCAAAAAGCCCAATAAGTGATCGAATAAATTTTAGTATGAAACAAAAATTTGCAACCAAATACGTAATAATTGAGAGTATACATGAAAATACGATAAAAAAATGAGTATAGTATGACATTACACGAAATACGATATATTTTTCGATTAAATTCGCGACAAAATTTTAAAATTCCTTACTCTTATCCAAAGTTTGTTTCACAAAGAAAACATAAAAAAGAAAAGCATAATAAAAAAAAACCAAAATTAACAAGTAATACAAAATAATGTGAATAAATAATAATGGCAAGAAAAAAATTAATGCAAAATGCTCGTTTTATGAAAACAAAAAAAAATGAAAAAATGAGGAAAAATAAATGTTTTGTTGTTATAAAATTAAAAAGAAAATGGTCGTTATTATTCTAAAATTAACTCTCCATTACCTCACATGCATGTTCGAAATGGCGGTAAATCCGAATCTAATTTATTCAAATTCAAATTCAAAATCTATGAGGCTTAAAATGCCTTGAAATGTTCCACTTTGCGTTTAAAGTTTAAATCCGTCCCCTTTGAGTAATTAATGCAAATACCTTTGCTATCCTTGTAAGGCTTCGATATTGTGGCTTTTCTTTAAATGCGGTTTATTTTCAAACGAAGCTCAAAGGAGAGGATTTTTTTTTTGCAAAGCTTAAAAGTACAAGTAAAAAGGAATCGTGGTATTTTAACAGGTTTAATGAGGTGTTAATAGTATTTAAAATAGGTTGATTTTGGAAAAGGTAAGAAACTCCCTTGAAACCACCGATTTTTATTGCAGTATTTTTTTCGTTTCTTTTCTTTTGAATAAGATTATTCCAATTAGGTAGCTAAATGTCGATTTTAATTATCGCATTTCACTTAGGGGCTTTTTAATCGCCCTTATTTCCTTTTTGCGGATTTTTTTTTTGTTTCTAAATTTGAATAAAAAGTATTACATTGTATATATTTTTTGTGGCATTTTCACGAATTTTGTATGCAGTTTTGGAAACTTTATATTGAAAAACTAATTTAATTTGCTCACTTTATGATAAAAATTCGAACAGAAATGAATTTTTCGGAGAATAGTTTTTGGTTTTTAAAGGAATCGTTTTTTAGGTAATCTTAAAAAGGTCTTTCCCATAAATAAAAAAACACACTTTAAAAATAATTTTTGACAAAAAGACTTATATTTTATATTTCAAACAGCGGATATGATCTCATATTAGTCCCCAATTTGTTAAAAAAGTATAAAATTTTTATTATGCAAGAAGTGAAAATAGCCCACTCAAAACAAGACATTTTCCGTGAAACATTTTCATCCCACTGATTAAATGAAATAAATTTAACTACATTTTGTGCACACAGAGATGGATATCCTTATCCAAAATATCCCAAATAAGTTAGTAAATTGCGTTCAAAATGAAATTCCGTGACATCTTCTTTACAGCATTTCGAGTTTCAATTTTATTGCCTACCAGCCATCAAAACCATTTTAAGTACATTTAGTCATAAAATTTGACATTAACACATTAAAAATGACACCTTACTGCTTACGGCAACGCCAAAATACAAAAATTCACTACACAAAAAAAAAATGAATCTCTGATCTCAGATTGTATTTAAAGTTGATGGTTTGGTAAAACTTCATTTCTTTCTTTTATTCAATTTAAGTGTTTTTATTTGTAGTTCTTTTTTTTGTACATTCTTAGAGTTTCATCTCATGATTATAACGAATAACTCTGTCGACCGACCACATAGCATGTTGATTATTCATATTATACGCTTTAAATCTAGCATCAATAAAAATAATAATAACATCATCAACATTGGGAAAATAATCAACTTGAAAATAGTTGGAGTTATTCAGCTCTTATATTATAATGGCCTAAAGATGTACCACCAGTACGATTCATGTTGTTTGGATATGTACACCTTAAGATTTAGAATGGTAAAATTTTGTCCAACATAGGCACGCTATGTGAAGATTTGAGTGACTAAACTACACTTAGAAAGAAATAATTATGAAAACACTATCAGAGTGGCTTTTTTTTAAAGAAACTGTTGAAGGAACTAGTAATTCTTCTTGAATTATTTTTTTTAACATCTTTAGTCAATCAGAAAGACTTTTGTGTGAAATTTTTCGTAAGATTTTTCCTATTAGTGAATGACAAACACTCCAGTGTTAATCAACAGTGTTGACTAATTACATTACAAAATTTCATAAATATCCGAAAGGGTTTCTGAAGATAAAATCTTTGATTTTTGGGGCATTTATTTATATTTAACTTATCGTGAGACTTTGGCTCAGTTAATAAGTCAGAATTCTTAAACGGAAAACACGTTAAATCTCTCATGTTGAAACACTTTCATAAAACCGTTGCATTACCTACCTACCTTTTGAAGGTCTTTAGAATTCCTACCCCACCGCTTTTGATGTCTTTCTAGCTTTAATGAAATGACGATTAAAGAAGCAACCACGCCCATCGTGGTCACGCAAATTACGTGTCGGCATTAGGCTATTACTCCACACAATGTGGCATCGCTCATTTAGACTTTCCCAATATCCACCTGGATGACTAAAATTATGAATACCAGGAAATACAAGTGAAGTTATGGTAGAAACTCTCCGACAAAAATTACTTCTTACTCAGACGTTGTTTGGTCTACAAGAACCTTTCGCCATCATAGCAAATCGCTCATCGTTTAATAATTTTCATTCTCATATGCGTACCTAGTTTGGTGTGGCAATGGGCAATTTACACCTGAACTAAAATTCTTTCTTTAAAAAAAATCATCCCCTTATAATAAATACACAGTAATCAAAAATTTCGTGGGTTAAAAAACGTTCCAAATTAAATATCCTTATAATGAACGTCAAAAACGACCATCATCGCTGCTCAATTTTCTTTAATTCTCTATAAACTTCTTTGTGTGTGCTGGATGCGCGTGGCGTTGGTGTTTTATAGTGTCACGTAACAGGCGTACCATTAAATGGAGATACTAAAATTACATAATTTGGTAATTTAAGGAGTTCATCACACACCGAGAGAAAAAACAACATTTCGGGCAGGAAAAAAAAAATTGGAAAGAGGAAGGTAGGACTCGTGTTTTGATGAAGGGCAACCAATTCAGAGTTTTAAGCGGTTGTCCTTATATGTGGGCGAAAAAAAGGTTTACAGTTCTTGTTAGCAAATTTTCCATCAAAATGTGAGACTGCATCAAGGATTAAAAATGCATTAGAGCATCAGGTTACTTGTGCTTGAACACAATACGATCTCCGATGTTTGTCAAAAGGCAGACGCCGCATAGCCATCCAGAGCACGTGGTGGTTGGGATAGGAGTTTTAATATCCATAAACTTCCTTTTTTCTGACTTTTTTCTTAATTTAGGGTATTTCAAGTGCTCGTGGTTGAGTCTGTTAAGATCTCTTCCCTTCCCCATTCTAATCAATTGATCTCTGCGGATGAAATTCGAGATTACATACAATACAGCCGATACCAATGTATTCCTTACTGTTATTTATCGTGTGGAGGTAATTTGAGATCAAATCGACAGAGTAATATGGCGAGATATTGAGGATATTAATTATCCTTGAAATTTAATAACTCAGCGATTTTAATGAAGTTATAATTCTCAATATTTTTTTTTGTAATATTAGGAGATGTCCATAAATTAAGACACAATAATTTTCGCCTTTTCTAACCCTCCTCCCCTATTGCGGCGATTTTCCGCAATTTTTGTCGTGAAAAGTGCGCCCTCTACTATAAATGTGTGACGTATTTTGTGAACAGCCCCTTATTAGAATTTTTAATTAAATTTTTGTCGAATTCGCACAATATTTTCCGAATTTTCATAAAACTTTAGTGTTTAATTGTTGTAGAGATCACTACAAAAATTTGAATACCTAACTAATTTTTATACCCGTATGGTGAAACCAAAGGGTATATTAACTTTGCCTTACCGTTTGTAACGCCAAGATCCCGTCATCGCACAAAAAAATGAATTACACCAGTGTGTTTAGAATGATAAAAAAAATTGAATTTTGCATGTCCGTCCGTCTGTCTGTCTGTCCGTCTGTCTGTCCGTCTGTCTGTCCGTCCGTCTGTCTGTGGCGCGGATTTCGGTAGCACAGATTGAGCTAGAGACTTTAAATTTTGCGCAGATCAGTTTTTCGTAAAATGCGAGGCTAAGTTCGTTAATGGGCAAAAATGGACCATTAGGGGGGGGGGGTACCCCCCATACGAACGAAAACGTTTTTTGCGAATATCTCAGAAACGGTTCATCTTATGAAAAAAGTGCGAGAACAAAAGTTATTTAGGATACGATTCTACATAAAACTCCCATACATCAAAATCCGATTGGAATAAATTTTAAAAAATCTTATTGGAAAATTTGACTTCAAAGTGGAATTTTGGTATAACTGTTCGAATTTTGATACGAATATCACCATACGGGTCTCCAATGATTGCCAGACTGGCAATTATAGCTTTAGTTATGTTTTTCATTTTAATTAACCCATTAAGGTCTGCTCATAGATCCTGTCGCACTTTTTTGTTGAAATTTTCTCAAGATAGCCTTATGGGTCATAGAAGCTGCCCTGCAAAATTTTGGAGTTGTACCTATAAAAACGTAAATGAGATGAATTTGACTCCCCTGAGATTCGAAATAGATAATTAAATATCCAATAGGCTTTTACGGGGTCCGTGGTATTGGAAATTGATTATGAAGGCACTCGATGCGGCCATAAATACCGGTAATGTAATGTAATCCTGGTCATGTTTTTTTTTATCAGTTTTGGGATACTCAAGAATTGGTTGTCCTGGGAGGTTTTTCCGAAATTTCCATTTTCCGATTTTACCGATCAAGTTTTATGTCAAATTTTCAAAAAAAAAACAAGAATACTGCAATTTTCACAGGTTTTCTAGGAATAGTTTATAGTCCCATATTTTCTCTTTTTAATAAGGAAAAAATGAACTCGATATCTTTTACCATCCGCTAGATATGATTTTTTGATTTTTTAAGGCACGTGTGCCCCCCCCCCCTCCCCCCTCCCGACTATAACCCGCATAAGTTCAAGGAGATCATAAACCGACATCTCCTTTTATCCTTCCGACCATCCTGAGCTGTGCTTCGGCATTAAAGGGTCTTCCCCTAAGCTCTGGCTGAAACTATAAAAAACATGTATTTTTGTATATTTGAATACCCATTAGGTCTTAACACGTTGACTGCCGAACCAATTTTGCAAATATTTAAAGGAAATGCCAGACCTGCAGAATGTACCTGTAGAATGTTTTTCACTGGCTATCAAAAATGATAGCCATGGCAGTCATTGTGTTAATGCGTTTAAAAACAGAGCTTTGGAATTATCTTAAAACTTCAGTGTTTTGAATTATTTTGTCCAACATCTCATGAGTTGTAATCCGGCAATAAACAATATCTGCTACATTGTATCTTACATTGTATTGTCGTTTAAAAAATTTCCATATTTCAAAAAAAAATTGTCATCTTATATTCACGAATATATATGTAGGTCATAATAATTTCAGGAAATTCCTTAATACCCCCAGATTTTGAAAGAAATCAAAACAATAATAATTAAATTACATTAAATGTTATTACTCAACATAAAACAATTTAAACGAAAACATTTAAATGTCATTGGCTTGCTTTTATGATGATACCTACCACTCACTCACTCACTCACTCAATCGCTTTGCACAGAATGCAAAGTAAATAAAATATACGATGTGATACTACCTTTAGTAAATTGATATTAACCCACAAATCCGACGCTTCTTTATATACGGGAACGCGTTTTTAAAATCAAGACCGGATCGCATCGCATATTAACAAAAATCAAAAATAAAAATTCCTGACAAAAAACACATCTTTGTGTGTAGTACGGCGGCGGGGTAAAAAAAAGTGAAAAACAAGAAAAGAAACCGCCACCATCGTGTAACTACACTCAAAGAATTATTCACAAGAATTTTAAAGTTGAATGTCGACTTGATTTCGAGACGAAATCCCCGAAAAATCTTTTCACAGCAGGAGATTTTTCAGGTCCAAGCGACGACGATCGACAAGTTTTAAGAAAGACTGAGTTAACCAAACCCTGTGAGACACGCGGTTCCAGATAAAATTTCGTTAAGAAATATTTTTTTTTTCTTGAAAAAAAAAAACTATTCATTTCATTAAATCTTTTCCTCATTTCGATTTAATCTTTTTCGCTTTATTCCTTATTTTTGTTATTATTATTTTCTTAATTTTTTATATTTTTACATTTTTGGTCTGAATGTCGAGTATCGAAACTGAAATCCTTGTCTTTGGTTAACCGAACGAAAATCCCAGAAAATATACGTTTCTTGTTGTGATTTTAATAGCAGAACCGAGAAAAACAATAATCACGAATGAAATAATATTTCTGTCTGTTGAATTAAAAAGATAATTCTTTAAAAATACATTTATTCGATTTTTTTTTGTCGCTCCGGTCTGGAAGCACAGGAAAGGTGACCACAGATTATGAAAACAAAACAAAACCTAAGACGACCAGAGGGGCTTCTCTGTGTCGGACTTATCAGATGTACAAACTATGAAAATGTTGGCTAAAGTGTGCAAAAATTTGCCGGAAAAAAATCCCCAAAATTCTCCTGTTGACAGCAGACGCAGTGAGAGGAACCAAAATTGATATCTCCTATATTTTCCATGTGACGATTTTGGATGGATCGACGGAACGATGACATTGTATGTGACCTGATTGAGACTTCAGTTGTTTGGAAAACCTGCATATCGATTTAGGTCTTGTGGTCAAAATTATGCGGTCAAAGGCCGATATTATTTCGTATAATGTGGTCCCATATAGCATAATGAAATATGTGTTTAATATAGAGAGCATCGGATCAAATGGCATCGCATTTGTTGCTTTTGGTCGGATTTCGATGGGTGCATATTGCATGTCTACCCGTGTTTAATGTTGAACTACTTTATTGAGTTAAATATTGAAGTCGTGGAGCCCTGAATTTGATAAAAGGACATGTAAGGTGTCCAGATGTTTATCCAATTATAAACTTTTTGTACTGGGGTATTTCGTTTTCAAAAGTATCTGATTTGTTTGTTTCGATTTTTTCTGAAACCAAAAGTTGTGTTTAATCGGAGACAGATGGTGGCATTGCTTTTGTGGTCAATGAATTACTTCTTGGTTGCTTATTATGATTCTTGGGTGGTTATTATGTACAACCTTAACAGTTTCCTTGGGTGCTTATTATGATTTTAAATATTCTTTATTTCGGGGTACTATGGAAAATCCAAAGTTAACAATATTTAAAAATTGGTATAAGCTGATGTCCAGCGTTTCTCAAAACTGACTGACTCATCAACGCCCAGCCCAAACTCCCCAGAAATCTCGCCACTAAAGGGGAAAAGAGGGTGTACAGGGGGTGGAAGTTGGGTTTGTTTTCCAAGATATTGTTTTTAGTCAAATTCTCACAGTTAGAAGGCTGAAAAATATTACTTGAGAGTTTCTGGGGTCGCTAACCACGAATCTAATGTTGCAGTTTCAAAATTCAAAACCGACGGGTTTTTAAATTATTTGTGGTTTTTGGTATTCTAAAATTTTTAACCAGTGGCTAAAATTTATAAACAGAAAAGAACAGGAACTCTATTTCTATTTTGATAAAAAGACATTTTCGTGAATTAATTGTTTTTCTTAGAAAAAGTGTTGCAACAATTTTTTTTAATGAACAAGAGATAAAATTTACAAAAAATACAAATCATCCACAATATATCCAAAAGAACACCGAAAAAAACCAAAGTTGTGGTCATCTGGAGTTTTTGTCGATAGCGGTTCATGTTCATACCTTAGAAAGTCAACATTTTAACAAAAACTCCAAGGGGACAAAAACTTCCAAAAATAGACAAAACATATCTCCACCTGACGGTGAGATTAGAACTTTTTATACTCTATTCTATATGATACAACATATAGGAATATCGGGTCTTTCAATAAGGACATAACAATTTTGTATTTAAATAAAACACAGAATAATTGAGATATCGGGCTGAAATTTATTCCAGGTGTAGTGGACATGTTACAATTAAGTATGAAACTCGATGTCGTTCATATGGAGCACGTTTGCAGATTGATTCTTTGGAGCCAATTTTCCACCACTCTTCCACACATATCGGCCGGAACGTTGGCAATTTCGCGTTCGATATTGTTCCTGAGCTCCTCTAACGTTGTTGGCTTGTTGGCATAAACCAACGACTTAACATAACCCCATAAAAAGAAATCCAACGGTATTAAATCGCATGAGCGAGGTGGCCATTCGGCCGGACCATTTCTCGAGATTACACGATTACCGAACTTCTCCTTCAATAGATCAATTGTTTGACCAGCTATGTGGCATGTAAACCTAAAAAAAAACCTTAAAAATAAAAAATGTGAACCTTGACTGACGTTTTAGCATTGCCAGATCATAAAAAAAGTTTTATGGTGCGTTTTTATTAAAATACAAAATTGTTATGTCCTTGTGGAAAGACCCTTTATATTAGATTTAGTATACCTTTTGTAACGCATCGAACCAATCGTCGGACACAAAAATAAACTACACCAGGATGTTAGGGATGACAAAAGATTTTGATTTCCGCATGTCCATCTGACTGTCTATCTGCCTGTCCGTCTATCTGCCTGTCCGGGTGTCAGTCTGTCCGTGAACACCATAAATTTCGAAAGGATTGAGCTAGAAACTTGAAATTTTATATAGGTTCGTTTATCGCAAATGGCTAGGTTAAGTTATTGAACGGGCAAAATTGGACCATTCTTTTCTCCCTCCCCCATACAAAGGAAACAGTTTTTTTTACAATTTTCTCGAAAACGGTGAGTCGTATTGAAAAATGTATAGAGATAAAATGTGTTTAGAATAGGATTTTACATAACTTATCCATACATTAAAATTAAGTTGACCGCTGCTTCCCCCCTGTCCCATACAAATTGAATACATTTTTCCTGTTTTCTGGAAAACTGTTCATTGTATCGAAAAATTGATTTGAGGACTGAAAAAGAACTTTGAAATAGGTTTAGCTATTCTACTAAAAAAATGTTTTTATCCCAGTTAACCCATTCGGTATTTTGATGCCATATGGCATCAAGCTAAAAAATTTGAATTGTCTTATTATTTATTTATTTTCAACACTCTATTCTCATTCAGTGCACCTTTAAGTGCATTTGTGACCCAATTTTGATTTTTTGAGTAAAAAGCTGGACTACAGTGAACGTATTTGTAAAAAATAAAAATTTTCAATTTTTTTTTTGTTTTAAATGAATAGGTACTAATAGCTTAAACATCATTAATTTGTATAGAGAGAATTTTTAACCCCCATAGAAAAAAACATGTACCGAACGGGTTAATTGGTAGCATGTTATATCTTATTTGCAAATATATTTATTTAACCTCAATGAGGCAATATGAGAAAAAAAATCTGCTAAAAGCTTCAATCTAATGAACTAGATAAAAATGTTTTTAGTCATATTACTTGGTAAATATCTAAATATGTTTGTTTGATATATTTTTGAAGTATACTCACGGAATTTTCACTTGATCGCAACTTGTCCATCTTTGAGTCAATTTGTAGCTTCAATTTACACCTAATTTTTGGTAAATTTTCGTTTCATCACATACCTTATGCCTAATCATCTTGAGAATGTACTCTTTTACCACATCAGACAGCTATTTAAGAAATTTTTCATCAGCAACATGAACAAGTCTTCAATTTGCCAATTTGCGCATTGATGAGACTTTTAACATTTTCAATTCACCCAAAAATACCAAAACAGCGGGAAAACCGAACAAATTTGAAACGATTACAGCGACACGGCGAGTGGAGACTATGCTTCAACATTGACAAGCATTATACAGTAAAATCCTAAGAGTCAAATCATATCAATTGTTTGGCGTGTTTTCAGTTAGTTATAGTATAGTTTAGCATTCGAGTGGAAAGGAATTTAACCAAAACACTTTTCTGTGCAATGACGCCAACTAGAATTCATTCGTAATTTTGTCCCATTACTGTGCCAACTGCCAGAAATTACGAGTATGAAAATGATCAACATCGACAGAATTAAATTGTGGTCACAGAAATACTTTCACTTCAAGGAACTCATTCTTACCGACAGAAAAACATCAAGAAATACAAAGAAAAAAAAAACCCATTGATGTTAAATAAATATTGAGAAAAACGCAATAAGAATTTGGAAAAGCGCCTGATGCCACAGTCGGAAAATATTTTCGCCCTCTTTGTAATTCTAATATAATAATGAGATGTGAAAAATCCCACTGTTTTTCCTTGTATTTTGAACTAACCGCAAAAACTAAATGAGCGCCAAAATACACAAACTGTAAGAAGAAAAAAAAATCAATTTTAAATTAAGAAAAAATCTCTATCTTGTGAGTTTTCCGAGTTTTCATCTAAGTCAATTCTTGTGGATCACAAAATTGAACTTTTCTGTGATCATCAACACTGCGAGTACTACTCGATTTCTTCGACGACAGTATTTTGCTCGCACACGGATCTTAATCTTATAATTCTAACGCGTCTGTCTATTTTCGTGCATCGCTAAGATGTCGACACAGGGTCGAACTAGATGATAACTTAAAATATAGTTTTTTTTTGCAAAAAAAAAAAACCGAAGAGGTTTGTAAAAATTCAAAGAACTGCAAAGAAAATCCTGGTTTTTATGGGTCTTGTAGCGTTTTGAAAAACCGGAATATGAAATACTTTTATTGAATTTTCCCCCGATTGCAGCAATTTCCACTGAGAATAGATATCCAAGCGAAATATTGTTGGATAATGAGTACAGAGTCCACATATAACACATTTATGTAGTTGGTTTTGGCATCGACGCAATAATGTTATGTTCTTGATTACTCAACCGAAAATTAATTCTACTCATCGGCCATTAAGACCAAAAGTACAAAATCTTTACGAAAATATTGCTTTGGCTAATTGACGGCGACCATCCGATTATCCTCATCCTCTATGTTTGTAGCTGCATCATCGAAATAGTTTTGTATATACTCTCGGATTGCATAGTAGAGAAATTTATTCGTGCTTATAGCATACCTACATCTTTTTAATAGCATAGATACATGTGCAGCTAACTAGACTTAACCGTCAGATCTTTTGCTATTAGGCCTCCCTCCGAAAAAGCCATTAGCTCATAGGTGGTGATAAATATTGCAGTCGAAGACATTAATGTCCGCGCTATGTCATAAGGTTAAATTGCAACATGCATTCACACTTATAAAACTGGCTTCCCCAGCTCAATCTCGAACCAGTGCCGGTGCATGGCAATTCGATCAAAAGACCAAAATCTTTGTATGCATCTTCAGTGACTTAGGATCGCTATACGACATGCCAGGCGATTTGTCCGTGGCCACCTTGCCAAATCTTAAGCTAGTGGTAGAAAAGTGGATGACAACCAAACTTGTTTGCAATTGCATTGAAATTACGGATATCCTCATGAACCAAGCGGGTGAGTCGTTTCTGAAGATTCTTCGCAATGGTCTTAAGCACTTCCAAAGATTGGAAGTGACGCAGATATACCGTGGAAGCGGCATTTGAATTCTTTGGAGACATTTCAACATTTCGTAACTTCGCTCTTGTACTATAAGTAGTTTAGCGCGACAGTTTTGAATCCCGCGCAACCGATAATCCAAGTAGACATGTGGTGTCATAATCTGGATAGGAAACTTTATCAAAAAAAAAAAAGCTGGCCACATTAGCTGCGAAAGAGTAGGCGAAATGTACTACTCTTGGGAGATTTTGAATGCATCCATGGAATCGGTATGCTTGGATCAGAGTGCATCTGACAGAAAATGCCATTAGCTGAATCGCCATCTCCAAGAGTTATTTACTTGCACATATGAACAGTTGGTTTTAACTAAAGTGCAATCGAAATGAACCCAAGATGCACGTCTATTGCTGCTGGTTTGGGCAAAAAGCCACCAACGATATAGAAATTTCACAAATAACAGAAAAAAAACACTATGCGAAATCACTGAAATCATTGAGAATGTACTCGATGTACTAAACTCTGTCGGCGCAATCATCGAGGAAACATGGCGACAAGTATGTTGTCAGGCTGACTATATTCGATACCACATAGCCTATAGTAGTTGTATTTCGTGAACGAAACATCGACGAAATAAAGTGACTGAAAATATCGCTCGACGTCAAATTGCTAATTGCAGCCAAATTATTCAGGATAATTGCTTCGAGGAGATGGGTCGCAATCAAATGTGTTTTCTGGCCAACTCAAAAGATTTCCTCGCCAAAATCAAAACATAGACGCACATGTACAAATATGCCTACAAAATAGATAGATATATATAAATAAAATACGAACCCTAGACACTTTTGATGACATTCTCATTGATAGACTCTCATATATAAGTTTAACAGTACGGGACCATAATGACTGCGCTGCGGTACACCATTCGAATGGTTTAAAAGACCAGCCGGACGAATAAATGGTTTGCTGAGACGAAAATGTACATTCGAATGGTTTGTAGAGAAACTCTTCCATCGCACCGTAATATTTATGTATAAGCGACAATCACAACATATAGATGCCATGGTGACTTATAATCAAAATAGATAGATAGTTGCATGCAAGAAATATTTTTAGACAAATATGACGACACTACGATTACGCCCGAAGATATTTTTGATTTTCTTAATTCAAAGTGAAAAGTTTTCTCGCTTTAATGGAAAACAACGGACAGCAAGACGACATAGTATTAATCGTACGGTAAATACATTCACATAGATTCAAAGGAAAAGAAAAAAATGTTAAATTTCCCGGTTTCAAGTATGATGGTTTAAGTGGCTTATGAATATCTATAGATAAACTTTGTACTACATTCAAAACGGCCACGCGAAAATTGTTTCACCATCAAAAGAATCAAAAGCTGCCTTCGACGCCTTTTCTTTGAACAGATTTTCGCCATCATTTGCAACTGTATTTTAAAGTAGGTAAACAATTTTTCAGTTGCTATATCGGTGAAAGGTCAAGGAGTTACATAAATCCTTACCAGAAAGAAAAACGACTTAAATACGAAAATAAAATAAATCATTTCCGTTTGGAAAATTTTAGAAAATTCATTTGAGAATTTATATTCATGTCATCATTTTTTATGTCAAGGACAGTTTTGTTTCTAATTTTCATTTTTCTTTCACTTTTCGTAAATCTAGCCGCGTGTTTTCTGGCCTAGCGTAAAATTTGATTTTTCCTCGGAGTTTTCCAAAAAAATTGGGTGGTGTTAGAAATGAAATGTTTTTATAATAAATTGAAAAACCCCTGAAGAATGAATGACCGGGAATTTAATAAATATTTCCTTTGGACAAAAATGCAGTCTTTAGCACGAGGTTTTGTGGGAGTGTGACAGCAGTATTCAATCTCATAGAAAAGCTACAACTATTTTGTCATCCTAAACACCCTGGTTTAATTCATTTTTGTGTCCGACGATTTTAAAAATCACAGAAATCATGATTAAGAGGGGAAGGGGTATCAAAAAAGTTTGGTGGAATGGCAAGAATTATCTGTGGAATGGCAAGAACTACTCGAACACAATTTTGATGTATGGAAATGTTGTGTAAAATATTTTTCGCAATATTTTCGCTAGGTTTTGGAACTACACGCAGGGCCGTATTAACAAGTTTGAGCGCCCTGGGCTAAATAAAATTTTGCACCCTTACATAGTTTTATTGTAAAAATTCATTTTATTTTTTAAAATATTCTTTAATTCAAAACACAGTACTAACTTAAATTACAGATACGCTAAATATAAAGAAAATTTAAAAAAAAGCAATCAAAATTTCATCGCCTCGGATCGATGGCGCCCCTGGGCTGTAACCCAATTAGCCCTATGGTTAATTGGGCCTTGACTACACGGAGGGAAATTCAGTTCGGAATATACTCTTTAAACATAGGGATTTATTCCTATAATTTTTGGAAAATTTCTTATTTTTTTGGCATGAATTCCCCTTTTATTTGGGAGTCATCACCAAAAAATTTCTCTGTTTCGTATATGCCTATTTTTTGTAGAAATCTGTTCTATAACTTCTCTGCGTGTATAAACAAAAGAGTTGTCAGCAGAATATGAATTTCCCGATTTTACCCCAAAATAGTTTCACCTTAAAAAATCATTAAACCTGTTAACCCTTTGACGACCATAGGCAAGTATGCTTGCCCAAGAGCTTTCAGTACTTAAAATCGTCCAGTTAAGAGATAGAGCAAAGGTATTAAAAGGTTTTTTGTAGAGGATAGATGGGGCAATATAAATGTATGTGGCGGGAATCCTATGCCAGTTCCCCTGTGCCCCTATGATCCTAAATGAAAATTAAAATGATTTAACAAGGTTTTTTATTGCTCTTCCAGAGATTTTGGTATAGGACTTAGAACGATTTCACTCTTAGCCTACGATATCTGTACTTGCGATTGCTTCGACGTCTACCACATGCACAACTAATTAAATTCAGTTTGTTCAAATTCAAAAATAAATACGTGCATGAATTATATATAAGAATGTTGTCTTTCAATTTTAATTTTCGAGATAAAAAAATGAGGGGCAAGGAGGGGGTCTAGGGCCACCATTTTTTGTGGCATAACTATTATCAGGTCACAGATCATGAAAATAAAAAAAAATCAAAATCCCTTCGGCCGAAAATGTATGGTCGTCAAAGGGTTAAGAGGCGCCTTTTGTGTCTTCGTATGATTAATAGAAAATTTGATTTACCATTTAGAAAAAAAGTTTTGAGAAAATTCTCACACTAGGAAAATAGTTTTTTTTCTTCAATTTTCCGGAATTTATCGGTCACATTGGAGCCAGTTTTCTTGGCAGCGTATTATTTTCGGAATGCTGAGGAAATTTAATTGCTATTTGCAACCCACGAATTAAAATCACTAGTTTCTTGAAAAATATCCATATTTACCCATAACTTAAAAACTTTTACGTTTTTTATGAAAGACAATTTCTATCAAAATAAAAAAAATGTGGAAAATATTTTTTTTTGGAATTGCCTTAACCAGCAATAGAGTGAATTTTTTTAAACCTCAGGTGTTATAAATCAAAAATCAAGTTTCCCAAGCACGAAATCTGACATTATAAAATTTTAATTAAACGTTCAACCCTTTTTTAAAAATGATTCCAGTTCCGTCTTGTCGAGTAAGTACAGAATGTTAATTATCCCTTTTTTAAACACAAAAAAAATGTATACATAACTTTCAAATTACCGTCACATTTCTTGATGGATCTCTCTGGAAGGGTAGGCGTTGTCAATGCTGGTGTTGATTTGGTTTAAAAATTACCAACAGAAACGATCCCGGACCATCACTTCATTGTCATTGAGTGTTGTTTCTTTGTGTTGCTTAAACGCAATCCTTGCATAGCAACCCTTCAGCCAATCTATTCGAGTATTATCCCTCAACATATAACTCTAGAGTCCCGTGGGTTGCTTGCGCAAGTGAAGAGGGCTAAAGTCAAAAACACTTTGCGGAACGTGCTTTGAGATTTTATTATTTCTCTTCGTACCACCATCCCTTTTTTTGGCTTCTTATGCATTCTTGACTTGTACACTTTTATCCATTAGGAAGAGTCCTTTATTGGGGGATGTTTACTATCCGCTCTTATAGAATGTATTTAGTATCTGTTAAGCAGCTTAAGTTCGCCTTATTCCTTCCTCACTATCCCCAGAATACTGGGATATCTGAAGGATTCTTCATCGTGCACTAATAAATGAAATATGATACTAAAACATTCCTTAATCATCCCTCTATCGTGCCTTAAACACGCAACTTTTTTCTGATGTTTTTGTACCCGGATAATGATTATACCCCTCTTAGGTTTAAGTTAGCCAGATGAAATCTAAGTGCGCGGCAATACAAATGATTCCTTTACGGAAGGTTGGAATGTGGAGAATGGTGAATGGATGAAGGAAAAGCATGTAAGCGCGAAGGCCAAATTGACGCCAATTACCAGTCAGCCACCCTCTAATCCCAAATCGCATGGGAATCAGAAGTATGAAATGTATTTTTCTCGTATACAATTCATCTGTAGGGCTGAGCTTGTGCTATTATATTTCTAGGATATTTTAGTTAAGTCCTTTGGAAAATCGCAGCTACACAAGCGAATAGAAACATTGAAGGAAATATGTAAAATATGGTTTATTTCTACAATGTTCGCGTTTCCATTCTTCCTTTGCAATCCGAAATCTTTCCCGGTCGTGATCTCGACGAAAAGAATTGGATTTGAAAATTTAAAGGGCTAAAATGGGTGAGTTTTCCGAATAAAACAATACTCTCATACCCGAGGATACTGGTTATTATTGCTATAATAGCTTACATCGTGCCTGAATGTTCATTCGTTCAAGATGTTGCTATGGTCATATATTTCTTCATTGGCAATGGGAGGAAGGACGCCTGAATCAAATTTCTGCCGCGTCGATATGAAAACTCATGAAGCTTTCGGTTGAATCTGGTATGCCGAAATTTTTTGTATGATCTCAATTGGGGTAATATCGCAGATTTCTCATATGTGCCTTCACCGATATTGAGATAGCATATAAGGTCGGCAAGAGCCTGATGGATACACAGAGATATTATATTGAAAAGAATATCTTTATAAGGTTCCTTTCCTTAGCAATTTGGTTTAGACATTTCGGGACATAAATACAGTTCCCTATGTACACAATCGAAGCTACATATGACGGGAACGACGTCCTTCTTCTTGCGTCATTGAATTGAATCCTTTAGTATTCTTCTACTTTTGTCCTCGGTTGGGAGAATACACCACATATTGTGACGTACAAACATCTTTGCTAAATAAGTGGTATAAGAGCAGTACAGAAGGAAAAAAAATCTCCGTCCAAAATAAAAGAAATTGTTATACAGAGAGAAGACGGAAGAGGCAACCAAAGTGATTTATTGCGAGGATTTTTATTTTTGGGAGACGACGGTTTATTGTTTTGATTCCGATGAGATTTATTATGGGGGGCTTTTCTGTTTTTCCGCTTTCATATGTAGGATATATGGGCGCATTTATACGATCATAGGGAATATTATGCCAGTACCATTCACATGTATTCGCCAAATATATCGTATTGTGTGTTATTACTTCATATAAGAAATCCCTGATATGTTTTTGTATTGGTAAGCATTGGTTCGGTTACTTTTGTCCGGGATTGAAAGATATGGAACAAACTAATAACTTCCGGCTTGGGGCTTTTGGGATTGCTACTTAGAAACATGATGGCCGAAAAATAAAGTATTAATACATGAACGAATTATACGAATTTAAGGGATGAAGAATTTGTAGAGAATGCTTTATTTCATAAAACATTTACTTCTTTCAACAGCATTTGCGGTGATATTAAATCTATGACTGGAATTAGTGTTTAGATGGTTTCTGCTTAAAATGCTTCATATGGAAAAATTTGACGTTGTGGCTTTAAGTACAGATTTTAAACCAAAATACAACCCTATTATAGTAAAAGTTCTTTTTTCAAATTACGTTTTCTTAACTCTCATACTGTCCTTAAGAAAAATAACGTATGATGTCTTCGTGGGTCAAGAATGACCCATTATGACCCATTTATTACCCATGAAGACTACAGTGCTCTTCAATGGATTAAAATATGAACAAATAGATTATTGTTTTCGGTATTCAAAAGAAATTTGTTCACAGAGCCTACACCATACAAACATTGTTCATGTAGATGAGAAGATACTTTTAATTAAAATCGAATTTGGGTCAGAAATGACCCGAGGACAGTGGGTTAAATAAGTCGACTTCCCCCCTTACCAACAAAATTACTTTAAAAATAATAAAATTTGTCGTACAGAGAATTCGAACCCGGGTCTAAAGGTGCCGCTCCACATGAGAGTGGGTTAGGTTAGGTTAAGAAGACCGTGCGCGCCCGGGCGTGAGCACAGCGCTACACTCGGAGGCCTACAGGCTTATTGTGATGTCTTCAATACTCATAAGACCTTTCATCAAACTAGCTGATCCTATTTGAACCAGCCCGACTTGTTGACGAAGCTCAGCATATCCTCGAGTGGGTGGTTGCCAAGCTCCGTCAGGCTACTATAAAATCTGGCCCCAAGCGTCCCATATCGGCGTGCTTGTAGGGCTGGACACTCACAGAGTAAGTGTTTCACGGTCTCCGGCCCCTCCTCGTCACCACCACATGAGAGTAAATACGCGAGTAACTCTCAAAAAAAAAAACTCTCGAGAGTTAGTCGCAGGAGGTTGTCTATTTGAGAGTTAATTTCGGCGATTTTTCTCTTTTGAAGACATCTTGATTTTTTTGACATATTGCTTTGGCGAGTTCTCCAGAGCTACTAGCGAAATTCAAACGCCGTTCGTATCTGACGAGCAACTCCCCGAGAGTTCAGTGGGTGCGTGTCGATTAGAGAGTAGAATCACTTTTGACAGCTCGCAGAAACTAGCTCTCGAGTTTTTGCGAGTTTCTGCGAGCGACTCTCAGAGAAGTGTCAATTTGCGAGTAGCTGCTATCGAGAAATCTCGAGAGGTTCTCGCCGGCATTTACTCTCATGTCGGCACCTTAAGAGATTGTAGCCCGAGAGACATAACGATTGAGCTGCTAACACTTGAAAGTGCTTAAAATTTATAGTGGGCGCATTCGCGGTACTCAACGGTTGAGTAAATCTCGATGAGTTCTCGTGAATGCCTCGATACATTAAACGTCAAAATTCTACACTCATCGGTTGAGCAGAAAAGTATCGCAGTAATTTTTCGATACAAAAAATGGCGTCCGATCAGTGGTTATGATGAGTAATCTCTCAACTGTTGAGTACCGTGAATGCGCCCAGTGATACAATAAACTAAGTGATCTTTAATCAAAATTCATCAAATCAACAAAGCCATTTTTACTAGTTCAGTTTCGAACCTCTGAATAAATCAACAAAGTCATTTTGAATAAGTCCTAATACTTCGGTTTCAAAACCTCTGAAGATATTTTGATAAAAATTTAAGGATTTATAGCAACAAATTTTTGTTTCCGAAGGAAAAGAAAGTTCGGTGTAACGAAAAGTTTAAAACCGGTCCCTTGACACTAAGAAGCTTTCTCCGAATTATTGAAGTAGTTACAAGCGAACAGACAGACAAAAAATGCCATTGTCTTAATAGATTTAAAAAAAAATCATCTGTGATTAAAAAAATGTTGCCTACTTTCAACAAAACTGTGACCTTCGAATAGCTATATTTAATTTCACGTGGAAACACACAAAACCACATCTCGAATGTCATCGTATTCCATTAATGTAGCAAAAATATCTCGAAATCCATTTCGTGTCTGGAAATTTTATTCTTTAACCCCAACATATGGTCTTAAAATGTCCCTTTTTAAAAGAACATGAATCACAGCTTCTACATTCCTTAGTTCCAATGCGAAAAAACGTATTTTTTCGCTTGTTTTATTTTTAAGTTTAAATAACGATAAACCGGACGAAATAATCTTTTTGCGTCCATCTTTTGTGGTAGTAATAGTTGATTCTCAGTTGAGCAAACGTCCCACATCTTTTAATTTTCATGATTTTATTTATGTCGTCCATGTCTCTTTGTAGAAGGAAGCGAACCGAAACGATTAAAATTCGCCCCAAAACAATCACTTCAGCTATGGTCGTCGAATATGCCCATTGAGAAATTCCTAACGAGATTTTGTACATTTAGGAGCGGTAGCATAACAGCATGTCTATGTCTATACCTTTTTGAGGTGAGGATTCATGATCGCGTTTGAGATCGTTTGTGGACGCGTCGGTCATCCCCTTGCCCATATACACTTGTGTGAAACACTTCAAAATTTCACCCAAAGATGATCATCAAGTCGCTATGTTGCCCATTTTGATTTGGTTCGCTTCTTTTACCTCGTTTTCTTGTGATTTTAGCTGTGATGAGATCAAGGCAAACGATCGCTGTCTAGTGCAAAATTAATCTTAAGGAGATAACAAGAAAAAATAAGCATCACAACAGTGAAGCAACCTTAGCTTTTTTTTGTGTGGCAAAAGTGGACATTTCTGACGAATTCTGATCCAACGGGGACATCGTTGGTCGTCCAGAATCGCGCTAATTCCAAATGAAATTCTCAAAAACACCAGCGGTCTCAAATATAACTCCCAACAAAAATTTTTGTGGACAATTTTTGATCGGTTTTTTTGATGGTTTTTGCTCATAACTTCTGGATTTCATTCAAGCGATTTGTTATGTTTCTTTTTGACGATTTTTAAGGATTTGAGCAATCTAGCGAAGAGAAGTTACAGACTTGTTGACATTCAGCTAAAACGAATTTGATTTTAAGTGTTATAATTCTGTATGATAAATTCATTTTTAAAGTGGGCGAATTTAATTAAAACTCTTACCTCGAAATAAAATAAAAATGCGAGGTTAAAGGTTTATTTTTAAAATCTATAAATATAAACATAAGGAACGCTACAATGGCCAGAGGCCAATCGTCAAATACTCTATATGAGGACAGACTAAATATTTATTTTAAAAAATTCATTTGTTTGGGAGTGGGAAAAAAGAGTGGTCCATTTGGATTTTGATGTATGGAATGGTTTTATGGAATGTATGGAATCATTATAAATTTTTCCATACGAAGCAGTTTTTGAGAAAACAGGAAAAAAGTATTTCATTTGTATTGAGGAGGGGGAAGCAATAGTTCGATTAGATTTTGATGTATGGATAAGTTATGTATTCTAAACACATTATACCTTTATAAATTTTTCAGTACGACTCATCGTTTTCGAGAAAATCGCAAAAAACTTTTTCTTTTGTATGGGGAGGGGCAAGGAATGGTCCGATTTTGCTCGTTAAAGAACTTAGCCTTGCTTTTTACGAGAAACGCAACTGTAAAAAATGTCTAGCGCAATCCCTTCGAAAGTTACGGTGTTGACGGACAGACGGAAGGACGGACAGACGGACGGACATGTGGAAATCATTTTTAAAACATTGATTTTACCATGAAGAAAGGGTGAGAAATGTGACTCGGGGGTTTTCGAGGTCGCTAATCACGAATCTGGTGTTAGAATTTCATAATTAGAAACGGAAAGTCCTGTAGCAGTAACTTTTTTTCCCAAAACTTTTTTAGTAATTGGACGACTATTGATAAGCCTATTGTCAACATTTGGCAAACTCTCAGTATGCCCTTGTTATGCATGCAAAAAAATTGATGAAACTTTTTTTTATCATGTCAAAGAGTAATAAAATCTTTATCAATATGATAAAAAAATTCATGCGATTTTAAATTTTGGACCTGATAAACTACATTTTGTAAATTTTCTGGGTGCAAGTTGCCACATTAAAGTTAGAACTTTGCGTAGCTTTTAACAAAACATGGAAAAGTTTATTTCCAAATTCTAGAGATGTAGGGTGGATCTCGTATGTTGTGGCATTCTTGAAAATTATCACATTTTTTTGAATTGAAAATATTTGATTTTTAAATACAAACCAGTTTTCCAGGGCACCAATCATGTATTCCGACGCGTCTCTGTCTTTCGACTTCGACGCAGCTTTTAACTCTTGACTTCGCCATATCAGCAGCTTCTTTCCTCGAATGACAGTCAGAATCACGTTTCGATTCATAGTGACGATTCCGCGAAATTTCAAGCTGCAGATATGGCGAAGTCAAGAGTTAAAAGCTGCGTCGAAGTCGAAAGACAGAGACGCGTCGGACTACATGATTGGTGCCCTGAAGTTATTTTTCATATTCGCAGCCGCGTCCTATCGAAATTTCGTTGTATCGAAATTTTATTTAATTTTAATTAAATTTCCACAGAACTTAGTTGCAATGTTGCAATTTTTCTGCACAGTCAGGTCATCAAATTATTCCCAACAAATAGTTAAAGATTAGTACATTATATTAATGTGAATAACATGTTTATTTTGATTTAATGTTTACTACAGTTAAGATAGCAACTGGATTAAATGTATTACTTGCATACAAGTCAGTCGGTACAATTCACTATTTGTACTCAATTGCAATAAATCAAAATGGACAAAATAATTTTAATCAGTAGCCAGAAGGAACAAGTTCGGAATAACTAAATTGAAATTAGTTAACATGGATGCGGTTAATCAAAATTTTTGTTTTGTTCGTGATGGTTACAATCTCACCTTTAAAAAACGTGATACGTCCACTTCTTTGCCAGTTGCGGTTCCGAAAGACCGGTATTATCAGATCGTATGTATTGTTATTGTATCGGCATTCCGACGTTCATTCTATAAGAAAATTATGACAGATCACATGCCGAGACAAAACATACATAACGATATAATTAATACATTACAATATGATTTTAGTTCATGTCGTAATAACATGTGTGCACCTCGCATCCACAGGAATTGGACGGTTTTTTTCCCTGCCTTGGTAGCGGCGGTACGAGTTTCCAGGTTGGGGTTTTCGGTGGGCAAAGGAATTAAATCTGTAAAAGGGAATTCTTACTTTTTTCATAACAGGGTTGAGTCATAATACGATTTTTATGCTGGCAGGATAAGGGATCTCATAACAGTTTGTAGCATTAAAAAGCATAACCCGTGTTGGAGGGATATTTGAAATCAAGAATTTTCCGAATAGTTTCCAAGTTAATTCTAAGTTCAGCTGTTGGATGAATTACATATGGGGACAAATATAATACATTTCATATGCTATACGAGTTCAGTTCATATCTCTAAAATATGGCATTTATGGAAGGTTCCATGGTGAGCAGCACTGCACCACCACGCCGCCGCACCCCATGATTGCTCCCCGTGTAGTCACAGTTGGAAGCACTGTCGCGATGTTTTGTCGATTGTTGTCGCTTGCTCAGAAAAGAAACGATTTAATTAGAAGCCTCAAGTGACCATGCAAGTATATATAATAATAATGTAAGGTACTATGTTTATCTACCTTTTCCGACCTACCTAAGCTACACCACCTTTTATTACATATATACGACGTCCATTACTATTAGTATTACATTGTATTAAACATACAGGAAATCGATAACTAAATAAACAATTTAAACACGATAGTTGATAATAAAATTGTATGACAAGTAGGAACAAAAATCCAAATTAACGTACGTAACGTGAAGGAAACATGCATGCTGCATGCGTTATAGCCTTATACATAAACATCTATGCATAGGTGTAGGGATATCCGTATGTGTTTAGTGTAAATAAAGAAAAATTACACTCATTAGCTATTATTATTATTATTATCGTAACAGAACCTGCTAAGTATTCAATAACACTCCGTCACTCAGCCAAAAGCGTCGTCAGTCATAGTTACTAACGATGGTGTAGTGTTAGCTTCATTAATATACCTCTCGGTACTTTTTCGTCTTATCCAAAAAAAAAAAAAAGAAACCCTAAAGTAAAATCTATCCCCTTTCATATCAAGTCCAATTGCAGAACGTGCAACGTTCCATTTCTCATCATCCCAATGTCGCTTTATTTCGGTGTGTGACATAAATGCGTGCTTGATGGCCTTACACAAAATTTATGCCACTCCTGGGAGCAATTCCTCAAATCGTGTATAATGGAAACTGAACTCCGTGAAAATGAAGATGGACAAAGAGCTCCTTTTTGCCACCGCTGGTACGAGAAAATTTTTGGGGTAGATAAGGTAAAAACTATTACATTTAAGACATCGTTACGGAATCGAAAATTCTACTATTATTCTGAAATAACATCTTAATGAGATTCCTTGTTGCAGATGAAACATTCAAATGAATATTTTTAATTCATTAATTTGTGATCGACCGTTATTTTATATTTTATTAATTATTTGAAGCGGGCTCATCGGTCATTTGTAGGTTTTTTTAAATCAAAGAGTGTTTTCTTTGTAAATCCTTCATTATTTATTAATTAACGTCGAGGAATTAACATTAATTAATAAATAATGAAGGATTTACAAAGAAAACACTCTTTGATTTAAAAAAACCTACAAATGACCGATGAGCCCGCTTCAAATAATTAATAAAATTTTTAATTCAGTACAATCGAACCTGGGTAACTGGAAGCTGGGTAAGTGGGAAACATCTATAATTACACTCTAAATGGTTTGTGTGAATTCACACTAAATATTGTTGCAAAATACTCATTTTTTTGAGTATTTTCACACTTTTGATGCGTGATTTCCAAAAATCGCGTGAAATCACTATTTCTGAGTAATTGCACTACAAAATCTGTGTGATTTCCAACAATTAAAACTAAATTTGCATAATTTCACACAAATGTGTGATTTCACACTAAATTTGTGTGAAGTATGTCAATGCAGATAGTAAAATCCTAAGGCCTATGTTACACACGGCAACTTTAAACCGATATACGATACAAAAAGTTGCTCGTTTGTGCTACACGCGGAGACAAGTTGCCGGAAACTTCTGTATATTACACAGTGAGTGTTTCATGTGTGTGTGAAATTGGACGAACTGTAAAATCGCAAAAAACTTTCACGAACCCGTTCTTTGTGATTTTATGCTTGTGTGCGTATTTTGTCGCCTTGTTTCTACTTTCGGAACTGGCGAAATTGGCCACCGCTTCGCTCACTTCTCGCGCCTATACTTAAGAAAAGTCGCCTCTTAAAGTTGCCCCGTGTAACATGGGCCTAACAGTTATGTGATTTTACACTAATTTGTATCGTCATCACCAAGAAGTGGACTAATTACCAGCTGCAGGCGACTAAAAAATAATAAAATGTCATCGGAAATCAATTATTCCTTTGCATATTATATTATTGTTGTCATTCATTGTTTCCATTTCTCTTCATCATTGAGAAATTAGATGTAGAAGAGAAATTAATTAAAACGTCATGCTTTTCAAAGAAAAAATAAAAACTTTTCAGAGAGAAAAATTAACAGAGATAAATTTTATTTTCTGTGAAATCTCAAAATTCTGTCTATCGTTCCGTCGGGCTTTTCGTTTTACGTATCTTAAATAACTCGAGAACGAGTTGACCTAGAGACTTGAAATTTGTCGTAAATTAGTTTTGCAAAAATTGTAGTTTTCTATCAATTTTTGGAAAAGTAACGATAGTTATAAAGGGTCCCATTCGATTATTTTGAAAAAAATACGGTTTTTTGAAAATATCTGGAAATCTATGCGATTTTGGGAGAAAATGAATAAAACAAAATTTAAAGAATACAAAATTCTCCACATTTTTTCCTTTCATGGTTTTTACGTATCTTTAACGGTTCTCGAAATGTTTGAAAAAACACTATTTTTTTCACGCGAGATAACGCCAGTAATATCTAGTTTTTGTTAACATAAGTCACATACTCAAATAAAAACAGGCAATGAAGGAAAAATGGAAAATATGTTAAAAAATCTGAATATCAATAAAAATATGTTTTTTTGGGAAACCAATGGTCAATCGTTTAATTGCAAACAAGCAAATTTTCCATTGAAATCCCTTTGCAAAAGAAACAACTCATATTTTATAAATTCAACGCCATAAAATCGCATAGTGGGTGTTCTTCGAAATTTCACGTCAACTGAATTAAGACAGCACAAGAAGCCCCTTGATTGTGTGAAGAAAATCTTTAAATATGACGATTTTCCTGAGTCAAACGAAACGGGATATGTATTCTTTTTTCTTTTATTTAGAGATTATCGTAGGAAGATGGTGGCCCTAAAGGCCTTATCTTCTCACTTTTCCAATGATAGAAAAACAAAAATATATCTCAATCTTCGTTTTTCATAGTATGACGCTGATTTCAGTATTTTCTTACTCGTATGGCTACAGAATGTCGTCGTCGTTCATTCTTTTAGGTTTCAAGAATTATTGTCAAATACGATGAAGACAGACATGGATATGGACAGAGAAAGATGAAAAGGGATATTTGATACCACCAGAAAGAAATTTCTTTTTCTCTTATTTTTTTTTGGAAATTTATGTCCTGCTGAGGCAGACACATTTTAAGATGAAAATGAAATGAAAATAACTTCGTTTTTTCTTGTTACAGTTGAAATTCGGTTAAGTTTGTTTGGCTGTTTTTTTTTGTAAATTATGACCGGAATAATTGAGCCCATGTGAATTTGATTTGGTGACGTTAGCAAACTTTAAGTCAAAAAGCCGGAATAATGTTGATAATCTCTTTAATTGTCTTACATTGACAATTTTATTTAAAAAATCTAAGGTGAATGTCAAGAAATGTAATAATTTAAACGATGTATTAACAATTTCAATTATTTATTTCTTAAAATAACTTCCAATGCAATAGGATTAGTCAGAAATCAGAATGAAAATTATCTGTGGTATTAGACTTTCAAACCGCTAATAAATATAGAATTACAACATAAGAAAAGGTACAAAAACTAGGAGGCAATCGTCAAATGCTCTGACAAAATTTGAGGGCAGACAAAATTTTCATGAAAAAAATCCATTTGTATGGGATAGGGGAGAAGGATCGGTCCGATTGGATTATAATGTATGGAACGGTTATGTAAAATTATATTCGAAAGATATTTTATCTTTACAAAATTTTTAAAACCATGCACCGTTTTCGAGAAAATAGAACAATGTTTTCAATTTATATGCGAGCGGTAGGAGTGATCCAACTGGATTTTGATGTGTAGATAAGTTATGTAAAATCATAATCTAAATTGTTCAATACAACTCACCGTTTCCCAGAAAATTGCAAAATACTGTTTCGTTTGTATGGGGGAGGAGGGGATGAATGATCCGATTTCGTCCGTTCAATAACTTAGCCTTGCCATGAGAAATGCACTTATAGAAAATTTTAAGTCTCTATCTCAATCCTTTCGAATGACAGACAGACGGACGGACATGCGGAAATCAAAATCTTTTGTCATCACAAACAACCTAGTGTTGGTTACATCCGTTACAATATAATAAACATGGAAAAAATTTCATAATTTTCGGTATTTTTCAATATCCATTTTATTGAATTTCATTTTAGACTCAAAACTAAAACATTGATCTTATTCAGTTCCTTCATTATCCAACAATTGGAATTATTAAAAATTTCATCCCAATTTTATGATTACTCCCAAAAATATATTTTAAGTCTATATTAAATAACATAAATCTCCCTAATTACAAACAACGCTGGTCAATAATCCTATTTTCCGGACAACTAATTGCATACGAAAATCTTTTCAATGTCAATCATCTGAGATTTTCGAAATTTTCGCACGGTTTTCAAATTACGGAAATCAGATTAAGGGCGAATTGTGTAATAGAATCCTGTCACCCAGGACACCCAAGTAAATACGATTTGAATTTTCCCTTCAATTAAGCTTCTGATTTCTCAACTAATTTAGATCGTGAGACACATCGTCGGCGTCACTACGAAATCTATAATTTTGTCGCAATTTCGAATCAAACTTTGACCTGTGCAAGGTCCAATAGAACAACCCTCCGTGGTATTTTGGAAAAAATCTTTTACTATTCTCACCTTTTTTGACGTTTGGTCTCCGTTCGACGATTAGCCGTGCTGCAGTCAGTCCCTCCCAAAATTTTGTTTGCATACACAAACAGAAATTCTCTCAAGAGGGTGAACTCGTTAATCACTATAATCAACTGTCCGACAATAATTTGCCGTGGAAGACAAAAGGCAGAACGAGGTATGCACCAATTTTTTTTTGCCCAAGATAGAGACACACACGCGACTCTTATGTTTGACGTGTTTATGAAAAACGGGGACAATTCTCTGTTGGCACGCGTCTTCCTTGCTAGTAAAGGGGTTTTTTTCAGAGCTAACATGTCATGTCACTGTCCAAATCAGAGGTCCCAAAAAGTACTCGAAAGATGGCAAGGCGCTTCACATTACACCCACCGTATGTGATCCTGGAGATGGTGCCAGAGGGAGTGCTTCCAACTCGGTCTTTTGTTGCAATTCTCGTCTCAAATTTCAAGTAAATTGCATGCCTGTTTTTTGATCATGTGCATTATCCCATGAGATATTATGTTGGATGATAGCGTGAACAAGAGTATACGATAAAAAGTGTAAAAAACACAGGAAAAAAAAAATCCAAAAATTCATAAAAAATGTACCATTTATGAGTTGTAAACGAGCATTCTTTTGAAGAATGCCAAGGCGCTCTGATTTAAAGGCGGAGTGACAATTTTCCGCCATATTTAACCCATTGTTCTTGTCTCGTGTCGAAGTGGAAGTTTATGAAAACAGAAATCAGAATATTCTACGTTGTTCCATTCTTGATATTTGATGCTCATTCTCCCAGTTTGGAAGGATATGAATTTTATGTTCAGCATAGATCCAAACATTTCCGGTGCACATTCAAATTGGAATAGCAGACGACGCCGGCAAACATAGGCTATGATGAAGTTTTTTTCCCCCGTAGAACATTGTTTGGGGATGCGGAAATTCAATGACGAGAATGACGATGTTGGCGAAGGTGATGGAGAGTTTGTTGATGACGAGGGGATGTTTTTTTTTTCGCAACCCTCAAACTGTATTCCAGATGAGCGTATCTGGTTCGTCTTTTGTTGCATTGTTGTCGCTTTAAGTCATTTCTGTCGGTTGCCAATTAGAATTGCGGAATATTTCGGTTCGGAAAACCTTTTGTTGTGGGTTCAGGCGGAGAATGAAAATTGAAAAGAATCATTTTGCGTGTAGTTGGGGTAATGACAAACGAGAATGCACTCATAGGATTGGGGGAGAATACGAGAATAATAGGCAAAAGGAAATCTGCCCTGAATTTTAGGGATGATTTTGATGAGATTTGTTTTGTGTTGTGGGTAACAAGTTTGTTTTATAATTTCAATTTCGAATTTGCTTCATATTCGTTATGTGATGATGATATGATTTTTTTTATAATGTCAATATCTTCTTACGATTGTTAAAAAAATATACGAAAATCAAGATGAAATTTTATGGATTTTTTTGGCAGCCAATATTAGAAAGTAGATAAGTTATAATTCACAATCAGAAAAATGGAGGCTAACTCGACGACCTACATACGGCGTAATTGGCCTCGGGCAGGCGCGCGTTCGCCTGCATGTGGGCAAGTAAAACTGAGTTGACCTGTGGTCGGAGAAATTCTGAAATTAAGCCACCAGCAGGTGAAGTAGGGCATTGGGAGCTGCACGAGTTGACCTTAGATAGGTTAATTCTGACCGCTAGCTGGCTTACAGAAACCTCTGTAAGGTCAGAGTTAACCTGACAAAAAGTTGACTTGAACATTTTTCTGAGTGTAGGATTGGAAAGAAAGTAGTCTTAACTAAAAAATTAAATATTAAAATATAGAAAAAAAGTTTTTTTTTGGAATTGGGAGCCAAGAAAATGGAGTAAAAAACAAACAAAATTATGTCATGTGTAAAAAAGGCATTTTTCATTTAAAAACATGCCTAAATTTGGAAATTTTTCCACAACTTTTCGAAAAGCCTAAAATTCGACATTTTTCAACAACTTTTTGTATGGAGTTTAGTACTTCCACAGACTTCCCCTCCCCTAAAAGTGGGAGATATTCCGCGTCTGAGTTGCGGGTTAAAATACCTTCTGAAGGTACCAGAGGAGGAGTTCTCGGAATAAGATGGGTTAAATTTTAATTGGCAAGAAAATTGTTTAACCGGAGTGGTAAAAATGTGACTAAAATCTTTCCAGTGGTTCAGAAGAAATCTGTGTGGGGGGGGGTTCATAGTAGATCAGGTTTTTTAAAGACAGCTTAGATTGTGTTATTCTCGCACAAAGTTTTGACCCGGATCAGGCCTCGCAGTAATGACGTCAAATGCTACAAAATGAGAAAATGATTGTAAATAATGGGTGGTGAATTAGGGTGACACGTCCATTAAAATGGAAAAAGAAACAAAATATAGTGGAGGAAAACAGGTTAGAAAAAACTACAATAAAATATGTTTTTTAGCCTAGGCCGAGCATGGGGAAATTAAATTTTATTTTATTAGATTTTATAGTATTCTCATAAAATTTCCGTTTTCTCTACAGTTTTATATATATTTTAATATCAGTCAATACTCACAGTAAATTGATTTCTTTTTGTTTGAGTTAATAATTTTCATAGAATTTCGTCTATTGAAGATAACTAAATTTCACATTGAGCCCTAATCGTGCGACCACTTCAAATGATATCCATCCATAACCTTTCATTATCTTCCTTCAGTAATCTTATAGACCCTTGAAACTTAACGCTAGTCATTCGCTTAAAGAAGCTCACACTCCCAAAAAAATATTATTAACAAATGTAAATCAATAAAGCAGCTAAAAAAAAAGAAGGAAAATAACACCGTTTAGTAAAACTCATTCCACAACCAGAAGTTCATCAATTTTTTGTTATCACTGATAAAACATAAAAACAAATTACTCCTATCGCATCATTATCAATAATTTTTTTCAATTGGTTTTTTTTTCTAGTCCGACTCTAATTTTTTTTATCATGTAAAAGAAATTTTCAGTGCTACCAAAAAAGTTTTGTTGTTGTTACTCGTTTGTGGTTCTTGATTTCATCGAATTTTTGATTGACACCTAAAATCCAAATTGGCTGATGGTGTCTAAGTCTAAGCATATCAGTTAGACATCAAATATTGTATAAGGTTAATACATCAAAAACCTATAGATAGATGGATGAAAAATTTCAAATCACTGCAAAAGAAGCGTTAAATCGGCCTGAATCGAATTAAATCATAGTATTAGTTATCAGTAAATTTGATAAAAATCGATATCTTCTTATTTGTGTACTTCAATGTTATTCGGTTTTTGACTGATTTTCATGTATTCTTAAATTAATTAAACTTAAATTATGTTCAGTAGGATGAATGTACAAAAAAAAATATATACACTCGTATGTAATAATATTGATTTGTAATTTAAGTGTTAACCGTCCGTAACTGATTGATTTTCAATGTTAACTCGGATTTTATAATGGGAAAAATCGAAAATCGTTTGCTCTGCTTGATGATGATTTTAAAAATCTTGGCCTTTTCATGTGGCCGAGACCGTGTTAAATTCGAAATGCAAAGTCTGCCAGTGAAAAATGGGTAGCTAAATCCTGTCAAGTTGAAGTTGTAAAAATGTCGAAGTTTAAATTTATGATACGAGAGATGCCGGCTTAGGTGCCGCAGTATTTTACCCTTCTATTCAATGAGTTAAAGAAAATTTAGTGAAGGAACAGAAAACATTTAAGAGAAATCTATTTAAATGGAAGAGTTACGAAGATGAATCACAGAATTATGTGAAGTTCAATGAAGATGCAGTCGTAATATTAAGTGTTTGGAAACCATGTCAAAATATCTTTAATTTATATGATTTTTAATTAGAATAAAAGGTAAAAATTTCCTCCCGGCTTAGTAAATTTAAATTATAACATTAAATCTTTACCTGCCTCAACGAATAAAAGTTTGAGGAAAGACTTTTTATTGGTTTTTAAGAATCTCCTCTTTAGATTTGCTTATCTATTGACATGTAAGCTAAATTTTAAAGATCTTATTAGTCCAAATATAGCCCTTTATACACCGAATTGACGTTTTGAAGATCAAATCCGGCTTTTCATGGATCAAAGTTGGTTTTTTACAAATCCAATTCATCACTTTACTTACCATTTAAGTTCTTCTAAAAAAAATTGTGGTTTTTTTCGATGATGAACTTGATTTTTAAGGAAATTTTTCGTATTGTCATAAATTACACGAAAAAAACATCTGGGAGCCGTTCCCTCAAACTCTCATGCTCCGTATTTATGGCGAAAAATTTTTGTTACCGGATTGAGTGTATACAGAAGCATAGGGAGTTTAAAATCTGAACTGTCGCCGTAAATGTTGTGTCGGGTCAATTGTATTCCGACCTTTAGAATATGGTATTAGACAGGTCCACAGAACTACATATATAACATAGAACAACTGTTACCATACAAAGCTCTGCTGAAAAATGGTCCCAAAAGTATTTTCCTCTTTATCGTACTTGAACGCATCCACTGAACTGTATAAGGTCGCGAAATTCAAATTTAGTTTGCCGCGAAATTCAAATTTCACAAGTTTGAGACTAACTTTAGGCGCAAACAAATAACTTTAGGCGCCAACACCATTCCGAACGTCTATTTTCCTTTGACAGCTCACGGTTTAAACGAAAGGACTATACTTATTTTCATATGGTTATCTTGCTCTTACTTGACTTGTTTTGATTCACTGAACTGTATTGAAATGGGACCATTTGAGACAGTAAATCGAGCGATCTAGAATATCTATGGACAGGTCCAAACTATATAAACCACGAGTTCGCACACAGCATGCGAATTATAATCAAAGGCAAAAATTCGTCTAAAATAACACCCTATTTCCTTAGAAATGAGTCCGTCAATACTTAGGACTCGTTACAATTTTTTTTTGCATTACTGGGTCCTATGTAATATGGACTCACTTCTAAAAATGCGGATTTAAACCTTTTAATCAGGGGCCATCAAAGTAACTGTCGCTACCTTTACAATCAAGATTTACAACCACTACAAATTAAAATACAGTTCAATGAAACACAACCTTCCACGGCAATGGCTTGACACGAACTGATTTAAAATGAAATGCGTCATGCTAATAATGCCACGATTCCAACTCAAAGCACGATTCGTTTTATTCTTGCGATCCGAAGCCGCACAAATGAAGCCAAGTGTGCGAAGCCGCACACACAAGCATTACAATACACAATAAAAGGTCGATTATAGTGGCTACGCTGTTAAAGCCAATCTGTGTGAAGAGTCAGCCGAGCCACTAGCTGATGATGCCTGCTTTTAATTATGACTCGACAAATATTGAAAATTTTTACACTAATTTAAATTTTTTTTTACACTAATTTGAAATATAAAATTATGAATTAGATTTGTAAAAAGTCGATTTTGATTTGTTAAAAGCCCAATTTTGTTTGGAAAAAAGTCATTCTTGTATTTGGAAAAAAGTCAAATGTTGAATATTTTTGAACTGAAAAATCTATACAAACTTTTGATTGTCGACTTTAAAATAATTTCAAGATCTCAGAAAAGAGTCTGATTTGAAAACATTCGCCATAAATTAAAAAAAAATCTTCAAAGTATGAAAAAAATATGGACACGAAAAATATTTGTAAATACTAAAGGGTTTGTTTTATTAGAAATTCTTTACAATTTCCCACTGATGGGAAATAGGAAAAAATTATCACGTTCCACAAATAAAGATTGCTTCAAAAATTTAACTTCGGCACTGTATATAACTAAACCTCTTGTGATTTTTGTCAAAGTTTTTTTGTGAATCGGAAGAAAAATTCTCGTGAAAAATGTTTTTAAAAACTAGTGAAAAAACCCGGTATCACGAATATCTTGAAAATTTCTAACAACTTTCAAAAAAAAACTCGTATAATTCCTTCAGTAAAAACTCAATTAAGTTTTAAATATTTAAAATTTGCGCAGAATAAATGCATCCATACTGACACAAACCTAAACTTAAATTTCGTACAGGAACGAATTTCAAATCAAAAAAAGTAGTTATGTGAAATAAAATCACGTTTAATATTGATTGAAATATTGTAGGCTTGACCACTTGGCGGATGTTAAGAGGTTGAATATTTTCTGTTAATTTAATTTTCTTTTATGCATTTCGAGACGGTGAAACATAAAAATTTGCTTATATGCAATTTTGACCAGTGTTCATCCGCAAAATAAATGCCTCCAAAGTGCAAATGAATTAAAATACGTTGAGTAGTAAACTAAATGAAGCGCCAAAGATGAGGAAGAGCTATTTTTCTTTCCGCTTTTGAAGACTCATTTTCAAATCAAGGAGTTAAAAGATGTACGCCACGTTAGATAAATTGCGTGAAGTCGTAAAAGTTTATATTCTGACTTCCAATGGTAAAAGATGAAAAAATCGGTTTTTATAGGATTATGCAACTGCAGCCGTCTTGAAATGGTCAAAGTTTTTTTCCCCATTGAAAAAGAAAGAAGAAAAAACCAATTACTTACTCAACATTTTTTCTCGTTGAGAAATCCTTTTTCAAGTTGATGGAAGATGTCGTTCATAACAAGGACAAAAATTTCCATTAGTTTTTTAATCACTTTTCCAAATCTCTAAGGTTGGAGCGAAGTTATCCACAGAGTTTTGTATGCAACTGACATTTTCATAATTAGCCTCAAGATTTTTATTCTGGAAAATGTGCCATCAACGTTATGATTTTATAATTTTATGCACCTGTGGAAAAGATGGATAAAAGATGGTACTTCTTTTTTTAAATTACGGTATTCAGATTTTATTTCAATGCTTCTAAAATTCGTCTTTTAAATGCATTCGAAAAGTTAAAAATGCATTTTAATTACCACATTGTGATGGTAAAAGCGCCCCTTGAACTTATTGGAATTATTGAAGTTCCAATACATTCGCCTTCGTCCTTTTTAATTTAGCAAATCCCGACGTATGTCTTTTGTCAGTCGTAGCTGATCTTTTCCAGTCCCAATTGGTAGTTTTTCGATACCAATCGGGGACAACCCGCTGATAAAGGCCTTTTGGTGTTAGGTAAATCCCTTCATAAACGCTTATGGGCTGCAATTACATTGGCTATATGAGCATTTGAACCCGAACGCGCTCAGCTGGTGATTTGGGTTTTTGCATTACCGACCGGTATAAAAAAAATCTGAAAAAGGTGCCTTTTTGAGAAACAAAAAATGCATAAGGAGGATTTCTACCCATGGAATATTTCAGCAATTTAATGCGAGGGAAAAAAACTATGCAGTGAGAAGAATTCAAAGCAATTTCCTTAATTTTAAAAGGATTAACCAGAATTTTCAATCTATACTAAAACGTAGTCAGAGGTTATGGCCTACAGCAAACCTTTAGCTATAGATATTTAAATTTCCTTTCCGTTTCGCTCAATCTACCATTAACCTTTTTAAAACCATCAAAGAGCTTCCGAACATTTTTGTAATTCGATTCAGTGCTTTTAAACCTAATCTAGCTTCAAAGTAGCGAACTTAATGCAAAAGACTATCGTGTGCTGGTGGTATTGCACTTCAAACCAAACGGATTTTCATATCGATTAAATTGTAGTTTTAGTTTAAATGTGTGTTTTTATGGTATTAAGGGATTTTCACTCACCTTTTGTTTTATCTAATTGTGAGGAATCCCAATAAAATACAATGCTTTGATATAAAGTGTTGTTAAATTGCATAAATTGCTTAAGCCGAATCGATTAGGTCACTTGCATTTATAATTGAACGAAGTTTGAAGATTTTTTTTTAGTTTAGAACTTTTAAGAATTTAAATCGTTTCAAATATTTCACTAAGAGTATTGCACACTACTCTTAGTGAAATATTTGAAACGATTTAAATGAATATCCGTTCTTGGACCTTGTACAGGGTTTTATTCTGGGCTTAACACGTTGACTACCACCATTAAAGTGAAAAAATCGGGTCCCAGAGGCTAGTAGACTTTTTTTTATCGATCCCTTGTGGTTCCACATTGGACTCACCAAATTCATAAGCCAAATACCCAAAAAAGAGTTTCCCAGCCCGCATATTATTTTTTTTTATAAGTTTCATATAGTTCTGTGTATCCAATGCTTTACTATGCTGCCTATACTATCGAGTTTTAACCTCGATGTCGAACAGGCCGATATATCGAGGTATCGATGTTGTTATCCACACTGTAGAAAATGAATTTGAATTTAAACCGAAAAATGGGGTAAAAACGGGGTAAATTTGCAAAAACGTCGTAAAATTTCGAAAAAAAATCAGAATTTAGCTCGCACACCATTTAATTTGTAAAATCACCCAAAAAACATTAATCTTACACTAGAAATAGGGTAATTTTAAACCTTGCGTAAAATTTCGACCAATATTCGCATTTTTACTCTCATTTTGGTGTAAAAACACGCTCGCAGGGTATTTTTGCATTATTGTACGGACAATTTAACCTTAACCTTATAATTCGCATAAGGTTTGTGGCATCGGAGTATAAATACTCGAATCGAGTTTTACTCTACCAAAATCCTGTGTGGCGCCTGCCACATGGCAGACATGCCCGGGAAATTTGGATGTGAAAACATCCGCAAAAATAATATAATATTTTTGTTTTTGCAGACCGTATAAGCCGAGAAATTCTAATACCATTTTCGGTGTAATTTTAAACAAAAAATGTAAAATTACACCTTTAAGACGTGGTTTTGCTAACAAATAGGAGGAAAATTACAACAAAAATGTGGTAATTTTAAACATCCATGTCGTAAAATTACACCCGTATTGTACTTTTACTTCTTATTTAGCTTAAAGTTCCCCCGTAAAAGAGGCTTTTGTACGCCACAAAATGAGTAAAAATGCATAGCTTTTAAGCCATTACGACTCGGTGTAATTTTACCCCTATTATCGTAGGAAAATGGTTTCCTACGATAATAGGGGTAAAATTACAATAAAATTTTCTAGAGTGCACGCTGTTAGAACATTACTCTTCATAAAATTAGTAGAGAAATTAATTTTAGGACTAGAGGGACTATGTTTTAGATAGATTTAATATAGCCACTCTGCTTAAAGATTTGTTTAATTTTCCTTTGGTATCAATTTTCGGTTTCATCTTTCTACAAGATTTCGCAAAAAATACCAGAGCTAGCCATGAAATTTTACCTGATGTGGAAAGCCGTTAACCGGAAGTAATCAAAACGGCGGCTTTTTAAAAACTACGATTTCGTTTTTTGCGATTTATTCCGAAACTAACCATTTTCCAGTAGTCTCATGTATTACAAAACTTGGAGACAATACAATTAGCTACATTTATGTCTTTTACTAGAACTCCGTATCTCAAGCCGTTATGAAGATATGCCGGTTTTTTCAAAAAAATATTTTTTTGCGAATATCTCGAAAACTAACGGGTTTTTGGTCGTTCAACGTATAAGAAGAATTAAAACCTTCTTAATTCTACCTGGGTACACTCCACCCACAGTAGAGCATCCGCCAGGTGGCTAAATTATTTATTAAATTTAACCTTTTCAAAATATCGGAAAAACATCGAGATATCGATGTTTTCAGGACGATGTTTTTTGACATCGATGTCGCCTTAAAAAAACATCGATTTTCGATATATCGAGGTTTTATGAACGATGTTGCATCCCTAGAGACCACATGTGTCTCACACAGCCTGAGGAGCTCATTTTAATTTGAGACCACATGGCAGTCAACGTGTTAAAGAAAATTAATCTACTGAAAAGTCTTAGATACGCGTTACGTATTCTACGACCTTTTTAGCACTGAGGCCTGAGCAGTTAGTGTGTTTTAAAAATAAAAAGTTTTTTTTCGCGTTTCAAAAAATTTTAAGCACAAAATATTCAAAATCGACTGGATTTTTGACACATCCTCAATGCATTTCGCCTTTTTTGTTCATTTTTCTTAATGTAAATGCAAGAAATTTATGCTTATTAATATAAATGTGCTTAAAAATATAACCAAATGATTGACGTCTATCCAAAAATAATGCAATTTATTCCCTCAATTGAATTCCAGGAAAAAACCTAGGGGCTTCTCCAATTCAATCACTTTACGACAAAAAAAAACTTTTCGGCATCCTTAAAACAAAGTCACACGAAGGATAGTATATGAAATTATCCTATAACCAAATAGCATTCAATCGCTTTAACAGATAACCCCTGTGTTCCATCAGCTATTGCTCACTTAACTCATTATAATTCCGACCGTGATTCAATTCTGGTAAAATGTTTTCTTCCACTTCAGAAGCAGTCATCCAATGACGCCCAACAGCATTCAAGATCTAATTGTAGAATAATCAAATAAACCAGAAAAGTACCATCCCTTAACTTCATCTGTCCATCCTCCAAAAATTCATCTATGTCGTCTCTACTTCAGTATTTAGCGAATGAATTCACTCCAATATCCATCCACCTATCCCTGAGTTTTATATATGCGCTCATGAGGGGTTGGTTTTTGTTAAAATCTTCTGGTTTCACGTCTTCATGCATGTCCTAGCTGGCCTTTTGTTCACAAATTTTCATGAAACCCGTCATATCGAGTTCTATGGCGTAGAATCAACAACTGGAGAATATCCGATTGATGTTGAGATATACATATTTTATATACGCACATATTCCTCTATTATAAGAGGGTTGGCTGTTAATCAAATCTTCTTGTTCCTTACGCCTGCAAAAATCCTAAAGTGCGATCCTTACGCGCAAAAACTAAACCGAAATGCTTTAGGATTTTTCATACGAACTTTTTTTTCGGACTCAGAGGGTTGGTTGGTTGCGTAGGTTTCATTTTATATAGGTTATCTCTTTAATTTTGCTATTGTAGATAGATATTTATGGTGGTGGTTAAGTTTAGCCTTTAAATTTGATAACTATCTATGCTACTTGACACAAGAGAGTTCAGGATATGTTCGTATGCGTAGTTTAAGTAATGGAAGTCACAATCGCATATGATAAAATCGCATGACAGTAAAGAGTCATCAGTCAAATTCGCTATCTTTTAGTCGCTATTTGTACACTTCATTTTGCGTTTACGTAAAACAAAATTTGGGGCAGACGAAAAAAGACATTTACATCATTCTTGTTATAGAATTTCTATGAGTTAAGTAACATATAACTTTCTTTTATATGTTCAGAAATTATTTAAAAATGTTCGCATTTTTTTTTTACAAAATATAAATTTCACCCTTTTCACTACCCCTTTTGCCCTCGACATATTTTTCCCGATTTTTGTATGGAGTATGATTGAAAAAAGTATTAAAACCTTTAAAATTTCTAAAAACCTTTATAAAACAAATCGTGCACCAATAAAAACTGGAAAATGGACACTTCGAGCCTTTCCAAGGAGAATGAAAATATCCTTGGAAAAATAAGAAAAACTAATAATCAAATACTAGTTGGTTTTTTTTAAATTACCCGATCAGAGATCCAGATCAATTCTCATTCAAATTCATACAAAAAACCCAAGTTTTTTCGAGATCACAATCTGATTTGGTCACAATCTGATCACAATCTGAAACATAAAATTTTCCTCGGTGAATGTCTCAGCTTCTGATTTTGCTTTTATAGATTTCCATCACATAAAAGCAATTATCCGAAAACTGAAAAAATCTAGCGGCGAAAAACAAAGGCTTACTATTCTAGCTGGTAATTGCAAGGGTTTTTGCGATCTTAAACGTTATTGCCACAACATACGGGTTTTTAACATAACCTAAAAACAATTGAGATCCACACATTTTTTTAAATGATAATCGGATCATTGAAAAAACAGCTACTATATATCTATTTTTATTTAAATAATCCGTTTCTTTGAGAGAGGGGGAAACGAGCGGTCCGTTTGGATTTTGATGCATGGATGAGTTATGTATAATCATATTCTAAATACATTTTGCCTTCATAAATTTTTCAATACGACACACCGTTTTCGAGAAAATTGAAAAAAAAAAACTGTTTCGTTTATATAGATAAGGGGAAGGAATTGTCTGATTTTGCCCGTTCAAGAACTTAATCTTGGAATTTACGAGAAACGCAACTGTAAAAAAATTCAAGTCTCTAGCTCAATCCGATTCTGAGGAGTTTTGTAATTGAAATTAACTACTTTAGTAACAGTCACGATTCCCCATTATAAAATAGTTAGATTTATTATTTTTCTCTGTGTGCACTATAATATTTCCAAAGACTAGTTTTTTTTTATAAATTTTTTTCTCAGATATGAAGTTTTACCAAATTTTAATGAAAAATAAAATCTTCTTGTGGAACCTGATAAAGACTACATAGAACGTACTAGAGAACTAGTTTATCAAACTGAACTGGAGTGGACTTCACTTCTGAAAGAATTCCGTAAATTAGCATCTTATCACCTTGATCCAATGGATGAGCACACAAAAATTGCAAATGCCGGAAAAAACAAACAGCAAAAAAGACCTAATATCTACGGATTCGATCAGATCGAAGTGAAAGGTACACGAGAGACTTGAGTGCGATCGATTTAAATCTGGTTTCGGGTCTTCTCCCGTGTATGTCTTATTTGTTCCTATGAACACTTTTGGTTGACTCTTGATCCTAAGCCACGAAAACAGCCCAGCATCTGAGTTGACGATGATTTGGTGAGGAAATTACATACGAGTACATATCCCGGAAAAAAGAACTAACTAACATTAATCGTATAATTAATTTGATGCATGTATGCAAAGTATTTCGTGTTACATGTCATACCAAGTTATCAGATCGTTTTGCGCCGCCACAACAGAAATCTTCATAGCACGAATCTTGCTTCTTCACCGCTTCGCTCCTGTAGTCACCATCGTATCTGGTGTCGTCTTTTAAGACTTTTGACTTCGGTAATAAGTCTCCAATGAGAATGATATCTGGTCGATGAGGCCGTGATTCTGCTACGCTAGTACACTTTGATACTCTGGAGTTTGGTTCTCGGTCGAAGAAACATCCTCCAAAACTATGTTAACGGTTTAGGCGTCTCATTCAATTCATGTCCTGCATGTTGAGATTCTTCTCCTCTGGGGTCTTCACATGTTTGTCTGGAATTTCCTCTATTTTCACTGATGAAGTTATTTTTTTTCTGCGTTCTTTCTATAATTTTTCTCGTCTTGTACACACACAAGACATTTCCAAGTTTCTCCAAAACCAAAGACGATGTCTTGCACTTCGAAAACGTCTTAAATTGCACATGTTCATGACTCAAGACAGGACGAGCCCAATCAATCTTCTTGTCGCGCCAAACAACGAGAACTACATGACCGAAGATACCACACCGCCAGTCATTGTAGATTTCGACGTTGAATTGGACTTCGGAAGAGATGTTGACATTTTTGGTTGCCAACACTAGTCCAGCTATCCGAGTGTATGACATCTGCGAAAAGGATCTCATTTTGAAAATTTTGAAGTAATAAACACGGGTAAGTTAACACAACAAGATACCAGTAACTATAAAATTTGAGATTGCTTTATTCAATTGGGAATTCAATGATTATATGGCTTGGTAAGTTTTTGACGGATATACAAGATCCACAAAACGTTGTTGGCAAAAAAAACCTGAAGTATATCTACATGTATGTCGAATGGACAGCAGGCTGACAAACGATGTATATAAAATTTGCTGTTGTTCCTGTCACTCAAGGATTACCGAAGACAATTCTCAATGTCAAATTGTATCATTTTCGAACTGATTCTCGTTAGCTCGAAAAACAAATATAATATTGAGAGGCAAATTTTTTCGGGGTGGGGCATTTATCAGTTCTAACGTATTAATTTTCTTGTCAGAATGTCGTCGTCCCCGGATCAAGATTCTGATGTGCTTCTCAATTTTCTTGTCATAGGAAAAAAATCGTAAAGTGAGAGGGAACTCAATGCATGTACATTTGTTTTTGGACGGTAGGGAAAGATGAATTTATTTTTCCAGATTTGACTGAATTTTCTTGGTTTTGACGCATAAGTTGTATTAAGGGATTCCTGATGCACGGAAATTCGAAGGGAAAACTATTTATTTCCTTCCTAAAATCACTTTTTTTCTATTTCTTAATGTTCATAGTTTATTTTTGGAGTGCTTCTTCCATTTTCCATGAGAAAACTATTTTTAGAGGACTTCGAAATGTTTAAATATGATGGATAATATTTTCTGGAGTATTTTTTTCTCTTTGGGATTTGACAGTTTCTAAAATTGTGATCTATTTGAAAGAAGCGATTCAACGAAAATTACATATTCGACTTTTTTGTAAAAAGTTTATTTTTTTTCTATCAAATAATCTCAACATGTGAATTGAAAGTTGGCGAATTGACTGCTCTCTGCTGTTGATGGGTTGTAACTAAAAGCCCTACAAATGCTGCAATTCATCCATTGTTTGTAATTCATACAAATATTTGTTATTGCTGTGAAATACACCCGATTTCCTTTTTACACGATCGACGCGTTCCTAAAAAAAAACAATGTAAAAAAAGACATTTTGTAGATATAAAAATAGGTTATTGATTTCATATTTTTAAAACCTGTAAAAATAGGTAAAATAAAATGATTTTAATAAAAAAAAAACTGTTAGTGAAAACAAAAAGTGGAACACATCGTTTAAAAAGAGAATTGGCTGTACTGACATTCCATTTCATGTAACAAAAAAACTAAAATTGTTAAAAACTCCACAAGTGTTAAAACGAAATTTAAAAAAAAAACATAAAAATATCTCTATAAGTCGTTTGCTGTTTTTTATCTAAAGACGGTAATAAAACAAGCCATTCCAGCTACTGTATTAAGTTCCAATAAAAAATATAATGAAAATACCCCAGAATAAAACCGATTTTTTATCTTGAATCAATTTGTTTACGTGTAGGTAGTAGGCAATATATCATTTAACCAGCTGATGAGATATGCTGGCAATTGCTTCTCATAAATATGTTATATCGACTTTCAACAGTAGCCGAAAAATCAAATTGCATCGAACATTAACTCTTGGGGGAATAGAACGAAAATTTTCCTGTTTTCATTCACTAAAAACGAGCATATGTTCACATTACGCTAGACACTTGCACTACAAAATCATTTCTCTTGTATATCAAATCTAACTCACGGAAAAAAAAACAGAGTGTAAAAAATCATCTTCTGTAAATATTCGATAGCTTCCTGAAAACCAAATAAGTAAAGTGGCCTAAAAAACCTTATCTTTTCCCGAAACAACTTTTTTTTTCTTTTTTCCCAAAAAAAAAATGTTGATATCAATTTGGGAGAACGCAAACACACAAAAAATTAAACTGAAAATTCAATATCAATCAATAAAAATGTGCATTTGTTCGAGTATAAGAAACAATTTTCGATAGAGTTAAGCTAATAATATTTACTATCACCGTGGCATAGAGCTGAGAAAGGTTTTTGGTTTTTTTTACAAATATTTTTGGTGGTTATTTGATATCAGTGATAAGCTATCATTAATTTTCTATGGCTTTAAAAATAAACAAAGTATTTGTTCATCATTATTAATTTCGGAAAGTCCAGTAAAGATATTGAAAAGCACTTGAGATTTAGGGGAAAACTTTGATTTAAGTCGTCAGATGTTCGACTTATCGGCCGTGACAGAATGAATTTTAAAATTTATTTTTAAACATGTTTAAATGGTTTTTAATTAATAAAAATGTCTTTATATCGACAGGAAGCACTTGTAGGGCGACAGAATTGAAGTTTTATACACTGGTTCTGATAAAATATTTTTTTTATAACAAATTTTTTGATCTTTGCAAGAAATATACGCAATTTGCGATTATTTTGCAAATTTTTCACAAATAGAAGAAAGTTCGTTATAAATATACGAATATAACTTCTATAAACCTAATTTTCTCACAACTTTCCTTTAGTTATTTATTTGCTTTTTAACGTGTAAACGAATCAAATCAAATAGTTTATGAATCGACATTTATTTGTTTGGCTTCAATGTTTTTTCACATCGAATCATAACCACAATAATCAACGATTAGTGTTCATTGTCAGAATGTTGTTTTTACACAGTAAGCCCTTCTTAATTTGATCCACAATTCCGGCAGCAAATCAACAATACCACTGTCGAGTCACATGTGAAATGAAAACAATCAGATGCCCGGAGGGTTGAAGGAAAACCACCTTTCAGCAAATCATCCCCATATCCCTTATACATTATTGGCATAGGCACCCCGTTCCCATATCTTCGGCAACCGGGTTTGCGGTCATATACAGAAAAAGCCGTTGGTCGTTGCCTTAATCCAAGCAAATATAATAATAAAATAATCACTTGTGTTAAGTACAAACACACGTTTATCGTTCTGGATGAAATTCCCGGTTGAAATATTCCTGGGGAGGTGGTATAAATGATCGATTAAAATCAGGGAAAATAAATAAAGGACAACGAAGACCATATGTTTTCGAAGTGAAAGTCCTTCGGGCGTTTGTTTGCTTACTTCCAAAATTTAATATTTCGCCCTGAAGGTTTTGTTGGATTTAGCTTTCATTTAGTTGGGTGCTATTTATTGTATATACCATATATGAAAATATTTAATTCAAATACAATTTTCTTGCGCTCACGAGAAGTCGTGGAACTGATTTTGAACTAATCAAAGTTTTTTCGTGCAAGTCGTCGGACAGTCAGGAGAGCTATAAAATCATAAAATCATAAAAACAAATTAATTGTGAATTTCTTTAAGTTTTTTAGTGAATATGTACCTTTATCAAACCCACTCGAATTAGGTTAGGTTAGGTTAGGTTGGAGTGGATGCCAAAAAGGCACACTTAGACCAGAAATGACCCATTGTGATACCACGCGAATCTTAAATTACTCGAATTAATTCGAGCTCAAATTAACTCGAGCAGATTATATTGGGAGAATTTTTCTATAAATAAGTTTTCTGACATATACGAGTCGATTATATGGAAGTTTTCGAAGCGACCCACCCCCCACCACCCCCTCCCCCTCGCAGGCATAAATTACTGCTGTTGCTCTTTTTTTTGGAGATAATTTTGAACAACTAACAATTCGAGTCTGTTTCAACCAAATTGGGCTTCCATTTTGACCACAACAGCGGTAATTACTTTTGAACTCCTTTAGATATCGGATATGACACAAATTTTTTAATTAACACGTTGGCTACCAGCCAAAAAAACGCTTACTCCGCTAGTATACACTCGGAAAAAACGCAAAAATCATTTCTGTACTTTGTGAGTCACCAGTGAACACAAGATCAATACAGACAAAAACGAACGAATCGAATAAAATATAACGGACAAAAAAAACCCTTTGTACCGCACGAGCGACTGCACTCAACCATGGAACTTGAGAAACTGACGGTAATGACAATAGTGTGTGTACACCGGTGACTCACATGGTTAAGAAAGCACAAAATTGTTGATTTTTGACAATTTTTTAAATTTTATCTTTAAAGGCCCAGTATTTACTATTTATTACGCGATTTGGTCACATTTGGTGCCGTTGGAAAGGCTATGGAAATTTGTTTGCCGATCATAACTTTAACCGAATATATTAAGATTTCGGTGAACCCACGTACCTAAATTTTGAATGTAAAAATTGGGATGTTGGAATACACACTATATATATTGTATTTTTTTAAATTTTGTTAAAACTGTAAGTCAATCAATGTAAGTAAGAGACTGTCGATAAAATACGTCACGCTAATTTTTGGCTTTTCGCCTCTCCGAACATCATCACGCTTTTTCGATATGTTTTTTGCATAGGACTTTGAATCGCCACCGTCGCACTAACGCGGACCACCACCTCTCTCTAAAAGTGTGACTTAAAGGTTCCTATTTTTTATACCCGTATGGTGAAACCAAAGGGTATATTAACTTTGCCTTACCGTTTGTAACGCCAAGATCCCGTCATCACATACAAAAATGAATTACACCATCAGTGTGTTTAGAATGATAAAAATAATTAATTTTTGCATGTCCGTCCATCTGTCTGTCCGTCCGTCTGTCTGTCCGTCTGTCTGTCCGTCTGTGGCGCGGATTGCGGGCGCACGGATTGAGCTAGAGACTTGAAATTTTGCACAGATCCGTTTTTCGTAAAATGCGAGGCCAATTTTGGCAATTATAGCTTTTGTTAAAATGCGAGGCCAGATTGGCAGTTATAGCTTTTGTTATGTTTTAAAATTCCATTTTAAATAAAGTTTTATGGTCATAACTTCCTATTCGCTGTTAGTGATATTATTTGAAATCTTAATATTTTCTAGCATCATTTAGCAATGCTTAATTGCAAATACGAAGCCTTTAATCGATTTATAGAACTTAAATTGCTGTTTAGAAAATTGTTCTGCTTATAAATAAAGTTTGAAAATATGCTGGATGAATTTTCTAATGAAAAATTCAGTCCCGTCATCCCCCAATCCATTTAACATCCATTTAAAATCCATCCCACTTTGGGGCCATCGTCAGCTCCTCGAGTAATTGCTGGATGAACGACTAAATTGCCTTAAACAAGAAGGGTTGGTTGGCTATGCGTGCCTTTTTTAGATTTCATTAAAAATCCAAAACTTCAATATTTGTTGAAATAAAAGGGGTTGTTATATTCGCAGCTCCGGATTGGATATATTCTTATGTTACGGGTATATACATGCAAATCTATGCATAACTCTGGTAGCATAACAGTGATAGCCATAAATAAATTTGATGGATTTCCATACTAGAAATGAGTTTTTGAAGGATTGTGTGAGATAGAAAATGGAGTTAATTTGATAATTACATACTTGGAAGTTTACTAGGGACCAAGCAGTTCGTTGTTGAAAAGTGGTTGTTTTTTTCGAATTTCTGTAGGGTTGGATTTTAGATTTCGTTTTCGTGAATTGTCTGATTTTGGCAGATTTTGTGTGATACGATAATAATGTTCGAGGGAAGCATTTCTATATCAATTTAAAATTCAGTACAATATTGTTGGGAAAGATTTTCGAACACGATTTTAATTGAATTAGTATTTTTCATACCCAGTTTTGATAATTTTATCACAGATTACAAAGTTGCAGTAAAAATAGCTTTTTTTTATAAATCTTTGTTGGAAATTTTCATGAAGAAAGCAGCTCTTCGGGAAAATGTTTTAACTCTTCGGGAAAATGTTTTAATTCTTCGGGAAAATGTTTTAACAAAATTGAGTAATATTTAGTGCTACAAGAAACGGGTTTTTTTTCCCAAAACTGAAAATAGGGCAAAAAAAATTAAATCTAAGGATTGTGTGTCTGAGCGTTCGCTTAAAAGTCCAGAGCCATTAAACCAATTTAGACGAAATTCTAAGGGGAACTTACTGGCAGCAAGGAGCAGGTTTTAGACTGCGGCCTGACCCACCTCCGAAATAATTTTCTTATTTTCTATTTTCTGACAACGATATGGTCAAAAATTCCCAAAGTGCGCATTAATAGATAGAATAATATCTCGACTGGCTAAATTCTTATTGATTATTAAAAATGTGTGTTTTGACTTTATTTTCTTAATGTTTCTACTGATCTTAACACTTTGAAAGGATTTTGAAACTTTGAAGGGATTTTGAAACTTTGAAGGGATTTTGAAACTTTGAAGGGATTTTGAAACTTTGAAGGGATTTTGCAACTTGGAAGGGATTTTGCAACTTGGAAGGGATTTTGAAACTTTGAAGGGATTTTGAAACTTTGAAGGGATTTTGAAACTTTGGACGGATTTTGACTTAAAACAATCTGAGGCCATTTGCTTACTAGTGAGTAGTGAGCATGCGGATTATATCTGAACCGCGAAGCGAACAGGGCCCTTATAAATAAATATTAGAGACAAATTAGTTCGACAAATTGTATTCACGTTTACTTTACCATGATTAGAAAATATCAAAAGTTTAAGGCTCCCAATCTAAGTTTAACTTTAACCTTTCACAACTTTTGATCATCTGCCTTCTATCAAAACATCCTCTGACCTCGTCTTGAAGAGCAAAGATTTTCATCAAATTGCTTCTTTTACAACGGATTCTTGTTATATTGAACAAAGTAAGATAACTGGAAAATGCAGTAGAAGAGGTTTTAGATTTCTAAACTCATACCTTCATACTGATACCTTTTAAAAACGATGAGAACATCGTCTGATGGCAAAGTGTCACGATCAAACAAGAGATCTGTCTTGCCGTTGCTATCAAATTGCAACTATAATATCATGATAAACCTACAACCATAGTTACTTAACAAAAATGTCACCAAAGTGCACAAGATTCTTGGATGGTGTATGGCAAAACCAGAAGATGCATATTTGACTCCTTCGATTCGACACCTCTATGGAATTGATAGACATTTACGTATAAGCACACCTACCTCCATCCAGTCCATCTAACCGCCTGATAAACTAAATGGATGTTTTTTGGTACTTCAAACAACACCTTTAAATGGTAATAAAACCAAAGTAAATTATTTCGAAAAAGACACAAACATGGGACAAAAAACAAAGGAAGATACGTCCAGTTTTACACTCTAGTGTAGGCCATTCCACTCATCCGTTGTAGTTTCTTAAATACAGGCGACACTTTCAACTCATTCAGTTCACTTTGGTTATATAGGTTTCCTCCAGCAGGAAGAATAATGTGAAGTACGTGCCTTCATTTTTTTTTGTCTTGCTTCTTAGTTTTTTCACTATTTAGGTCCAATTTTCCTGCTTCTCATCTTATGTCCTACACGTAGCCACACCACACAAAGTTGATAGTCTCGATCGTCTTCACAAGTATTTTATTTTATTTTATTTATTTATTTTTTTTTTGGTGATGTTATGCTATTTTCTCCCCGTTTTATTGCTCTTGGAGTGTGGTTCTTAATCATTTTATAGTCATTCACTTCCATCTATTTATATAGTTCGCGTTTTACTAACTTTCCTTATGGCCGATGCTCTGTTGTTTTATGCCAATGCCATGCCACCGTCATCAAGCGTGCACATCGAACAAGCAAAACATTACGGTTCATTATGGATGGGTTTTGGACAAACATAGGCAGACAGAAGAGGAGTTCCTTATTCGTGTGATATAAGCAGTTGATGTTTTCCTCCTCTTTTTATGATTATTATTATTAACTTAACCAAGGCACTAAATATTGACCACTTTTATGGCTAGTTTAGTATCGAAACACTGTTGAATGGCTATGCTGTATTGAATACGCGAACGCACCGTTATAGTGTTAGCGAGTTAAACTACCCTACCGCAGTGTTTTAGTTCGAACGTGCCAAACAATTGGACGTGTTCACTTGGACTATCTTTGGATACTTTCATCTATATCTACTAATAGATACATACTTCGATATAGGAGACCAACATAATATGGGATATCAGCATTTAAATAGAAAAACGGTAGTGAAATCGACACTAAAACACCAACAGCAGTTACAGATATACGACGACATATACAAATTATATCTAATAGTAAAAACCAAAAACTAAAACCATATAGCGAGGCAAAAAAAAAAAATTGTGAAAAAGCAGAGACCTAGGCTCGACATTTTTATTGGCGCTAGACAAGAATCAAGTGTTAAATGCCCATAAAATAAAAGATAATTAAATTTACGAGCTCACCATTTTAATATATACACACTTGTTTAAGAGATAGATAGAGCACTAAACGTTTGGAATTAATAGTTAAGTGGAATCGAATCATCATCATCAACAGCCTGAATCGGGATAGGATTGGGGTAAATGGCTCGGGATCGGCGGGAATTGGAATGGGATAGAATATATATGGTGGTATAGGCTGTTAATTTAACTTTGGGAATAGTGTGAATTGGTCATCCGGGAAGCCGAGAAGGAATATATCGTAATGTTACAACATGGTCGATCTATCCGTACTTGAAGTAAAAAATAAAATTAATAACACAAAAAAAAATCACTCTATGTAGTTGTAGATGGAATAAATTGGAATGATCTAAAAGAGGCTGTTGCTTTTATTGGAAAATAATTTTCATGGTTTGATTGGCTTAATTTCAATTCTTCCAGATTTATGATTGACAGTTAAAGTGTTGCACTGTAATAAGCATGGCGTTCAACATTACTATCAGCTATTTGTACAATAGCCATAAATTAGTGCGTTAAAGACTGTGGGGTTTTTTTGAATCGAAAAATTCAAACTTTTCAATCAGATTTTTTAAAATTTGTTCCAATCGGATTTTGACGTATGGGAAGTTTATGTAGAATAATATCATAAATAACTTTTGTTCTTGGACTTTTTTGATAAGATGCACCGTTTTTGAGATATTCGCAAAAAACGTTTTCGTTTTTATGGAGGGCAGTACTTATGGAGCACTTATTGAGCTCCGTTCAAAGAAAAAGAAACAAAATTGTTATTTTTTCACAAAAAATAAATCGACAAAATTCTTACAGTTCACGATATTAAAGTGCTGTAAACTACAAGATGTAACTGCAAATGTGCAATTTTAAGGTGATTTACGATATTAAATGTAAAAAAAATACTTTTATTATCACATAAGTTAAGCGTAATTACAACCACGTTAACATGTAAAATATAAGAAAGTCTTCTTCAATTTAATTACTTTAAATTTAGACGATAGAATGAAGGGCGACTTCCTTTCCATGGGTTTCGTCTCATGCAATCTTTGCCACCTGATTCCGATAAGAAGAAGTCCCTTTTCCGTTCCTTCATTTTCTATACGATTGCATTCATTTATACTACTAGCTAAATATGTCCGTACGTATACTCGTATATTTGTTATCCTTATTGCCAAACCTTATTACTAGCCGTGCTGAACCGTGAATCGTTGTTGGTAACTTTTGGTGGGTGCTGTGGGCTAAAGTTGAAGGTAAAATTGCTATCTCGTCATTCATTCATTCACTTGATGTCCCTACCTGCACCTTGCCACCTCATTCGGCACAAATAAACAATAAAAAAAATCCGAAAAAGCTTACGTCCGTCGGTCGCGCACATAGAAAGCTCATTCACCCTGTCTATTCGTAATTCGTTATCGCACTCACCACAGTCGACGACATTTTTCTCTATAGCATTTTTTTTACATTATTTTTTGCGTCCAATTCCTGTTTACCCGTGCTCGCCTGTTTCCCGATCACGGGACAGGACTCCTACCTACGACGACTTAATGCCTTGCATTGCTTCAACGCTTTAACTCCTGCTGGTGGACACTATGCTATACTACTTCGTAACGACTGTTATTGCTGTTATTCTTACTGTTATTCTTCGTCTTATCGAACGACATCCTTTTTGGTAATTAAATTTGTCCCGGTGATTTATGATACCGGGAATGGCGTGTTTTGTTTTAATACAAACACAAGCAGAAATTTCTATCTCCACCGTAGTAGTTGTGTGGCACAAATACTATAAAATGCATTTTTTTTTCTTTCTTGTTTCGTTTTCTGAGGGTTAAAGGATAAATGTTAGCAATGTGTAAAATTCAACGATTTTATATCAATGTGATTATATTTTAGTAGACTTTTTTTTCTTAAGTGGTTTCGATAATTGATACAACAGCTTTCCCATATGACAAACATATATATGCAAGGTTTTTTGAATTCCCAAGTCTTCATTACAAGAAATTAAACATAAATCTGGAATAAGAAACGTCTTTCAACGAACACAAAACTTTTCTCTAAAATATTTAGTTTCGAAAAAACACATGTCAAAAATAATATTTTTTCAAATACCTTGAGAAGTGTTTTAAAACGTTAAGTTTTGCAATGAAACCTCCCCGCTAGGAGGTTATGAAATGTCACTCGACAGAATCCGGGGTCTAATGCCTGGAGCCCAATGAACGCAACGCGAACGCAGAAACTGTCACTTACAAGTTTGTTCAATAGAAATCATTTGAAGTGAGCACAGTGAACGCAGTGAACGCAACTACAACGCAAAAGTTTGCAAACTTCTAACTTTGCCGCAGCAATTCTGCGTTGACAGTTCATAAACTGAGGTTGGGGAAATGTTGTTCGAGGAAAAATTGATAGCCTTAGTGCAATAACATACAAATAACAAAGATAAAGACCAACAAAGCAAATGATCGCTTCAAAATTATCCATTTTTGTGATTTTGCCAACTTTATACCACTTTATGTCAGTTGTACTACTTCACGAGATGCCATTGGGCTTTGCCGCTGAAATGTTGCGCTGCGTGACAGTTCGTGCGTTTTAGTTGCGTTCGCGTTGCGTTCATTGGGCTCCAGAGGTAAGATCATGAATCTGGTGTTAGAATTTTAAAATTAGTAGCCGAAGATCTTGTAAGGTAAGATCTTGTAAGATCTTGTAATATCACGTTCCCATTTTTCCTCGGGAAAACTGGCATTTTGGGTTCGCTCATCATGAATCTGGTGTTAGAATTTCAATTTACAGCCTTATTCTGGCAAAGGTCACTAGTCACAACTCGATCACAAGAGCGAGGTGAATCACAAGTTGTGACTTTTTGGTATTCTCAGCGTTCAGTCACAATTTCGACTGATCTCAGCTTCTGTCAAAACTGTGACCGACTCACAAGCAGGTAACAAGATAAAAACAAGACAAAAAGAAACTATTTCCTGCACTATTTAATTGAATGTGATATTTCCAGAGTACAACGGAGACGATTTCTGGTCAATTGACAAACAAAGAAGACTTTTTTGCGAAATAAGAAAATTTTTATTGAAAATGTTCAGGTTTCCAATAACATCCCACCTTTTTTTTTATAATTGAACACGCACGGCACACACGCACTCTCTCCACCATTTTCACAGATTTACAAATATTAAAATTACTTTAAAAACTAACAAAACCAAAAACTGAACTAAACTAAATAATCACAAAGCGGCTGTCAAATTTATTCACCATTCTGGAATTATACTGAGGTGAATTATTTGTTACGTTTCTTGTGACCCAACGCCAATAATATGGAATACTCGGTCAGTCACAAAGAAAGTAACAAGCCGATCGTCTCTAACGAGTTGTGACTTGTGACCAGTCATAATGCCAGAATAGGGCTGTTAATGAAAGTCCTGAAGGAAAACTGTTTTTTTTTTCAAAATCTGTAAAGTTTTATTTCGGTTTTGTGATGCGAAAAGACTTATGCAAAAAAACTTTACTGCGGCAACGAGCCGGCAACGACGACAATGTAAGCTAGTGTTGTTATAAAAAATTGTCAAAGTCACTCCTTGGGTCTATGTCTCTAGAGTGGCATCACCCTTTAAATACCCTTAATTTCCTTAAGTCTTTTTTTAATTTATTTTACTCAATTATAATAATATTTCTCTGGCAACATAAAATTTAAACAAAACAAATATGTACTCTGAGGCCGAGGCACAAATTTGGGAAAGTTAGTTTCAAGAAATTTCAATTTGTTATCCTTTCTTGCTATCTAATCGAAACTTTATCTGTTTGCCTTGAAATACCTTCCCACTTCTCAAGGGATAATGGAACGTTTTTTTTTGTTACATTATCCATGAATCCTTGATTACTATTTCTACCTTTTAGTAATGTCCCAACGGCTCCCGATACACGCGTCATTGTCCCTTACCATTATTTTGGAAGAAATTTCTTATTTAGATAATGGGAATCTTTCCGTTGGCCTGTATTGCTTCAAGAGTCCTTTCCATTTCTAATTACAATGACTTTTCTCAAGAAGTCAGTCGTTCGGTTCTGATGGTAAATGTCTACATATTTATGGCTATTTTCACGTTCTACATAGGTTTCTTATTATATTATATGCGTATATATTGAACTTATATACAAATCTATACAACAAAATACATGTTCCAAGGATAACAAGAACAAGAAGAGAAAAAAAACATCAACAAGAAAACATTATAAATAATGTCGTTTTGCTTCTAGTCTTCAATTAACAACAACACTCGAATGTATGGTATAAAAAGAGGGATCTAATGCTCCACTCGGGTATCCTCAAGTGATCAAGAAACAATTTTGTCTTTCAATTATTTATGCGATAAACGAAAGTTTTGTTCTTTCTTGTTTATTTCTTATTTATTTATTTTTTGACTCTCTGGTGGTATTTTTTTTTTTGACTATACTGCCTGCGTAGCTATGGTATGGCAAGGAATATTCCCATAAGGATAACACGACTCTATTTGGGAATTCCTTTAATATTTATCCTTGGCTTTTTTCTGCTCATCCAAAAAAGGGGGAAGCGATGCCGGCTAAATGGCAGGCGTTGGCTGACACGCCGGATGTTGGGCTGCTGCTCCTGCGGGTGGATATTTTAAATGGGGATTGGTTATTTTCGGTCTTTATTTTGTCCTCGTCCTGATCTGCCGACCGCTTACAAATTTTTGCCTATTTTTCGATTCTATTACTGATCCCATCCGCTAACATGATTTCACCACCCACAATCCTGTTTCACGTCCGTCCGACCCCACCTTCCACCGATTCTCTTCCTACCACCTGTCAGCCTATTGGCTATGCTATGTTATTCATCTCAATTGGCGCAGGGGTAGAAGTATGATTGTTTTGTGCGTTTAACAACATTAAATATTCACGAGGACTTTTCTGGGTATATGAAAATAACGATATTTATCGTTTTTATGCTTGTAATTCTGTATAGGTACATATGGGAAATTTAACATTAGGTTCTGTATACACATCCCTTTTGACTATAAGTATTCCATATAACATCATCTTCAGCATATTTAACTCACACTTTAGTGGGCGCTCGGGTAGCCCACCACCGCCTTGCCTGCTGCGTGGCTTTTGCTGGTATTTTTCGCTTGTAACGCCATACATGATTTTCTGGATATTCTGGATATCTACCAGGCCTGACTGGTTGATGTTGCTCCGGTTTTAGCAACATTCCGGCTGGTTTTGTTGTTTATTTCTCTTGGGTTTCATGGATGGATCCTTGAGAGGCAAACTCTGATATGTTATAGGAATTTTTTTTTTGATTCGTCGTATAGAAAGTATGTTTGGAGATATATGCCACTTAACCTAACCTGCTAACTTCGACCGTCACATCTTGTATGAATTCCGGGTGGTGGTGGTGCGGTCGAACTCCCCGTAATAGGAATTTTTAGCTTGGCTTGAAGTAGTGGGTAAAAAGCTTGTTTCATGCAAACACTTTACTTAACCCAAATTGTATTTGTATTTATGTGGATGTAATCTATAAATTATTATTACGCACCATTTTTCTATGCGGTGCAGAGAGAATCCCCAGGCCAAACTAAGGAATTGGAAAACATGTACACAAGCTCATTGGTTGGAACATGTCTAGCATGGTTATCCTGATTATGACTAGAAAACAGAAACCAACCGGGCGATAAGAAGTGAAACGTTGCTTAAGAAATGTACCATCATCACCACAAGGATATAACTCGAATTTTCTTAAGAACATGCCAACTAAGGCACCATCAGACAGCGAGGAAAATAAGTTCGTGAGGCTTGGCAAAAATGGGTGGTTCCTGTGTAAAAGCAATAACATGCATGATGCACGTGTCCTATGGTAAGAAAGTGCTTTTCCATACAACGATATGAATATCTTATGGTGAGAAAATTTGTTTTTAAAGGAAACATGAGAAAACAACCAAACGAAAAATAACTTTCTTCGTTATTTCACATTTTTTTTTCTCTTGTTTACTTTGGGAGTATCTTCCTTTTTTCCAGTACAAAATATCCTATTTTCTATAAAATTGTGTAGCTTATAGGGAAATTGGATGAATAAATAAGTATTAAAGCGAGTGCGACTAGAATAAATATTTTTGCCAAGTTCTCATAAAATATAAATATGCTCTTATGATCTTTATATCGTATTTCATGAATATTTCTTACTTTTCAAAAGACACGAAAAGCAATTTCAATTATGTGACTTTTTTCGCAACACATAAAGGGTTGACAAAATGCGAATATGTTAATAAACGCCAGGTTATTTTTTTCATTTTTTTGTGTCGTAAGTGTGGAACATTTTTTTTAAATCGAAAGTGAGCTAAGAAAAAGTTTTTGTTTCTGACACAAGCAAACGTTTTTATACCCGTATGGTGAAACCAAAGGGTATATTAACTTTGCTTTACCGTTTGTAACGCCAAGATCCCGTCATCACACACAAAAATGAATTACACCAGTGTGTTTAGAATGATAAAAAAAATTGAATTTTCCATGTCCGTCCGTCTGTCCGTCCGTCTGTCCGTCCGTCCGTCCGTCCGTCTGTGGCGCGGATTGCAGGCGCACGGATTGAGCTAGAGACTTGAAATTTTGCGCAGATTCGTTTTTCGTAAAATGCGAGGCTAAGTTCGTTAATGGGCAAAAATGGACCATTAGGGGGGGTACCCCCCATACGAACGAAAACGTTTTTTCCGAATATCTCAAAAACGGTACATGTTATCAAAAAAGTACAAGAACAAAAGTTATTTAGGATATCATTCTACATAAAACTTCCATACATCAAAATCCGATTGGAATAAATTTTAAAAAATCTTATTGGAAAGTTTGACTTCAAAGTGGAATTTTGGTATAACTGTTCGAATTTTGATACGAATATCACCATACGGGTCTCCAATGATTGCCAGATTGGCAATTATAGCTTTTGTTATGTTTAAAACCTAAACATAACAAAAGCTATAATTGCCAATCTGGCAATCATTGGAGACCCGTATGGTGATATTCGTATCAAAATTCGAACAGTTATACCAAAATTCCACTTTGAAGTCAAACTTTCCAATAAGATTTTTTAAAATTCATTCCAATCGGATTTTGATGTATGGGAGTTTTATGTAGAATCATATCCTAAATAACTTTTGTTCTTGGACTTTTTTGATAAGATACACCGTTTTTGAGATATTCACAAAAAACGATTTCGTTCGTATAGGGGGTACCCCCCCTAATGGTCCATTTTTGCCCATTAACGAACTTAGCCTCGCATTTTACGAAAAACGGATCTGTGCAAACTTTCAAGTCTCTAGCTCAATCTGTGCGCCCGCAATCCGCGCCACAGACAGACGGACAGACCGACAGACGGACAGACGGACAGACAGACAGACGGACGGACATGCAGAAATTAAATATTTTTATCATTCTAAACACACTGGTGTAATTCATTTTTGTGTGCGATGACGGGATCTTGGCGTTACAAACGGTAAGGCAAAGTTAATATACCCTTTGGTTTCACCATACGGGTATAAAAAAGCCACAATTTTCCGGGGAACGTCCTCAAATACTTTATTCAAGAATTTCAGATAGAATTCGGATAGTGATTTTTCAATTTGAATTGTGGAGGAGGGAAGCGGTGCTCTAATAAAATTTTAATGTTACTATTTTAAAAAAAAAAAACATAACAAAAGCTATAATTGCCAATCTGGCAATCATTGGAGACCCGTATGGTGATATTCGTATCAAAATTCGAACAGTTGTACCAAAATTCCACTTTGAAGTCAAACTTTCCAATAAGATTTTTTTAAATTTATTCCAATCGGATTTTGATGTATGGGAGTTTTATGTAGAATCATATCCTAAATAACTTTTGTTCTTGGACTTTTTTGATAAGATACACCGTTTTTGAGATATTCACAAAAAACGATTTCGTTCGTATGGGGGGTACCCCCCCTAATGGTCCATTTTTGCCCATTAACGAACTTAGCCTCGCATTTTACGAAAAACGGATCTGCGCAAAATTTCAAGTCTCTAGCTCAATCCGTGCGCCCGCAATCCGCGCCACAGACAGACAGACAGACGGACAGACAGACGGACGGACGGACATGCAGAAATTAAATATTTTTGTCATTCTAAACACACTGGTGTAATTCATTTTTTTGTGCGATGACGGGATCTTGGCGTTACAAACGGTAAGGCAAAGTTAATATACCCTTTGGTTTCACCATACGGGTATAAAAAAGCCACAATTTTCCGGGGAACGTCCTCAAATACTTTATTCAAGAATTTCAGATAGAATTTGGATAGGGATTTTTCAATTTGAATGGTGGAGGAGGGAAGCGGTGCTCTAATAAAATTTTAAAGTACTTTATAAAAAAAACAAATACTTTTTTATCGAATAAATTTTTTGACACGATGCTCCATTTTCGAGAAAATCGCAAAAAACTGTTTTAATTGATTTGTTTTATTTTGGAGAGAAGACAGAATCGTCTATTGATGTACTTTCGAGAACTCAGCATCACTTTATAAGAAACTTTTCTATACAAAATTTCAAGTCTTTAACTCAATCCCGTTGATAGTTATTTTGTTAACGCATGGACGAAGATCAAAATCTTTAGTCATCCTAAACACGCTGGTGTACTTAATTTTTTTGTTCGACGACGAATTTGACGTGTTACAAACGGTCTACTAATTATATTAGACTCCTATACGATTTTCATATAGAATACAAAACAAAAATTTCTCATAGGAAAATTGTCTAAAAAACTTTGTTATTTTTTCTGAGAAAAAATTTAAAAAAACCACTGTAAAAAATAAAGTTAGAAAACAGTAGAAATTCTTAAAATCCCGATGTGCATAAGTTGTTGAAACACAACTGAAAAAATGACGTAAAGATATAATTTGTCACTTTTTTTTAACCATATTTGGAATATTTAAAAATCAGATAAAATTCAATTTTAAAGATAAAAACACTTTGAGCTGAAGAACCCAACACTTATGTCTTATATCCCACTTAAGATATAACAAACTCGTGCTGTCTATCAACCATAACTACTAATTTTAGATTCATTTTTTTCCTTATCACGGCATCACATATTCATAGATTTAAGATGAAAAAGAGTGCAACTCAGTGCTTTTAATTACATATGCTTTAATTATGCTCTCCTTCTTGTGTCCATTTTTGAATTGATCTTCATCTTGTATAGATTTTTAGAAGAAAGCCACGCGAAAAAATCTCAAAATCATTGACCAAAAGGCACAAAAAAAAATACTAAAGTGAAATACCAAGAAAATAGTGGTTTTAGAAGTGCTCGTGTGTCAACCAAAAATCGAAGAAGTCTCATTGTTGTAATGGGGCTAAAGGGAACCTTATACATGTTATTTTTACACTTATCATTCATAGATATACATATAAATATATATTTTTCTTTACATTTACTATAGATACGTTTATAGTATGTAATTTTTCTTTTAATTTCGCCTTCTTTAGCCATCGAACTTTACATTATGAGTAGAAAAAGTGAAACTCATTCCCGTCAAAGGCCTAACCACAATTGTCGATTTCGGTTCCAATCCTCTCTTTCTATGCAGTAACTTTTAGCATTTAACGTGCGGCAGGGGCAGAACTTTGGTCTTAAGTTGCCCACAGCACAGCATATATAGTTTGGACGATCATGGACTTATGCTATTTCATATATAAATACATTATGTTGAACCAAATACCAAATACTATTCTATAGCATGGTTGATTTTAGTTTGTTATCATGAAAATACATCGAATTACAACCAAGTAAAAATTCCATCTCTTCTTCCATAGACTGAAAAGATGATGACTTGCCATTTTTACGGCACGAGAAAAAATTATTAATATATTTTTTTTTCTTACTAATATTACTACAATTATCCCATGGTATGTTACGAGTATGTTATCTTAGTGTATCTTAACCAAGTACAAAATATTCGTGTAACATGTGTACAATTTCGAGTACGAATTGATAAAAGAGGTGAACCAAAGGAGAAAGAATTAACCATAAAATAAAGTGTTATTCACCCCCATTAAGTGGTGTATTTGGGGACTCTTCAGGATGAAAATTAAAAATAATGAAACGTAACGACAGACAGAGAACGAATGTAATTCATTTTGAGAAATATCTGATTGTTGTCGATTTCTATTTTAGGCAAATATTTTTGTAAGGTTCATTATTTCTTTGAGGAATTCCCTAGAAAGAGACAGCAAGTTGGAAATTTCAACCCATATGAATTTTAATCTCACCCCATTAGGAACTCAGAAGGAGTATCGAATTGAAAAGTGAGGGTGGAATATTTGCCAAGTCATTTCGAATTTTTGATGGCAATGAGGTTTCAGTTGAGAATGAGGTTTTCTAATAAAACGTTAAATTCATGGTTAAATACAAAGCAAGGGGTTAAGATGATATGAATAAAATTTCTTAGTATTTTTATAGTAAAAAACTTTCATTGGTAGTCGAATCTAGTCGATGTTATGTACGAAATTAGAATTCAAATTTTTGAAATAAAACTAGAATTTGGAGCAATCTTAAAATTTTTGAAATAAAACGGAAAGGACTTCAGAAATTATTAAACTATTTTTGAGAAAATATCCTTAGAGGATCTTCGGGGGAAAATATCAATATTTTGATATTAAAAATATGAATTTTCGTAAAAAAAGTGAAAAATTCCTATAGAATCTTTAATTTCTAATTTTGAAATTCTAACAAAGAAATCAAATAAAAATTAAAACAGGATATCCTTATAGCCCCATAAAGAACCTGCTCGAAGAGCGCTGTCTCTTTTTCATCCCTAAAATCATTTTGGAAATAAATTGTAATTTAGGAAATTTTCGCATTCGTTTTTGAATTACAGATAAATCACTATATTCTGAGACTCTCAGTGACAGCTTATTGTGAGCGAGGTTAATCCAAGCTTGTGACTTTTTAGTATTTAATGTTCCACCGAAATTTCCCAACATATTCCTCCACGGTACATGTTCCCTAAACCCTCTCGTTCAGCTGCACGCGCGCACGACTTCTTCCTTGAGCCTCCCCGTTTTCGTACAGTGAAGTTTAGGAGTTCCTACATTCCGCGAACAACAAAACTTTGGAACGATCTACCATCTGAAGTGTTTCCCCCGGACTATAACCCGCAGAAGTTCAAGGAGAACATAAACCGGCATCTCCTATTGTCCTTCCGACCATCCTGAGCTGTGCTTCGGCATTAAAGGGTCTTCCCCTAAGCTCTGGCTGGAACTATAAAAAAAAACAAAAAAAAATTCTGAGCGTTCAGTCACAATTATTGGGCGCATCCAACTACCAGAGCGGCTCTGGAGCAAAGCTCAGCTGTCAAAAAAATGCTCAGCTGAGCAGCATTTTGTGTCCTGAATGCACCGCTCATTTATATATGAGCTGTCATTGAAAGAAATTATTGTTCAAGATGGACCGCGATGTAATTATCTCCGTAATGTTAGAAATTTGTGCTTCTGATACGATAAATCTGGAAGCTATTTCACTTTTGGTTGAAGAGTGTAATACTTCAGTTGAAGTCACCCCAATCCGGAATGCGGCACCCGAAAGAAACCGGGATTATTTTGAGGTGACTATGCCGAAGAACACTCCCGAACTCTTTCGTCAACATTTTCCGCAACGCCGACTATTTCCATTCCCGTTTACTCAGCAAGAACTTCCACGAGGCTTCCCGTATTATAAATAACATAAATAACTATAAATATTATAAATAACACCATTTATGTATTTCCGTCGTCGTTTTTAGGCATGAATTGAGGTTCTGTAATTCTTCATTTGACATTTGCTCAGCTACTGAGCGGAGTTCTTTTACGCTCAGAAAAAATGTGAGCTGCTCAGTTGAGCCGCTCTGTAGCGATTGCGTTCAGTAACTGAGCACCTTTTTCGCTCTAGAGCGATGCTGAGCCGCTCTGGTAGTTGGATGCGCCCATTGTTAAAGTTGTGACAGTCTCATGAACAGATCACAAGAAAAAAAAACTAAATCATGCCCTATTTAGTTGAATATGCACTCAGAAAAATGGAGGCTAACTCGACGACCTACATACGGCGTAATTGGCCTCGGGCAGGCGCGCGTTCGCCTGCATGTGGGCAAGTAAAACTGAGTTGACCTGTGGTCGGAGAAATTCTGAAATTAAGCCACCAGCAGGTGAAGTAGGGAATTGGGAGCTGCACGAGTTGACCTTAGATAGGTTAACTCTGACCGCTAGCTGGCTTACAGACACCTCTGTAAGGTCAGAGTTAACCTGACAAAAAGTTGACCTGGACATTTTTCTGAGTGTGGTATACCCAGAGGGGAGCAGATTTCTGGTCATTTGACAGACAAAGAAAACTCATTTAAGATAAGCAAAATCTTGTAAAAAATGTTCAGGTTTTCAAAAACATTGCACCTTTTTCTATCATAGAAGGCGCATGATACTCAGGCACTTTCTCCGTAATCTGCACTGATTAGCAAAGATTTTGGTCACTTTAAAAAATCGCACAAACGAACACTGAAGCATGTAAAGCGAATGTGTAACTTATTCATAGCTTTGAAATTATATTGAGGTGAATTTTTGTTACTTTTCTTCTGCCGAAACGTAAAGAATACCAAATTGCAGCTCAGTCATAAAAAAGTCACAAGGTAGACATCACTATCACTGTCGATGGTCACAATAGATTGTGACTTGTGACCGATCATGACGCCAGAATAAAGGCATATATTATATGGTATACAGGCTCTTTACTCATTGAGTATAGGTTCTCTACTCATGAATAAATGTGGAAATTAATTTTAAATTGTGACATTTATTTACTGTTGGAACTTAATTCACTTCGAATTTTATAAGAAATGTTTAAAGCCGGGTAATTTTAAATTATGAATTCAAAATAAATTTTGACTGTTCGTCAATGTTGTGCCCGTTTGTTACGTAAATTAATTTATGCAGTTTATTTTTAAATAAATTTACTGAACATTTCGGTACTAGCGTTGCCCCTAATTGAATGCGATGCCTAACAACCTAAAGGTTGTTTACTAGTTTTATGCATTTTTACCATTTTTTACGCGTAAAAAACGTAAAAAAACTGTTTTCTTATATCGTTTCACACAACACTGCCGTCCATTGATTCATAAATCATATTCGCTACCACATCTCTTCTTATTTTACATTCGATATAAGTATGAATCACTAAATTACTATTCAGCAAAATATCTGCTTAAAAACTTTGATTTATATAAAATTGATATTCGCAACAATTCTTTTTGGTGATCTTGTTATAAACAATGTTAAGAAAATATCATGTAAATTCTGCACTAAATGACAATCTTAACGCCTCCAAAGTTAACATTTTTTAAATGGCGTTTAACCGAAGAAAACTGAAAAAAAGAACGCAAAAAAACCGGGTGGAAAAATAAATAATTCAAGTCCAACAGAGGAGAACAAAGGAAAAAAAATGATATCATATCCCTTTATCTACAAATATGTACTGTAAAAAGACAAACCATAGCCTGAGATAGAGACGTGGTGTCTACATTTATGGCTGAGAAAGTGACAACTTAAATTGTGTCTGAAACACCACCGAATGAAGATTCACGCCAGGCATGACATGCAAATAAAACAAAATCTCATCCTTATTCTTAAACCACATTCAAAAAAAAAAACCCCGGGATATATATCAGTCCGAATGCGAAAACAAATATGAACTTATATGAACCTATGTATGGCAATTTTGGTTGACTTATAATAAATTTCTTTTGAGTAAATAAGAACAAAACCAAAAAACGTACGCGGCCTAAACGAAACTGCAAGTCGTTTTTAATTCATAAATTTTATTTCATTTTGATTTGTTTTTAGACAATATGTGAATATATGTATGTGGGCATCTTCACATTTATTTATCATTTAGTTTTTTGTATTGCTAATATTGTATTGGTTTGAGAAAAATAAGTTGAAGCTTGCTTACAGAAAAGTTGACTTCTGAGTTCTCCTACTTAAAAATTCACCCCGAAAAAATTTTATTCATGGCACGCAAGAAAAGTCGTCTGGATCGGCGCATTCGCACGGCATATCCATGTTGACAGTGGTATGCATATATGTTTATAGTTAATTAAACAGTTTATACATATGATATTAGCAGATCTCATCAGCATAAGACAACATTTCATCCACAATCTAATATTATATGGTCTTTCCTTTTGACATCAAATTCAACCAGCAGACATTGAACATATGTTTTGAATAAAATTTCTACTAAATGATCTCTTAGTTAGTCAGTCCAAAGTCATACAAATTAAAGATATCAAATACAAATCCTATTCTGATCATCATACGAGTTTTTGATTGCTTGTAATTTTACATTCGCTTAAAAAAGCTAACAAAAAATCGAAAAGTTTCTCGTTTTCTTTGTATTGAATTTAAGAAAAAAGTCAATCCGATTTTTATTAAAATTTTTAAAAACCCATTAATATATTAGTGAATTTAACAAACAAAATTCATATTTGAGGAGCAAGCATTTAAAATTTGTCTAACCGTTTTTTTACCCTTTTACAAAACGATTTTAAATGCCATCGAAATAAAAAACTAAAATGAATACAAAATGTTCCAAGTTAACCTATTCTAAAAGTCATAAATGCATAACTCGCTATTCATAAAAATTATGTATAATTTATTCAAATAGTCAATTGATGTCCACCTGTCCTTTGAAGGGCATACATTCCATGTGACTTTTCAGCCTAGCTTAATATTCCTACTAACCGTCAATCTAATGCACATTTTTGTTACTATAAGTACGTCTTTAGCGAATAAATTTATTTTAATTTTCCTACAAAAATAGCTCGTAAAATTAAACGGCAATTAAATAAACATGATCCATTCGAATATACCCCGTCGTACACACAAAACTAATTGTTATTCTTACGTTGTTTCTGTTGTATCTATAAATGTATATAAATATATCCTCATGTATATTATACACATATTCTGTTTAAATTGAGAGAAAAAAAATTAAAGAATAAAATAAAATGTCTAAAAATAAAAATTGTAAATGTCGCCTCATTATACTAAAAATTGCAATCGAACGCTGTCTGCATAATCATAATCTAATTTTGAATTTGTTTTAAAAATGCCAAAGAAGAAAAAACAAATAAAGTTTTGTCGATAAGTAAATTCTAATGATTGTATGGTGTTTTTTTTTTGAATCATACAAAATTTTATGCAATATTAAAATGTACAGGTATAAAACATAATTACAATTCATAAAAAAAGTATACTAAGGAATTCCTAAATAGTCAAAGTATCACGATCGATTTTCCTCCCTTTATCATTCACTGTGAATAATTTCAGTTGCAAGAAAATTTTCTAAAGCAGCAAAATCTGAAATAAAATACATGATATGCAAATAAATCACGTACCATAATACAAAATCCTGAGTATTGTACAGCGGATTAATTTTGTTGTTATTTTTTGTGGTTGATGTCATTTGAATTGCTTATTCTGTTAATTTCCCTACAAATATACCAAATAATTAAATTTATTTTAATTGAAATTGTTTTTTAATTGATTACGAGTGAACGAAAAACTAAAATGAAAAATTCATTTAGTTTTAATTTCCCCAACATTAAGAGTGCGGAAAAATAAAAATGTTTTTTTTTGTTAATTGATAAAATTTATGTATGCAATTTACGTAGATTTAATTTAGTAAATAATTTATTTATGAATGAATTTTTGATTTAATTGTGGATTTTTTTCTCGTTTTTTTATAGCGGCCTCCTAGTTCGTCATTATCGTACGGTGGTGCTATGAATGATGATGCTAGATCGCCGGGTGCTGGAAGTACGCCGGGACCACTATCTCAACAAGCACCTGTCTTAGATACATCAGATCCAGGTAAGTCGTTTATTGTTTTTTGCGGCATTTTTAATTGATGCACTGCTTAAAAAACGCGTTTTCAATGTAATTTGGTTTTTATGTAAAATCCTAAATATATTAATTTGTAGCAATTCTCCAATTTTCTATGAGATTTGACTATGAATTTTTATTGAATGGTTCTTAACTTTTAATTAATATAGTGGACACTTGGTGGTCGGCTGATTAACGCTCTCCAGGTTCACGAACTTGGATTGAGTTTACGAATCGACTTTCCACTATATTCAATTTTAGGAAAAAAAAGTTAGTTCAAGGAATGAAATGCCGTTTGTATTAATGGAATCTAGCAAAATTTGAAAACTATCGAAAATTTAAACAGGGTACCAGATTTACGAAACTTGCGAAAATTTAAACAGTGTATCAGATTAAATATTTTTTTTAAAGTTAGTGCCATCTGTTGATCGCTAGGGGTTTTTTCATGGGTTCGCGGGAAATTTACTGTATATATAAAAGTATATTTTAAAACATAACAAAAGCTATAATTGCCAATCTGGCAATCATTGGAGACCCGTATGGTGATATTCGTATCAAAATTTGAACAGTTGTACCAAAATTCCACTTTGAAGTCAAACTTTCCAAAAAGATTTTTTAAAATTTATTCCAATCGGATTTTGATATATGGGAGTTTTATGTAGAATCATATCCTAAATAACTTTTGTTCTTGCACTTTTTTGATAAGATGCACCGTTTTTGAGATATTCACAAAAACATTTTCGTTCGTATGGGGGGTACCTTCTAACCATCCTTGCACACTTCCGCACACTTCAGCGAAACTATGAAATTACGTCGCCTAGTCATGGGCGACACGGACTAAGTTCGCTCGCGTAGTTCAGACCTCAACTACGCGAACGACTTCGCTGGCATCGTTGACACTCACATATACATATTTTCGGCGTTTTACAGTGTAGAATCAGTGTTTTCAAAAGTGTAGTTGCATTTGGACTGGAAAACGTGAAAATTGAATTCTTTTGCGGAATATTTTCAATCGCGTTAAATAATTTATATCTAAAAATGGCTGCAGATAAAGTGGAAAAACTTTTATATTTACCGAAAATCTCGCCGCGTAGCTTAGCTCAAGTGTGCAACGAGGTGAGCTAACCCAGCTAGGCTATGTAACTATAGCTAGCCTCGCTCACATAGCTTAGCTCAAGTGTATGACGGGCGTAATGGTCCATTTTTGCCCATTAATGAACTTAGCCTCGCATTTTACGAAAAACGGATCTGCGCAAAATTTCAAATCCCTAGCTCAATCCATGCGCCCGCAATCCGCGCCACAGACAGACGGACGGACAGGCAGACGGACGGACGGACGGACGGATATGCAAAAATTAATTATTTTTATCATTCTAAACACACTGGTGTAATTCATTTTTGTGTGTGATGACGGGATCTTGGTGTTATAAACGGTAAGGCAAAGTTAATATACCCTTTGGTTTCACCATACGGGTATAAAAATATGTGTTAAAAAATATTAAACTGCGCCATTTACCTCTGTACTAAAATGTTGAACTTAAACTTTGAACCCCTCCCTTTCCTCATTTAATACTAAACATAGGATTTTTTAAATGTGGAAAATAAGGACAGATCATAAGAAATCTTTAAATATTTGAAATTCTGTAAAATAAATTCGATTGAATTCCACTTTAATTTTTTTCCCAGAAAAATCGTACCACTTGATCGTACCATCAAAAGGCCCTCAAGTATTTCCAACGACTGAGTGCGGAAGAATTCCATTTAAAAACATCTATAAAATTTAAGGGTGCAAACTTTTGTCAAGAATTATCATTTTACACCTCAGCGACTTCCTTCCTATCCTATTCTAACTTCCCTTGACTATTCTATATTTCAATGCCCTAAATTCTCAAGTATCTATATTGAAATAGAACATTGGGCATACACGAACATCACTCCAAATAAATATTCTTGGAACATTTTCTTCAAGAAGAAAATTCGTTAAGGTATTTTATTTTTCATATTGTTGCGAATATTCTCGTAAAACTGAAATGAAACAAAGAATTGAACAGTTGAAGCGTAACACTATCAGCTGTCGACAATCAAGAATAGAATTTGATAAGTTGTGGAAAAATTATTTCGACGTATTTGCCTTATTTTTCAATCGAAATATTCATCCCTCTCGGTTTACAAAAAAAAAAAATCCCAAACCCCTACCACCACATATAGTCAAAAATATCGAATACGACAATTCATTCAACCTGATTTCTTATTTATTAATGAAATGAGAATTTGTTTTTTGTTTTGGTGCTGCCTAGATTTCCGTTGTTAATATTATTGCCGAAAATAGATTGGCCATAGATATAGAAAATTAACCCAGAAATAAATTTACCACATGTTAAATTTCTAATGTAGCAGCATATCTAATGAAAAGCATATCTCAGCACTTTGTCGTATTATAACAATCGGTAATCAATATATCGCATAGTGACCATCAGATATTGAGACCCAGTAATCGTCAATATTTACTAAAGTGCTGTAATATCAAGGGAAAAAAAATCATCGAATATGAATATGTGTTTTTGTGTTAGTTTTGGAAAACGTGCATTTCATCATCGGACCTTTATCCACACTTCCAATCCATTAGCATCGATAAAAGATCTTCGGCACCCACAAAAGTCAGTCAACGCACTTACTAAATTAACAGCCCTCCACTATCGTATGAAACATCATCATAGTAGATATCCACCCTCATCCCTTCAACGGAAAAACTGTTCAGTGTTAGTACCAGCTATATGAAGTATGAGCACATAAGCATAAAACTGAATTTGTAAAACGCCCGAAAATATGAAAAACAAAGACATGAAAAAAAAAATACAAATCGGTAGGAAAACCTGACAAAATAGTTTTGGTGAAGGTTTTTGGAAGGAGTCAGCCGAGCCGGTGGAACAGATCATTAGGACTTGCTGTGCTATTAATTTTTGACGTAAAAACCACAATTTGTCCACATTAGTGTCAAAGATTTTAGATAAGGCCTTGCTATTGCCCACAGAGTGCTGAATGGGTAGTGTCCAATGTTTTGTGTGTCACCAAACCAAGACGAGTATGGGTTAACAGTTTAGCCCTTGATGAAAAAGATGGGGTGTCTTTTTGTTCACTAAGGTTGTGCCATACCCCAGCTTTCAGAAATCAAAAATTTATTCGGTGATTTTTAGAAACAGTTTACCCTGTGGACCCAAAAAATTTCCGTATTACCAAAACTCAACAAAAACCTTATGTGTTCCTTATGTAGGTAGTGTCCAACAGATATTAACAGAAGTTCATCATTAGTGCTACATGGATACCATATTTTACTTGTTTGAGGTACACATCCTTGAATGCTGTTTTGCTGTTGTAATAAGCAAACACAAATAGTGATATTTAAGCTGAAAATTCATATATTAGTAGGCACCACGCTAGGTTATACCTCAATTTCATTTCATATGACTTAATTTATTCCCATTAAGTAGGTTACCAGGCAGGAGCACAGGGTGGTATCTGCCGACAGAGAAAAACTTCAAGGGAACGCGGGCAATTGGAATTTTTCCTCGGCATGTACTACAGCGGTCGGTGTGAAACAGGAATTCAAGAGGGAAGCGTCTCTGTAATGAACATTTCATGTCCTAATGTCTAGCGTGGTACTTATTATACCAAATATAGTAATATAGCGTTAACGTTGTCTCAAATAGGTCGCTCCCAAACCTACTATATATATTTATCTATAGGCAAAATAGGTTTACCTGCCTTCTTCATACATTTTATACATGTTTCAAAATATAACAACCAAATAACCTGCCGCATTTTCCGCCTCCATTCCACCACTACCCTCATTTTACATATTCTCATTCATTTCGACTCATTTCATTAACGTCACATTAGTCAAATCAGGCGTAGAATCTCCAAAAATTGAAGCTTTTAGTACGGTTAGGCACTATTACGTTTATGTAATATTCATATTACGTACTTTGTTGAAAATCTAGTAAATGTATTAAGTTATACCTCGGCCCATCCTCCACTCGGATTTCATTATTTTTTACCGGGACACTTATCCATCCCTCATTTAAAGACTTCAGTGTGATGTCATTTTCGAGGTTTCCACCAATTTTCCTGCCCCAAAAATGAATCATCTTCGCTTGAGCTGAGACTAGTATTTGAAAAGTTTATTCCATTTCAGTTTGTCTGCCAGTTAAAAAGATACATAGATAAATTAAGAGATAGATGGGTAGATAGATGAATGTATACCCCTTTCTGAATGCTCCTTTAAAACCGGAAAAGTTTAAAGATTCTCATGAATAAATTTTCGACTAGAATGTTATTGGAACAATCCAAGAAAATCACTCGATTTAGCTAACCTAGAAAACAACAAAAATTAAGAATTGACTTATTCTTAAATGTTTTATTCCATCCTTAGACGGCTTTTACCACATTCTAATATCATATAATGGATTTAAATACTGGAGATTAGGGCTTAATGAGGTATTCAGCATACAATTGTTTTTCTTATGCACATTTATGAAAATGCAAAAGAAAATAAAATGAAAAAAATCTTAAAAAATTAAAAAAAAACAGCGTAAAAACATCTTAAAACATAACAAAAGCTATAATTGCCTATCTGGCAATCATTGGAGACCCGTATGGTGATATTCGTATCAAAATTGGAACAGTTGTACCAAAATTCCACTTTGAAGTCAAACTTTCCAATAAGATTTTTTTAAAACTTGTTCCAATCGGATTTTGATGTATGGAAGTTTTATGTAGAATCATATTCTAAATCACTTTTGTTCTTGGACTTTTTTGATAAGATGCACAGTTTTTGAGATATTCGCGAAAAACCGTTTTCGTTCGTATGGGGGGTACCCCCCCTAATGGTCCATTTTTGCCCATTAACGAACTTAGCCTCGCATTTTACGAAAAACGGATCCACGCAAAATTTCAAGTCTCTAGCTCAATCCGTGCGCCCGTAATCCGCGCCACAGACGGACAGACGGACAGACGGACAGACGGACAGACAGACGGACAGACAGACGGACGGACATGCAAAATTCAATTTTTTTTATTATTCTAAACACACTGGTGTAATTCATTTTTGTGTGTGATGACGGGATCTTGGCGTTACAAACGATACGGCAAAGTTAATATACCCTTTGGTTTCACCATACGGGTATAAAAAATGGAAAAAGCAAACAACAAAATTTTGACAAGGAATTTTTGTTAAACAAAGCGATTCGTTTCCCTTTATCGACAGTCAATTAGGCACCGCTTAGTCACTTGACAAACCAATTTGACATCCGTAATAAAAATGTTTAAAAAGTTAAGAAAAACAAATGTGAAAATTTTATAAAAAAAATATTTTTAAATGTCTGGTAAGAAATACCTACGGGAAAATTCCCAGTTTTGAAATTTGTAAAGCCAAAAATTGTTTAGAATGCCATTAAATTTCAACCTGCTTAAAGGATTTCAATTAAAATTATTAAAAAAATAAAATTCGATTCGAAATGCAAGATATTTTGCGGATGCTTCAGAGTGATCAATTTGTGTATTTATTCACACGCCTAAAATTTACTGTGACGTAATAAATAAATTAATAAATGTTATCATGATTTCTATTACAGTAAAAGTTCTTATTTCAAATAGCATTTTTTTAAATCAGTCGACTTCGCTCTCGTTTCCCCCCTTAACAACAAACTGACTTTAAAAATAATAAAAATTGCCCCCTATTCGAACCTAAATTTAGGACAATAAATTTTAGCCCGAGATTGGGTAGAGTAACCATACGTCTCGGAATGGCCGAGATAGTCCTGGATTTAGACGTCTTGTCCTGGCGACCCAGAAACTAATTTTTTCCCCCGGAATTATACATTCTAGTGTTGTAGTTTCTTCATCACAATAAAAATTGTCCTTGAAACCCAAAAAATGTGGCCCGCGGCGCAGTCTCCTCAAATAATACTGCCTTTGGCGCATTTATCTTTAAAAAAATCGACTGCAGCGTATTTTTATTAATGCATTGAGATCCAGACTAACTAGAAAAAAACTTTTGGAAATCTAAATCCAATTTTGTAAATTTTATTACAAAATCCTGAATATCTACTCATCATTTTCCTCGTTTCAAAACGATTTCCTCGTTTATGAATGTGGACCCACTTTTCCCTATTTTGAAAAAAAGCGGCTAAGACAATCAGATTTGTAAACTTAGATTTCATATCTTTCTGTAACGAAAACTTTTTCAAAAGAATTTTCATTTCGTTTCGATCCTTTTCAAAGTTTATTTAGCTTCCTAAAATTCCCTCAAACTGTCTGTCGTCCTACAGCAACCCCGTATAGCATTTCCCCAAAAATTCATTTCATTTTGGAGTGTTGAGGGTGGCGAGGATGGAGGGGGTTCTAAATATCTCGGGTTCGATGTTGTCCTATGTCAGGCCTGGCCAACCCAAATCGTTCCACGGGCCAATCTGATGATTCATTTTTTTTGGCGGGCCGCACATGAAAAAATAGAATAACCGCCGAGTAAAATTTTCAAATAATATTTTATGTTGTTTTTTAACAGTCACTTGGTTTAAAAAAAAAATTTAGAACAAAATGCAAAAAGTTGAGCATAACCCCACGACTCCATTGGGCTTTTAAAAATCATGATTTTTTCCCCTACTCCATATTTTGGCGAATAAAGAAATCACCGCGTGGGCATCTTCAGTCATGATTTTTCATATTTATCGTGTCTCCATAGGGTACTTAGAAATGTCAACCAGGAGGTAATCAGGGCAGCCAACTAGAAATCAGCTAATTTGACTGAACAAATGTCAAAAAAAATCCTACTTTTCAGTAGCCGAAAAAATCATGACAGTAAGGAGATTTAAATCATGATGCAAGATTTTTTGAGTCTCCATTAGACTTTTTCGTGATTGGATTTAAATCCAACCTGGAAAAGTGTCTAATGGAGTCGTGGGGTAAGAAAAAAATATTTGCTAAACAAATATATGTATAAATGGACTTATGTAAATGTTAATGTATATATACGAGTAGTACTTATGTAAAATAAAACATAACAAAAGCTAAAATTGCCAATCTGGCAATTATTGAAACCCCGTATGGTGATTTAAGTGAACGGCGAACAATTATATCAAAATTCCACTTTGAAGTCAAACTTTCCAATAAGATTTTTTAAAATTTATTCCAATCGGATTTTGAGGTATGGGAGTTTTATGTAGAATCATATCCTAAATAACTCTTGTTCTTGGACTTTTTAGATAAAAGGCACCGTTTTTGAGATATTCCCAAAAAACGTTTTCATTTGTTATGGGGGGTACCCCCCTAATGGTCCATTTTTGCCCATTAACGAACTTAGCCTCGCATTTTACGAAAAACGAATCTGCGTAAAATTTCAAGTCTGTAGCTCCGCGCCACAGATGGACAGACGGACGGACATGCACAAATTAATTTATTTTATCATTCTAAACACATTGGCGCAATTTATTTTTGTGTGGAATGACGGGATCTTGGCGTTACAAACGATAAGGCTAAGTTAATATACCCTTTGTTTTCACCATACGGGTATAAAAATTAAATTGTAAAATTGCATATAAACTTTATGAGCAGTTTTAGTATTTTATTCGTTACATTTTTTTTTGTTTTTGTAAATTTCAAATCATTTGGCGGGCCGCATTTTCAAACGTCTCAGGCCGCATGCGGCCCGCGGGCCGCGGGTTGGCCACCGCTGTCCTATGTGAAAGCGATTTTCGGTCGACTAATACCAGTTTTGTGTAGATAGCCGAAAAAGGATATGAGAAGTCATTGGTGATGGTGGTAAGAAATTCTAGTGACTCCACCGATCTATCTCGGTTTACTGAAACGATTTTTGAACGTGTATAATCTATCCAAACGTCGTATGGATCTAGAGGAGCGGGTGCGGTAAAGCTAACGGATAGATATGATTACGGGCTGTTTGTGTTTTAGTCTGATGTAGAGAGATGAAATACGTCATGGTTTAACACTTTTCCGTGGCTGACTTTATCGCAATTTCCACTCCTTCCGTATCGTTTGGTTTTAGCGTATATAACACAAAATTATCGGTTATTTTCTTATTTTCGGAATGGAGTTGGGAACGGTTCAATGTGGAAGCTAGAAAATAAGGCTGATGGTAGCAAGTCGTCTAAGAAGTTTGAAGGTGGTTTAAATGGAAAACTTGTACGCTTCGCTACTATGACTACGTTTTGATGAGTTTTTTTTTCTTACCATTTTCTTAGATATTTTCCATTTGCAGATGGAGTTTTGCGGAAAACTTTTCCATTCCGAGCAAATCTTCGGTCGTGTATTGGAACGTAAAGTTCTGCTTCTGCCATCTTCGAAAATAGGAAAATTTGAGGTGATTTTTTTTTTATTTGCGTTGTTTTAATTCCGGAGATGAGGTTGGATGGCTGAATATGGTGCTGCGTGATGAGTGAAAAGAATGGCAGGGATGATGGTTAAGATGGGAAAATGGATAGGATAAGTGTACAACACATCCCTTTTCATGTCTTATAGATATGCCATTAGATTGTGTGTTGATTCCACTCTAATTATGTGTTTGTGTGTACGTGTATAAATATCGGACTAAGTAATTATAAGTTTGATTATTTCACGAAAGATTGTTAAGGGTTGAACTTGGGAACTTAGAATTTGGGAGTTGGGAATTGGCTAAAAATCTCGTACGTTCAAGGGTTTGGGAAAGTCAATGAATCCTCCAGAAAGGACTAATGGTTAAAATTTTCGGTTTTATTTTACTTAAAGAAACAAGTTCCTGTGATTAGACAAAAGTTCAGAAGATAATAATTTTGATGCGTGAAAAATCAACTCGCTTCGGGATTTTTGGGGGGATGGGATTTGTTTTTCTATGGGTTGTGGAACTTAAAAAAGGATTTAATGGAATGGCTTGTGCATAAATGTTATAGACACGGTAGTAAATATCGGCATCCTGCCATCTAAGAACAAAAGTTCTTCATCTTTTGTCTTTTCCACGTGAAATTCAGTAACGAACGGCTGACGTGACTAATTGATGTGTTTGGGGTGGAATTTATATGGCTTATAAAGCGTAAAGGTGGTTGAGGTAAGATGTAAGAGATTAAAACTTGCAAGTCATAAAATTATTCCTTAGAGATAACAAGTAAAAGTTGATAAACTTCTACTTGTCGTGTCTTATTTTAAAAGTCAGCCAAGGGAAATCAAGTACAAAAAAATTTATATTAAGGATTTTTTTGAAGGCTAGGCAATTTTGAGGACGGTGTGTTGTTAAAGCATGGAGAAGCTTTCCATACAAAGTTTGATAAGTTGTCAATTTTTTTATCGAAATGTTAAAAATAAAAATGTGTATTTTTTTCAAATAAAGTATTTATTACTTTTCTTGAATTAAAATAGATTTATGTGTGATCTTTGAAGTTTTTTTTAAATTTGATAAACTATGCTTTCGATACTCTCAGACTTAAAATGTTTTGTGACATTTTTTTTAAATTGGAATTTTTAAAAACGCAACGGCAATATTTGATTATTTCCATACAATTTGGAATATTTGGGCCAGATCACAAATCCGTTCTAAAAATCCAAATTTAAAAATAAATAAGTCATTAATCAAAATAGAATTATATTACAAATCAAAACAGTGAAGCGCCCAAAATCGAATAATCAACTCGAATTAGTCATAAATTGAGATCAGGTGAAAAAATTAAAAAACGGGCTATATTTTTATTCTTGTTTGTTTTTATTTAAAACAAGTCATTTGAATCGACAAACGACTGTAAACTACAAGCAATAATTTAAATACTGGAATGCAAATAAGATTAAGAGATTGAAAAAAGACTTTGTAAACTGAAATTTGAGACCATACTTAATTTCTAACCACCCAAAATGTATCCGCACCTCATTTGATTAGTTCGCAAATCAATCGCCTATAAATAATATTTAATCGACCATTATTTCGGTTATGTAGCGATTAGAAAAACGTTGTCCCTTCTGGAAGAAAACTCACAACGGTAGTAACTTTATTAAATCATGTTTTTAGTAAAACTGTTGCTCAACACATAGTGTAGAGTGGTTGAAAATAGATACAAGCCCCTACATTGATATGGCTATATATGTACCGGGTATTTGGCAGCTTATAGAAATAAATTCTGTTATTAAAATCGGCCAAATAAAATAATGTGTCATTAGACTTTGAGTTTGGATTTTATGTCCATTTTTACGATCGGATTTTAAACTCAAAGAGAATATTATTTGCCTGGTGTTTGTCCAGTTTTTGGGTTTGCGTCGATTGAACACACTAAGAATACCAAATTCTCAAGCAATTCAACAGATTGGAAACGTATATTGAATTTGGTTACAAAAGACATTTTTATTGTAAAGATAATTCGATCTAATTTTAGCCCGTACGATTTATTTGAGGTTTATTTAGCTGTCACACACCAACTTCTCCTCTCATTGGCGTTAAACACTGATTTTTCGTTCAGAGATAAGAACAAGAAAAATTTGTAACAAAAATGATGCAGCTTTTTAATTAAAATTTTAAATATAATTAAATTTAAAAAAAAAAATATTTTTTTGTGAATTCAACATCACATTTTTCGAATCAACTAAACGCTTAAGAAAAAAATTCAAAAAAGAGGTTTGGGTAAAAACTTTGGAGTCACATGGCGAAAATTGGGAGAATATTAACCTACTAGCACTTTTGGTGTGTAGCACGTACACTCAGAAAAATGGAGGCTAACTCGACGACCTACATACGGCGTAATTGGCCTCGGGCAGGCGCGCGTTCGCATGTGGGCAAGTAAAACTGAGTTGACCTGTGGTCGGAGAAATTCTGAAATTAAGCCACCAGCAGGTGAACTAGGGCATTGGGAGCTGCACGAGTTGACCTTAGATAGGTTAACTCTGACCGCTAGCTGGCTTACAGAAACCTCTGTAAGGTCAGAGTTAACCTGACAAAAAGTTGACCTGGACATTTTTCTGAGTGTATCTGCCACTAAATAATGTACACATCTAGTCGCAGATACGTTTCATACACCCAAAATTATAGTAGTGATCGGTACACCCTGTTCTAACACAGTTTTGATGGAGGACGTTAGGAGAAAAGAAAATTGGTCCGCCGGGGTGGCTGGCACCGAGAAAAGACAGGAAAAGGCGGAGGTTAGGAAAAAAGATGGGACCATACCGAAATTGCTTGACTTTGAAATGCATGGAAAATTATGCTACATAATGATCCTATCCTACATACCTAAGATAATTTTTAAGATCAAATGGTCATCAAATTGAGCTTAAAATGGTAAATTGTAATTTTCCGTTGGTAACAGAAAGATAAAATGTATTTACTTATTACAATGATAAACTTCAGACCAACTTAAAATTAACGTAAGTTCTCAAATTTAAGACCAATGCGCGAAAAATTTACGTTTGCCTTTCTAAATTCGTGCTTTTAAGTTTTAAGACCAAACTTTGTTGTCAATTTTTCGACGAATAAAAAAATTAAATATTCTTCTCAATTCGTGTAATATTCTGTAAAGAATAAAACCAAACTAGTTTTTTCGATAACTATGACAAAAAATTCAAAGTTTAAATTTAGCGCCATTTGATTTTCAAATTTAGCGCCACTTTTCTCGAACAATGTTCCCGGCATACATTTTCAATTTAATTGTGTAAGCCAATGAAATACAACACATTTTTCTCTGCCCCAGTTTTCTCGCACTTTTCATGTCAATAGTCCGATCTCTTTTCCATCTCTTTCTCATAGTTATACAATTTTAAGTCTGTTTGATCTTAACCCTTTCGGTACATGTTTTTTTCTATGGGTTGTAAAAATACTCTCTATACAAATTAATGATGTTTAAGCTATTAGTATTCATTAAAAAAAAAAAAAAAAAAAAATTAAATACGTCCACTGTGGTCCAGCTTTTTACTCAAAAAATCAAAATTGGGTCACAAATGCACTTAAAGATGCACTGAATGAGAATAGAGTGTTGAAAATAAATAAATAATAAGTCATTTAAAATTTTTAACTGCGTTGCCATATGACATCAAAATACCACCGAAAGGGTTAAGTTAGGGCTATAAAACTTTTGCGTTTAGATTTTTTTTTTTAAATGTTTGTAATAATTGGGACTAAAAATTCAGAAGAAAACAATCTCTGCAAAGGTTCTATTTATAAAATTGGCATCAGGGTTTCTTTTTTTTATAAAACAAAAACTTCTTTTTTTACGCTAAAAATATAATTTAAAATATTGAGCTTTAATTTTTTTTATCATTTTTTTGCAAATGGAAACTGTTGAAAATCACTAAAAAAATTTCAAAGATCGTTCACTTACCCAAAGTGGAAAATTGCTTTCACATTCAAAAGTTTTTGCTCGTTCTTGTGATTCATTTTTTTTATTAATTAACGTATAAAAAACATATGGGAATTTTATTGAATGTTGTGTTCATGACTTCATAAATTATCGCTACCGTAAAGCTATCAGTCGAGATACCCAAATAAGTCAAGACCCGACAGGAAGATAGAAACAATTTTTTAACAATCAAGAATATAAAAAAAAGCATGTTTATAGATAAATTTGTATATTTTAGTAGACAAGAAACAACTGACCGTACATATTTGAATTTGATAAGAAAAATGGCAAAGAGCATCACCATCGGAGCAGATTTGTGGACTCATCTCAATTAAAGTCTAATAACAATTAATCTAATTATAATTTATATGCGAAAAATCTTTTTGCTTGACCGGAATGGCATAGTTTATCATTTTATTGGACATTAAAGACGACATTCAGCATCAGTGGGAGCGGGCCTACGAGTGAATGTCTTGCAAGATATACCAAATCGAATCGTAGGGGAAAAGTAATGAAAATGGCATCCAATTGAATGGATTTTTCGCTAAAGATTTACGATCATTATCGGGAAAGTGACGAATGGATTTTTTTGACCTCTCACGCATCTTTCAATATTCTGATAGTTGGCCGCCACTGACTATTAGCAATATTATGATTATTGCCATTACTTGGGTACATAAAATTTGCACTAAATGGTAGTCTAACGTAAAGAAACCCATAAATTTATTTTGACGATATTTATTAATAAGGATTTTTTTTTGTTTTTGTATTTTCATGTACTTTCCGTAAATACTGCGGTTAAATTTTTCGTACATTTTTTGGCCACATTCTCCTTATTGCTGATGTTGGCGACGGTGTCCCTGTTTTATGGCCACGAGTGTGAATAATTTCGTCCATAAATCAGTTTGAATTATTTGTCGGCGAATTAATAATTGCTGTCGGTTTATGTTTATAAGTTTCGATGGCATCGTCTTTAGTGGTAAGATGTATGGCGGTATTTTTACTACTTGTAGAATGGTTAAAACTAGCCAAGACGGATTATAAATATTAGTAACCCGCATATGTGTCTAAGCCAAGATACATTACATGTTTTTTACACGAATAGAATAGATGTATGGTATCTACATCTGCTAACACCGATATTTTTGAGATTTTTATTGAGCTTTAAGTTGTCGTATGGCGTGTGGATTTTGTGGAGCAGTTTGTTTCAATATATATTTTTTTTTACTCGGTGAAATGTACAATATTTTCCGACATTTATTGAGATGAACCGACAAGAGTTCACTGTTTAGCAAAAGATTACACATTTTTTCGCGATTTTTTTCCACTCGCTGCTTTGAATCATGGAAGAAGAAGGATGGGGTTTTTAGAGGAACATAGTTTCGTGATGATATGAAAGTGATAATTAAGTAGTCTGACAGTCTATCGTAGTCAAATGATAGAGATTTCGTTGTTTATGTTTGGACTTTGATTATTCAATAGTTGATTTGGTTTATTGTATTTTGTCCCTTTTTCTCGATCAGGGAATTGAATTGAATCGCTGAATATCTGATTTATTGGATTTAAATGACGTCTTTTCTTTCATTGACGTTGATTGCAATGTAAGAATGAAAATTATTGAATGAATTATTTTGTGGGTCATTTTTGACATTTCTAAGAAATTCATAAAACTTCCTAGTCTTTGGAATATATAAAACAAAGGAGAGTTTAAAAGATTATCGCGTAATGTTTAGGGAAATTTCCTAGCAGATCGATTTGTAGAAAGTAATTGATCAGTGTTAGATCTTGCCGCAATGGATCTGAACTAAAAATGTCCAAAGTGCATTAACCTAGATTTTTTTTTACAATTTAATCGCTTTGGCTCCTTTGAGTAATGCCCTAATGCCGGAGACACATGTGCAGAATTTTGCATGCAGCGCAGTTAGAATACACAGGTTTATATGAAGGAGCCCACACGTAAATTCTGCATGCAGCGCAGAGCTGCACCATATCTCTATTTCTAATTTCTCTGCGCAGATTTAGTGATGCTAACCGAGGATTCTTTTTTGGTGCTTGGCAAAATCGACTGTTAGCGAAGAGACTATGAACTAGATTCGTATACAGTGGAAAAAGAAAATTTGACAATTGGTAAGAACGATTTTTAGCGAAGAACGAGTCTCAGTTTTAAGTAGAAAATATTCAATACTTTGTGTTGACGTTATCTATGTCTTTCAGGAACATGAGGTGGTCCATCCATTTCCAAAGGTGATCCATCCATTTCCAATACAAAAATTGATTGTTTCGAATGAATTCAATCAATTCTTCTTCCATTGTTGACAGCAGCCGATGCGATGAAATGACAAAAAAAATCTGCTCATGTGTCTCAGCTGCAGATCTGCATGCAGCGCTGCATGCAGAAATTCTGCACATGTGTCTCCGGCATAAATACATGTGCAGATTTTCTGCATGCAGAGCTGCATGCATATCTGCAGCTAAGACACATGAGCAGATTTTTTTGACATTTAATCGCATCGGCTGCTGTCAACAATGGAAGAAGAATTGGCCAATTTTTATATTGGAAATGGATGGATCACCTTTTGAAATGGATGGATCACCTCATGTTCCTGAAAGACATAGATAACGTCAACACAAAGTATTGAATATTTTCTACTGGACTTCCCTTTTCCTTTTCTTTCCTTTTCCACTGTGTACGAATTTAGTCCATAGTCTCTTTGCTAACAGTCGATTTTGCCAAACACCAAAAAAGAATCCTCGGTTGACATCACTAATTCTGCGCAGAGAAAGTTGAATTTGAGATACCATGCAGCTCTGCGCTGCATGCAGAATTTACATGTGTTCCATTTCATATAAACGAGTGTATTTAAATTCCGCTGCATGCAGAATTCTGCACATGTGTTTAGGGCATAAACATACCTGCGCCTACTAGGGGAAGTTTTTTTTTGTTTAAGCCTAGTACGCAGTTCGAGTAAAATGAAATTTCCTATACAAATTTAACACTGAGCTTAAATTTAACCTCAGAAATTTTACCAAGCGGTACGCAGTTCGCTGGTAAAATGATGTGAAAAACTCATGTTGCCATGTTGTCTACACTAGATGGCGTAGAAAGTCTCCACTTGATTTTACCAGCATTTTAACTGTTCGGTACATTAAATTCGAGGTAAAAATGATGATGCAGAAACAATTATGTCGTCTAGCAGATTGTCATCCATATTATTAACTTTTAAAATTCAGAATACACAAAAATCAGAAACTTCTTGCTCGGCTGTCAATGTTTTTACTCCACAAATCTTAGCTGTCAATTTGATTTCTCCACAAACAGTTTTTACTTCGGTTTTAATGTGACAATTTAGAGACCGCGTTAAAATTTCATTTTACTCGTACTGCGTACTAGGCTTTAAGTGAAAATATCTTCTGGGATCAGGAGTGGTATTCCGTAACTTGATTCAAGCGGTTGTTTGTTTCGAGTTAGAAGAAAAAGTGGTATTTGCCATCTCGGTTTCTCTCTGTCATTTATTTCGGTCAAAACAGAGACAGCGAATACTTCTTGTTCTTCTAACTCGAAACAACCGCTTGAAACAAGTTACGGAATATCACTCCTGATTTTTTTGTTCGGAATGTATTACCCCGTCATACCACCGCAAGCCTCTGCACCCTGTTTAATTTGTGAAGTATCTTAGGGACATTAATAGATTTTCCTCATTTTAGCTTTTACTTTCTTATATGAACTACGTCTTATATGAAGTATATGAAGTACGTAGTATAAAGTAGGTATAATAATTCGCTGTGATCACGAAAAATTTCGACCTCTTTTTTTTGCCCAACAACATTTTCCAACAACATTTCCCAACAGCATTTCCCAACAACATTTCCCGATCACTCCCTAGTCGATTGCAGTAATATTACAAAAGGGTGTTTTTATCTGTCAATCAGTGTACAAGATTTCTCAAAAACTACTTGAGCTAGAGCCATAAAATTTTACACGGATATTTGGACCTAAACTAAACCAAAATGGCAGCTAAAAATTGGAATTTCGTTTTCGCTTTTTTCACGTTTTTCAGTAGTCATACAAGTGACAAAAGTTGGAGACCATAACATTTTGTATGCATTTGTGTTATGCTAAAACTTCGTGTCTTAAGCCGTTATCGAAATATACCGTTATTTCAAAACGTTCTGTTTTTTGCGATTATCTCGAAAACTAATGTTTTTTTTCAGTGATTTAACGTAAGAAATTAATTAAATAAAATAAGATTCCTCACAGTTTTGCCTTTTACCATTTTCTACTATGTGTTACCGTTATCGAGATATTTTTATTGAAATGTAAAAAATTAGAAATTTGCTAATTCTTTGCAAGCAACGGTTTTTTTTTTAAAAACAGTGGAAGGAAGAATTAAAATTATCTATCTTTTTGATTTTTACGGTAAATCAATATATGTTACCGTTATCAAGATATTTTTCGAGTGGAAATTGCTCAGGAACGAAAATTTTGTATAAGAAAGTTATGTGATAGTCACATCAGATATTTTTTTCAAATGAATGTTCAATGAACCTTCAAAAAACGACTGGAATTTATATTTGAATATGTTTTTATGATATATTTTAAATTAGTTCACCTAAATATTGAACAAACGAAGTAAATTTTATTGAATTTGGTATAAATTACCCTCATATTTTATTACAATAGCCCTAATTATTGAAATACCCATCTGTCCGGATGCAGTAATTTGTTGCCGTTGCACATAATCCTATTTAGATCATTTCCAAAATTGATATTTTTAATGTTTCACGACCGTGTCACAGTTTCACGTGCCTAATTAAATATTTTCAAATCTTTTTTTTTCATAATTGATTTGAGGTCAAGCCAAATTTTGACAATAAATTGATTTTCTCAAATAGATTAAGCTTCCCGAAATTTAACATACAACTCTTCAAAATACGTTATTTATCGAAAATTCAAAACTCAGATATCGATTCGATGTTTTTTTAAATGAAACAAGGTCACATCAGCTAACTACCCTTCGAAACTTCACTTGAAAATCAACGAAATAAAAAACCTCGTTGTCGCTGGTTAGAAGCACACTTAAAAAAAAATTTACAACATTTTTTTGTTGCACTTTAAAACATAGATAGAAATCATTATACTTGTCAATTCGAATGGAAAATATCGCATTAAAAATTACTGCTGAGTGCAATGAGGACATTGTTTGTTTGTTTGTGTGAATCAAGGCATAAGAATCAGATTTTTGGCTGCTTTCGATACCACGATATTGCCGCTTTTTTAGGTCAGATAACAACCCTTAGTCGAGCTGCTCGGTAAAGTACCTTCCAACCCTCCTTAAAATACAAAACGAGATTTTGTCCCCCCACAGTGTTTAACTGTCATAGACATAAATGGTTAAAAGTCGCAATCGTTGTGGTGTTACTTGTTTTCCTCGATTTTTCTGTACCGTGTGTATCGCATATACGGTGTTTTAAATTCGCAGCAAAACAATGCGATGAAATTGTAAAACGCAGCACGGAGGGATCGAAGATGTTATAGACGTCACCATCAATTCATTCAACTATCAAAACTACAGCCATTGTCATTGTCGGAAATAAAAATATATAAATTTTGAAGTGCTAGTGTAGACAAGAATGAGATGCAATTGTGACGAATTGTGTCAGAAAACTTCTCAGCAAAACTGCACAGAGAGAGAGATCATCCCTTTTATTGTACTTCATAGATTAGGGGATGTTTCCAATGAACCCGTTTCATTTTTCAGTGTCCCGATTGCTGTTTGTAGCAGTACCTTCAAATTGGACCGCATCTAAATCGAACTGTTGAATTCAGTTCGCCTGAATTGAGTTTCAGGACTCGGTGGCCTTTCTAACCTGAACTGAACATTCTGTTTAAAAATTCATAAAAGTTGATTGAAAATTGAAAATGTACTCTTAGTGATGTTGCCCCTTCTTTCGTCTCTATCGGCTACGGCACAGAGATATCCGTTTTATACACCGAAAGGGGCGGTTTGCTTTATATTCCGCATATTTCACACTCTCATTGTGACAATATGCGAATTATTATTTCATTTTTTTTACATATCTGATGAGGAAAGGTATGCCGTTTGGCATTTTCAAGGCACGGCACACGGTATACGTCTCACTGAAACCCTCGCATAGATATATATAAAAAAAAAGTAAGATACGCAAAGAAACGGAGATGATTCCGAGCCTAGGTATAGGATAAACTCAACGAACCGTTTCTTGTATTGAGTTACACTGTGGCAGCTGGATGAGGGATTCTTCGCCCCTTTTCCCATTTTTTTTTTTACTTTTCGGTCTTTTCCATTTTTGCCTTAATTTTTTTGATCGTACCAAGTTGAGCTGGGGATTGTATGGCTGTAGATGGATGGATAGAGGGTTGCTTCTGTTATACTTATTTTAAGCACGGAGCTCAGTAAATATTCATATGTGCGTTACGTACTCGTATATGCCGGCATACCTATGGGGATATGTGGTATTCCTGCAATATTCACATCATAGGGACGAAATTATTTTTCTTAAGGCCAAAGTTTTTCGATAAGGATAAGGGTATGCATACCTAGGGGACGAACGCTACCTCATATTACATCGGGATGGTATTCCGGGTTGACTAATATAGTGAAAAATTTTTATTAGATAGATACGATGGCACTGGGATATGAGGTTATTGGCAATTTCGCAATTTTTCAAATCAAGTTTTATGTTAACGGAACTGAATGATGGTAATCTGTTTGGGTTATATTAAAGTGAAAGATTGTGTGAATTATAATAATTATAATATGTTAAACGGATATGTATTCAATACATTTTAAATTAATTTCGTTAAGGTGCGGATTGCATCAAAACTTTTGAGAAAAATTTTTTTTAAATGGATTGAAGATAATTTCTAACTTCTAATTACACAAAAATCAGAAAACTTGAAAAATGTTAACCTTTCCTGATACCTTCTCATTTTGGGTTTTTCAAAAAGGAACACTGAACGGAAAATATAAAAAAAAATCTTAATAATTATGTATTTGTTAATTTCATATATTTTTGTAGAACAACAAAATTTCGCTGATAAAATAAAAAATTATCGCTTGGCTTGATCTTGTCAGTAAAGGTGCCTGTCCACATGAGAGTAAATGCCGGCCAGAAACTCTCGAGATTTCTCGATAGCAGGTACTCGCAAACGGACACGTCTCTGAGAGTCGCTTGCAGAAACTCGCGAGCTAGTTTCTGTGAGCTGTGAAAAGTGATTCTACTCTCTAGTCGACACGCACCCACTAAACTCTCGGAGAGTAGCTCGCCAGATACGAACGGCGTTTGAATTTCGGTAGTAGCTCTCGAGAACTCGCCAAAGCAAGATGTCAAAAAAATCAAGATAGTTAATTTCGGCAACTCTCAAATCGACAACCTTCTGCGAGTAGCTCTCGAGAGTTTTTGAGAGTTACTCGCGTATTTACTCTCATGTGGAGCGGCACATTAAGACAATTTCATTTTGTATGGAATTCCGTAATTTCGTAAACTTACAATTAGTGAGCATTTAAGTCATGAAAGGAACATACGGTGAAAATTTCAGGTTTCTAGCTCCAGGGGTTTGGGCGCGGTATTGATGAGTCAGTCAGTCCAGCCAGACAAACGTTTTTTTATACGAGGTGTATTCAAAAAGTAACGGTAATTTTGTAACTTTGCGGGTTGTAGTAGTCCGATTCGCCCAATATTTTCGCTGTTGTGTTTTCGCTGCTGTACATTGTTAGCCAAACCGGATGTTTAGTCTGCTGTCACCTCTGAAAAACATTACCTGTGTTTTTTTTGCTATGAGAATGGAATAAAGTGCAGCATAGTTATAGAAATGTTAAATATTGCTTTTGGTGAATCTGCTATGAGTAAAACTAGGATTTAAGAGTGGTACCTCCTAATGAATCAAGACCGAAAAAAGCTCGCCAAGTTCCATCAAATTTAAACGTTCTACTTTCTGTTTTCTTCAATTTCAACGGCATAGTCCACCATGAGTTCTTGCAACAAGGTCAAACGATCAATAAGGAGTACGACCTACAAGTGCAACGCCTCCGTTTGCATGAAGAAATCCGAAAAAAATACCCGGAATTGTGGCGAAACATTTCATGGCTTTTGCACCACGATAATGCCTGCCCTTCATTGCTTGTTCGTGAATTTTTTGCCAAAAACAACACTGTAATGATGCCCCGGCCTCCATATTCGCCAGACATGGCTCCGTGTGACTTTTTTCTGTTCCCAAAAAATAGAGGGAACCTTAAGGGGCCGTCTTTTCGCTAGCATAGATGAGATTAAGAGAGCATCACTGAGAGAGCTAAATGCTATCCCAAAGATCGAGTTCCAGAAATGTTTCGGGGATTAGAAGATGTAATCTAGTGGGGACTGTTGTGAAGGGGATAACATTGATGTAGACAGACGAATAAAAAAAATTCTTTTCAAAATCCGAAAATTCCCGTTATTTTTTGAACACGCATCTTATCTAGATTTGACCATTGGCCCCGGGCAATTGTAGCGCTTCTTATGTTTTAATTTTAAAGACGTTTTCCATATACATTCTATACTGAATCATAATTGTGTTGAGTAACAATAAAACTTTCCAAAATTGAAAAAAAATCTGTTTCTAGATTTTCACATAATTTGCAGTTAGCACTTCTCGTACAACATTACTTCACAAAGAGTTTTAGAAGCCTCCCTGATGGTACATTAAATTGAACATCTATTGATTTTTCCCAATTCAAAAGCGAACACTTCTTTGAGCATAATTAAAATAATAATCGCAATCGATATAACAATTAACCGAAAATTTTCCGTTTCACCACTACTATGTTAAAAGTAAGAATAATAGCGACATGTCGCGAATATTTGCTTATCACCCAAAATAATTGCTTAGTAAATGGCACTAAAAATGCTTACGCGGTGGTTTCGTTATACTTTAAAACAACTTGAAAAAGTCAAGAGAAGGTAGTTTTTGTAGGTTTAATGTATAGTTCTTAGATTTGGGACTAACCACAAGCCAGGATGATGAGATATTCGTACCTACGTTGAGTTATTCGCGCGGTATTCCTTAAGATCTCATCATACACAGATCGAATATTGGTGCCTAAGTCTCTAGATCTACACTGGCAGATATCTATGGACACCAGCAATGTCTATCTAAAAGTATCTTTTCTATCAAGCTATCCGATTATCTACATTATGTACTATATTTAGTTGTATTATGATTATGACTATTATTTAAAGTCATTCGCCGGTGTTGTTAGCGTCAACAACGCGAGGTAGGATCGTTGGCCAAAAAAAATCTTTGCAGATGGAGTGTTGAACAAGTTCAAGTCACGACAGCAATGAAAGGAAAATTCCAAGTCAGATCGTATACGGAGGACAGTAGGCACTTTGCTTTATTTCATTTCAAGTTGAATATGGAATCTTATCGGATTGTAGGCGGCGCAGCGGGATAAGGCGGAGGAGGAAAGGTTCATGACTCGGCCATACAAAGTCTGCGCCAACGATCTAATAGTAAAGTGTAGTATTATGCTGTGGGTCGTCGCTCTTCTTTCTATCGACAACATCATCTTTTTCTTTACATGTACCTTTTCTGAGGCTTCCAGCACCTTTTGTTAAAAGTCAACCTAAACCGCACAATGCGGCGAAATGTATAAAAAAAAGTCCAGTGATGAGGAATTGTGGTAAATATCTAACTTAAAAAATAAGTTTTCAGCCTGAGTTTGGGACGATAGAGGTTTTCTAGAAAAGAAAGAAGGTTAAACTATAAAAATTTCAAAAAAAAAATCATACAGAAATACGTTTTAACATCATAATTATGGGTTACGTTTAATGATGACGATTCCGCGGCACCATAGTCTACCTTTGGAGAATGGGAATTTATTTGTGATGTTTTTCAGTTGAATCATCAAGGTGTATATATGAACGTTGTAACGATTTGCCATATATTTCCTATTCCCTAATTTTTTTTATGGAAATAATTTGAAAATTTATTTAAAATCAAATTCCACCAATTTTTTTTCCCAACAACGCCTTCGTTAGATCAGGTTTAATAGAGATTTCACGAAATGATTTTTTTTATTACATTGAAGTAATTTTACAACCACTTAGCAACAACGAAGTTCAAAAGAACGCTATCGCCAAACAATTGAACTATATAAAAATTGGAGCGTTCCTAACTTCGTTATATACCGAGGCGAAAAGAAACCAAAATTGAAAAAAACGGTTCAGTTGCTGATGGTCCGATATTACTTTGATATCGAGTCATTTTTTTAAATTAAACGTTCGCAAATTTTTATTTTTAAATTTTTACATGCGGTTTAAATTTATTTAAGGATTAAGTGTGTGCAAATTAGCTTAGTTAATTTAAATAATGTTTAAATCCTTTCTTTTTGTTTGCGCATAAAATATGAGTGGAAAAATGTTAAAACATAAAATTAAAGCTAATAAATAAAAAACCAATATTTCATAAACATCAAAGGTGTTAAAAATTTACTTTTAAAACAAAACTTAATCACGAAAGCCACACTAAAACATACATCCATATAGCATAAAACACGAGCATACATTTTAAAACAAGTTATGTTAAAACATGGACGATATAAAAAGTGATTGTGTTAAAACAATTTCAATTTACAAAAGTTTCATGTGCAACGTTCGGATCAACATAAATATCATCTTCCCAGCATCATTTATACATATTCAAGCATCCGTTCCAGCAACATTCATTCAACATTCAAATTAACTAACCATTCATCCAGCATCATATCCACACAAACATTCCAACATAATTCATACATAGCAGAACCAGCAACATTCATTCAATCATCGCAAAGAATCAACATTCAAACATAATTCATACATTGCAGAATCAACATTCAAACATAATTCATACATTGCAGAATCAACATTCAAACATATTTCATACATAACAGAAACAACATTCAAACATAATTCACATAAACATTCAAACATTCAAACATACATATCAGAACCAACATTCAAGAAACTGGGACTTACTGTAAGTAAATTTTCTAATAACATATAGTGCGAACAAACAACCATCAAACAAACACCTACAACTCGGCAACATTTTCATTTTTTTACATTCATCGGCGCTAGCAACATTTTCCAGCAACATTTATGGTGTAAAATTCGACAACATCATTTTATTCATTCTTCATTCACACATGCATGCATTAAATTACATTCATCATTCATTTCACTACATTCATACAATCATCGTTAAAAATACATCGAAAGAAGGACGACCATCAACAATTCTACACAACAAACATAGAAAATAAATAAATAATTTAATAAAATATAAATAAAAGAAGAAAATTAAGGACATTAGAAAACTCTACTAAAATTTGTGATTAAATAATAGTTTAGATGTTTAGATTTTAATTGGTCAGGTTTAGTTTTGTTTGACGGCCGTATTATTAGGTTTCTCGCTTATTTAAACATAAGTTTTGTTAACAATTTTCTTTATTTTTTTGAATTATAGAAGCATGCATTTAAACTTATGTTTCATTAATTATATTTGGGAGTATTTTCATTCATATATCAAGTAATTTCAGTGAAAATGTCGAACGTATTAAAGGTAATCGGATCGATAATTGCAGTTTTCTTTCTTTCGAAATGATTGCCTAAATTTAGGTACGTTATGGGGGGAAAGAGTCAAGTAAAGGGGTAGTTTTTGTGGCATTTCGGCAATGATTTGAGAAGTTCAAATAAACAGTTTTTGTAACAGTCAACGGGGTTGCATAGCGGTGACGGCTATGCAACATTAAACGGTTTGGGACTTAGATCCTGAAGAGGGGAGGGCACGGTCTGTTGTTATCACCCTCCGGACTATTGGATTTAGTTTTCTTGTAGCTTTCTTTTGTAGTTGTTTAGCTTTCATGTAGTATACCGGTTATTGTCAGGTAGTGTGAAGAAGAGGAAAACCCCACGACCCCTAAGGTCTGAGCTAGCCCGTTTTCTTTCATAGGTATACTACCCTCTTCTTACCTATCCGCCCTCGCATCGCGTCGATCATGTCTTTGACAGCCATGCTCTGGTCGCTTTGCAAGGGTGTCAGCACAATAAATGGCGCCCAACGAGGCACAAAAATGTTGCTACCGCAACATAATTTGAACGGTGTCTCGTAAATTTTCTTCGATCATCATTAATTTTTTTCCTTTTTCTTTCAATTTTAACCAGTTCAAAATTTCATCAGTTTACTCAATTTTTCTTTTGATACTTAATTTTAAAGTCCATATGGAGGTAATAAAGGTGGATGTAAAATTTTTTTTTTTAGTAGCGAGAGGTAGACATAGTTATTTCAGGCTATTCGCCAGATCTACTATCACTTCGAGTTTATTGGAAGAAAAATCATGTTTACCAGAATGGAGAGGATTTTGGAAAACGAGTCAGGACGATCGGGAGCTTTTAAGCTTGCGTTTACCGCAACCGACCCCTACTAGTCAACCTAATCCGAAAGAACATATGTTGATATGTCTTTCCCATTCAGATAACGAATAAACATCATCTGTGGTTTTCAAATTTTTGAATTATGTAGTTGACCGATTTCAGTCAGTATACTTAGCTGATTTCGCCTACTCAATCTATCGTTTGTTAATCGCATTAAAATTTCAATCTAAAGCATAACTTAACATTTATTTGAACTCTTCAGATCGTTAATGCTGAAAAAAATTATGCTGCAAAGTATAATGTACTAAAAGAAAAAAAGATAACAACAAAGTGGCATAGTAACAAAAGTATAATTGCCTTTTTGCTGGATAATTTCCCCCTTTAAATTATGAAGAAGACAAAAAGTTATATATAAATTATTTGAATCAGGAAACAAGCGTTTCTTTTCTGATTGTGGTTATTATTTTGTTTATCAAATTTGGTTTCTTTCGTTTCGATTTGATTTTGACAGATTTTCTTTTCGATAAATCAGATTTTTTTATCTAGAAAAATCTCTATTCAATTTGTTTCTATTATTTATTTTGGCTAATTTTTTTGATAATTTTTCTAAGTGATTTGAATCGATTTTTTTTTAAATATTCAAATTTTCCTTTAAATTTGGTTTTGGGTTATTAAATTTATATCTACGATTATTATTTTCTTTTGGGTTTCAAACTTTGATTTTCTCTTTGTATCACTTTTTATAATGGATAATTTTCCCAAAACTCCTCAAGGGGCAATCCCGAAAATGATTACGAGGCAGCAAGCTAGAAATATGGAAGTGTTAGGTGAACCAGGTTTGCAAATTCCAAATAGAGCCGATGTTTTGAATATCCCTGTGTCTGGTAACCATAATATGAGGCATCCAGTTAACACACGGCGAGTTCGAGGACGTGGACGATCAAATTTTGCGTTAGACCGAGTTAGACAGCAGCTACAATTCGAAAATTTAAATCTTTCGCTACCGGTTCCGCCCTCGACCCCATTGACTTTAAGACCAGCGTCTTTGCCTAGCTCGGGTAATCGCTTTCAATTACCTGGCGTACCGGATAATCCGACGACTGTTCCCCGTATCACCCTCCAAATTTTGTTTTTGTTTTACCTCAATTTTCCACTCTACATCGTAAAGTTTATTATTATTTTTTTTGTTTTGCCCGGCTATTTTAGTAGCATGAGACTATCTCAGGACGTGGTCGAAGCCACACGTTGCGCAACAATAAATGGCACATCTCTTTTTTCAGCATTTTCGCCGACTTGAGAAATCCTTAAAAATGCTGATGGTGTAACGATTTGCCATATATTTCCTATTCCCTAATTTTTTTTATGGAAATAATTTGAAAATTTATTTAAAATCAAATTCCACCAATTTTTTTTCCCAACAACGCCTTCGTTAGATCAGGTTTAATAGAGATTTCACGAAATGATTTTTTTTATTACATTGAAGTAATTTTACAACCACTTAGCAACAACGAAGTTCAAAAGAACGCTATCGCCAAACAATTGAACTATATAAAAATTGGAGCGTTCCTAACTTCGTTATATACCGAGGCGAAAAGAAACCAAAATTGAAAAAAACGGTTCAGTTGCTGATGGTCCGATATTACTTTGATATCGAGTCATTTTTTTAAATTAAACGTTCGCAAATTTTTATTTTTAAATTTTTACATGCGGTTTAAATTTATTTAAGGATTAAGTGTGTGCAAATTAGCTTAGTTAATTTAAATAATGTTTAAATCCTTTCTTTTTGTTTGCGCATAAAATATGAGTGGAAAAATGTTAAAACATAAAATTAAAGCTAATAAATAAAAAACCAATATTTCATAAACATCAAAGGTGTTAAAAATTTACTTTTAAAACAAAACTTAATCACGAAAGCCACACTAAAACATACATCCATATAGCATAAAACACGAGCATACATTTTAAAACAAGTTATGTTAAAACATGGACGATATAAAAAGTGATTGTGTTAAAACAATTTCAATTTACAAAAGTTTCATGTGCAACGTTCGGATCAACATAAATATCATCTTCCCAGCATCATTTATACATATTCAAGCATCCGTTCCAGCAACATTCATTCAACATTCAAATTAACTAACCATTCATCCAGCATCATATCCACACAAACATTCCAACATAATTCATACATAGCAGAACCAGCAACATTCATTCAATCATCGCAAAGAATCAACATTCAAACATAATTCATACATTGCAGAATCAACATTCAAACATAATTCATACATTGCAGAATCAACATTCAAACATATTTCATACATAACAGAAACAACATTCAAACATAATTCACATAAACATTCAAACATTCAAACATACATATCAGAACCAACATTCAAGAAACTGGGACTTACTGTAAGTAAATTTTCTAATAACATATAGTGCGAACAAACAACCATCAAACAAACACCTACAACTCGGCAACATTTTCATTTTTTTACATTCATCGGCGCTAGCAACATTTTCCAGCAACATTTATGGTGTAAAATTCGACAACATCATTTTATTCATTCTTCATTCACACATGCATGCATTAAATTACATTCATCATTCATTTCACTACATTCATACAATCATCGTTAAAAATACATCGAAAGAAGGACGACCATCAACAATTCTACACAACAAACATAGAAAATAAATAAATAATTTAATAAAATATAAATAAAAGAAGAAAATTAAGGACATTAGAAAACTCTACTAAAATTTGTGATTAAATAATAGTTTAGATGTTTAGATTTTAATTGGTCAGGTTTAGTTTTGTTTGACGGCCGTATTATTAGGTTTCTCGCTTATTTAAACATAAGTTTTGTTAACAATTTTCTTTATTTTTTTGAATTATAGAAGCATGCATTTAAACTTATGTTTCATTAATTATATTTGGGAGTATTTTCATTCATATATCAAGTAATTTCAGTGAAAATGTCGAACGTATTAAAGGTAATCGGATCGATAATTGCAGTTTTCTTTCTTTCGAAATGATTGCCTAAATTTAGGTACGTTATGGGGGGAAAGAGTCAAGTAAAGGGGTAGTTTTTGTGGCATTTCGGCAATGATTTGAGAAGTTCAAATAAACAGTTTTTGTAACAGTCAACGGGGTTGCATAGCGGTGACGGCTATGCAACATTAAACGGTTTGGGACTTAGATCCTGAAGAGGGGAGGGCACGGTCTGTTGTTATCACCCTCCGGACTATTGGATTTAGTTTTCTTGTAGCTTTCTTTTGTAGTTGTTTAGCTTTCATGTAGTATACCGGTTATTGTCAGGTAGTGTGAAGAAGAGGAAAACCCCACGACCCCTAAGGTCTGAGCTAGCCCGTTTTCTTTCATAGGTATACTACCCTCTTCTTACCTATCCGCCCTCGCATCGCGTCGATCATGTCTTTGACAGCCATGCTCTGGTCGCTTTGCAAGGGTGTCAGCACAACGTCTCGAAATGATGCGCCATCACATCATAAACCTCTTCATTGATGATTACCACAAAAATAGTACTAGTACTCGAAAATCCATCGCGGTACCCCTTTTTCATAGACATTATTGGTGTTTATCTATTATTTGAAATCTCTGAATAGTTTTGGGCCCGAAAACTATCGGTTTGGATGTATGATCCTTATGTTGGAGCGTGTACGCTCCTTTCTAATTGACCGACTTCTTGGATTTATACATATATTAAAATACACTACGATACCGTGTCACAAAAAAAGATTCATCACTATGTAAGGCAAGAGTGAAAATTAACAACAAGCAATCATATCATGGACCATTTAAATGAAGCGGCATTCGTTAGATAGATGCCATAATTATGGACCAAGTAAAGAAAGCCTGGGAAACACTATAATTTTCGCTTCGGGCAACCTATGTAAATACTATTTGCCACGAGATAATAGATCGATTTTTACAACAAAAAAAAAATGTCAATAAATGTGGTTCTAGATGAATGTTCCCTTATTCCCGATTCAATTGGAATAAATTTGGCGTACGATATTCGTCCCGGGTGATGATTGAAATCCCGTGGAATTACTCGATCGATTGCTTTGGAAAATTTCTATTCTGATTCTCCGAATGCAAATAAACGATGCAAATAAACGATGCAGGGTGCTGCAACTGCGAAATCTATTCTAGAATCTCATATATGTATGCCAATAACTAAGCAAATAAATCGAACAATCCCAGATGAATGAAAGAGTTTTCCCCTTTTTCCTCGTTGGTGAAAGGCATTTCGCCCAAAGTCTTTTCCTCTCGACAAGGGATGAAATTCTGTTGAAACAATCTTGTTTTTATGCACGTAACTGTGGCACTACACTTTTTTTTATACCCGTATGCATAAATGACAGAAATTGCCAATGAAACACAATGTCATGTTATTAAACAGACAGACACCAGCCGTAATCATCCGTAATCATCCCCCATAATTGTCAACGTACTCTCAAAGTACTGAATTTGAGTATTTAAACAGCCCATCACGTCTTCTTCACTTCGCATCACCACCCAAAATAAAAGCAGATCCTTCGAGTTTTGTAACATTTTTTTTTTTTCTTGATTTCTTTTCTCTTTTCATAAGCGACATATTGTACGGATTTGATGCGATTATAAAACTTAAACTGCTTGTTTAGTGGCATTTTCTGTTTATTTTTATATTCAGGGATTTTTGTTGATTGTTACGAGACAACGTATGGTTATAAAAAAGGGATATCCTTGTTTGTTATTACGTAACCGTATTTATTTTTGTTGCCATTGCTTTTTTATACGTTTTTGCTCAATTTGTTTCCTCGGGTAGAATCAAATGGTTCCGGAACAGATGGGTTAGATAAGATTATACTTAATCATTATGGAAGAGCAGTCAACAGAATATATTTTTTAAGTATTTATTGGTTGCGTAATATCTATTTAAGTCATTTTTATCAATATTCATATTACATTTACATAATATGTGGGCGAAAGTTATATGATAAATATAGATCTGCTATTTTAATTTGAAACTTACTCAAGTGATTTATTGATGAAGGCGGAAATTTGCTGGAAAAAGTTATTTTTAATTATTAAAATTTCTCACAATAATTATGTCGTTGTTTTTAACAGTGTTACTCATACCTAGAATGACCATAGGTCCAGGATCCAGGAACTACCCCGGTATGTTGTCCCGGCGTTCCGGATACTAACCTTTTGTCCCGAATTTTTCAATTAATTGTTAAAATTTATCAAACGTTAGAAAAAACGATCAATAAATATGCAAAAAATATTGCACTTCGCCTGGCGGTTGCTGTAAATTACATTTTTTTCGCTTGCGGCGCATTTTTGATTGATTTTCTACAAATGTCGCATGTATGCCAAATGATTTCGCCTGTGGAGCTTTTGTCTTTCTTGGTATTTTTAGAGTTTCCCTTACTATAATTTATGGAATATAAATAGCTTTAAAAACTAGGTTTAATTTTCTCTTAGGACTGTGCGTGTGCATAATAACTCCGATTGGTTTTTGAAGTACGGAACGGTTACGTAAAATGATATTCTTCACAAATTCTCGGATTTGATGCACCATCAAAAATTGTTTTATTGTTTTTCCACACAGCTTATGGGGACATAATGTCCTACAGTAAACCTTTACTGGCATGAATATATTTCAGGACAACGAAGGGATCAGGAATTTCTCGCATTTGCCTAATATGTTTGTTTATACCCGTATGGTGAAACCAAAGGGTATATTAACTTTGCCTTACCGTTTGTAACGCCAAGATCCCGTCATCACACAAAAAAAATGAATTACACCAGTGTGTTTAGAATGATAAAAATAATTAATTTTTGCATGTCCGTCCGTCCGTCCGTCTGTCTGTCCGTCCGTCCGTCCGTCCGTCCGTTTGTCTGTCCGTCTGTCCGTCCGTCCGTCTGTCTGTCCGTCCGTCCGTCTGTCCGTCCATCCGTCTGTCCGTCAGTCCGTCAGTCTGTCCGTCCGTCCGTCTGTCCATCCGTCCGTCTGTCCGTCCGTCCGTCTGTCTGTCCGTCTGTGGCGCAGATTACGGGCGCACGGATTGAGCTAAAGACTTAAAATTTGATCCGTTTTTCGTAAAATGCGAGGCTAAGTTCGTTAACACGTTCGTGACATCGTGTACCACTGGTGGTACATGTACAGTTTTTTAAAACCGCGCGAGTAAATAGTGCGGTAGTTTTTTTGTGGACGTAAATTTTTATTTCTAAATTATCAAGAAATATATCAGTGCGAAGTCCAAATCCACCCACCCACCCACCCACCACTCCACCCGTGGTACACGATGTCCAAATGTAAAAAAAGTTAAAAAAGCAAATGTCACGAACGTGTTAATGGGCAAAAATGGTCCATTAGGTGGCGGGGGGGAGGGGGTGAGGTACCCTCCATACGAACGAAAACGATTTTTGCGAATATCTCAAAAACGGTGCATCTTATCAAAAAAGTGCAAGAACAAAAGTTATTTAGGATATGATTCTACATAAAACTCCCATACATCAAAATCCGATTGGAATAAATTTTAAAAAATCCGATTGGGAAGTTTGACTTCAAAGTGGAATTTTGGTACAACTGTTCGAATTTTGATACGAATACCACCATACGGGTTTTCAATAATTGCCAAATTGGCAATTACAGCTTTAGTTAAGTTTTTATTTTATTTTTCTTCATTTACAACAAAAATGTTTAGGCTTCAGAAAAACTCCGGTGTGAAAGAGTTAAATATATATTTTTTTTAAATAACAAAACAGTTTTATTTTTTTTAATATTGAGATTTTTTTTTCATTTTTTAACGTTTAACATTCATTAATGTTTGTTGAGAATAAAAAAAAACCGAAATCTCTCTTTTCAATAACATGTTTGACACTAACCAAACTTATTAACACACTGAAAAAACTGTAATTACATTTTCACGTGACTAAAATAGAATACTACCCTGTCCTTAGCTTAAATGGCTCTTTTTGTCGAAATCGACACCATAACTCTTCAAACAAACATTCACATTGAACTTACACTTACGTCCATATCCTTTCTAACAAAAAAAGCCCGGTTTCTTGTCGTATGAGAAAACTTATGAGAACTTCTCGTACAATCCATAAACCCCGGACACGAAAAATGGACGAGGAAACTATCTATTTTATACATTTATTTACGAGGACATACATATATAAAGCAATTTGTACTTTCTCGGCGGACACATTTGTAAAAGTTTCAGGTGTTGATGTAACTTAATTTAGTTTTACCGACAATTTCGAAGGATTGGTCTGTCGCTACCACCCCCTCATCATTATGATCATCAGTAATGTTTTTCTAGCCGCCCCCAAAAAGTTGTGACCATATTTTTTTCTAGTAGGCCACAAAGTCCCACACCCATCCGGAAAAAAGTTCAAATAGTTTTTCTTCCTAATTTTTGGGACTGCTTTTCTGTAGGTTTTTTTTTCTAGGTATTGCTCTCGTAACCCCCAAAAAATTTCACCTAGAGTGTTCGGTACCAGAGAATATATTGGAAAAAAATGAAAGGAAAAAATTATGTCCACAGTATTTTTACTGGTATCATCAGGTTCTTAAAAGGGGGAGCGACCTGTGGCCAAATATCGCATAAGAATAGGTTTAAGTAAATGGGCAACTCAGTAATTTGATGTGTTTACACAGCCCAAAAATCGTTAGGGCAGTCATCATAATTATAATCACACTAAAGACACTTTGCTCTTCGCCTTTGCTGCGAGTTTCTCAATTATGTTTGATATTCTGCGTGTGTCCTTTCCATTATCTATTCGGCTCGACGAATATCCTTTATTTAGGATTTTCAGCCAAGACTAATTGCTCTTTTTGAAAAATAGGTATGACCGCTTTTTACCAATTTTTTTTTCACACTTTTCGCACAAATTTTCTGCGCATAGCATATCCGAACATGACAAATTTTCATTAAAAACAACTTGTTTATTTTCCGGGTTGTAAAGTAATGACTGTTTCAGGCGAAAATCTATTTTTATGGTTTTTGTGTAACTCTCTGTAGACGCAAATGTTCATTACATCAAAGCGAAAAAGCAAATGAAAAATTATTCGTGGACTTTATTTGTACAATTGTATAAAACCATTGAATAAAAGAAAATTAAAATCAATTTTTGTTTTCGATACTGATACAATTCCATTTCGTTTAATCTTAGCCGCCAAAAATGTACAGCCAGATACTTCAGCATCAAAATCTCCGGCCGACATTGTTTATGGAAATGAAAATTTTTTATTACGCTATCATCGGCATTATTATGGCGGCCTTTATGACTCTTTTTTGTGATTTTATTCAAGTATAAAGTTAAACATTTTATCTTTTTTTTCTTCTATACCCCATTCTACAATTCGTCGTCGTATATGAATTTTCCCAGCGTATTTTTTTTGCTAGAAAAAAATGTCATTTCGAATGAAAATGCATACGACCTAATTTGATACATTCGTTGACGGGATGGTGCGCCAAATTTCTATCAACATTTTTCAATTATTTTCTGCAAATGCCCTGAAGTCATTCAACAAAATTATGTCCCAAAATGTCGGCAAAAAAAAAATGATGATTTGTTGAAGTTCTGTGATGCGATAGTAGAACTAATAGTAAACAGTGTAATTTCAACAGTAGTATGTAGTAAAATTCAATACGAAGCGCATAGTAAAAATAAGTAATGCTTCTGTGAGGCAGATATTTTATTGCATTTTAATAGGTTTACAATTTCTCGGTTATTTTATTATCAACACAACTTGCTGGATAAACATGCGCAACTGACAGATCTTTTTCACTTTTATTGTAAAATTGTAATTTTTTTTTTCGTCTTCAGTTGTTTATCGTAAAAGTGGTAGCTAAGATTATAAACGTGTGATGGGCAATGATATTTTACCACTGACTGCCACGCACTTTTGTTACTTTTATTACACTATTCTAGTATCGAATTTTTCTTCATCATTTTCCCGGATGATTTTTTGTTCTGAATCTGTGAGTTGAAATCGACCAAAGTTGAATGAGTGAACTTTAATTGTCGTATATTTAGATCGTAAAAATTTTTGTGGCAGAAATATTTGTGGTGTTAAAGGTGGTTTTCGGGTGTTAAATTTTGTTAGTCACGCGATACTAGTCAATTGTGGTTTCTTCATTTTCCCATTTTTATTGAAAAGTGCTTTCGTTGAGCACCTATTTTAAGATACTATTTCCTGTTTTATCGATCAATATTTAAATAAGTTTTATGTAGATACGTGGCAGAATATGGAAAATCATGCCATGATTTTCATAATGGGGACATGTAAAAAGGTCATGATATAAATGACATTTAAATTGTCAATTGAACCTAAAAAAACTAACTTAGGAATTTCTTTATTCATTTCAAAGTACAATTTAGATACTTTTAGCCAGATTTGTGGTAAAATTTCCTTAAGCAAAGTGTAATTCGTGTATCACGAAATAGTGAATCAATAAGTTTTTACTTTCCTCTGCCGCAGAGGGAAAGTCTGTATTCATGACGGCGACCGTCTGCCCCCACTCGAGATTGAGGGCAGATGGAAACTTTCTGATCATAGTATGAAATCCGTTTCAGGCAAAATTATGAGGATATCCATGTATCTGTTTGGTAGTCTGACTGACGGTCTGTCAGAGTGTCGGCTGTCCGTTTGTCTGTCGATCTGTCGGTCTACCGATGCCGGTCTGTCAATTTTACGTATCTGAAATAATTCGTTTAACAAAAACTCTTTGAGCTAGCGACTTGAATTTTTTTTTATGAATAAATTTTTATGAAAATCGTAATTTTCTAGCCACTTTTGGAAAAGTAGCGTTGGCTTTAACGGGTACCTCCTATACATTTTTTTTGAAAAATTACAGTTTTTTGAAGATTTCTCAAAAACTACGTGTTTGTGGAAAAAATCAATATAATAAAATTTAAAGGATATACAATTTTCTACATTTTTAGCTTTAACAGTTTTTATGTATCTCTAACGGTTCTCAAGATATTTGAAAAAATTAAGTTTTTTGAAAATTTCTTGGAAACTAAGCGCTTTTATGAAAAAATGCATTTGACCAAATTCAAAGATAATAAAATTTCTTGCATTTTGTCCTTTGACGGTTATTATGTATCTCTAACGCTCTTTGAGACATTTGAAAAATATTATTTTTATTTAGTTTCCGAAACTAAATATTGCCATAACTGATATTTTGATCTAATCTAAAACGAAATACCCATTTCTGACCTAAAGTTTTTATATAAAAATAATAAATTTTGAAATTTTTATCATCTTGAATCGGAATATAATGTATGGAAAAATTATACTAACTCAAAACAATCTTCTTTGAATAAACTAACCGTTTCCGAGAAAAATAGTTTTCCCAATTCTGATGGTAAAAATGGAACCTGAAGTAATTATTTGTGAGTGTCATTCAGCCTGTAAACCGAAGGTCGAAAGTTTAAACCTTGACTGCACCAAGCTGTTTTTTCAAGTCCACCCAACTTGTTTTACCGAAATGAGTTACAGCTTGGTGCAAATGACACCATCAGTCTAAACAAACATTTGTTGTTGATGGGTTGCAACGAAAACCTTACAACAAGGACGAAAAATTGTTACGAAACCGTAATTAATTAAGGAGGCCCAGTTTGGGAAATACTACATGACATCCAGATATATAAAATTCTCTTTCTGTTGGTACACTTTGTCGATCGATCTTAAATTTTGTTTTTACGCTATTCTAGGCCAGTTAAGATCAAAACCGGCTTAACCCTCTAGCCGGAATGTCCGGCTTCAGGGCAAAAATCGGGCTTCAGGGAATTCGCTTGTTTATAACGTGTAACAATTTTAATCGCCGGAAATCGCCGGAACGCGTTACACTGACTTTTGTAAGTTATCGCTTTACATGCTGGAAAAAATTTAGCCCTGTACGTTGTCTTGGTTACGGTCTGTCGCAAGTTGAAAGTCATATTTTGGTGAATTTTTTTCGGAAATATTCCGGTTAGAGGGTTAAGTTCAATTTGCCTTTTTGCTACCGCGTCTGGTGAAAACGGCTGTATCGATTTCAATGAAAAATTACAGATAAATTAATGAGATATTGGACTGAGAAATAGGCTACACATTTTCTTTTTTTTGCAAAGAAATGCTCATTTAATTCACCCCCTTGCTATCACTTGAGTCCTCAGTAGTACTATAATTGATTCGATGTTTAGTAGTAGAAAGCTATCCGGGGACGCGTAAAATTCAAGACCGAAGGCCGAGAAGAATAAGGAGGCCGTAGGCCGACGGAACCAAAGAGGTAAAGGGCGCAATCTCTAGTAGATTGATATATCTAACTCTGTTTTATAAAACCAAACTTGATAGTTCTCCAAGCGCTTAAACTTTTGATTCCTCTCATCTCTAGCAAGAGACCTAGAAAATTGTGACAAATCAAGTTATATTCCAACCAAACTTGGAAGTTTTTACGCTACTCGCATATTGAATTCCCTGATTCTGCAAAATTCCGGTTTAAAATCTTTTTTGTACGAAACTGCTGGATTAAACATAACAAAAGCTAAAATTGCCGATCTTGCAATTATTGAAAACCCGCACTCAGAAAAATGTCCAGGTCAACTTTTTGTCAGGTTAACTCTGACCTTACAGAGGTGTTTGTAAGCCAGCTAGCGGTCAGAGTTAACCTATCTAAGGTCAACTCGTACAGCTCCCAATGCCCTACTTCACCTGCTGTTGGCTTAATTTCAAAATTTCTCCGACCACAGGTCAACTCAGTTTTACTTGCCCACATGCAGGCGAACGCGCGCCTGCCCGAGGCCAATTACGCCGTATGTAGGTCGTTGAGTTAGCCTCCATTTTGCTGAGTGCGTATGGTGATATTCGTATCAAAATTCGAACAGTTGTACCAAAATTCCACTTTGAAGTCAAACTTTCCAATAAGATTTTTTAAAATTGATTCTAATCGGATTTTGATGTATGGGAGTTTTATGTAGAATCATATCTTAAATAACTTTAGTTCTTGAACTTTTTTGATAAGATGCACCGTTTTTGAGATATTCACAAAAAACGTTTTCGTTCATATTTTTGCCCATGAACGAATTTAACCTTGCATTTTACGAAAAACGAATCTGCGTAAAATTTCAAGTCTTTAGCTCAATCCGTGCACCCGCAATCCGCGCCACAGACGGACGGACGTACAGACGGACAGACATGCAAAATTTAATTATTTTTATCATTCTAAACACACTGGTGTAATTCATTTTTATGTGTGATGACGGGATCTTGGCGTTACAAACGGTAAGGCAAAGTTAATATACCCTTTGGTTTCACCATACGGGTATAAAAAAGTATAAAATCACTTAAATGTAATTTCTTAAAATAATACCACATAAAATGTACAATTACAAGCAAAATCTTTAATTGAAGAGTTTTTTTTGTTCGAAATTTCCGGGAAAACTATCTTTTATAACAGCTGACTTTGCCGTGTCACGTTATCGAGTGTAATTTTTTCTACTATCTGAATATTCGATTCTACGCAAATAATTCCGATATCGTCGTATTTAATTAATTAAAAACTTCAACTAGAGAAACTCAATTCAGTCCCCTTTTAATTGATCTAATTAGTAAATCAATTTGTAATTACAGACTTCAATCAACATTTCTGAAATAACTCACTATTTCGGTTTAAATAATTAACGAACCCATGATATACTCGCGACATACAAAATTCGAAAGAATATGGATGGACTGTGCAGAGTTAAACAGCTTATATACAAGTTAAAAGTGACCCATCGTATGGCCTTATAATAGAATATTAGCGTAATAGACCAGAAGATATTGAAACCCAAAAACATAGTAAAAGCTATAAGAATAGCCAGCAGAATTCCAACAAATGCTAATTGCGCTGATGCTGATTACACTAAGTTTTGTCGATTACTTCCTTTTTCGCCCTTCTTACTCACATAAGTACGGATGACTTATATCAAACGGCATGCTTAGCTAAGACAAACGACTCGAATCTATAGTGGGCAGTAGAAAGACATCCTTTTGCGGTTGCCTTGCTGCATAGAAGCGCTTATTCTCGCTATTGTTGGTAAAGGCAAGTCCGGCAAATGGTCAAAGTGTAATTGTATCTAAACCCACATTTCTGATCATGGCCCACTGTTTGAAACGTCATTTAATGCAGGGTGATTTGGAACGCGAAGACAGTAGGTCTAAATGAGGTGACACTCCTAGACTCTGACTGACTGGACTCGTACGGTGGACACTAGCTGACCACACCATATGGGGCGATGAGTGTAAGCAAATACTGTTGAAGTACCAACGAACTAGTTTTTAATTACATGTTTACTTTGTCATTGAATTTTTCCTATTTCATGTCTCCCTTGTCCTCTGGAATTATGTTAGTTTCGTAGTTTCTTTGTTGTGTGGATCTGAAATTCCTACGAGTGGAATTTACAGTGGATTCAGCATGTTTTAACTTCAAAATGTACGTAAATAATAATCTCTGTTGTACGATCTTTGATTTTTTTCAAATATTTTTTCCGAAAAACTTTTGAAATAATTTTTTTAGTGTGGAGAAATTTTTGTGCAATCAATTTATTCCGTTTTTGAGACGAAATTCGGGTTAACTTTCTGGTCTCTAAACAAAAAAGTCTGTGTCTGTTCTTTCTATCAAGAATTTTGCCTTGAATTGTATCTGGGTCGTAATAGTTATGCTGACCATAAGTTCCGGATTAGCCAGGAAACTACCGGGTGTACACACAGAGCAAAAATAATAAATCTAACTATTTTATAATTGCGAATCGGGACTACAACTAAAATAGTTTATTTCAATTACAAAAAACAGTCAAAATCGGATATTTTTACGATAAATTCAACTTCTTAGTCGTAAAATTTACTATTTTGTGGTTAAATTGGCTATTTTTATGATTGAAATTAACTATTTTGTGATTGAAATGAACTACTTTAGTTCTAGTCCCGATTCCGAATTTTAAAATAGTTTCATCAAGAGTATTCACAGTCCTCTTTTAATTTTGGGTATTCGGTATTTTCGGTAATATTAAAAGACTGAAAATATTCTGCTGTGAACATCCCACTGCACAGATTTGAGAACAGCGCTTTTATTGGATACGTGACCAAATCATGAACTGCGAATTTGATTGTCACATACCTTTAAATCCATGTTTGATGTATTCTTTTGAATTTCTATTGTGGCAACGGCTATCAAAATTGAAAAAATTTGCAGTCCGATGAGATAACCGCGAGAAAATTTGACAACTAAAAACATTACTAGCGCCACTCGCGGTTGATTCTTGATACCGAATAACCGGGCCGGAAAACACGACTTAAGGCATGTCTACAATTACCGAATCCGGTAATTCATTTTTACATGAACCAAATTACCGTCTCGGTAAAAATCTGTTAAATTTGACTGAATTACCGAGCGGTAAAATAACTCGCAATTTAAAAGAGGACTGTGAATAGGGTAGACCGGGGCTAGTAGACCCACTTTTTATAATCTACTTTATAGAGGTTTTACTGTAATTATTTCAGGTGCAGTAAAGACGTTTTTGGTTGGTTTATTCAATTGTGTTTCTTAGTCAATCTTTTATTTTGACTAATTATAAGTGTTTCAAATATTTTTTTTCATTTTAAAAAAAGTTGTTCGATGAGTCGACTAACCCCGTGCCTGGGGCTTGTTGACTCTGTGAACGGGGTTATTTGACTCTATACTTTTTATGAGGAAAATGTGTTGGAACATATTAAAAAACTATAATAATTCTGAAAAAAATTATTCTTTAAAAAATTAATAACATTTCAGATTAACATAAATTAACACCCCGATTGCGAGTGTCGTGTCGTTTTCGACAAGAGTCGTTTTACGTGTTGTTGTTGGTAGAAAAACACTAACAACAACACGTAAAACGACTCTTGTCGAAAACGACACGACACTCGCAATCGGGGTGTAAATTTCATCTAATTTAAAAAAATAAAATTAATTAACAAAAAAATATAAGTAATTCATATCGAGTCATTTAACCCCAGTATACTGTGACCCCAGTATACTGTGAGCCCCAAGCCGCCATTTTATTTTTAACACACTCGTGAAAAAAAATGAAAAAGTATGGGTCAGAAAATGCTTCACTAACTCGTTAACTCATACATAAATTTTCACTTGAAATCACTGACGAGTTCAATACAATGAAAGTGTGAGCTACAAAACAATTTAATTAGCAAGAAAAAAAATTACTCACACGCTTGAAATTTCGTTTTTTCCCCTCACAGTTCGTTCCAAGAACCGTGGTTGACTTAACCGCAATGAGTCTACTTACCCCTATAGCCAACTAAGCCCGGTCAGCCCTACCCTTATTATTTTTTCCGCGTGTAGGCATGTTGTCTTAAAGACTAATTTCTTATTATTCAATTTAGTATTAAATTTTATGAAATCATAAAATAAACTCATTGAGTATGATCAATTATATTTTTTTCGACTGCGGCACATTTTTAAATAAATTTTCATCTAGGGTACATGTACAAAAAAATTCTACTGCGGTGCTCTATTGGTATTTTAACAATTTCATTGGCAATTATTTATACAACGTAAAAAAACGCAAAAACAGAAATTGTTCTTCACTTAAACAGCTAAGCTTTTAATTTTAATTTTTTCATCGCATTCTGTTTAAAATAGTTCGCCTGCGGCGCATCTTTTTGTATGCCCAGATAAAACATGTTTTGTAAGTAAACCAAATTTTCAATATTCCAGTCTTTTTTGTGTATTAATACAGCTCGTGTTTCTTATAATTTTTATAAAAAATATATACATAAAAAAAATTATAGCTAAAAATTGTGATTGTTTTAAAAATATTTATTTGTCAGCTTTAAACTCTCCAACATGCCTTCCATTTTACTAGCAAAAATGTTAACAAAATCAAAAAATATGGGACATTGAAAAAATGTAGTAAAGTTACTTTGTAGTTAATTTATTAACGTAAATGACGATAGGAAATTATGAGCAAATGTAAATCAATATAAAAGTTCATAGTAAGGGGTCCAAGACAAAAAGAAAATCGAATAGACTTTTCCTAGGATAGCAAAATATACGAGTTGAGTAATATATTTATTTCTCAGCATTTTCACTAAACAACTTTAATTCAACTTGAATGACTCTCTATTTTGCTCCATCCACTTGAAATAAAATATATGAAACTTTTACATATATTCTAGAGAAAAAAAAATAAGTAAAAATATGCTACACCAAATGGAGTGAATGTAGTAACACTCCCGGTCCCATTGTAAGCGTGAATAAACATGAACGAATAAATTAATAAATATATGTCACTTCTAATTTGATGTATACCTTTTATGCTTTAGTAACTTTTCGACAAAGTATTTTCCACCGCTTCATCTTTCCTTAACTCCCTAGCCTACAACGTACTTGGATTTTTTTTCCTATCTCAGTCAAAGGTCTAGGACATTCTTTTCAACTCCTCTAGTGGATAGAATTGTACATTTTATACATTTCTGTATGTGGTTTATATTTATTTAGTATGAAACATCCCACTTTATATGGATCTAAGAAGGATCTTCGCTAACCAACATTATTTGAGCTGTGTAGGTATAGAGAGTGGTACGTATATTTTTTTTTCTGTATGGCAAAACAGACTTGTACTCCCTAAGAGGTGTAGAGTACTAAGGAAACGCGTTAGCAAAGTAAATGAAGACATTTTTTACAATCAAATAGGCTGAACTTCCATTTTTGGCTAAAAGAAAGTTCTTTCTGTTTTATTTCGTCCTTCACCTCCTCGCATGATATCAACCACCTTTTTGTTGGTGTATATTTTTTCTTGTTTTTGTTTTTTTTGCCGGTATATGGACTCCAAGTTAGATATGCGATTGCGATACATACGAATGGGACGCATGAAACCACTAGATATCCTTACCTACTGATACACGGCAAAGGATCACTGGACTTAAACCAACATTTCTGCCTCTCAATCCACAACTTTTAGCTCATATATTTTCCGCATAGTATAATACCGCCTTATATTAGTAGGAGTCTCTGAACACATTCCTTTCCGTTTTATTCCGTTCATTCAGTGTTCTTGGCTGAGGACTACTTCAGAAATAATAAAAATAAATGTCAGTCGTTTGTTTTTATCAAGGGCCAAAGAGAAAAACTCTATCCATCTAGCATCCCATCATTGCTTGGTAAAAATGGGAAACGCCTCATTCAGACCCCGCCAACGCATTCACTCTAAGGTCGATATACGTAGTGAATTCCAATTCCGCAGGACTAGAGCTATAGTGAGGGGGTGACTTTCCTCTAATCCCTAGAGGAGTATTCAGTTAGCTTATATTTGTACCCAAAGTTACTGTAGGTCCTCATTTTTCGGACGCATCCCAGTATCTTTTCCCACTGTTTTTCGGTATTCTTCTTGTTGTACTGTAGTATTTTTATCGACTTCTGTACAAAAATTATATAAGAAAAAAAAACTCAGTAGAAGAAACAAAAACACATCAGACACTAAAACATTGGAATAGAACTTTCTTTCGGTATACTTAAGATTCGTCCTGTTGCTTGAGGAAACTCCTAGCCAGTGGTTTTTCCATCACAATTCTGTAGCCGAATGAATTTTTTCCCTTCAAGTCTCATTCTACATCTCGTTAGTTGGTTAAAAAGTAATTTTGGAAGTATTTTCGAGGGTTAAGTGTTAATTATTTATGTAATTAGATTGTTTTTTTTTCCTCATTGGCTAAAATAAGTGCGGGGCAAATTGCTACTATCTTCGTTATCTGCAATATGAATGAAATGAAAGGGTAAATGCCATCATTGGATTTTACGGGGTAAATACTGAATTTGAAGACTTTATTTGGCACAAAGTCATTTTCTTGAGATTAGACATTAAAATATATTTTTATATGTTAAAAAATTACTTTTTACGGTATAATGATCGGCACGTTTGGACAGGCATGAATACTTTTACACTGAATTAAAAATTGCCCTGAGCTTTGATTTAAAAATTTTGTATTATAGCAAATTTTGTTTTTTATGGCTTAATAAATTTTTGTTTAACAGCTGCCAGGAGACTTATTGGCTTCTATATTACACATATTTGTATTTTTAGAACAAAATAGTTTTTATAGTTTTTATAAGATCACTTTCAAAACGAAAAAAATCATTTTAAAACGATGAGTCCGATGAGAGTCCGTAAAATACATTGCGGTAGTATCCATACAAACTCCATACAAAAAATCATGAAAAAACGGAAACGGGGGCAGGGAGGGGAGGTTCAGAATCCTGAAAATTTCATGTTAATAGACAGACCCAACAAAATTTAAGCCAGTACTTTTTTCTTGTTTTAAATAATAGCACCAGGAAGACCGAGCCATGCTCGGCAACCTTAAAATAGGTACTATTTTTGCTGATTTTTGGGGAAAAACTAAATTCACATTATCTTTACAGAGCTTTTCCAGAGTTTTTAAATTCCCGACCTAGAAAGCTAGAACTAAAACTAACGCGCGATAACAAAATTTCATAGAAATCGGTTGAGTGGGAGGGGAATTTTCTCAGAGGTGAGACCTATCTAGATCGATTTCTTGTCCCCGAAAATCTCTAACCCCCAAGTTTCGTGAAAATCGTTATGCGGATTTTCGAGATCGTTTGTGCAGACAGACAGATAGACAGACATTTCTTGTATATTATAGGATTTTTGCCGTGGTTCGAATTTTTTGTAAATAATGCTTGTTTTTTTTTATTTTTCTAAAATATATTGGGTTTTACAAGTGATTTTTCCATCATTTTTAAATGGAATTGTCCAAATAATATCTCACTTTTACAACAACCGTAGGTACTAATATTTTTGGTATGCATCTCTCGCTATATTAAAGACATCTCAATTACTTACACCAAAAATGCTTGTAATTTAAAGTTCTTAAGTTGAAAATTTTTGTATACAAACGAAATTGTTTCTAGCCATGTCCAATAAATTATTTATGAATTACACACAAAATAAATATAGCATAATAATTACAAATTATAACAAAATCACGTTCTACACTTAAAAAACAATTCAAAAATTTACGACCCATTGACATAATAAAACCACAAAATGATAATAAAAATAATAATTTTATGTATTATTAAACACATACCGCATGGATATAAATGTTCTGTCGTCCGGCATGCGATCATATTATTAATTCGGATACATATTTCGAAATGAACTCAGTTGATATAAAACGGCATTACGCTGTCGACTTTCATTAAGATAAAACAAATAAACGCGGCCTGTAATTAAAACGCAAATCATTTTATTAGCACATTAACTTATGGAAAATGAAGAATGTCGGAAAAATCTCAGTTTATAGTCGATTACACTATTTTCTAATTTATCTTTGGATTGTGATCATAATTTTTTTTTTGAAATTTTAAATCAATTTTTTATATTCATATAAAACAAAGAAGCCTTTGTGGATTTTTAATGTTCTATAATTTTTAATATTTTACACACATTGAAATATAAAATTGATTTATGTTTATAAAAATGCTCTAATTGAAAAATCATGTCTTGTCCATTTTTGAGTTTTCAATCTGATTCGAAGATAGAACCATATTCGGTAGGCCTAGAAACATAAAAAGTCGCGTAAATCGATCGACGCATTAATGAATATTAAATTTTATGTTGAATCGTAGATCATATCCAGGTAGATCATTACTAGCATAACAGCGGCATGGGGCATACACCATTTTAATGTTAAGATAGATTTCGTTATACTAAAGTGTTGATAAATGATGTGAACGTTTTTTTAAATTACTTTTTTTTAACAGGGACTCTTAAATACCAAACTGCATATTATACTGCTAAAATAAACTGCCTTTAATTCATACACTAAAGATACTCGATGAAAAGTCAATTAAAAATAATTCTTATTTTTAATGGTCAGCTCTAATTTTAGTCATTTGTGCTGTAATTGAGAATGGAAATTGTCGGTGACAAATAGTGAATTTTAATTTGAGCACTTTAACATGACGTATTATTTTTTATCCATGGCATATGCGTACAGTACGTATACAATTTTCTAATTCAATACGTAGGAAGAAAGTAGATTTTTTTTCTCATTTTCTTTATATGGCATTCGGTCGTTAATTTAATCAACTGAACATTAATGTTAGTTTGCAATTAACTTATCTTAAAGAATTATCTAAAATCTTCTTATCAGCGTAATTAAATTAGGGAATGTTAGAATATTAAATTTTAGATAATCTTGATTATTTACTATTCTACCGGAAATATTCATTGAAGGTGCACTAAATTCTTTTTTCTACACGAAAAAGATTATGAATAAAAGTTCTATTTTCAAGAGGTTATTTAATATCATTTCTTAAGTATTTTAGTAGAATATATACTTTTTGAGAATGGAGGTTTTTCCATTTACACCAAAACCTCGATTAGCGTCGTTACGCAGAGGAAGACGACGCAAATCGAAATATTACCGACGCAACTTTGAAACCACGAATATTTTTGAGCGACGCAACTTTGAAACGATGCAAATCGGAACGACGCGAATCGTATTAAGATGCTGAAAAAAATCGGATTAAAAATGTAATTGAAAAGTTAGACAACAGTTTTAACAAATTTAAAAATCTAAATCGAAACCAAAAATTCAAACAAATGAAAAAAAATCACAAAAATCTTACCAATAGGGTAGCTAAACAAGTATGTTTTCTAAATTACAATTTTGTTCTTCTGACTGACCAGTAGGCGAGTAAATTTCCTAGAAATTTTGTTCTTTCTTTCAAATATAAAACTTTTTCAAAGCAATCAACTAAGAGCTTCTCATAAAGAAATCAATTTCATTGTAATGATCATGTTCACCCACTTAATATTTAATCCTTACAAATTTATGATGGTGATCTGTATATTGAGTTCACAAAAAACTCTAAGGGCTGGGTCTCCTAATAAAATATTCAAAAATTTAAGAAAAAGTTTTTTTTATCTAATAATGGTCTACTTCCACTTATCTAACTGCGGATAATGATGTTTGTTGTCGAAGAACTAAAATTCCAAACTTTAATCTTATTTCAGAATGATAAAATGAAATTCACCCACTCCCTAATGTTGATCAAAACAAATTCCTTCCAAAGATCAAAGCTTTCATGGCAACTCTACATCGATTACCGGAATTCCATTTTACTTCTTCGGTTCTTTTTTCTCTGATATTGATGCGTTCCATATCATATTCGTTCTTATTTTAGTTGATTTTTATATTCAGGTTCACGGTTTCTCGCACAATCATTTACACTCCAACTTTTCAAAAACTCTTCAGAAAATTGAAATATCCAATCTGCATAAATTTCACGATAAACATAACTGACTCCATATAGCGTAAGTAAATTCACATGTTACCAAGATAATCCTTGTGATTGCTTCCTCCGCGGCAATCTTTTATTTGCCTTTAGTCGATTACAATAAATTTTTCTTCAAGGTTTACTTTTCTTTTTTTACACCGAAGTAGAGTGCATTCTAAGATTGGTGATGGACTTTTTGATTTGTACAAAATCTTATTATGAAGTTGAGGTAGTCTTTGAAATTGCTTCTCTGATGCATAAGTTGATATCATCCTGTGGGACATTGACCGCCAATATCGAGTAGGTTTGCTTGTTTTGATTTCAGTTAATGCAACAAAGTTCAAGCAGTGAGTTTGTCATATATCTATGCGTTTCAAATTTTAAAATCAATATGAATTGCATAAAGATTTTCCACAATTTTGCTTTCCGATTTTTGCGAAAAAAAAATGTTTTTTTGGTCTTTTCATTTTTTTTACCAAATCGTGAATGCTTCGAAAAATATTGTAAACTCGAATTAGGCTGTTCAATCAATTTGTCTTAAAAGTAGGGTTACCATCTCGTCGAATGAAAAAAGAATATTTCTTACTTTGAAAAAGAGTATTTTTATCAAATCTGAAATAAAACCTCGTTTTTTGTAAATGTAAAAAAAATCAGTGTGCTTTACGGGCGTGTTCGACTTAGGTCCTAGTGTAGCCACAAACTAATCATAAGCATTTTCATTCAATCCATTCTAGAACAAAATTGAATTTCAACTTCCAAAAAATAAATACCCATAGCAGCCACTCCAGCCGTAGCAGCCATGAGCTTTTCCGCACATCTAACCTATTTCTTTCTTCTGTCCATTTACTTTCAATTAAAGAAAAAAATCTTTCCACGACAGCGTTATGAGAGAAAATTCAGAATAAAAATTGACATATTTTTAAGAGTTCATATATGTGTGTCGAATTTATATCCTTAAGGAAAAGGTATTACCTCTTCAAGCGATTTTGTGTTCTATGCGAATATAGTTAGGCAATATCACAGTCAATTACAATTCGTCTTCAAAAAACAATACATATATGAAAATGCCAAATCATCAGCGAAAATTGTACTTGATTTTTTAATGTTATAAATAAGTTCAGTGAACTATTATGTTTGGATTTTTAAGTGGTTTTTCTTTATTCTATTTCTGCATCAAAAAAGAGTATTAAGAGTACTTTTTTTAAAAAAGTTACAGCCTTATTAATAAACGTTAGTTAATTTTTATCAATGGTTTACGCAGTGGATAACTCGAAATTCTTATTAATAAAAAATTTTAAGAGTTAACTGACGTTAGTTAACTCTCTGTTAGCTAACATACCGATTTCCTCGAGTTAAGGAGTTGATAACTCTTGACGGCGCATAACTCTTGCAAAAAAGACTGGAAGAAGCAATGATCCATTAAAAAAATGCAATTTATGTTATTATATTATATTACCTTATCACTTGAACACCAATTTTCTGATCGCTTTCCTTCAATTTTTAAATTTTCCACTTTTAATTACTTTGCAGTGAATCACAATTAAAATAAAAACATTAATTTCACTCCTATTTTAATATTGTCTCCAAGGAAACGGATTTAAAAAACCAAAATATGACTTATTTTAATATCGTCTCCAAGGAAACGGATTTAAAAAACCAAAATTTGACTTAAATGTAAAAGATTTTCGTATTTTTTGGTACAATTCGGCACAAGGGTTTAAATAAAATACGAGTTAGCTATTATATGGAGGAAATTTTTTTATTAATAAGAATAGTTATCTAATGGATAAGTTTGCTATCTCGGAGTTAGTTAACACATGAGTTATCTCCGTGTTAGGGATTTTTTATTAATAAGGCTGTTAGAGTATAATAGTTCAGGGGTCGAAAAAGAGTACTAGTACTCTTAAAAGAGTATGGTTGGTAACCCTACTTAAAAGTGAAATCAAATGATAGGAAACAATCTTATCCTAGGTCTCGCCTTACTTTATGGAAAATTCTTACTTGCAATTCCTTTTGTCGGCAATTTCTACCACAAGAGTCCATTTTACATTCAATTGTAATGCTGTTCATTTACATTAATCAAATAAAACAAGATTTCGCTAGTAGACTCGCACGACGTCATTAAAGATGCCGCTCCACATGAGAATAAATACGCGAATAACTCTCAAAAACTCTCGAGAGTTACTCGCAGGAGGTTGTCCATCTGAGAGTTAATTTCGGCGATTTTTCTCTTTTCAAGACCAATATCTTGATTTTTTTGACATCTTGCTTTGGCGAGTTCTCGAGAGCTACTAGCGAAATTCAAACGCCGTTCGTATCTGGCGAGCAACTCGCCGAGAGTTCAGAGGCCCTATCGCCGAACACGATACGATTGGATCGAGTCGTAAACTCCATGTTGTTGTTCGTGTAAAACACTAACAACAACATTGAATTTACGATTCGAACCAATCGTATCGTGTTCGGCGATAGGGCCTCAGTGGGTGCATGTCGACTAGAGAGTAGAATCACTTTTGACAGCTCGCAGAAACCAGCTCGCGAGTTTTGGCGACCGACTCTCAGAGACGTGTCCATTTGCGAGTAGCTTCTATCGAGAGGTTCTCACCGGCATTTACGCCGGCCGTACACTTGAGCTAAGCTATGTGAGCGAGGCTAGCTATAGTTACATAGCTTAGCTGGGTTAGCTCTATCGTTGCACACTTGAGCTAAACTACGCGGCGATATTTAAATAAATGTATGCCATCAGTTGTATGCAATTGGCACTTACACTTTTATGTCCACAAAATACTACACTTTTGCAAACACCGATTCTACACTGTATAACGCCGAAAATATTTATATGTGAGTGTCAGCGATGCCAGCGAAGTAGTTCGCGTAGTTGAGGTCTGAACTACGCAAGCGAACTTAGTCCCCGTCGCCCATGACTACGCGATGTAGTTTCATAGTTTCGCTGAAGTGTGCGGTCGCCAATGCAAATGCTAAGGATTTTACTTTCAGCGAGAAACTTAGTTCACGTAGTCGAGCTCGCTTACCTCTGGAGCCCAATGAACGCAACGCGAACGCAACTCCAACGCTGTGAACTGTCACGCAGCACAACATTTCAGCGGCAGAGCCCAATGGCAACTCGTGAATTAGTGCAAGTGATATATTATAAAGTGGTATAAAGTTGGCAAAATTACAAAAATGGATAATTTTGAAGCGATAATTTGCTTTGTTGGCCTTTATCTTTGTTATTTGTCTGTTATTGCACTAAGGCTATCAATTTTTTCTCGAACGACATTTCCCCAACCTCACTTTATAAACTCTCAACGCAGAATTCTGCGGCAAAGTTAGAAGTTTGCAAACTTTTGCGTTGTAGTTGCGTTCACTGCGTTCACTGTGCTCACTTCAAATGATTTTTATGGAACAAACTTGTAAGTGACAGTTTCTGCGTTCGCGTTGCGTTCATTGGGCTCCAGGCATTAGCTCAAGTGTGCGACGGCTGTTACTCTCATGTGGAGCCGGAACTTAAGAGCGTTATTTCGAATTTTAAATCAACTTTCCAATAGCGAATGTTACTAATCTGAATTTTGTCATTCACTACTGATTATTATTACAATTATTACAACTATTATTACATCTATTATTTGTTATTTTGTAATTTTTTTTATTCTTTATTCATTACGAAGAGCTCTTAGTGACGTGAAATGATGCGTAATTTGCTCGTGTCGCAAACTGAGAATTTATTTCGCGAATTTTATTTATCTGTCACAAAATAAATTCCCCTAGCAAAAGTTGTCAAAATTTATATTATTCTGGCGGTTTTATATAAAAAAATTCGAGTTCGGGCGTCTTTCAGGAATAAATTCGGGATTTTGTTTGTGAAAAGTGAATTTAATGTCGCAGAATAAAATTCACAGAATAAGGTGTCAAAAAATAGTATTTTAGCTGAAAAATATTAGTTTTTCTCAAAAATGCTAAGATATTTTAAGAAGATCTTATGATCCCCGTTTTAATCTTCATTTTATTACCTTTGCTGAATTTAAAAAAAATCCCTAATGACAAACGGAAATGCTAACCAGAAAAAAATAAATAAACTAAAAACCGTCTTAAAAACCCAAAGTTCTTTTCGTTAAATTACGAATCACTTTTAATTTAGTTTCACATTTAATTCGCTTAGCCGAAATTGCACACTTGGGAGATTCGCAAAAGGAAATTACAAACGAAAAAACAGCCAGCAAAGGTGCAAATGAGCGGTGTGCGCAATAAAATTCAGCGAACTACAAAAATGCAGTTCGGAACTTTTATTTTCATTCCTTTTGGTGTTCATCACCTTCCCTTTTCTTTAAACTAACAACAACAACAACAACAGCAGCAGCACCACCAACTAAATAAGTATCCAGCAACATATCTTCTGTGGCTAAGCAACAAGTTAATTAGTCGAAGTTTTCTTAATTATTTAATTAAAATGCATATGAGCAAAGCGAGAATTTTCGGTACCATGAATTTTTGCTCAGGTTTTTTTCTTTACTCATTTCAGTAATTTCATTCTTAAACATCAAGACAAAGTACACTTGAATAAAATTTTAATATAAAAGAAATTAAAAATAAATCGTTTTTAACGTAGGTCATGGTTTTAGCATATCTCTTGCTTACTTGCCTTAAAAAGAAAACTTCACACAAATAATTTTTTTTAAAGTCGTTACTAACTTATCATGTTACAAGTTCAAAATGTAAACATCAGCATAAAATTTCGTTCGTTGAACTATGAAAAAGCAATTAATTTATAGATGCCACCAGCTGCGATCTTAAAGGTTGGCCTAGTCGCCTCGAAGCAATGAGAACTTCTTGGTTGCATGTTTCAATTTCATATTGTTTTCCATTTTTAACAGAATATCTTTTAATATGCAGGTGTAAATGCAATTTTTAATTAATATCTGATGTTTTCTTGTTAACAGACAATTTATCTATGGTGTATAAAGGGTGGAACCACCCTGAAGAATGGATCATTAATAACTTATCGGATATGAGTCTATTACGAAGTTCTAAAATTAATTGTGGAATTATATAAAAGCTGTGAAAAATTGTATTTGGAAAACTTTTCAGAAAATAGCGGTTTCCTTACAGAATCTTCGGGTAAAAGTTTTCAAATTTTGACACTGGATTTGTAATCAGCGACTCCAAAATTCCCGTAATGATAATTTTCTAAAGGAAACCTTGTTAAAAATATATCCTTACAAAATCCCAACGCTTTTTCTTTTTTTTACGCTCGTTTTTCAATGGGGCATTGACTTCTCTGGTATATGGGCCCTCTAGTCATTGAGTATAAAGACCGCTAGTCATTAATAGCTGTGGAAATAACTTTTATGTGGATACGTTTATTATTGTCGGAACCAAATTCACTTCGAGTCTTCACAGTAAATAAATAGTTAGCGCAAATGGAAATTGCGACTTTTTAGATTTTCGTGTGAATTTACGTAGTGCCAGGTTTTGTTTAAAAAAATCATTGGAATCGGTTCGGCAGCAAATTTGTTTTTATTAATCCTGAAACTGATTTACGGCAACAGATTTTCGTCGCAGCAAAATATTTTGAGAGTAACGGGATTTTCAAAACTTTCATTTTCAAAACGTTGTGCCACGAAAACGATTTGGTTTTTTGCGTTTTACTCCGAGATTTGGTTTTTTGCGTTTTACTCCGAATTAAGAGTTTTTTGATAGCGGTGAAAGAAATTTAAGATATTTATATCCGCCATATTTTTGCTTTTCATAAGAACTTTATATCTCAAACCGATTTTTATCCCGATTTACCGTTATTTCTAAAAATTTACTTTTTGACGTTTTTATCAAAAACTAACTGGTTTTTCACATGTAAGAGATAAATTAAAGGAAATAATAGTTCCCACTACTTGTTGTTAAATCTTTTTGTATAGGGGACGGCGAAAGGAGTGGTCCGATTCGATTTTGATGTATAGAACGGTTATATAAAATCATCTTCTAAACACTTGCATATAATAACTCATTTAGAGTACAAAAACGCCAACTCTTGAAAAAATCACCCCCAAGATTTGGCAATTTTATAATTTTATCAACATTTTCTTTCGCATACACCCAACTCTTTTTTTACATGGTCAGTTTTTCACAATTTTTGAGGAAACTATCTACTGTGTGGAAAAATAGTTGGGTGTAATAAAAAGAGCGTTCTATGTTATTCAAAAACCACATAAGATGAAATAAAGAACTTTATTTAATTCGACAAATCGTGAAAATCTAACCGTGTAAAAAAAAGAGTTGGGTGTAATTTCAAACATTTCCAACCAGCACTCGGAAGGCTTTAAAAAATTTCACACCTCAAGACTTCCGATAGAATGCGGCCAAACGGGTTAACCATACAATTGCATCAGATTTCTGTCATAAGAAGGCCAGCATTGCATACCTTGATGACAGCTGAAGTCAATTTCCTTGTAGCACTCATTTGGTAGCATTAAATATTATTATGTCTCATTACATTCAATAAATTTGTGATCATATATTGCTGTCGAATTATGTGACCAGAATGCAACATATATCCGAGCTGATGAATGAAAAACACAAAAAAAAAATTAACTGATAGCTGTGATAGAGGACTGCGTTGGGTAATAAGCCACTCTTCTATTGTCAATGGTGAAAGATTTAGTGGTTTATATTATATCTCCGTTGTATGATGAAGGAGAATTCATCCATTGCAAAGTTTTTAGTGTAGCTTCTATTTGCTGCTCTATAAAATTATACATCCGATTTGATTCAATCATGTTTTTGTCAAGGATCCCTTTAGCTTCCAGCAATCTTTAGTGCCAATTTCAACGTAGATAGATTTTTATAATGTAAAGAAATCAGATCAATCCATCCAGCATGGATTTGTTGTTATAGTGCCTACCTCAACCATAATAAAAAGCGGTGTACATTAAATGGTAGGAAGGAAAAATACCACAGTGGTAAAAAATCATAAAAATTTATTACACGTCTTACAAATACATAAGATTTTATCAACATAGCCTTACCGACGTTTTTGTAGTCGTGAATGACGTTGATGTCAGTGTCAGTCCCGTGTAATCTTAATCGATGGATTTTGGATCTGTTTGATACCCCATTGTCAATATGGTAGGTGAAAAAAAGTAGCGGCTAATAACTGGATCAAGCTAAGACCACAAAATTTAATGATGAGGAGGAGCTGGTTTATTGCCAACGTGCTAAATATCTATTATTACTGTCTGTCATCATTGACTCAAGTGCAACATTTGATATACTATGGATCGGGTGGAAAATATTTTCAATATGTCAATCTTTTCATTAGAATGTCACATCCATTTAGCAAATAGATTCGCCCAGGGCGATATTGTGGGAATTATCGTTAAAAAAACACTGAATGGAAAAAATATCTAAAAAATCTCGTAGATTCTTCGCGGCAGTACAACGTGGTAATACACTTCGCGATAATACTCGGCGATACTACCTATTTTTATTACACAAATTCAGCAATGATGCAGCAAGTTTAGTTAGATATTATAAAAAAAAAATTAAAATAATATCGACTGATGTTTCAGATGCACAAGATAAACTAGATATCTATAGATACGTAAGATACGTGGTTGACACGAAATGGCCATATCATAAAATTGAAGATTATTGCGGACATCAGCATTATAACAAGGACTTTGCGAAGCTGTTCTGGCTGGATACTTCTTTTACATCGTTTTATGAACGTTCAAAGATACAAGATGGTTTTTGATTGCATATCTGGAAAAAGTCTTTTATATGCGTGTGTTAACCAGTTAATGTCTTTCGACAAGTTGAGCCGCTATAGTAGAAAATACGATGATCTGGCTAACACTGGTTTCAAACAGGCTGGAAAAAATCTCGGAATCTGTATACAAGAGTTGGCCTTAAAACACCGTAAATATTATTATTCGAAAGGAATACAAAAATGCGTACATACATATTTGTTAACTTACTCTGGGGAACATAAGAAGCTATATCCCTCCCGTGACATATTTATGGGCCATTTTATCAAAGATTATGTCAAGGGTGCGGATTACTTGTTCCTTCCTCTCATATTCATGATGAACACGATTATCTCGTATGACGACAATGACAAAGGTTGAATGACCAAAAGTGTTGGAATTCCATTTTGAGAATTTCCTAACTTTAAATGAGAATTTAAAGTTCATGAAAATGAGGAATTTATGAAATAAAATAAACATACCCTTCATTTTAAATAAGGATAAAGTAAATTCAATTTTTTCCAACTTAAGCGGGAATTCTTGGACTTAAAAAAGTTTTAAATAATCCAGATAACCATTTTTTAGACCAGGAAAAACCCGATTGGGGCTGCGCAAAACATTTAATTTATTTACATTTAAATCTAATTTCTCAGAAACTGAACCAGCAGTTTTCCGACTTTTTTTTTTAATCTCAAGTAAAAAATATTCTGATAAGGTCTACAAAATTTTTATTACTTTTAGATTGGTTTGAAAGTGAAATTTTTATCAGAGTATTTTTAACTGTTAACGGCTCGGGATTTTTGATACATAGCAAAAACTTATAAATGTTGGAGGTTAACCTCCTGCCTACCGGTAACCTTTTTTGTATGGTCAATTAATAAAACTCATAGGATTTAAAAAATTTTTTTTTGAAAAAATGGAAAAAAATCAATTGGAAAATCGGATTTTTCATTATGTACAACGGTTGTCAACTAATTCAAACATGACACTCCAATATTGATTTACGCCACAAATTTTTTATGCTTTACGTATACACTGGAAGGCACTGGAAGGCAAGATGTTAAGGGGTTAAAAAAAAATCATAAATTAAAAAAAGTATACCCGCAATTTTTTATATCCACGATATCAGATTGCAGGAAAATAATTATTCTTATATAGTCTGACTTTTCCAAATTGACGACCCAACTAATTTTCCCACGAACTTTGAAATTGAGTTGGTAAAATTCGATTAAAAAATAAAATCTTTAGCCACAAAAAAAAATTATGTTGTGTCGACATTTAAATGGAAATTTGACTATTCCATCCATAAATTAAAAGCCAACCGCAATGCTCAGCTTAAAGACATCAACGTGCCTTCGATATCGAATTCAGAACATGAAAATAGCTAAAATTTATGCAAATTTAATTTTAATGCTGGTAACACGATTTTATCACATCATTTGATTTGGGGTCCGTCTCATCTTCATCATTTGCATTTATCTAAAGTGTTTCAACACAATGCTAAGCTGGTGCCAAAACAACATCACCGCACGCCTATAGGGGGAAACTAAAATTTTCCGGAAAGAAAAATAAAGCGAAATAAAAAGATTTTCCCTATAAGGATGGGAAATATCAATTCAATTCCCACCGTATATACAGTCGTGTACTTAAGAAGGTGTTTTCTTCCACGGTTAGAATAAAATTTAAGTTCTCATTCTACCGAGGCGAACGTGATTTTTAGTAAAGTCCTGCCAAAAATCGAAATTTTCGACTGTTCCACACCAAAACGGATCCACCTTCCCAATTTAAAGACAATTTGGTAAACAACGCGAAGGCAAAATTCTACAAAGTTTAAACATTTCTTTTCACTTTTTTATGTCTTGTCTTTATTCGTGGCTTATGTCTTTCTTTCTTATGACTCGGCCATATTATTATTATTTTTATTATCATTACTATTATTATTACTACGACGCCCGTTACTATAGCCATCATGGGTTAGGGCTGCTTGTTTTCTATCTGAAATTTTATCACAGGTTTGGGACTTTGACGATGTTTTGACGAAATCTTTGGCTACCCCTATATCGAGATTGGGTTTTACCAATAGGAAAAAAAATTCTCCCCCTCAAAGCGTAAAATAGTAGATTGTTGCTCCAAGGATTTTTATTGAATTTTGTATCGGTCGAGGGAGGCTGAAAAGAAAAGTCGTGGAACTTCTCTTCTCAGAGGGGTGTCCTGAAACTGAATAGATTTTTTTGTGAGATTTTGGTCATAAGGAAAGTTTGCCCCCACCGGAAAACATGAATATTGAACTCACTTGAATATTGTTTAGATTTCCTAATGGGTACTTTCGGAAAGTATTACGACCATCATGACTGGTGATATTTTGTATATTAGATACTCTCATCTTTTTTACATTGAATAAAAGCTGGTGTGTGAGTTTTGCAACTACAATGTCAGTTACTACACGATATTTACATTTATTTAACAAAATTTTGTAGTCAAGAAGGACAGTACAGTATTTAATCTAAAATCAAAAGCTCCATAACACGGCCGGTAATGAATTTTCTAATTTATGGCCACTGAGGGAGTGAATTATTGTGGCTTAAGACTTACAAAAAATAGACTGACTGGTTATTTTTCTAACCTGCAGTAAGTATTGAAAATTTGGTTATCCCATCTTGAATGTTAAACTACAGTTTCTTGATTAAGATTTAGGTTTTAACACGTTGGCTACCATGTGAGTCACCGGTGATCGCAGCGTGTCACCCACAGGGATAATGTGAGTCACCGGTGTACACACACTACTGTCATTACCGTCAGTTTCTCAAGTTCCATGGTTGAGTGCAGTCGCTCGTGCGGTACAAAGGGGTTTTTTTTGTGGAGCATATTTCATGTGAAAAATTTGTTGTTTGTTTTTGTCTGTATTGATCTTGTGTTTACTGGTGACTCACATTGTACAGAAATGATTTTTGCGTTTTTTCCCAGTGTATACTAGCGGAGTAAGCGTTTTTTTGGCTGGTAACCAACGTGTTAAACTAAGGACTCGTTTTCATTGAAGACAACTACAGAAGTTTTGCTCTCAGTCAATCAGTTCGCGAATAAAAACACCAAAATTTCGTAAAATTGTTGTCTTTTCCTGTAAAAAAACGTGTTTGTCGATCGATAAAACATTTTGCTATCTACGAACGTGTTAAGAGTTTTGTTGTGTTAAAAAATGCATTTTTATCCATTTGTTTGGCAATTCTTTTGGCACTATGACGAAATCATTTAATTTTCAATAAATATTGTTTCTCTTAAATAGGCACTCTACACTGAACTAACTTAAAATGTTGCCTTTCTTTATTGCCATGGAAAATTAAATTGATTTCCGCAAAATTGAAGCATTTACATAATTGATTAATGCTTCTTTTAGTGATGTGATAAAATTTTAATGATCACGTTACACTGAATAACTTTATTCTATGCATTTCAACATTATATCTCACATATGGACATTCGATGGCAATTAGCTGCAATCAAACATAAATATGCCAGCAATTAAGCAACCTTTATCACCATGAAATTCTTCATTCAATGCTCACACAAACTTGATGAATTGATTTTTCAATTTAAGAAATGGAAATAGCATCAATCTACAAAAAAAAAAAGATATTTTTAATTGATTAAAACTAAACCATCTTTAAAGCGTACTTTTCCAAGTTCCCGCGAATCCGATCTTCATTCGGAGTGAGAAGACTTTGCATACAACGTCGGGGTATTTAAAAAAAACCGATGGGCAGATTAATACTAAGTGTTGAACTAGCTAATGGAATGTCTAGACTAGTTTTGCTTCATCTTTTGGCCAATATCTAGCAAACTAATGCTGAATAGTGGCATCATCGACGACGAGTCCAAATAATCCAGGCAAACTATCTTACATCAATTGCGCGGCAGCGCAGCCCTGCTCTCTAAGGTTTGAATGTCGACATCGAAAATACATTTCGTCTCGATTATATTGTAGATATCAACTTCGTACAGATACAAATTAATAAACAAATATCGTATTAGCGGATAAATAACAATCATTAGCCGTTTAAATCCCTTACAAATTCTTGCGTTTAGCCAAAACGCAGAGCGGAATGGGCTAAGGAAAATTCTGCTCGCTTAGATTTAGCTATCAAGAATGGAATGATATTTGTATTTTACGCTAGGGGAAATATACAGAAAATAAGGAATTGGAAAACGTTCTTTGGGGAAATATCTTTAAATTGTTGTACGACAAAAAATACCTTGTAGCTTTTCTTATGTTTCAAAAAATAGAAACATAAGAAAAGCTACAATCGTTAAATACTCTGTATTAGGGCAGCCAAAATTTTTATGAATTTCAGAGAAAAGAAATGGATTGGATTTTGATGCATGGAACGGTTATGTTAAATCACATTCTAAACACATTTTACCTTCATATTTTTTTCAATACGACTAACCGTTTTCGGGAAAGTTGTAAGAAACATTTGTATAAGGAAGGGCGAAGTAATCGTCTGATTTTTCCCATTCAAGAACTTGGCCTTCCCATTTACGAGAAACGCAACTATACAAAATTTCAAGTTTCTAGCTCAATGCTTTCGAAAGTTATGGTGTTCACGGATAGACGACATACAGACAGACAGACAGATAGACGGATGGACATGCGGAAATCAATTTTGTCATCTCAAACACCTTGGTGCAGTTCAGTTTTGTGTCCGACGATTGGTTCGATGCGTTACAAGCGGTATACTAAATCTATTATACTTCTATATAATTCTCATTTAAAAAGTGTTTAAAAATAAAAATTACACCATATAATTTTCTTCTTTAATTGAAACCAGCTATTTTCACCATGTTTTCTTATAGTACAGAGCGACACCAAACTGCTTTGTCCAGAGTTAAAGTGAAGAAGGAACTAAAGGCGAAGAATGGGATCAGGAAAAAAACACTTTTTTTCAGATAATTTAAATTGTTTTAAGTGGTATGCAAAGTGAGTTATTTATATAAGACATATGCTGGCTGCCGAACCAAGCCGGATTCTTCTTATTTCTCAAATGGCTCTTGCTATGATTCTTCCTTTTATGAGACTCAACAGCATGTCTAGATACTGATTCCTTCATTCCAACATCGCCCCCTTTTTTTCACATTTAGCATTGCAACATAATCATCATCAGCATCAGCGTCACAAGTCATGGTTGTTGTGGAATGAGACCATGATAGTCTTACTAATTGAATTGTAAATAACAGCACTAGGACGTTATCTATATTTTATGCACTGTAAAGGCCCACTTTTCACTAGTATTCTAAATAAAAATTTACTTACTAATAGTAGAGGAATTGTTTTTGCAGTATGGGCTTTGCATGCAGCTATTCACAATTAGTTTGCTAGATATTTGCTAAAAGAGTTGAAAGTGCGGAAATTAATTTCCACCACGAAATGTTTTACTGTTTTTAGTCACAGAGAGGTGATACGCTGTGTCCACACCTGAGCACGTGCGATCTTTTCAACCTAAGTTAACATAGCAAATTGTTGTTGTGAGTTTGAAAAGTTATAGATATTATTTGAATTCCTTGAGAGATTACATATATTCAGTCACACGGGGTGGAGTCCGGTGGATGGGAGTTTTCGCCTTTTCGGTCCCAACTCCCTTCCCCTACCTGCTGGTTGGATTTTTTCATGATTTTTTTGTATCGGACTTTAATACTACTGTCACGCTACCACAGACCCCCTCCCTAAATGTATGACGTATTTGATCGACGCCCCTTATACCGGTTTATGGCGTAAATACCCTAATGGGCTTTTTTTATTTTGATTTTTCCATTATTTAGCGTTCTAAGGGTGGATTCGAAAAGTTCAAAAACCGAAATAACCAAACTAAATTTTCAAAATTCATTTTCAATTGCAAAAAATATATTCTATATCCAAATATGGAAAACTGGACAAACTTCCTCCGTTGATCCCTAAATAACGAGACACCGTGAATAACAAATTCGTGACTGATCTGAGGTGATCATCAATCAACGAAAACGTAAAAATCACAATATCAAAACAATGGCCAGCATGTGTTGACGAATTATAAAACCAGAAATTCTACAAGTTTTTCTGTCATGATGAAAATGAAAATTGAACTTGCCAAACGTCTCCTTTTTGCGGTTGAAAATGAAAACTTGGTGTGCGTCTTGTCTTTTTCGAATTGACTGATGATCGAATTCGGCAGTGATATTTCTTTTGATATGCTTTGACTTTATTTTACAACCTATCTATAGATTGTTTATACATTATTAGAGCCCTTAGGGCTACGAAAAAAAAGCATATATTTTTTGTCACCCTTGCTGATCAATCAAATTGACCGAAAAGATCTTACGTGATGAGGTCTTTTTAGCTATAACCGCATTGGATTTTATGCGGAAAGTCTGCAGAAAAATCACCGATTCACGATTTTCTACAATAAAAATCCACTAGCGAATTAGCAGCTTCTTATTTTGGCTTAAATTAATTTTAACCACTAAAAACTATAGTACTTACCTATTAGGGTATGTCCATAAAAACGTCAGGGTAATTTTCGCCTTTTCAGACATTTACTCCCCCCTTTGTCGAGGTTTTTCGCGATCTTTTGTATGGGAATCGATATTGCAAACTTCGGCAGACCGCTCTCCTTCTTAAATGTGTGACGTATTTTCTGTTGTTCAATAAAATTCGTATTGTGGGCAAATTTTTTAAGAAATTTTGAAAATCCCTTAAATTATATTCCAATGACCTCCTTTTTTCATAAATTAAAAAAAAAATATGCGAAAAAAAATACATGCAGATTTTTTTTGCATGAATTGCACTCAAAACCCGAATTCTTCTAGAAATCCTCTTCCAATATCAAAATTAAGACTAATAAAATCGTATAATCCAAATTTATGTGATAAATTTTTCGAAATTAATTCCAAAATACCTTCATCAAAATTATTCCACTTTATGCTTTTGGATCAAATTAACATTCATCATTTCACTGTCCAATGATGTATTTTATAGCAATTTCTTGAAATATGAATATTAGTTTTCATCTTATTGAAACCCGATTTACACCAATCCTCTGATTTATTACATTGCCATATCAAGAAAAAGTCTTTGAATTAATTTTAAATCTCAATCAAGTTATTTGGTTATTCATAGCAAAAAAATATAATCATTAAAATACTGATATTGCCCAGTAAATCAGCTAGAATCACCCTGTATACTACTAACTATCAACATAACCGATCGCATAAAAAAACTTAGTAATGATCATACCCAAAAAATTGAAGATCATTTGGCTAAGATACAAAGTCTACACTTTCAAAACTGACGACGCGACGGAAAAAAATGATTTTCCAAACCAGATCAAATTTCATCTGGGAATTATAGTCAGTCATGTACACTCCATACCACCACAATATACATATTTTGGACATATCATTCTTCTTTGGAACATATTTTTTTTATTTCTTATTCTTTTTGTCTTGGAGATATTTATTTATTTATCTGGTTTTTTGTATCTTGTCTGTTATTTTTTCCGATGGAGACATACGTATGAAAATTTTGTGGTACATCCAAGAAATTGAGACGACTGATCAAAATAAAAATATCACACGCATATTAAAATAAAATTCAAACAAAAAAAAACAACTAAATACACAAAACATAAGCCAGAAAAATATGTCGAAAATAATTAAGAGAAAAAAAGAATTTATAACATTCAAAACAAAAATATCAAACTTATATCGCATTCATGTAGCAAATAAAATTATGTCTTTTAATCTTGATATCAAAGAATTACAACATTACTGACTAACTGCCTCGATTCAATTGGAACTGGATCCCAGACCGAATCGAACAAATCTTCGGAAAGATCATTGAATCATACCAAATCCAATTTCAATCCTTGGATATACTTCTTCATTTCATGGTATATTTCTACAATGCTTCATCAAAATCGAGTTGTAGCTTCTAAGAAGCCCAACACCGCGACTCGATCACCACGAATCATGATTATGATGATGATCTTGTCGCGTACATTCCAATCATTATAGAATTTGATCGATACGATATGCAACGAAAAAATAAAAATAAATAAAAATATCAATTCGGATGACAGTTAAAATGCTTCTAACTGACTAACTGAAAAATTGTAGCCCGACGATCGCAGCATGTTACAATCAAGTTTTTTTTTTTTTGTTATTGTTTTTACCTGATCGAATAATCGAAATTGTTTCTAACAGATGGCACTTGAAGGTTGATTAAAGAACGTTCTTTTATTTCAGGTTTATTTTTTTGATCATAAATATGTAACTAATATATTTTTTTTTCTCTTTTTCAGACGGTAAGTCTCTGGAAAACTCATATTACAATGGTAAGGAAAATCCCATCTTTCGTAACACTTTTCCTTTTATCATTTTGTATGAAGTTAGTTAGTGTTTGTTGTTTTCGTAGTGACTTTAAAATACTCAGAACATTTAAACTGGAATTTATCGTGAAATTTGATGATGTGTTATTTGAAATTTCTCTAAGAATTAAACGTGTTTTAAAATTTTAACCAAAACTCGCTCCATGGAATGACTTGTAGGTAAACTACGTAAAGCATATTTCTGCTCCGCAATTTAAAACTGCTGGCTTTTTTTTACGTTAAGCGCGTTTGTACGTTGCCCAATATACTTTTCTTCTATAAGGGTATTCACAGTCCTCTTTTAATTTTGGGGATTCGGTGTTTTCGGTAATATTAAACGACTGAAAATATTCTGCTGTGAACATCCCACAGCACAGATTTGAGAACAGCGCTTTTATTGGATACGTGACCAAATCATGAACTGCGAATTTGATTGTAAAATATGTCACATACCTTTAAATCCATGTTTGATGTATTCTTTTGAATTTCTATTGTGGCAACGGCTATCAAAATTGAAAAAATTTGCAGTCCGATGAGATTAACAAAAAACCACCGAGAAAATTTGACAACTAAAAACATTACTAGCGCCACTCGCGGTTGATTCTTGATACCGAATAACCGGGCCGGAAAACACGACTCAAGGCATGTCTACAATTACCGAATCCGGTAATTCATTTTTACATGAACCAAGTTACCGTCTCGGTAAAAATCTGTTAAATTTGACTGAATTACCGAGCGGTAAAATTACTCGCAATTTAAAAGAGGACTGTGAATACCCTGTATGTTTATGAATAATTTTAAAACCACAAATATCTTCTGCCTCTCGGCTTATAAATAGTATCTCACCTTATTCACTGATCTTCGAATTACTTTCCTCTTCTATAGAGGGAAAGTATTGTATTCATGACGGAGACCGACTCGAGAGCGAGGGCCGATAGAAACTTTCTATGATCAGTACGAAATCTGTTTCAGACAAAATTATGAGTATGTCCATGCACCTGTCTGTCGGTCCGTCGGTCTATCCGTTTTACGTACCTCATATAACTCGAGAACGCGTTGACCTAGAGACTTGAAATTTTTTTGTGAACAAATTTTACAAAAATCGTAGTTTTCTATCAACTTTTGGAATAGTAACGGTGGCTATAACGGGTATATTTTTTTTAAATACAGTTTCATGAAAACAATTTCAAAACCTATGCGCTTTTGGGAAAAAATGAATACAACAAAATTTAAAAATATAAAATTTTCCACATTTTTTACTTAAGCGTGTTTTTTGTGTTTCTAACGGTTCGCAAGATATTTGAAAAAAATTTTGTTTTTTGAAAATCTCGAAAATTATGCTCTTTTGAGAAAAAATGCATATGACCAAATCAAAAAGCATTTAAATGCATACCAAATGCCTATAAAAATAAAATTTCCTGCATTTTTTTCCTTTAACGATTTTTACGTATCTTTAACAGTCCACGAGATATTTGAAAAAATGCAATTTTTTACATATTTTTTCCGAAACTAAATATCGCAGAGAAAAGTTTTGTGTTGATCACAACTGATATTTTTTTTATACCCGTATGGTGAAACCAAAGGGTATACTAATTTTGCCTTACCGTTTGTAACGCCAAGATCCCGTCATCGCACACAAAAATGAATTACACCAGTGTGTTTATAATGATAAAAATAATTAATTTCTGCATGTCCGTCTGTCCGTCCGTCTGTCCGTCCGTCTGTCTGTGGCGCGGATTGCGGGCGCACGGATTGAGCTACAGACTTGAAATTTGGCACAGGTCCGTTTTTCGTAAAATTCTAGTTGTTTAGGACATGATTCTACATTAAATTTCCATACATCAAAATCCAATTGGAACAAGTTTTAAAAAAATCTTTTTGGAAAGTTTGACTTCAAAGTGGAATTTTGATACAACTGTTTGCCGTTCACTTAAATCACCATACGGGTTTTCAATAATTGCCAGATTGGCAATTATAGCTTTTGTTATGTCTTTAAATGTCTTTTCATTAAAAATTGTAAATGATAAAAAATTGATTCAGATTGAAACCTACGAATCAAGTTTTGCAATAAATCCTCCTAGAAGTTGTAGGAATATTTACATTAACTAATTGAATTTCCTCTCTTCTTCATCAAGTGATTCCATAAAATTCACAAATTTTTTTCAATCGAATCGCAAACACTGTAGTAAATTTATGTTTTATAGCCGCGTTATAGATGACAATGTAGGTTGCTCTCGTAATAATAATAATAATAATAATAATGAATTACTTTTAAATTCACATGCCTGTTTTAACACTCTGCGAGCCATGGGAAGACAGTCAACATTTTATTATAATTCATCTTCGCCATCGTCGCATTTTATTATCGATAAAAATTTTTAATTTTTGATTTAGGGCCAACCTTTTAATTTGTGATCTCATGCCAACCTGTGGAATGGGTTGGATACCTGATCAATTTCTCTTATTTAGCTGCCATCGATCGAGAACTTCGATAAGTTAACGATGCCGTGTCAGGTGGTCAAGACCTTTTTTCAACAGGTTTTCTTTTTTTTCAAATTTATTTCTGGATCATCTCACCAAGGTTTGATTTATTGCTTTGGAAGAGATTTGTCAAAAATTGTTGTGAAGATGGTATGCGAAAGTAGTAATCCTGGTGGGTGAATTTATGACATCAATTGAATGGCTTTTGTTGAAATATGGTGGTGTTGACTAGCAGTCCTAACTGATCCTTGGCAGACTTTCTCTCGTGGTGTTAACACAAAGTTGGCCTAAAATTATATGGTTGGGCTACCCTGTCGTCATCGGTTTCAGAAATTAATTATCGGCAAAAAAAACCTATTCCATCAATTTTCATCATCATCGTGATCGTCGCGAACGCCGGCCGTTTTCCCTGTTGAAGTTCATGATCACCTTTAAGTTGAAGAAGAATTGGTGTGTGAGGATCGTTTCATAGTGCTAAGAAGTTTTAGATTTGGGAAGCATGAATTCGAGGCTTGTTGTCTCGACAGCTGCCGTTTGAAGAAATGCTATAAAGAAATTCTGAACGGTTAGTTAAAAGATCATCGATCGATCGGATCCGATAGGATCGAATGAGATTGATCGACGGATTGATGGGTTGGGTGGTTGACCGACTGATTTTCGGAACGTCTTTTTTCTCTTCCACAACCCTACACTGTTGGTTACCTACTAGTAGCCAAAAATCTTTTTAGCTACCGAGAAATACGTGACTGCTAACGCCTTTTAATTTCATGTTTAACCGATTTTTACTAAGTTGAGGACATGGCATAATGCTATGGTATGCTTTGGAACGTGTTATGTGTTCTTTTTATGCTTATTTTGTTGTTTTTTTTTTTAATTGAAGAATCTCTGGACCAACTGTCGATCCGGTCTAATGAAAAACAATGTTTAAATTTCAATTTATTTTTCGTTAGATTTTATTTCTTTATTTGTTGTGTTAAATATAAAAGTCATTGTTTCATATTTTCTGTTCGAAAAATTTGACTAAAAGTTCAAATTTTTGACTCTTCTAAAAGATCCGAATCATAGAACTTTGTACACGACACCCGTAATTTTTTGTAAAAGAAAAATACGAATTTCTTTAACATACGAATATATTATTCCATTGCGCTATATTCCACTCACAAATTAGCGCCAAGTGATTCACACTGTACTCATATATCGTTTTCACAAGTAGAATTTGCGTCCATTAAACCAATTTTTCAAAGTGTGATCAAAATCACTTGCAGCAATTATAGCAGCTGAATAAAATTAGAAGATATGCCATGAAAATAAACAAAAAAAAATCACGCATATATCGAAAAAAAAACATCCAGAAACACTAACAAATAGAGGCAAAATAACCACAAGCAACATTCAAAGCAAATCATCAACAAAAACAATAACAGCATCACTAACAGCAATAATCAAAAAACCAGCACCACCAACAACAAAAAATCTTTCTCAATTCAAAATTGATTGAAATCACAGACATTTTGATCAGCTCTAGGCTCCACAATGGCTAAATGTCGGGGAGGCCATCGAATGCAATCCACATGATATTTATATGCGATATATGAACTCGAAAATGCTCTGAATTTGAACCCCCTCAGCCTTAAGGAATATTCTGTATGGGTATATGAAAAAAAAAGAAGTTTGAATTGAATTGAACCAATTCGAGGAGACTCAAATACAGACCCGAAAGTCTCCACTATGCTAGCGGCCCCCAATCAGCTTAACAAGCCTCATACACCCTTGGAATAGCAAAAGTGTTATTTTACATCGGATCCACCACTGCGCGCACCCACTAGATTTGCGTGATTTGAAAGACAGCTCCTTCACTTCAGCTCAGTCATCATCGTCATCATCAAACGGCATCATCGACATATGTATCGAATGAATATATATATATATGATGCAGCATATCATATCGAACTCTCTATGCGATACGTTTGCATCTCCTAAGACCCATGTCGGACCCCTCAAAGCTAAATTTAGATAAAACTCAATGGAAAAATAACTTCTATGGAGATGGATATGGATGGATGCTTATGTGGTGCCATCAATGCAGTTGGGCAATCAATTAACAGATGCAGCCGAGCCAGAAGCATTCCTACCAATTACCCTCATCCCCATCTTCATCTGTAGTAGTGGTGCAGATACCAATTGCGAACGCTGACTTCATTCAAGCGTACCCATGAAAATGCACTAAATCGGGATACGACATCATTTCATTTTACAATCGGAATTTTTTTAACGCGACTAACAACAAGCACAAACGCAACGAACTAACACTGAAAAAGCGTTTCATTAGGAAGGTAGGTAACTGACTGTTCCACGGTCTAACTGAAAACTCAGGACTCAGTCTGTTATCCAATTTAGGGATGAATCCGATAATGGTGTGGTGATGTCGTTTTGCATCTCCCCGTCGGCAATTCCTCGAATCATGGCACATCCCTGTACCAGATTTTTATCCTATCAACGGGAAAATCAATAATATGGGAGTAGGGGAGAAACCCCCACTATGTATCGATACAAGAGGAGGGCAAGAGATTCATAATAAAAACAACTTATTTTTAGACTGTCAAATCCAGAAGATACACTTGAATTCGTTCATACCAACGATGGCCCCATCATCCAGAAGCGCGCCATCAATCATTTTCAAAAAGGGAAAAACGGAAAATGTGAGCAGAACGAAAAGCGCAAAAACCATTTAACAATCAGCTGATGCCATGTTTAGTAGGCGTTTAATATAATATTAAAGAATGACGTCATATCAGTTTTCTTTTACCCCTCAACAATTTACCCAAAAAAAAAAAAAGAATTTCTCAAATGCCCAACGAAAATTATTTATTTCACTTGACGAGTAAAATTTATCGCTAATATGGCAAAGTGTTGAATTCGCACAAAAGGAAAATTCATTGGATGATCGAGGAAAACAAATTTTCGACTTTTCCTTTAATTCTACGAAGATAAAGAGTTCATTACTCTATGGATGGCCGGCCAGTGTTTGTTTGTTGCTGAAACGTCCAAATCGTAGAAATTGAATGGTGCCTTGGCGTTTTGCTTATTCCATCCTGAATCACTAAATAACGCATACATACACAATTCATGCGGTTCTATGTCTTACTAGACATTTTTCTGATAAACAAAACCCAAACATATCTGTCAACTTTAATGGGATCGAATGATGGATATTCGTTGAAAGCTTTTTGGGTGTTCCAATTTATGAGTTTTTCTATGACTTTTTTGTCGTACCAATATAAATTTTTCGTTTGTGCGGCGACAGAGGGTATTCCAGTGAGTAAATAGATCATTGCACTAAGATTTGATTTCCCCCATAGTAGTATTTTTATTCTTGAATTGGAAGTTAAATATGGTTTCCTGCTAGTGGCAGTAGTAGTCCATATGCTTTTCGTTTATTTATTGATATGAAATCAATGCCGTTATGACAGATTTAGGTTTATAAATCAAACTACTCATTTTCTGTATGTATTTAGAATTTGACCCATTTAGCCGTGAATATTTTGCTACCTTGACCTGTTAAATCATATTCATGTACTTTAAAGATTTCAGTAATTCGGTGCAAAAAGTTTTCTGTGGTTTGGTTGTTAATATCAAGACGATAAGAGAAACACGGCCTGAGATGATAAAAACGATTTGCACTGTACAAAATAAATTACTAGTATTAAGATAAAATTACAGCTTTATGCCGACTTATCGATCAAAAATGCTGTTATCGACTCTGCTGCCTGCTGTTGACAAAAAACCTTACAAATGTTTCAATACATTTTTGGTCAAAAACTTCTCTAAAATTGTTGATACAGGCAGAGCGGGAGTACATTATTAGAAACAAAACCTGTTCCCCTTTTTTGAGATGAGAAAATGCCTCGATTCATGAGCAATGTTTCGGTTTGTGAGCAAAATTTCGGTTCTTAAATAAGTGAAAAACTCCTAATAATATCGTCTGTTTGTTTTTTTTTTTAAGAAAACCCCTTATAAACATTATATCTTCCTTTGCCGTTCTTCACCACCGTCTACTAAACACTTTAGTTTTTCTCTTTAACAATTAAAAGAAAAAAAACTTTGTATTCTCACTTTAATATTGCTCATTTATTGAATTAATTCACTTTGAGCCAGATTTTATTTATTTTTAAGGATCAAATATAGCTTTGGGTTCCAAGGCAATTCATTATACATTGATTTACAGGGAAAAACTGTTTTTGTTCATGAACAATTCGGTTTGTGACTGCTCTTCAGGAACGGATTAAGTTCACAAATCGAGGTTCAATTAGAGCTGCTTTCAACATGGAATCCTAGCAAATTATACATATTTTATGTCCCATTGGAATTTCTCGGCTTATAAGGTCTGCAAAAACAACAAAATTATATTATTTTTGCGGATGTTTTCACATCCAAATTTCCCCTTAACAGGTCGGACATGTCTGCCCTGAAAACCCATCAGGAGCCTGTTTCTGGTATGGAAGCTGGTTCACCGTCATCAGAGCCTGCTTTACCAGTTTCCACGCAGGCTTACAGGCTTTTGGTGGAGTAAAACTCGATTCGAGTATTTATACTACGATGATGCCACAAACCTTGTGCGAATTATAAGGTTTAAGGCAACATTTTATGTCCTATCAAGTAACACTAGTAGTCGTAAGGTGGGCATCGCGTCTTGATTTCGCGCCAACTTAATTTTTTTAGAATACTTTGGTACTCATTTGTTAAACTGTCTTGACAGTGGCACAAAAATACCCTTTTAATTCATATCTAGAAAAATCGGAATCAGAGATTAAATTAAAACTCGACTTTGTATGAAAAGTTTTCAGAAACATTACCGTTTACTCCCAGGATCAAAATTTTTCAAAATACTTACTAAAAATACCTCTGCTAATTATAACCCTATAATACGCACCTTACAAATTCTTTCCGTTAATTATGTTGAATTTATAGTTCAAATATTTAAAGCTGGCGCATGAAAACTTTTCCACAAATTTAATTTTATATGTTTGATTTTGACATTATTATTAAATTTTGGTATTTTTTGTTGTTGGTGTTGTTGAATAAATGACCTTGAAAGCCACTATAAGCACCACATATGATATAAAGACACCCACTGGCACATTACTCTAGTCAGCCGACAACTTGTTTGACAGTTTTGACAGACTATTATTTAAAACATTGACATACAGACGGCGTATTTATCGTGTTAATATCTTTCTCTTTTTCATTTATTCAATTTTAACTTGTAATAAAATGAAATAGAAATAGATTATGGATTGGTTATGTTATATTATTATGGCCAAGCAATGTAGATGGATGATGACGACAACATTCGGCGACCGGCAAACGATGATGTTGATGGTGATGATGTTGCGAGAATATTGCAGACTAAACCAAGATAGACACATTAATAATATCGGTAGTGCGACAGAGATACAACAGACATGCCTACAGTAAATAAATGGGACATATAGTGATAAATTAACTTTTATGCCTGTTCTTTAAGTTACCATACACAAAATGCTGGTCACTGACCCAGATTTTTCATATTTTTTGACAGCTCTCAGAGCTTCTGATGACATGAACATAGCCTTGCTGAACATAAATAATGATGCGGTGTAAAAGGGGGAATTGTTCACTTAAACTGACGTCCAGTAGGTGAATCGCCTGTCTGTTCTAAGAGATATGGGCCTTTAGGTCAATATTATACCGGTATCAGTACAAGATTTTTTGGTAAGGATATTGAAATGGGTTCTTTTCTAAATTGATAGGTATATCGTTTGAATTTTTTCGATTGTAAGATCATTCTTTTAAATTCTACGTAATAAACTCATATGATAACAATTTCAAATGTTCCCGGCCCGCTTTCCGCACTGTATGATCGAACGATCCTATTCTCAGATCTACTTTTAGGAGTTTTAAGAAAAATTGTCTACTTTTGGGCGCTTCGAAAAATTTTTTAGTCTAGGGATAGAAAAAGTCGCTTTCTATTATCTGAATTAATAATTCTAACTCTAAATTCAAACTTTTCTGGGTTAAAAGAAAACTCCTAACTGTTCTGGGTGAGTATTTAAATAAAGCAAAATATTTTTGATATTCCATCTCAGAGTTTAACACTTTAAATTGCATTGTATTTAAAAAATCAAACGATGGGAAACAAAGGAATACTTATTTTGATTTATGGTGCGCAACTAATGATAGTATTGGCTAAAAAAAATATAAAAAAAATGCAACTGAACCGTATATAAATTTGTGATTTATGGCAAAGCGTATGTGAGAAGTTGGTTACATTCATATTTTTTATGTCCTGCCGTGTTATTACATTTGTTAAATGACTGAAATCTGACCTTAAACGCGGTTGTAATTTGAATACGTTTACACTTTTATTTTTTTCCACAATTTCTGCTGGGTTACGGGATATATCGCTTATATCGAGAGTTACTACACAATATATAAACGAATTCCCATAAAATTTTAGTTCAAATGTGAACCGTAAAGCAATATACGAATATAGCTAATCATTTGAACACTTCATGTGACTAATTCTTCCAGGCGGTTCCGAAATGAACAAAAACTTTTGTAAAATTGAATTTACGTTAAAAGTGCAGTAGCCGCCAAGTGAATTTCTAATTACCGTACCTGGTCTTGGTTGCCGCGTCTGTCGTCAGGTTCGTCCAAATTGCCCATGGTATGCACCTTCGTGTATTGTGCATCCGTTGATTTAATGATTCCCCACCCAAAAAAGGAGCCCTAAAACAAAAACTCAAATGTTAACATTTATGTTCGTACGACTGATGTGAAAAAAAAACATAGCACCATATAAAAACGCTACGAAATTTAATGAGTTTTCGCTTTAAAAGGAGACGTAAATGAATTTCTGGGCTTGATTTTGGTAAAACAAAAGAACTTTGCTTATTGCCGCATTTCAGCCATTTCAAAACGCTTCAGTTTAGTATCTTGCATTTCTTTTTTGATATCGAATCCGATCTAAAAGGACGACTTGTTAAATGTTTTTGTGGTCATGCTGAAATGCAATCGCACTTCACATTTTGAGGAATTCTTTACACGTCTAGGTCGTTTAAATTTCAATTAAAACAAATAAGAAATTAGAGTCAAACTTCGCATTTTTAATCACATGTGATTCGTAATTCCCATTCTTGGAGGAAATTTGAATTAAATAATTCAGGAAGTCTTGAATAATTATGAGAATCATTAACAGAATGTATGTCAGAATTTTTCAAACTTACTGAACATTATATTCATCTTAAAGGTAGCTTCTACACAGATTAAAAAAAATTACACAACACATCTAAAGCCCAATTCAGACTAACGATTGCGATTACGATTACGATTGCGATTACGATTACGATTGTGATTACGATTAAAGTTTCTCGACCAATAAAATCAAAGCTTTTAACGATAGGGACATGAAAGCTTTGATCTTATTCGTCGAGGAAGCTTAATTGTAATCGCAATCGTTAGTCTGAATTGGGCTTAAGAAGGATACAAAATAGGCCTAATAAATAAAATTTGTGCATTTTTAAGTCGTCTCTCTCTTTTGCTATCTGTTTTTCTCTCTCTCTCTATCTGTCTCCCTCCCTCTCTCTCTCTCTCTCTCTCTCTCTCTCTCTCTCTTTACCTTTACATATTTTCCTGATACTTTGTAATTTTTCTTCTTCCCTTCTTGTATGGAATTTGAGCCATGAAATATTGCAACATTTATAAGGTTTTGTAACAACCCATCAATAGCAGAACCAGCCTAGACTGTTGATATTGTTAGCAACAAGCAGTGACTACAGCAGCCGTTCTTACACATATAACAAACATTACTGGAAGATATTTTTAAATGAAGCGAAGGAGAAAAATTTGAATTATTTGTTTTGTAATGCAAGTTTTTGGGCAGTGAACTCGTGAGATTGTTTTGTAGAAGTTTTATCATAAAAAACTGAAATTACGCAAGCATCTAATAGTACAAAAAATAAAAGTATCACCTGGAATTACAAGATTTTATTAGAATCTATCGTTATTGAATTTAGAACAAAACTGACCAAAAAGCACATGTTTAGCAATTAGTCATTTCGACCTTGTTCGATCCTATTTAATATTCATTACCCAAAATAGACAAAAACTCAAAAATTAATTCTCTTCAATTTCTGTTTGTTTTTTTATTATTATGAGAATATCCATTTATCTAATCATCTATCTATATCTCATCGCATGGTTAGAAAGATAATTTCTGTTCAATTTCGATATCTGCTCAAACATTCGTTCCTATCGACTCAAATCATCTATCCATTATTAATGCTCGTGCAATACACGTAATTTTATTTATTTCCGAACATTTTCGCTCAAATTTCCTTAAATCGCACTTAACCCGCAATAATATTGGAAATTGTAGTATCCCAGAGGGACATGAAGGGAAACAAGGAGAGCCCCCCTTCAACTTCCAATCATTGGTATTTTCCATACATATACGGGCATGTATGTAGAGGTATGGAAAATATTCGCATCAACACAAAAACTCGACATTCATTTCACAGAGTGAAGGTTTTCTTCTTCAGCCGTTTTTTCCACATCTAATAAAGGTAGGTTGGGAGTCTTCCTTCTAAGAAGACATGAAACATTCAATAAGGAGCCAGAAATTTCTTCATATCGAATCCTTGGCTACTTCTCATATCGCTAGATTAGGCCAAAATGATGGAAATTGTTCAAAATGACGAAGAGCGTGTTCCGTATGGTATTTCATAGTTTTACATCTCTTTCTGTTACCATAAAATTCTCATGGAGAACAAGTATACCTTATATCTCTAGACTTAATTCAAGGTAGAAAAAAACACCTACCTTGGTAGAATTCTTCCGCAAAACAAGAAATATTCGAAAAAAAACTCAAGACGAACGCAAAGAAGTGTATCCTGTAACCTTGGGTAGTTTAGTAACTTAGGATAGGACGACTGTTTCTTGTATTTTAACGCGATGGCAACTAGTAAGGCGGAAACCGATAGAATTGTGGGACTGTTAACCACTATGGCACTAAGGGTGCGATTCAACTTTGTGTGCCTCCGCTGCTGCACGAAAAGGTAATTCGTTGTAACTTGATAATCGAAGTAAATTGATAAAACCATCCCTCGACTTGTTTTTTTCTACTCTCTATCGGCTTCTTCCCTTTTAGGATATTTTTTTCTTGTATTTTTTTTTGCTTCGTCTATACTTTTACTCCCGTTGACTCAACCCCAACCCCACTGATCCATTTTCGTGCATCTTCTAGCCTATAACCATAAAGTAGTCATTTGTTGTTGTTATTATTATTTTTATTTTTTGCGGGTTGCGCCTAACAACCCTGACGAGCAAAAACTTCATACCTATGTAAGGGAATTGAACGGTCGAGCAGGAAAACGGGCGGGCATGAGGGATTCAGGGACCAACCGAAAGATGGTAAGGCTTGGAACAAAATTGTTTTTTCGTGTTTTAGTTACATGAATTATTTATAAATTTATTATATTAATGGAGAAGGAATGAAATCGAAAGGGCTGACTGCTGGTTGACTGACTTTTTCAACCTTAACATTTTGCTGGTGGTGCTTCCATTGGGGATTTAAACCCCAACGGCCGGCTCCTAAGCTGCTATCTGATAAGTGGCTGGAATTTTGCAATTTCCATTGTATGATGAAAATGTTTGGTAGAGGTTTTTTTTCAGCTTTACTTAATTCTTTAAAACATGAATTTGTGTTAATTCTTTAAAACATGAAACTTCCATATCAAGTAAAATATATTTTAATTATTTTTTACTTTCTTTCTAGACAATTTTACCCCAAAACCCCTTCGATTTTTCATATAAAATTCTGATTTTTCTTTATATTTAATCTCAATATGTAGGGTCGGGTAGGGTTCTGTTCTAATGTTACTATTACTAAAAAAAATTGTGGTGGACCACTTCTCCCTACCATTTTGAAAAACTCGAAAAATCAAAGTTTTCGATAAATGCGTAAAAATTGAATTTAATGTCAAAAAGTTGGCAATCTGTGAATGCAGAAAGTTAGCTTAGGTCCTGCACTTGCGATTTGACTATCTTATCATGCAAAAATTCCAATTTTTGACCATTTTATGGCCAATAATAAAAACGTGGACCACTTGACACTACCTGACCCTAGTATTTCTTTATATTAAATCCCAATGGAATCATACTTAAAGGGTTAAAGGATTTGCTAAAACTATCACGGGAGCGCACAACCAAAATGATAGATAAATGGGCGGAATTTCAAATTGGTGAATATTTAAGGACAATTTTCCTAGCATAAACAATCAAAAGAAACCAAAATTATAGAAGATATCGCCCTCATATTATACGAATACACATTATTTTGAAGGAAAGGTGCTTATCATTCAGCTCACATCGCGTACAGATATGGATTAGTAGTCATTATGGTACGCTATGAATAACCAGATATTTGCAACCCTCAGGATTTCGTCCATTCGTTTTATTAAGCGAAATTTTGCATTAAATCTAGTAGATAAAGAGATACAAGGCCGACCCGTAGCACTATCGATAATAGATTACGTGGAAATGTGTCACTTTTTTAGTTCGTCTTTTTTTGTCTTAGGAAAAGCTCATGTCCTAATCAGACGGTGACATATTACTAATTTGCAATATAGAGCTAAATATAACATATTTACAAATGTAACATTAACGGCGCAGTGGCTTCAAATTTGGGCATCCACTGCGAAAAAAGTTGGCTCGAGCGAAAAAAATTAGGTGAGTCCTAAGAAGTTCTATAGAAAATGTCTAGTATAATAAAATTGAGGAAATTTTTTCTAATAATTGAATAGAATTGTGACAGAAGCACAGGCAGTCTCATAATTTTGCCTGGAACCGATTTCGTATTGATCAGAAAATTTCTATCTGCCCCCGTTCTCGACTCGTTCACCGTCATTAATACAATGCTTTCTCTCTATGGCTACACAGAGGAAAGTAAAAAATATCTACCTCGTATGGCAGATATTGTTAATAAAATTTACTAGGAATTCACTACCATTTTAAAATAGAAACGTTATACAGAATTCCCCTGATTTCCATTAAAAATCATAGAACGTTCATTAAAATTCACTTTAATTTGTATTTATCTGATTACGTGCCTCACAGGTAACAAATCAAATCGCCCATAAATTAAAATTCCTTAATTTATGCTCTTGTTCTATCAAAAATCAACTCATCTAATTATGAATGTTGGTGGATCCCACATTAATCGATAATGAACGTTAACCAAAAGTATTCCCATTAATTTTCTAATGACCCTCTAATACACGTGTCCATATGACAATAAGTAAATATAAAAACACCTTGAAACTATGTCCAAAATCATATAATCCAAAAAAAAAGAATAACAATAAAACTACTTTAGAGGGTCCATCATACATATACGCTATACAGTAGAACCTGTATAAGCCGGACCCTTAATAAGCCGGAAACATGCCTAAGTCGAACATTTTTCCGCGATTTTGAAAACATTTTTCATACAAATTGATTTTTCAATTTTTTGTGGTGAAAATCATTCATAGAAGCATTGCGTATCAATAAAATCTTTCTTAAAGTTAATAAACCGAAATTTCCCAACTTATTCCTCCACGGTATATTTTCCCTAGACCCCCTCGTGCAGCTGCACGTGCGCACGACTTCTTCCTTGAGCCTCCCCGCTTTCGTACAGTAAAGTTTAGGGGTTCCTTCATTAGGCGAACAACAAGACTTTGGAACAATTTACCATCCGATGTGTTCCCCCCGGACTATAACCCGCAGAAGTTCAAGGAGAACGTAAATCGGCATCTCTTTTTGTCCTTCCGACCGTTCCGAGCTGTGCTTCGGCATTAACCCTTAGAGGCACAGAAAAATAGCAAATATTTTCACCCTTCTGGCAGTCGAAAAAAAATTTTTTTTTTTTGATTTTTTTAGTGGTACCATTTTAAAGTATCATACGGCAATGAAAGACGGTTTAATTGGTGGTACAATTTTGATACCACCGTGGTACAATTTTGATACCACCGTACAATTTTGATACCACCGTGCAGTATTTGTTACAAAAAAGGTGGTACATCGCGTGTACCACCAAGCCTTTAAGGGTTAAAGGGTCTTCCCCTAAACTCTGGCTGGATCTATAAAAAAAAAAAAAAAAAAAAACTCGATAAATTTTCAAAATATATTCTAAAATATAAAATGAAAAATTTGTCGCGAGTAGAAGATCTTGAGAAAGGAAGTGAGAAGTCTTAATTTCGAAAAAAGCCGCCTTCCATTAAAACACCAGGCAACAGTTTTTCTGGGGGGTTTTGTCTATCTCAAACACCTTTTCTAACACCACACTCAGAAAAATGTCCAGGTCAACTTTTTGTCAGGTTAACTCTGACCTTACAGAGGTGTCTGTAAGCCAGCTAGCGGTCAGAGTTAACCTATCTAAGGTCAACTCGTGTAGCTCACCTGCTGGTGGCTTAATTTCAGAATTTCTCCGACCACAGGTCAACTCAGTTTTACTTGCCCACATGCAGGCGAACGCGCGCCTGCCCGAGGCCAATTACGCCGTATGTAGGTCGTCGAGTTAGCCTCCATTTTTCTGAGTGCACTAAACTCTGATTGAAACCCATTCGAAATCTTCCTATTTTTATTACCACATAACTGTCCACGAACCTGTTTTCATGTACTGAACCACTATTAATGAACTTAGGGATTTTTCGGGCTCAAAAGTAGTTCACAAATTGAGACATTTTAAACCCCAGGTTTCATCGTAAATTTTTGTAAATAGAAAAAAAATATAAGTGTTTTATAGTTGAACCTGTGTAAGCCGGAAATCTGCCTAAGCCGGACCAATTTCCTGGTCCCGTGCGAGTCCGGCTTATGCAAGTTTTACTGTACAAGTTTTTATTCCACTTAAAATTCAAAGCATAACAACATACGATATGATAAAAAACCATCCAACGACCTCACATACTCTTTGATATTTTCGCTGGTGCTTTTTTATTTTGTTAGGAATTATACCTGTACCTGTATACCTGCGTCTATAACTCAACTGAAAAAAACCATAGCAAAGCTCCCAAAATTTGATGGCTTTTACTCAATGAAATGGTGGGCATCGGTCATTAAAATGACCTTAAGTCATAAAAATTAATCGTTTAAGGCGCACTCAACGCAAAACGCATAGATATATTTATGTATAACAACAATCAACAGGCGCGAATAAACGACATACTATAGTCCAAAAAGTAATAAAATTATTTCTTTTCTTCTTTAATATGATTGTTTCCATTATTTCTTGATGAAAATCATCAGGTAGGGCTATATCAAGGGGGTGAGAGAACATATTCAAATAAAAAAATTAAGCTATATATGTACGTATCGTTAAATACAAAATGATATGACGAAAATGGATAGACACCAGGTCTGAGTTGAACTAAACATTAGCACTAAACTAACCATGGGCAACACTTTGGCATTTGAGTTATAAAAATTCCAAAAAGTGTCATAAAATTTAGCGACCAAAAAATTGATTTCCACCTTAAATTTTCACCATAGGGGAACATATTTGGAACGTTTTTTTTGTATTTTTCTTTATGAAGTTATCATTAGTTTTCAAAGCATTTTCCATATCCTAGGGTAAAAAAAATGTTACCTCTAAAAGACCCACATATTTTTCTTTTCAACAGCAAAAAGCCCACCATATTCGAAATTATTTTTTTGTTATGAGAGAAATTCTCTTGCAGTGGCATCGAAACGTTATCGAATTGCAGTCGAAAGTATCAATATTTGAGGTTATGCTGATTGGATTTTATATGAAGTTTTCAGTATACCCAGAATTTCGCATAGTCCTGAAATGCGACCAGAAATAGTAGTATAGACCGGTGAACAGGATAATAAGCGGATGTTTGCCGACCGATAACCACGCATTGATAGTTCATTTGAGGGTTTTATTCATAAGCACGTAACTGATGCTATCGACCAATTTATCCACTATATTCAGTGTTCGACGTTTACATACCTACTTTGTCCGTTTTTTCTTTATTTGGTCGTCCTTGTGCGAAGATTAAAAGTGGATAGGGATATGACCATTTGGATTGTAACTGCCATCAAAGTAATTGAAATACAATTGCACTTGTGAATGGCTACATTAATTGATTTGAAATAGTTTTGCACATTACAACAGATAAAGTATTTTGTTTACTTTACAATAAAAAAAAGTCTTAAAAATTAAAGTTTTTTATTTCTAAACGATATGTTGAGTGTAAATACGTAAAAATACTTGTTAGGAATTCGTTAAAAGAGAAACCTTCTGAAATGTAGGACTGCTTCCCGACCCACTTATCCACGTTTGTAACGCCAAGATCCCGTCATCACACACAAAAATGAATTACTCCAGTGTATTTAGAATGATAAAAAAATTGATTTCCGCATGTCCGTCCGTCTGTGGCGCGGATTGCAGGCGCACGGATTGGAGCTAGACACTTGAAATTCTGCGCAGATTCGTTTTTCGTAAAATGCAAGGCTAAAGTTCGTTAATGGACAAAAATTCTTAGGGGGGGGGGGGGGGGGGGTACCCCCCATACCCCCCCATACGAAACGAAAACGTTTTTTGTGAATATCTAAAAAACTGCGCATCTTATATCTAAATAAAGTGCAAGAACAAAAGTTATTTAGGACATAATTCTACATAAAACTTCCATACATCAAAATCCGATTGGAATAAATTTTAAAAAATCTTCAAAGAGGAATTTGGATACTGTTTGAATTTTGATACGAATATCACCATACGGGTTTTCAATAATTGTCAGATTGGCAATTATAGCTTTTGTTATGTTTTATACATATTTCGTATGATGTTTGATGCTATTTCTGTCCTAAAACGACACTTTTTTCTTCCAAAATATGTAATATATTTTGTAAACAGTTCAAGATTAAATGTCTTATACGGAATAGAACCGGAGAATCGAAGAAATAGTTAAATTTCCATATTATTGGAAACCGATTATTTATTTAAGAGAATTAAAAACTTTCAAAAAATTCTCGACACTTAACACGTTGACTGTCAGACCAATTTTGCAAAAATGTAAGGGAGATGCCAATACATGTAGACGTATTAGAATGAACGTGTGTATGAATGTATGTATGTATGCATGTAGATTGTAGACCCAAATATCAAAAATGATAGCCATGGCAATCAATGTGTTAAATGCAGTACTTTACGAATCGCGTAATTCGGAAATTCTTTGCATTTTCTAAAGCTTGGGAATATTTTCTAAAGCTCATGCAGACATTCACACTTACAAATCGATCAATTTGACGGGTTAAAATACCTGATTTTTAAAGGTCATAAAAGCCAAACACTTCACTGCTAAGGAACAGCAAAATACAAGTGTAAGTAACATTGCACTTGTCCAGTTTAGTCTTTGGAAACTCAGGTGGAAAAGCTGATATCCTGAAATTCTTAATAGCCCAAGTAAAATTGAACGCCTTGTCGCACATTACTTGGGTGCTCTCGAAAGCGGATTATTCAAATAACAATTTGAAGCCTTATTAAACATGTCACATGAAATTTAAAGATTACAAAGTCGACATACCGCATCGCTTGGGCAAATATGCTGAATTTTTATGATTTTTTATTATATTTCTTGCTGTTTTTGTATTATTATTTTATATAATGTATATTTTTTGGTATTTTTGTGGTTATTTTGGATATCAATAGAGGAAACTTGTGGCGAAGGGGAATGTTTATTAGATGACAGTCTTTCAGGGCTTGTTTCGACCTTCTTATTGCTATGTTTGTAAAAATAACATAAGATATGCTGCGGCGGCCTCTGTATCTGGTTCTAGGCACATAATCACTGGGATATACGAAAAAAACATTTTTTGTTCATTTCTTATGGAAAAATGACTTAAAATGAAAATAAGAAATAAAATATGGATAAGAGAAAATGGTTTCATGTCATGTTTTCGTTCAATTTTTTTTCTTCTTCATTGTTTCGAGGTCTTCCTTGAGATGAAAATTTATGCCATGTTTTGCATATTTGATCATAATTTGAAATCTTGTCGTTTTTCAAAAGGATCTGGGAGGAGTGTTATATTCAATCGTAAAAATAGAAATCCTGTAAAAGGTTCTTTATTTTTTTTTTTTTTTTTAAAGTAGCTACCTAAAGTGGTTTAGATATATGTTATATATAGATCTTTGATCGAAATTTTGCAGTAAAATGCATAACTTAATTTCTAAAAGGAAATTTTCTTAACTTCAATAGAAGGCCCAAAACTAAAAATTCATAAAGGATCCAGTTTGAGCGCGCTACGGCTCTGGCCTTATAAAAACTATAATATGATTAGTAATAAGCAGCAACAATCACTATTGAAATATTTTCATTGAAAAATAAAAAGAAAGATTTTTGAGAATCGCTTGCAAACTAACGGTTTTTCGAAAAAAAAAAGTTAGGAAAAAAATTAAAGATATTAATGACGTTTTCGACTGGCAGATTCAGGGCAGATTCAGAGCACGCTCTACCCCAGTTTAGAGCAAGGTATTTCGAGCAGATCTCGAGTAGATTTCGAGCACCTCTGCTTGGGAGTCGAGCATTTCTCAAAGAACAAGAAGAAGCATAAAACAAATTAAAATTAATTTTGATATATTCCCCTTAAGTTGACACTGCACTAATATATTTCTGACCAAATGAAATTCTTCTTCACTAGATGAAGAAGAATCCAAGAAATCAAAATCATAAATATCTTCCATTTACGATTCCACACGATTTTGTTAGCCTTAACCTCAAAAGAGCAACTCAAATCTGACTACATTAGGCAGATCACAAAATTGCTCGAAAAATGCTCTTTTAGTGCTCGCATACGGAGTACTTGCGTCACTCGAACACGTAACTCTTTTTCGAGCGATCAAAAAATCTCAGTCGAACACAAGATCTCAGAGTGAGCAAATTTAGAGCAACTTCAGAGCAAAAAGAGCATGCCAGTCGAAAACGCCATAAGATTCTCTACATTTTTGCATTTTACCGAGCATGCCAGTCGAAAACGCCATAAGATTCTCTACATTTTTGCATTTTACCGTTATCGAGATTAGTTGACATATGTTTTTATGTCAACTAATATTTTATTCGTCGGATTACATTGTAAATTGTGCAGAAACGGAGATTTTGTATAAGAAAGTCACGTGCTGTTTATATCAGATATTTTTAAGGGTGTACGAAAATGTGATTTGAAGTTCCAAGGCGTACGGACTATTTAAAAGATTGGGAACCACTACATTAAGGGAATTGTCCGCCTTTGGGAAGTATCCGGAAAGCTTTCACTGTAATCCAATTTCGACATTAATCCAAATGAACTTTACCGTTAAGTTATAGTACCAGGAAGACCGAGCCTACTTTTGAGGATTTTTGGGGAAAAACTAAATTCACATTATCTTTACAGAGCTTTTCCAGAGTTTTTAAATTCCCGACCTAGAAAAGAAAGCTAGAACTAAAACTAACTCGCGATAACAAAATTTCATAGAAATCGGTTGAGTGGTTATTGAGTAATCGCTGTCACTGATTTTTGAAACCTTGTTTTGAGACACCAGGCGAGGGGTATCGACGGGAAGGAAAAGTCAGTTTTGTAGTGCAAAAATCGAAAGCCCTTAGCCCTCTTAGTAATACTGTAAAGTTTCATTAAGATCGGACCACCCAATTCGAAGATACCAGGCGAGGGGCATCGAGGGGAATTTTCTCAGAGGTGAGACCTATCTAGATCGATTCCCTGTTCCCGAAAATCTCTAACCCCCAAGTTTCGTGAAAATCGTTAGGCGGGTTTTCGAGATCGTTTGTGCAGACAGACATTCCTCCCCAAATAGCATCGAAAAGTACGGGAACATGAGATTTGTTCTTTGCGGCTTTAAAATGCAGCAATTTACGTAATCGGGGCTAAAAATTTACACCTATAATTCACATCCGCGTAAAAGAAGCGAAAGAAGTGACGAGCGCGTCGCACCGATTAATAATGCGTCTGCAAAGCCACAATTGCTTTAGTGGGGAAATTGGTGACCCACGGTTCATCTTTGGGGCAACATTCGCTTCATGAAAATTCCTGCAGCGATAGAGCAGCATTTGATGGTTTTCGGGTCGAAATAGTCTGCCACTAAAGTTTCATTAAAGCTCCCCGTCTGAGAAACACCAAAAAAAATTGATGCCTTCAGCCGCCATATTTCTCACTGACATTTGATGGAAACGATTTCGTTTCGAGAATTAAATTTCTTATTTCAGGCGAATGACTGAAGGATATTGCATAAAAAGTGGATAGCATACATTTTTGAAACAGCATAATTTTATTGGCATCAAAATTTCATTGCAAAAGAAAAAAAAAATTTTACCGATAAAATAAAATTAAAGAAATTTTTGATTAAAAACAAAATAATTCGATGGCCCATTAAAATCTGTTTAAATTTCAGATCCAATATTGTCGAAAAATTTTAATGGCAACTAAGATCACGACATGCAACCGGAAGAAAAGTCCATTATAAAATAACACTCCACAAAAGTTTCCATTAATTTGTCGCCATTAGATTTTTCTCGTTCGTCTTCTGCTTACGTTTTTATTTGTTCATCTCTGTTTACTGTTTAAAGAAAACCCGCTCGATGATTTGTGTAATTGTGTGATATAATGCCGTCAGATGACGCTCGCGCATGAGGCAACTAATTACGTCCCTGTCGTTATAATTGCGGCGCCGCAAACCGCTGAAAAGTGTTCCCCACTATGGGTCTCGTTGCGCGTCTCGTTGGCACAACTAGATACGTATTTGCGACATAAATTGCTTATCGCCGCGACTTGCATGGTGACGAAATATGGGGATAAACACCATAATTGCTGCTTAAAATGCTATTTGGGTCGTATTATATTATAGGATTATAGGACATCAGATACATATTTATAGTAACAACAGAGGTCGTTAAGTGGTCACCGTGACTACAAAGTCACATGCCTGGTGCAAATTTAAGTGGCGCCTGTTGTTTTTTGGATTGCAATTTTAAATTTTTTCGATAAAAAATTTCGTTGCAAAAAAAAAACGATTTGTAATTGCCAAAGATATTTGCTATTCTATTTAGAAGAATAAAATTTGTAGTTCAATCATGTTTTATGTATTAGTTTTTTTTAATAAGAATTGCAAAACCGTATTGTATTTTTTTGTTGGAGAAAACACAAATTTTAGTTATCGATTTCGTCTAAACTTGTGGTGTTTCTATAAAAAATTTGATGCGCATTCTATTTTGACAGTATATAAATATTTGAAATCATGTTGCTCTAAAAAGTCAAGTATTTTATAACAACTTCTTACTTTTGAAGAATTTAGGCCCGTTTGCGCGTATTATTCTTAAAAAATTAAGTTGTGGTTAGCCTACTTAAACCGTAGAAATTCTTCAACTTAAATTTTTTAAGTTGTACATAAGTTGCTAAGTTTTGTTGGTGCAAACGGCACTAAATAAATTTCGTCGCAAACATAGAAGCTTTTTCGCCAAACATAAATTTTATCTGAAAACTAAATGATTTCTTTGAAATTCAATGCTTAAGTTTTTGAATTTTGCTCTAAAAAAAATATTTTAAATTCTGATTGTTAAAACGCGACAAGCTCACATCAAAATAAATGAGGAAAACGAACAGAAAAAGTGTAGCCAAGCATTTTGCTAAAACTTAAGTAGACTAACAAAACATTAAAAAATCGAAAATGGATAAACGAAGGAGGAGAACAAGCAAAAGGATAAGAATATGAGAAAAACAACAAAGTAGAAAATAGGATGAAATGAACATAAAGGGAGAGAAAGCACATTATATCCGCCCATAAATTATACCTTTTCGCCTAAAAATCCATACATATCCGTAAATGGTATTTTTTTTTCTCTTTATAGTTTTCTTCTATACATATATTTTTAGCTTTCGTCCCTATTCACTTGCTCGCTTCAATTCCTTCTGAATGTCGCTTTCTTTTCAACGTTTTTGTTTATTTTTTCCTCATTTTCCTTGTCTTTCTGGTTTTTTCGAGTGCTCCCCGACCTGCCCTGTTACCCTCGATGTCTCTTCATTTAAAAGGTTTTCATGCTGTTGTTTTTTCATCCCTTTTTTGAAACATGCTTCTTTTTGTTTTTGTTCCACGTCTCTGTATATGCTCCGATGAAAGACTAATACAAACGAAACCGAACAAATTGAAGAATATCCTTGACGTGCGCAGACACGTGGAGAAATTGCCTTACGAGTTTCTGGTTTATTTTTCGATCGCATTTTTCCTTGTTTTCTTATACTTTTGTGGAAAAAACATAATGGACACGGATACGACTTTTTAATGCAATAATAATAAAGGATATTATAGATTTTCCTTAAATAGCGGAGTTCTCTATTTCCCGAAATGATGGAAAAAGGACACGAAGAATTGCCTTGAACTTGGCTTTATCAAAAAAATATTTTAACATGACATTTTCTTGTTCCTGTCAAGTTTTTCTATAAACTTTATGTTTCAAAGAAATACATACTTTAGTCGCTGGAATTTTTCCAAGAAAATATTTGTGATGGATTATCTCGAAACTAAAAGGAAAATAGTTTATAAATAATTTCAAGATTTTTTATTCTCTTGCTGCAGAGCAATCTCTATTCAAATAAAATTGAATGATTTTACAAAGATGGGATTTATATCGATGGGACTATAAAGATAAAATGGTTAAAACCCTGTTTTTTCCTATAAAATAAAACGAATTCTTTCCAATATCTCAATAAAAAGCTAAATCTCATGTCACCGAGACAATTTTCTTTCAAATAAAATTATTAAAAATTACTTCAAGCATTGAAGGTATTAAAGAATAATAAAAATAATAAGAATAAGAGGAAAAACAAGGAAGCCAGTTTTTTTTGTGTTTTTTTTTTTGCCGCAGATTGGATATGAAATGAAAACCCCAACGACTACATCTAAAACGACATTGATGTTGAAGAGACATATAACATATCCTCGTTTTATACATTCATACAATCAAATTACTTAATTCATCTTACTTCTTGGATTCGATGATTTCAAGCGTCTGCGCTATGTAGAAACCAATCGCATCAAAGCACCCCATTAAAATTGTTCGCTCGTTTCGTATAGTATCCGTTCACATCAACCCCATTTAGGCTCCCCAGCAACCATCCCCATCTACAGACTAGAGCCACCACCCTTGCCACTTCATCTCTATCCGTTACGATTCTCATTCCCGATGGCCAGACAGGACTTTTATGTTTCGACTTATATGGCAACTTTTGTGTCTATATCGGTTCTGTCTAAGGTCCTTTTTCTCTATTGCCAACTACCAGGCGCTACTCAAATTCCGTTCAGTTCAGCTCTTCTCTCTTTTTAATCATATGACAACGACACCGACGTCGAGAGGGATGACTATGCCACGACGTTGATATTGATGTTGGTTGCTTAAAGGGGTGAAGGTGATGTCGGTTCGGTACCGAATATAGGGGATCTGGATCCTACCAAAACCTAACCACCCTTGGCTAACAACCGTGTCTCGTGTGCGAGGGAACTTTACTCAGCTAGGATCTATAGGAGTGCTACTGAAGTTCATGTGTTTGTGTTTCGTGAAGGAAGAACAGATCCTCGAAGGCTGCTTTTCGTCTTGTTTTCCTTTCGGTTTTTCCTTGGCGTGTTTATTTTTTTCATCTTTTTATGTAGATGGGGGTGGTTGATCCGTGCCCGCCTGGAGTGTGGCAGGCCGCTTTATGTATGTTTGCGCTGTGAACGTATAAGCTTTTCTATGGTTTTTGGTCTGGAAAATTGCAATAAGGAAGAAGTTGAAAATGGATATAAAAAAAAATATGAAAATGGGGTCGAGACACACACGTACTTTCGAGACATGTGAATGGTGTGTATTTGTATGGTTCGGTTGTACACGCACGTATAGAGGAAATTGTTCCGCTGATGGATCTACTCGTACACCGTACTGTATATGCTCTCATGGTTATGCTTCTTGTGTTTATGCTTATGTACATTTAGTCTGTTAAAAAAAAGAGTATGAAGCAATGAAAGTATACCGCATACGATCAGGTCGGGTCGAGTCCGGGTCGGGTCTGGGTTCTCTTGAGTTCTCGAAATTGTGACTATACTCATACTAATGTTTATGTGGATGTTTTTTGGATTGGAAAACGGGATATGAATCGAGATTGGGACCGGGTTCTTCATTCTGTAAAAGCTTTTCCAATCTTGCACCCGGTATGCTCCACCGCCTCTTATTTCATATCTTTCCATTTGCTTCTTCTTGTTTGTTCATTTTATTTTTATTTTTTTACACTTTTTTTCATACTTTTACTTTATTTTATTTATTTTTTTTTTGTGCCCTCTATCGCCAATGCTGGTTCTTTTTTCTGATTATTTTCCCCGTTTTCATCATTCCGCTCTTTTGGCGTGTTATTTGCTGGATTTTTCCCTTTAATCGGTTACTATACTTAACAGAACGATGTACATACATGAAAATTTTGTGTAGGGATATTGTGGAGCGAGTATATTGTATGTTGTAAGGAGATAGCATGGTACGAATATTTCGCATCTATGGAAAAACAGCTCTAAATTGGAATTTTCTTCGTTCTTCCTCTCTAATGGAAAATGTTTTTGTTGGGTGGTGTTTGGGGTGTGATAGCACCGATGGAATGGTAAATGGAACGTATACTTGGCTCCGAACACGCCAGTTGACGATATACAGAACGGGTAGAGTTGAATTTTTCAATTCAAACAAAGTGGGATTTGATGAGGAAAAGACTTTCTATAGTTTAAATGTGTCACTCTAGTGCTGATATAATTCTTATAATCTTATGGCATCAAAAATAGTTATACTACATACATTTCCAATGGGAAATTTTAAAAATATTTTAGACTACCACATATGGAAACCGCCTTTCAATTCCAAGAAAGTGTGAGAAGTGGATGGAGAAGAGATTTAACCTACCTTAATACTATTACTGTCTACCCTCTCAATCCTAAAGAATTGCCGTCAGTAACGCGGGGTCTTATCCAGCTGATGGAATAGTCTTTTATGCAATTTCACTTCCATGGTATTCTGAACAATCAATTTTTGAAAACCCGCCCGACTACCATTATAAAAAAAATTAATCTTTTGGCTTTTGTTAGAATTGAGAGTTCTCTAGTGCGGAAGACCGCGTTTTATATAAGGAATGACGTTAATTTAAGGAAATGCACTTACAAAGATTCACGCGTTAAAGGATTTTGAATGCAAATTTCATTACGTAAAATGCCAAAATTCAAATATAAGTAGATTGACAACTTTTATATTTTGAGGAGAAAAAAAGCTTTTAGATTCCATAAAGGCACTCAATTTATTTGCCATACACTAGTGAAATTTGGTTTAAGTTTAAATAACATAATTTTGATTTCAAAATACCCCCCAATTTTTCAATGTTTCGTATGTTTAAAATCAGATGTAGTTTAAAAATTTTCCCATTCTTTCGTCCCTTAAAAGCTGTCCGTAAAATACATCACACTTTTAGAAGGCGGGTGGGGGGGGGGTATACATCAGTGTGATAAACGCCATGTAATAATCCCGAATAAATAAGATCAAAGGGGGGGGGGGGGGGGGGGGGGAGTCTGAAAATGCTGAAATTAGTGTGATTTATTTTATGGACAACACGTTGCGGAAATTTTAAACTTTAAATCATTTCAATTTTCCAAGTCTTCAAAATACGAGAAAATCGTTTTTTTTTGAATCACTCAATTTTTTTTAATGATCTCAAAGCGCACTTTGAACTATCTTAAAGTTGTATTATCAAAATACTTCGACCGAATCACTTTAATGAGAAAAGAATTCTAACAACATTTCGTGTCAAAATAAAAAAAAAATCACAAAAACGTCAACTCAATTTTAAAGTGGCAACTCTCCGAATAATAACGTATATTTAGCGAAAAAAGGAAAATGTTAATCTAAAATTAGTTCCCAGCGAAATATCTGAAAGATTAAAAACTAAAATTCCTTTACTTTCCCTGGAAAAATTCAAACTAAAGTCCACGAAAATGAAAAAAATAAAGAAATTCTTTCGATTTAATTAAAATTTCCTCTACCATTGTCTTTTCCAGTCATTCTTAAATTCTTTCGTTTCTACTTTTTTTCTTCAATTTTTTTTTTTCTATTTCAATTTTATTTTCTGGGAAAAGGTTCCCGTGCTCCATTTTCTCCATTGTCGTCATCATTGTGTTTGCTTCTTTTCTGGCTTCTTATACTCTTCATTATTTTCCTCAGTATCTTTTTTTTTTCATTTCGAGAATTTTAAGAATTATTCTCCAAGTAACACTAAGTTTTAAGCGAATTCCGGGAATTTTAATTACAATTTCTCAACATTTTTGTTGTTCTGTCTATTCGTTCCTTTTACATGAAGAAAGCAGTTTCCTAAAAAAAATAAAAGGGAGGAGAGAACCCATTTTACATTTACCGAATTCCTTTAAATTTTGAATCGGATTTTTCTAACAAAAACAAACTTTGCAACAGAGGTTAATTGCGTATGGAGTTCTTGCAATTAAATGGTTGTTTTCTATTTCAACAGAAGCAAGAAAAATAATTTTTAATTTGATTTTTTAAAATTACAAATGAAAAATCGGATTTTCTTTAGAGTTATTGGTACTTTATTTAATGTATTTTCGTTATTCGGAAACAGCCTCTTTGACATTCAGGGACCGAGGACCAAAATCTCGAAATGGAATACGAAATCGAGTATAACTCTGTTTTTATTTAACTCAACGGCAGTATTGTCAATAACGATTAAAAATAAGTGACTAAATATTATCTCCAGCGGTTTTGAAGCAAAAAAACCGAAATTTACCTAGTTTCGTCAGACATTCATAAAAATGTTGTGGGAAATCCGCTAGAAATTAGACATAGAGATTTTTATTTTCCTTCAACCCAGGAAAATTTTTCATAAAAAGTTTCTTCCAACATTTTTTTTCTGAATTCTTGAGGGATTTTTTTTGCATTTTTATGCTATTTCGCGAAATTTTCCTGTGCTGTGAAAAATTTGGTAGAAAATTGAGGCGTTAAAAGCTAGAGTGGACCAACCCACATGTCGAAATCGTGAATTGTTTTGTATTTGAATCACTATTGCGAGTGAGTTTTTAGACAAAAATGTTTGGATGCATCAAAAAAACGTTTCAACATTGAGTAATAAAGTCCACAGATGTTTTTTTTCCAAAAATTTTCAGTCAATAATAGTACAGAGTGGAAAAGCTTCAAAAACTCGATTATGTGGGTTGGTCCACTCTAGCTTTTAACGCCTCAATTGTGTCACACTTTTTTAACGTGTCTAAGCCGTGCAAATTTGTACCCAACCTTTTTGATTTCAGGCAAATCCTGATAGCTCTCATTGGCCCACATTTTCCGGTTAATAAAAAAAAACCAGTATGAAGTTTCCAGGATCGACAATAAAAATTTCAGATGAAAGAAATTTTAACGACCACAAAATTGTTAAGCATATACCAATAAATCAAGCTACATACTTAGGGGCATTCGGTATACTCGTGACATTCAAAAACTTAGAAAACAAAAACTAAATTTTTCGCCAAAATTTTAATGCCAAAACATCACTTATTCGATCCATATTTCACTTTTCATATCTTAAAACAAGTACTTTACATATTTCACATATATTTGTTTGCATATTTCACGTTTTATATCTTAAAACAAGTACTTTAAGATCAAAGCCATTTGCAATAAATGTTTTGACCTAATTTCAAAGATGTTGTCAACAAATAAATTAAAGCGTTAAATTCAATCTTTATAAAATATGTTACGCCTTTGAGAAATTTGAAAAATTTCCTTTTCCAGCAATATCAAATTTCATGTTTCAACAGATGGAATTTAATGCGAAATAGAAAAAAAATTCGACGAAAATTGAAAAACATCAGGCGAAATTCCATTGAAAGATGCCTTGATTTGCTTTACTACCAGCCATAATACTCGTCATCGTCGTAACTTATCATCAATTTCTAATATTTTTACAGTAAAACCATCCATGTAATCACTTCCGCCATAAATTTTATAGACGCCCTCTCCATTTTATTTTTATGGAACAACGAAAATTCCAACAACTAAACGGTATGAAGGGATACCAACATTCCACTCATAAATTCAGACATATACGGTCATCCTTGTCACTCATTGGTTTCGACTATCAACTTTCTCTCGATTATGGTCGAAAAGGACTTGACACAGTGAAAGCCTATATTCAGGCGCAAATTGAATGAAAAAAACAACATTTCGTCACACAGGCACACAAATTCAGTCATTTAGACTAAGCATCCAATACAGACAAGCAATCAAACGAAGAAAATGAATGAAATCTGGTATAGACCATGTTTAGATAAAGGTTTGATACTTTCATAGATGCGTTTGTGTTTGCAATTTCTCCGCATGTATTCAATTCCAGGCGCTTTTGTGTGTGACTGAATGTTTTCGGAAAATTCGTAGTGATCCTTTTGTGCTTGGAAAACGCAACAGGCTTATAATATGAAAAGCTAAATTTATACATCGTCAGCCTACTTTTGGGTGCCATTTTTTATGGATTTGATTGTTTTCGTCTGGTATATTTACACTGCATTCGTATTTGAAACGTGCGTCTATATAGATTTAGATGTGGTTGTAATCCGGCCCGATATCCTTTTATGCCTACTATTATTCGATGGCTCAGCAGAATTCACGCTCAGAACAGAAATGTTTTTAAGGGAAAGTTTTCCGATTTCGCCAGAGACCCCGGAAAAACACCGACGGAGGTTGATAATTTTACGATATATCCGTGGTTCATAGAAAGTTATATGGAAATGAGCAAAAAGCGTATTGTTGTGTATTCACCGATATTGTCTGTGCGGTTTCTACGATATTACAGTGGCAAGAATATACTATACTCTGTGCCGATGTATTTTGATCGGTTGGTTTATGGAGAGCTTCGTTCAAGGGGCTGAAATGACAAAAATAAACGATTTTTTTTTTTTGCTACGGAATACTTAATAAAAGGAAGTTGCCAGTCGGCAGATACATGTTCGCCCAAACAATACTCCCTTTTCTACTTGCAGAACACCCCTCTGAATACAGACACCCACACATATAGACCGATTATCCGTCATCCCCCTCAAGAGTCCAATTCAAAAGCGCTGCCAGTAACCACCGAATGATACTATAAACAGGATCGCATAGAATATCCCCATTTAGTTCCCTGTCTCTGTTACTCTCTTCGCCATCACGGTATGCTTGTACCGTGCACGAGAGTATAGAACTTTAAATGTTCTGGAATAATAATAACTGTTATTAGTAAAAGGATTGTAGTAAACAAAAACCACCACCCGCTATATATCCCCACAGTGTCAAGGTTAACGACCAATGAATTTATTTTGGGTGGATGAATTTTATGTTGATGTTGAAGTTCTGTTTTGACGCTATTGCCGTTTTCTGTATAGTAGCATCGGCAGGGTATGACTATGCTGACATTTCAACTGAACAAAAGTTTTTCACAGTATTTTATTTTATTTTTGCTGTAACTTAAGCATGATGTTGATTACCATGATGGCGTTGATGATAGCTTACGTTCGGATGAAATATTTTTATTATACGATGATCTTAAATGTCAATAGGAAAACACTTTTTTACAGCTATTTTTGTAATTTATAGTTTTTAATTGCATTTTGTACAATTTCCCAGAATTTCTAAAGTAGCATTTAACGTTAGGTGGACTGAAACAATTGTTTAGCAATTGAAAGTGCATTTGAAATTTTTTTTTAGTAAAAACCATTTTTAATTTATCTTTATTGAGGCGTTCAAATGCATACAGGAACCGAGCCGGATCTAGTTCTATCTACCCACTGTGCAGACAATCAATTTGGGGCCCATACAAAGTTTTTTTTAAAATCACAACTATCTATAGAGCACCATTCCAAAATGGCACTAAGTCGCATCAATTCAGATTTCGTAACAATTTTTTGTCTCTGTTGTCCACTTACTGTTTCTTATGGATGGCGAACCATGAATGAATTATAGCATTGCTTAGGTTTCGGGGAAATCCATCTACAGAAAAGGTCGTGATAAAAGTCTAGACTGATGGTGGCGTTAGCACCAAGCAGTAACTATCACTACTAATATTGATTATTGAACCATGCTGCCGTCTGAAACATCGTAATACAAATAAGGAAAAATTGTATTAATTTTGAATAGGGTAAGGTACGGGTAGATGCCCCGGTAGGATAGGTGAGTCTGCTAAACTAAACTGTCTAGAGCGGATACAAATTACTGAATATAAAACCCACACCGCCCCAAGTATATTTACAAAATTAAAAAAACAACCACAATGCCCATGAACTTTATGACAGCCTTTTGAAAAATTAAATTGTAGCAATAAATGGCTGAATATGTTTTCTGCTATCAGAAAATTTGGATGTGACAACTAATTTTACGAGTAATTTTAGATTTTTTTTTATTGTTAAATAAATGGTAATTATGTTAATTTAACAGTTTGTTTAAATATTTGTGAAGTGAGATTTAAATAAAAATCGAAAAGGCATCTATCCGTGCCAGGAAGGATAGTTGCCCCAGTTTTGGGTACGGAGAGATGCCTATAGGGGATAGATGCCCAATTTGGTCTTAATTTTAATAAGGCCGGATATCATATAGAAATTGGAATAGAATAATATATTTTACGCTAATATATAACATTTTACTGGCCGCCATTCGCAGTTTGGACAGAAAAATCGCAAAATTTGCTATGAATGAACTAGAGTCTACACTGTAGAAAATGAATTTGAATTTAAACCGAAAAATGGGGTAAAAACGTGGTAAATTTGCAAAAAAGTCGTAAAATTTGGAAAAAAAAATCAGAATTTAGCTCGTACACCATTTAAGTTGTAAACTCACCCAAAAAAACATTAATCTTACACTAGAAATAGGGTAATTTTAAACATTGCGTAAAATTTCGACCAATATTCATATTTTTACTCTCATTTTGGTGTAAAAACACGCTCACAGGGTATTTTTGCATTATTGAACCGACAATTTCATTATTTCACAATGCAGTTGACGGATATTCGCTCTGGCTTAATGGACCTATGTTGCCTTAACCTTATAATTCGCATAAGGTTTATGGAATCGGAGTATAAATACTCGAATCGAGTTTTACTCCACCAAAATCCTGTAAGCCTGCGTCGAAGCTGGTAAATCAGGCTCTGATGACGGTGAGCCAGCTTCCATACCAGAAACAGACTTCTGATAGGTTTTCTGGGCAGACATGCCCGACCTGTTAGGGGGAAATTTGGATGTGAAAACATCCGCAAAAATAATATAATTATTATTTTTTGTTTTTGCAGACCGTATAAGCCAAGAAATTCTAATACCATTTTCGGTGTAATTTTAAACAAAAAATGTCGTAAGTTTACACCAGTATTGTACTCTTACGTCTTATTTTTTTTTTGTACGCCACAAAATGAGTAAAAATACATAGCTTTTAAGCCATTACGACTCGGTTTAATTTTACTACTATTATAGTAGGAAAATGGTTTCCTACTATTTTAGTGGTAAAATTACAAAAAAAATTTCTAGAGTGTATGACAATGGTGTCAAGAAGCAGCATAAGTATTCAGTCGTTCAACTTATTGTGTTGTGTCATAAACAAATTATATAAAGACTGTTTTTTTCGAACAACTCAACTTAGTGCAAAACCGAAATTCAAAATAATACCCCATCGTGACGTAGCAGCTGCCGGCTAGCCGGCAGTACACACCATCAGCCACAAGCAGCCGTGGTGATCGCCTATACATGCCGCTGCTTCCATTCGCCCTTTGTTAAAACCAGTTTTCGTTTCTAGTTCGTTTGATTCTCGTTGAATTCTTATGCAAGCGACACGAAGCGGGGGCAAGTGTGTTTGGTGTTTTTTTTTGTGTGTTTGTATTGTGTGTTCGTGTTCTTTTGTTCGTGCATATTTTTCCTTCCGCAGGTTTTCGATTTGAATATTTTGATTGCTAACAATAAATATGTGACATGACAAAATTTTTAGTTTGTTCTTTAATTCAAAATTTATTTTGAACTTTAAACGTTAAAATAATCAGCAAACTAAAAATTTTATCTTGTTATATTTTGTTCATATTTTTAAATTGCTTTGAGAATGTAAGTTTCTAGTTTTATCAAATTTCCACAGAAGTGTAGTTTGATAAAGCAAGTAAATGTATTTTATTTAAACAATTTAAAGTATGATTTAAACAATTCAAAAAAAAAGATGTGAGCATTACATGACTTACAATATTTAAAGTTTCCGAAAAATATGTGAAAAATAATGTTTTTCAAATTATCTCATGAACCGTTAGAGATATGTAAAAACTTCATACTCGACTTGAATGGAGCTTGAGAGTCACCTTTTTTTGTTTTGGATGTAGTTAGGGACCTAAAAAAAAGATACCCGTATTTTTTTGTTTCGGGGAATAAATTCCAGTAGGCGGAGAGGAGGGGTCAAAGTCGGCGAAAACTCGAAATCACAAAAACTTTAAAAATTTGTGACGGCTTAACCGATTGAAATGATATTGAACATTTTGGAAAGGTAATTCCTTGTCACAAAAAAATATTTTTTGACTTCATCTCCCTCCCCCTCACCTTCATATTGTAAAATTCAATTTAGTGACGAAATTTCAAATATCTCAAGAAAAACAGCAACAACTTCAAAGAAGGTTTAAAAGTGTCAAAATACTTCCAGAAACTCAAAATTTTCACAGATTTATTCCAGACGGAAACTTTCTCAAAGAAAAAAAAACTTTTTTTTTAAATGAATTTCTAATTAAATTTAAACTCCTAAATCTTTTGAGTTAATATTATCTACAGAAAACATAAAAACCAATCTAAAATCAGTAAAATATATACAATTTTCTTGTATTCGATTTTTTTTGATTTTTTTTTAAATAACGCATTTACCCCCAAATTTTATTTATATTGTCACTAAATTGAATTTTACAATATGACGGTGAGGGGGAGGGAGAGGAAGTCAAAAAATATTTTTTTGTGACAAGGAATTACCTTTCCAAAATGTTCAATATTATTTCAATCGGTTAAGCCGTTACAAATTTTTAAAGTTTTTGTGATTTCGAGTTTTCGCCGACTTTGACCCCCTCCCCTCCGCCGACCGGACGGTATTCTACCAAACAAAAAAATACGGGTAATTTTTTTTTAGATCCCTAACAATATCCAATCGAGCAAAGTTAAGAAATCGAACTTAACTGTAAACGAGAGTATGCGTTGAGATGGAATTCACCTAAAATTAAAAATGTAGGCAATATTATTTCCTTTAATTTTGATTATATGCATTTTTTCTCACAAGCGCAGTGTTCGAGAAATTTGTATTTAAGAAAAATTGTATGGGAGGTAACCGTTGTAGCTAGCGGTACTTTCCCAAAAGTTGATAGAAAACTATGATTTCGGTAAAACTTGGTGTTGATCAGAGAGTTTGAAAATGAATTGAATGTTTTTCTTCGACCAAGCGACATGCTCCGCTGCTCGTGTGCGCTGCCGACCGCATGCATATCTGCTGCTTTGGGGTATTATTTTTCAAAGCTGAGTTGTTAGAGAAAAACAGTCTTTATATAATTTGTTTATGGTTGTGTTCAATCTAATATTCTTGAATTGTGTTCAGAAATTTGTTTTTTTTTTGCCCAAAGGCGTATATCGATACCAACTAGGGCATCTATCCGGGCGGGGTATCTATCCGTACCCGAATTCGATTCCCGTGTTCTTTTCCTATTCCCTCCAGGGTTTTGTTTGAAACAAATGGATTTTCGAATGGCTACGCCACTGCAACAGATTTAAACATCCACTTAGAATTTAAAAAAACTCGTAAAATTTTTCTGTGAATTCTGCCGAAATATGTGCAAAAATTTTATGAATCGTTTTTGAATCGAAAATAAAAATACAGAAACTGCACGAATTAACCGAAAAACGATTGTTTTTCTATAAATCCATAGATTAATTAAGCAAACTAATACTATCCGGCAAATTCTTTCTACCGACTTTGCTGATTTCCAAAAACTACGGTTGTACTAACAAATCAAATTCTAATCACCCTAACTTCTAGTGGTGTTAACTCAATCCCTGATAGTAAACTTAATCCAATCCAATCAGTCAAATTAAAAGTAGATAAATTTGAACATAGAAAAAGCGTTAAAATAACATAAACCCTTAATTTACTCAAATAGCATCAATCATAAACCTATCGTTATTTTTAGATCAGACATAAAGCGAATTAAATTATTCATACAAAATCATATAAAAAAATTAACTTTCTTCGTCGATAAACAATTTTCGTAAATTTGAAAACAAAACCCAATAATATTTAAAATAGCAGATTTTTTTTCATCGTAGCAATTATAAATCACTTCATCATATTGTAAATTAACTGATAGACAATTATGTAACTGAAAACATCTTTTCGAAATTACATATCAGATACGGAAAACTATTTTTCCGTAATAGTACCATCATATGGGATCGTGTGTATCTAATCCAAAGATATCTATGATGATAATTGAAGGTAATAAGTAGGTTCCATACCAAAACTTTTAAGCTAAACTGCTTTAATAATAAACGAAGCATTTAACGACGTTCCACTGTACCCTGCAATTACTTTACTATAAAACTATTAGTTGGGTTCATCTGAAATGGACCCTTTCACTTATATGCATTTACGAATTACCTTTAATACGATATGAATCTATCTACCGAACGGGTAAAAGTAACTAAACAACAAATTTTTGGTCATTGATCCCCTTCGTTTATTAAACCAATTTTAAAAATCCTTACTTTCTACGACGATCAGCTGAATAAGCAAAAAAAAAAAGACGTAGTGAGTATTCACGTGGGCCATACTGAGGTTATCTTAACCGGTTTTCTCCTTTTATTTTAAGGGCATAATGTTTTCACCACTATTATTTACCTTTGTTTTCTGATTTAGAACACTGCATCGGTTTGGAAGTTTAAATATAAACGTAAACACTGAAAACTCCGTCATTTTATTTACCCCGTTGACGCAACGATCTCAAAGAATCCATTATAGAATTAAATGTAGAACTGGTTCAGTGATCTTGCAGTGTCCATTAATTCCCTAATCCCTATACCCATAGGTCGGCCGTTTCAGTCACCATTATCCTAGTTCATTGAAAATACCTTCGAATAAGTTTAGGGAACAGAGTTTTCCATTTTGTGTAATCTGCCATTATCGCTTCCTCATTTATAATATTGGCCTATCGCGGGCAGGTTTCAAGCAAATGTCTTTCTTCAGGAACGAACTCTATTTATGTTGAAATATTTGAGTGGTAAAGAAGAGTTTTCAGTTGATCTGGAATTTAATGTTACCGTTTGATTTTTTTTTTTTGATAAATTCTACATTGTAGCTAAATACAGGCATTCCTCGATTTACGACTCTTTCGGGCAACCAAAAATTTCGTAATTTGGCATCGTATATCGAAACATCGTAAATCGAGGTCTTGTACTTTTTGTACATTGTGAAAGCCTTAGGCCCGTTTGCGCGTATTATTCTTAAAAAAATAAGTTGTGGTTAGCCTACTTAAACCATATAAATTCTTCGACTTAAATTTTTTAAGTTGTACATAAGTTGCTAAGTTTTGTTGGTGCAAACGGCACTTAGAGCTGCAAATTCTGAATGATATCAAAATTTAAAATAGATTAAAAGTTTAAAAAAAATATTTTCATCTTGGAAATTTCGTATATCAAATTTTTATTGTCGCATATCGAGGTCGTGAGCGAAAAATTGAGTGTCGTATCTTATATCGAGGCAAAAACGTCTTCTATCGAGGCAGAAGCGTCTTATATCGAGGCAGAAGCGTCTTATATCGAGGCAGAAGCGTCTTATATCGAGGCGTCTTATATCGAGGTGTCTTAAATCGCGGGATAACTCCTATCTTTAAAAAAAAAACTTTAAAAATGCTAGAGTATGCCTGCTTTGTATTTTGTTAAATAAAAAACATAACAAAAATTAAAGAATGGAGTTTCGTATGAAGAAAAAAGTATTCCAGAGCCAAAAACTTGGTAAACAAATGAAGAGTTTTTTTTTGTGTCCGGGGTCCTTGTCACCTCTTTCTCCTAAATTCTGTCGACGGAAGCTAAAACCTCAGATATGGAGGTTGTGCCCCTAAAAAGTTTTTGAAAAAAATCAAAACGAATGTAAATACGCCTTTAAGATTATCGCTTAAATTTGTGTTTGATCTACCAAGCGTGGATTATGAGACTGCCTTCCATATCCAAAGAAGCATCCAACATCTTAGCCCATCGCGAACAGTTCTAATGTTATTCTTTTGGTCTGATCGTCTGACTAAGCGAATTACGAATATCTTGAACCGTTGCAGTTGCATTATCACCTGAGGGCGCAAACCGACTCCATTGGATGGTCGACGAAACACGAGATAAATGCTTTCCTTCGCCGCATCGAGTTAATTAGTTGACCTCGGGGGATTCGAACTATTTTGTAGTAATTACGACATGAAAATCATGAAAACAGCTACAGCAGCATGGCTGGCTTTCCTTCCAACATATACCTTTTTTCCCAACGCAACGCAACGGTCGGCGTGGTGCGGCTGGCAATATTGATTGCGCGCGTAAAGTGTTAAAAGTGTTTGTTAAGTTAGCAAAAATCGATTTCGAACAGACGCCAAGCGACCGCAAATACACGCATACAAGAGTTCAATCGTGGGCTGATGGTAGCTTTACTAAATAATAATATAACGTAATGTTATCAGTTGAACTATGCATAGGGGTAAAAGCATATAATGGAGTAATATTCGTGGACATAGTTTGAATCCCTTGATATACTCATAGTATCCGTCGCGTATCTGTTTGTTGAGTTAACGTCCGTGTTTGTCCCATCATTCATTCCTGACATGGTCCTTCATCGTACTTGAGAGGAATTCCCTGTCATTGGTGGTGGCCTTCGACTATGCGTATCGCGACGTACACACCATTTCACGTAACATTAATTCTGTGATTTATGAGGGTCACGTGTCCGTCAAACGCACGAATACCCAAAACACACTCATCATGTGCCAAAATCAATGGACCCTCGACTTTCTATCGCCATTAAAGTTGGATAGCGAAGAATCAAGAATCCACCAAAAGATTTCGTGTGCCAAGGAGGTGGTGCAGTTTTAAAGCTTAATATACATTCAATCTGAAAGAGTGGTCCCCATATTTTCGTACGATGAAGCATTGCAGATGTTCATCAAGCTTGGACGGAGAGTTGCATCTTACTGACATTTCTTTACACTTCAGAAAAAATAACCCTACATAGCAGGTTCGTGACACACAGTTTAGGAAAAATCTCAACCCACTGTTTGGAAATTTAAAAAAATTCTTATAGCGCAAATCGATAGAAGATTTTTTTTTACTTACAAAAGGCGGTTGAAAAATACTGAAAAATCCTAAGGTCACAACACAAAAAATCAAGGATCAAATTTCTTCCTAAAATCAGAAAGATTTGGACCTCTCTGATCTTACATCCCGTGAGCCGGTGACCAACATCTATCGAACCAATGTGGCGAATCTTACCTGTACACTTCCTAGATCAGGTGTTATTTTTTCCCCTGTGTTGACCAATCGACCATACTATTAGGTGCTGCCCACCTCAATACCTCATGAACCCATTCCAGCGGGACCAAACAAAGGTGCATCGCGAATAAAAGTTCACACAATGGGCCGCGTGACGGTGTAAAATGGTTGGGATGAATGGAAACTGCCTGCGAATGTTCCCGTTACCACCGAATTGTTTGGACCCGTGAATGAACAGCTCAATTAGCACGTGCCGGTGACGCTACACCAACAATGCCCTACAATGATCAATTGTGTAAATTGTGTAAGCACATTCCCGCAGGAAGTCAAGCATTACTGGAAAATCCGTGATTGCAATTCAATGAAACGGATGCACTGCCCAGAAAAATGCAAATTTTACTAAACCCAAGTTTGAAACTTCTGAAGGGTTTGCGGAAAAGCGTTTTCATTCAACCAAATGTGGTTCACATCGGCAAGAGAGGTGGTTTTTCTTTGAATATCCCTGCCCGCCTGTTTTTTTGAATATCCCTGTTTTTTTTTTCGTTTGAATATTTAGGTAAGAAGAGGGCCTTTGCGGCACCAGAAATGAAAAATGATCCCACCGAAATCTTTTAATAACATTGATTGGAAACGGTAAGAAAAAATAGTTAGCTCTCAATCGCCGTTTGACCAACTGTTTCCTGTATTCATCGACCATCCTTCACCTTAATGTTAAAATATGGATCCAAAAATCCATTCGATTTTATAATGCCAGTTCCCGCTTGCCCTTTTTTCATGCCCTTTCTGGATCCTACCGTATTCCAAATGGAAAAAAAACCCATTTCGAGAGTAACTCCTCGTGGAAGTGGAGACGATTTACAAGACCCGCCGAAGAAGCGGCTGATAAAAGGGGTCTCTGATGTAAAATGATTTCTTTGTTGAATTTATCGTTTCAATGCACTTAAAGCAAAATAGGGAGAAAAAACCCAATTGAGCCTGAATCTGAAACTCAAATGGAATAAAATCAAAACGAAATCAAAACTGAAAGTATTATACGATTTAAAAACATATTTTTTAGATTTTTATTTATTTCATTAAAATAATCTCCTCTAGCTCGGTTTATATATAAAGAGTTTTAGAGTTTTTTGCTTCCTTTCGATTCATTCGATCTTTGGTCGCGCTTCGCAATCCTTTGTAGGACGAAGCGGCACCATTCAAGGTCTTACCTGAACTTACCTTTTTCAGTTCGACTCTGACTAACGCATAATGTCAGAAAATGCAATTTCTCGTTCACTGCAAATCGTCTCATATAGAAGTATGATGCGCGCAACATTTCTGGATTTATTTCGATTTTTATTGGAAGTGATGAAATCGTCTTTTTTTTTGTCCTGCAGCAATAAGTGAGATCGATGTCGGGTATATTAAAATTTTATGCCGACATATTCTGAGTTGATGTCGTTCAATCTTAGAAAAATATTCTTTCTTAGATTAACTTACTACCTTGTAAAAAAATCAGAATGACGAAAAAATTAATATACGGCGAATGATGATGATTATGGCCTCTTTTAAGCATAAAGAATCGTTCTTTACTGATAAATCAGAATAAGTAGGAAATATATTTCAGCTTTTATCACGTTCATCAACCGATTTGTTTGTCGTTTACCGAGAAGCTAAAGGTGTTAAATAAACATTTTAATTACATTCTGACTAGCGAATTCCAAAGGATATTTGTTAGGAAAATTCATACTAAAAATGTGATTAAGTAATAATTTTTCTTTTTGGAAAATTCGAAGGCAACTGTTTAATTCGAAACGCTTCAAAGGCTTTTTAAACTTAAGCTCCAATGGAGTGATCATATTTTTAAAATAGCAAAGGAAGCATCGCAGTGCCTAGGCTTCCTGGGACGATGCAAAAAATATTTCGCACCAGTCGACGTCCTTAACATTTACAAGAGCTACATTCGACCGAGACTCGAGTACAATTCGCACATTTGGGCTGGAGCCCCAAAAACTGTCCTCCAACTGCTGGACCAAATCCAAAAACGTGCGATCCGGCTGATTGGAGACAAGTCTTTGACAGATTCACTACCGTCTCTCGAGCATCGTCGCTCTGTTGGGGTACTTAGCATATTCTATAGATATTTCCATGGGAAATGTTCCACTGAAATTTCCCAACTTATTCCTCCACGGTATATTTTCCCTAGACCCTCTCGTGCAGCTACACGTACGCACGACTTCTTCCTTGAGCCTCCCCGCTTTCGTACAGTAAAGTTTAGGGGTTCCTTCATTCCGCAAACAACAAGACTTTGGAACAATTTACCATCCGATGTGTTCCCCCCGGACTATAACCCGCAGAAGTTCAAGGAGAACATAAATCGGCATCTCCTTTTGTCCTTCCGACCATCCCGAGCTGTGCTTCGGCATTAAAGGGTCTTCCCCTAAGCTCTGGCTAGATCTATAAAAAAAAAAAAAAAAAAAAAAAAAAAACCGCGATAACTCACGCGCTGCGATAACTGTTAAAATCGTTAAAAGTGGATTTTAAGTTTTTCTTTACGAAGATTTTCTTACGTAGCTTAATTACGAAATGATCAATATGTCACAAGAAATTCTGCGTCTTTCGACAACCGATCCGCGAATCAATTTTACGGAGTACTGGGGCCTTATTCTAGAACTCGTACCGAGTCAAATCTCTACCGAGTGCTACAAAAAGCGATTCTTGAACTCGGAAACGAGCGATTTCTTGCGAGTAAATACTCGGTGACGTTGGCCTGCCGAGTGAGATCAATATGAATCTGAAACTATCTTTTGAGAGAGATCGCTCGTTTCCGAGTTCAAGAATCGATTTTTGTACCACTCGGTAGAGATTTGACTCGGCACGAGTTCTAGAATAAGGCCCCTGGTCATGTAAAATTACGGTTTGACTCTAAAAATATTTAATAAAAAACTTTCCCTAATAATTTGACAGTCGATCAAAACATTGAACCCCATTAGTCTGGATAAATGTTTCGGACTCTGTTCGGATTAGCGAATTTTCCTTACTAAAAAATAATAACCTCAATTTCAAACATACTTATGTATAATATAATACACAGTTGATGTAAATAAACATTAGTGTAACCAATTAAAATAATCTAAAAATAAATCCTTTTTGTTTGGAAAGAAAATTCTAGTAAAATTTAGTTGTGTAGTACAACTACCCAAAACCTCCAAGTTTAATTGTATTCAAAATTTAATTTTAAAATTATAGATGAATAAATAAATTTACTCCCATCTTTTATAAGTCATGTAGAAACTTGTTTTGTGTAGGGATTTTTTTGAAAACAAATATTTTGTGTTTTTAAATATCATGTGTTTTCCATAATATTTTAAAATTTATTTTTTTGAAATGTACATTCAAATCTTATTAAAAATCATCATAAACAATATCAAAGTATAAAAATCAAACACAATTTCATGCATAATTCAAAATTTAATAAATCATATTCAAAGATGCAAAATCTTTTTAATGAATTTAATTAAAATTTTTTGGTATTTTCTCTTAAATCATAATTAAATAATTTTTTCAATACCAATAACTCTGAACTTAATACTGCCACTGCAACAATTCCCTGTTTTTGCGAGACTCATAAAACAGCAAATGCGACCATTTTTGAGGTTTAGCGTTGCAATTAAATATGGAATGAGGTTTTGTTGACTGCATAGACGTTCTCTTTAACATTTTACACAGTTGGTTTATTGCATTCAACCAGAAATTTAACCAAAATTTAAATGCTAGACTATGTATAGATAGATCCGCAAGCTTTTTTTAACGTTCATCAAAACCACCCTTTAAAAGCCACACTCCCTACTTTTCATCATGGCTTTTACTGCAATTTTACAGGTCGAATGTTCCCAAAAAATGATTATATGTACAAAATATTCATCTCTAACAGATAAAAACCGAATTAAGCTTTAACCTAACAATTGTCCAAAAGTCCAATATTTTTCTACTCCACCCATATTTTTCTACTCTACCCATATTTTCAACTTTTAAAAAGCTCAATGCAATGCTCCCATCCATACCACGACTTCTGTTTTAAAATCCATTTGCAAAATGACATCCCGTATTTTCAAGCCCTTGGTCGATGGCAATACTGCTTCGATTACTAATTATGGAATTAATCTATCAGGTTTTATGTTCAGAACCAGCTACGAATAAATTAACCATGAACGGAAAAATTATTGTTATTAGTTTTTTTTACGTGATTTTTGATTATTTTTGTAATAATTTTTTCCCAAAATTCTTCAATTACCTTTTGTTATCAAATTTAGTACATTAAAACCTCTGTACTGTATACCCCTCGATAGTGTATACCTTACAATTTGTTTAACTTCACTCTCGCAAGCAAACCTACAGACGTGTCACTCTCTGATTTTAAATCAACATCTATATCGAGGTTTCAATGTATTTTTATAAAAAATTTCATCCACAGAACTATATAACATAGAACAACTGTTCCCATACAAAGCTCTGCTGAAAAATGGTCCCAAAAGTATTTCCCTCTTTATCGTACTTGAACGCATCCACTGAACTGTATAAGGTCGCGAAATTCAAATTTAGTTTGCCGCGCAATTCAAATTTCACAAGTTTGAGACTAACTTTAGGCGCCAACACCATTCCGAAAGTCTATTTTCCTTTGACAGCTCACGGTTTAAACGAGAGGACTATATTTATTTTCATACGGTTATCTTGCTCTTACTTGACTCGTTTTGATTCACTGAACTGTTTTGAAATGGGACCATTTGAGACAGCAAATCGAGCGATCTAGTATATCTATGATTTCATCATATAGTTTTGTCAAATTTATGGCATTATGGCACGCCTATGGCACGTATCTGCCACTAAATAAGGTTCTAGTGGCACGGATGTGTCCTTAAAAGGTATAAAAAAGATTTTTGCGTATTTCTTACAAACTAACGGTTTTTCGAAAAAATAGTAAAAGTAAAAATTATATTCTCTACATTTTTGCCTTTTACCGTAAATGGATATCTTTCACCGTTATCGAGCAAAATCAGATTTTGTAAAATAAAAATTCATATTTTTATATAAACTAATATTTTATTCGTCAGATTATAGTGTAAATTGTGCAGAAACGTAGATTTTGTATAAGAAAGTCATGTGCTGTTCACATCAGATGTTTTTTCAATGATTTTCATAAATTTTTATTACTAGAGAAATTATTCCTCAGACATTTTGCAAAATGTAGGTATTTTAATCAATTTGAATCATTTGAAAAATTGCGTTATGTGGAGAGCAAAAGTGGAGCAAATCAAGACGTATACCAAAATTTTTTTCGTTATAAGGAGAATTTCGTTATATGGAAACGGTTCTGTTCCTGTTTCTCTTCCTAACTCAAATTTCCGACAAAAATTTCGTTATTATATTTGTCTACACTCAGAAAAATGTCCAGGTCAACTTTTTGTCAGGTTAACTCTGACCTTACAGGGGTTTCTAAAAGCCAGCTAGCGGTGAGAGTTAACCTATCTAAGGTCAACTCGTGCAGCTCCCAATGCTCTACTTCACCTGCTGGTGGCTTTATTTCAGAATTTCTCCGACCACAGGTCAACTCAGTTTTACTTGCCCACATGCAGGCGAACGCGCGCCTGCCCGAGGCCAATTACGCCGTATGTAGGTCGTCGAGTTAGCCTCCATTTTTCTGAGTGTAGTTTATAGAGAATTTCTTTATATAGAGATTGGTTATATGGAGTTTTCCTGTGTTTCAACGGCTGTCTACGTTTTCGTATTCTCGGTTATGAAAAACCACATATTTGTATCAAAAATCAATAAATACTGCTAACCAAACATAATCGAAAGCAGTAAAACTCCCTTTTGCTGTCACTTAAAATTTCCCATCTATTTTTAGAAACTATTTCCCAAATATTTCCCAAATATTTTTAGAAACTATTTTCCAAATATTTTTAGAAACTTTTTCGCATATGTTTCCCAAAAACCATATATTTTTAAAAAATTTCTCATTGACCAAACAATTTAAAAATGAACACGCATAGCTATCTCCAAATATTTCGGTGTGATATTTATATCAGAATTTTAAAATACAAATCATATAGCAATACAGCATATTATACTAAATTAAATTACTAAGAATTTTTTAACTAAAGAAAAAACAATTAAACTGAGTTTTTTTTCGGAAAACTTAAACACAGGTACTTAACGGAAAGCGCTTTTTTTAGCATTGCACAGTATGTGGCGTTTACACCGTCTACGTCATAGTCGTAAAAGCAGGTTGGGCCTTAAATCACCACGTCCCCCTGAGCGCCTTCTTTTTTCGTACTTATTTCGTTCGACTTGTATGCCAGTGTATAGCATTGCATTTTGCTGGCCCCAACTCACAAACACCATCGTCGTGATTAGCTGCTCTCTCTCTATCATCCGCTGGCATCCAAAACAATGTTGACTGCCGCTATTGCTAACAAAATTCGTCTTCGCGGAAGTTTCTTAAGTATAGAAGCCAATTGCCCGGTGTTTTTAAATTGATTTTCAAAATTTTATCATCACACATTGAAAAAGCGAGTTCGCAACCCCAATCCCATTAAAAGGTGGAAAATGAAAACCTCATTGAGCCCCTTCGAATGTCACCACTACACCTGCAGTCTCCAACGCTGCTTCTGTGTGTGCAAAAATCAACTTTCGTTGTGTTGGAATCGAATTGCCCCAACTTTTAAGGGGAAACTCGATACGAATTTATAGTTCATTTAACCAACGCTGCTAGACTTTGTGGCAGCACTGCAGTTTGAGAGAAAAGTTCTCCGTTGATTTGAATTCGTGTTTTTTTTCTTGATGGCAAAGGGCGAATGACTTTTTTTGGTTAACCAGCCATACCATAAATTTTAGTTTTCGGTCAAGAAATGTAAATAAAAAATTTAGAATTCCAATTATGGAAACCAGTTAATTGTTAGGTGTAAACGAAAAAAAAAACATCGTGTCAGACAACTTTTGATTTGATTGTGAAGTATAATAATCGAAGATGTAAATACTGTAATATAGTGTGAAGTATTTTAGTATCTTTCATCAGTACTTATCTTAATATATCTTAAAGCCAAAAATATATTTGTGCAAATTAAATGTATCTATATTCAATGCAATTTATATTGAAAGTTTTGCTGACCGATATGGAAACTAATACAATTTATCGCATGATATATTAGAAGACTTTTATTCATTTGGGTAGACTTTCGAAATATGTATCGTTTCTTTCAAAATATATCTCGGTTCACAACCGAAATCCACTATAATTAAAAAAAATTTGATTTCGAGAAATTCCAGTTCGAACATTCTTAATTTGCGATAATACATACATTTATCGCAAATTGAGAATGTTTTTAGTTACCAAATAAAAAATATCAATGGTGATCAACACAAAATTTTCCTCAGCAATATTTAGTTTTGGAAAAAATATGTAAAAAAAAGTATTTGTTCAAATATCTTGAGAACCGTTAAAGATACTTAAAAACCGTTAAAGGAAAAGATGCAGGAAACTTTATTTTCTTTGAATTTGGTTAATCGCATTTTTTTCAAAAGCGCATTGTTTTCGAGAGATTTTGAAAAAACTGATTTTTTTTCAAAACTGGTTTTTTTCAAACATCTTGAGAACTGTTAGAGATAGATAAAAATCGTGAAAGCAAAAAATGTGGAAAATTTGATTTGCTTTAACACGTTCGTGACATTTGCTTTTTAAACTTTTTTTACATTTGGACATCGTGTACCACGGGTGGTACACTAGCGATTTGTTTTCTGGCGGTTGTGCGCCATCGGTGGTACACGGTTTTTATATTACTTCATAAAATACTGACAATTTATGTTAAAACTATGTTTTTATACTTACGACTGTCAGGAATATTCAAAAATCGATTGCACTATGCATGTACCACTGGTGGTATAAGATGTCACGAACATTAACGTTATTATCAACGTGTAATAATGTAACGTGTTACATTTGGTTATATTGATTTTTTCCCAAAAGCGCATAGGTTTCGAGAAATTTAAAAAAACAGTATTTTTTTTTAAAAACTGTATGGGAGGCATGCGTTAGAGCTACAGTTTTCCAAAAATTGATAGAAACCACGAGTTTTGTAAAAAAAATTTTTGGTCGTTAGCGCAACGCGTTTTCGAGTTTTTTAAGATACGTAAAATGGACAGACCGACAGACAGATGCACGGACGTCCTCATAACAAAATTATGATTTCGTACTGATCAGAAATTTCCTATCTGCCCCCGTTCTCAAGTCGGACTCGGTCATGAATACAATATTTTCCTTTTTTAGAATAGGAAAGTAAAAAGGATTGCGCCGCAGAATCACACCGAAGGACTTCGAGGTTTTCCGTTGTAAACCGCCGATATAAGATAATATCACTAATTTAAGATAGCAATGTCATAACCACGGTTTAAAATTTGGGCGAATAATTTGATGTTTTTTTTCCAGTCATCAAGCTAAAAATGCGGGTTTATGATATTGAAAATATTATATTTTACACTATTTTGCATATTTTACATCGTAAACCCCAGGTAAACGGAATGTTAAGCCAGGTAAATGGAAGAAAACGGTATTCAATTTACAAAAACTCGTCCAAACTGGCAACCGTGGTCATAACTCCAAAAATGTGATTTTTCAGGAGACACTTGTTAAGCTTTTGGATTGCATGATTTTATACTAAATTCTGTAAATACAAACACGTTACAAATGCTCTCCTATTGCGAGGATTTCTTGTAAAGCTAAGACGTTTTGTCAAATGAAAGAAGAAGTCAAAACGAGTCATTCTGCATCAATCAAAATTGCTAATAAATAAGCGATTTTAGTTTAATCAAAACGAAAAAAAATCAATTCTATGTACATTTTTTAAAATAAAAAGCCCAGGCAAATTTCGGACAATTTTAATAATAATTTTAATAACATATTGCAACATTTAAAATTCAAGGTTTATTTTAAACTTTGATTGACCCTTCCGAACCCCACAAATTGACCAATTCCTTCTTTATCATTGACGTTTTTACCTTTATGTTTATCATTCGTAGTTGATTCCACGAAACACGAGATGTTAATTTTATGGTTTTCACACCCTCTTCACCTCCCGCTTTTCACGATTTTTTGTATGAAGTTTTGAGACCGTTCTCGAGTATCCTCTTAAAATCACTTTAGACCCCCTCCCTGTATCATCCACAATTTTTTTTTTTTTTTTGAATTACGTTAAAAAAAATTAACCAACGCCGCACTAGTGGCGTAAGTGGGGGAAATTATGCGTATGAAGCTTGATGTCTCCAAATTTGTTTTATTTGGATAGAAAGTCTCGCTAAAAATTATATCCTCTTTGTAATAAAAACTAGTTTTAGGCTTATCTATACCTATGGTGAAAATCTATCTAACCTTGAAACCAATTTTACTTGTAAAACATCTAAAAATGTGTTTTTAGTTCTTAAATGATTTTAGAGATTTCGCTACTTACCTTCCAACAATAATTTTCAATTTGACAAATTGCACATTATGAATTTTTAAAACAATAAATATTTCACAAACATATGTATAAGCATTTCAAGAGATATGGAAGAATTTTAAATGACTATACGACCATAAAAAGTTTGAAACAAAATTTCAGGGGAGGGCAAAAACTTTGGGGACAATAACACCCTAGCAATATTAATAGAAGCAGTTACTTTTTTAATGGCATATGACAAGTATCACCAATTTGTCCTTACGAAAAATACGACATACAGGCAAACTCACACTTTGATGAACCAAAGTATTTTCTTGTATTTTATTATAGAATAATCTTCCCTTTCTGTGTAAAAACTGTTACAATTCATATCGCATCATCCCGTCAAATATTCACCCCCCAATGGAAATGAAAACTTGTTGGGCACTTTTTTTTATATCTCATCTTACTTTGCTTATTCCATCAGACAATGTTTTATGGAAAAAAAGTTAATATTTAATGCTCCATAAAAGTAATAATAATTCATAAAAAATGCAATTTCGTTACCTTATATCGACCATAGAATATATAAGGCGACCTTATTCAGAACAATGGCTGGTGAAAAGTCATCAGTTTATATAGAGCTATTCCGAGAATCATCCTTGCCTCCCTTTAATGTTAAACCCAGAGTTTAGCTCAGCAGAACAACCCCCCGATGGAGGATAAAGCAACAACCACCTTTGATGTGGAAAAGTTTCTTTGCGTTTGTCGACGGCCGACGTTGGTTGTAGACGCAATTTTCATACGCCGACGGTGGTGCGACTTGAGACATTTATCGCTATTTTTTCTTTAGCTTCGACTATTTCTGCAAGGATCTTCGGATTTGATGGATTTTCCTGGGCCGTTGTACATCTTTTCGACGCGTAGGACAAAGGATTTTGTCTCCTTTTGTCATTTCGATCAATATCGTCAATGATTTTTGTCAATCCAAAAGAAAAACATCATCAAAGTCGTAATTCAATCAAAATTAAGCTTTGGGTGTCTTTGCCAATGCATCTCAGTTCCTTGAATCCTGATTAGGAAAATAACTTTTGATTTTCTCTGAAATATTTTATGGTTCACTCACTTTTCACATGATGTGAACCAAAATTACAGAAAGAACTTACTTTCCGAGGATGATTTCTTATAATAAATATGCTGCATTCAGTTTATTTGATTCCAGCATACTTTATGTGTTGAATGTTATGTAAAAAATGCTATATAATATGAGGACTTTCCATTTTTCCTAAGATAAAAAATAAATAAAACGAAATTGAGAAAGAAAAAAATAAGAAACGAAAGAAAATGAAGAAAAGTCCTAGGAAACAACAATCTGGAAATGTAATTCCAACTCAGATATCAGAATTTATTGTTTTCTACCTTTCTTGGAATTTTCTCTCATCTCATCCCGGCGAAAAATTCACCCTCATCCTATTTCCAATTACACCAAGATTCGCCTTCCCACTAGTTTTATATACGAGTATCTTTTTGCCCTTATTATAGCGCCCTAAAAATGTCATTTAGGAACAGGCAACAATAACAGCAACAACAAAACACACAATATTAGAAAAGGAAAAACCTTTTTTTCGGTTGGTTCATGCCAACATCCACAAACCTCCCGATTGTACCAAAAACGGGACGACTTAGGAAGGATGCTTAACGGTTAGGCAGTTGCCCAAAGTTTTCAGGCATTGAGAACCGTACTGGGCTTTATACATTAGTAGGAAAACAAAAAAAAGGCACAGAAGAAAAAAAGTGTTCTCGATTTTTTTTTTATTTTGCAGAAAGGTTTGTCCCTTTTTCCGATTTTTTTTTTGCTTTTTCTGCTTGATAGAAAACTTTTTCCCCAACCTGTTCCCATTTTCTGGATGCCAGAGTTTCTGGATTATTTTCGCATAATATAAAAAATTCTCTGTATTTTTTTTGTTATATTATTTTTATTATCATCTTCTTTCTGGTGACTGCCAGGTTTACTTTTTTTTCTGGAAAAATGTATAAAAAAATACTAAATGCGCTCTTCTGCCTATTGCGCTTATTTTCCTATCATCCATCGCCGTACTCTGGCCATGCTATGAGCCGTCGTCATTGTCGTTGTAGTCTTGTTACATTTCTAAGGTAGATTGCATGATCCACAGAAGGTTAAAAAAAAAATAAAAGATATTCCAGAGAGTCCCCAACATTTTTCTCCATCCATATTTTTGCTCCCTCAGCACTTTTTTGTTTTTATTTCTGTTTTGTTTTCCTTATTGTTATTATATATATTTTCCCTTTATAAAAAGGGTATTTAAATTGGATTTTGAATTTAAATTAAAAACTTGATGTTGATTGCAATTTTTCTTTTCGTAAAGGTATCAGTTCTTTTTTCTTTCTCTGCGTATTTTAATTCAAATGTTTGTCGGTAAAGCTTCTTTCTTGATTCCCTATGCACAAAGTGATGTGCGGCGCAGCGGGTTTTAGTCCAGGATGAAGGTCTATATATACATACACATACATTAAGCTCTGTTAGGATTTTCCTCTATTTGAGGTTTGTTGGAATTTTTTTTAACTGACTACCAACCCGGGATGAGTATTATGGACGGAAAATGGAGATAAGAATAAACATAAATCATTTGACTGGTTTTAAGTAGATTTTCAAATGCTTATACAAGGAAATTTCGCTTTTCAACTTTATTGAACCGAGGGAAGTTCTACTACGATTAGTAACACAAAGATTTATTTATGATGAACATGGTCTACTCTACTATGTCGCCTGTAATGGATTTTAATACTAGTATAATAATGGGATTTTTAATGGCAATAAAATTTTAAAATGGATATATTAGAATGAGCAGGTGATACTCCCTTCATATTAAAGTTTTTCTCAAATGCAAAAGTTTTTGTATTTTAAAGTGTGTAAGAAAAAAATCCTAGTAAAACATTCGAAACTTTTTTTTGATGTTTTGGCAACTGCGTAAAACATTTATAAGGTTTTGTAACTACAGTAGAGACGCGGTAAACCCCTAAAATAATGAATCACTTGAAATAGTGAAAACACAATTTTACTTAATCCATTTTGGAGTTCTTTGTTATTCTGTCCCAGATATTCCCATAGACAGGGTTGTAGAAACCCACAATATTTCAATCACTTGGGCGGAACAAAATCAGGTTGATTCTGTTGATCTACGTGTATTAAGGAAAGTTAGGGAGAAAGCAGCTCGAAAATAAGTTGTCCAAAAGAAACTTACTCAATATTTTCGTCCAAAATAAAAAAGCAAATTTAAAACGGCTTTTTGTCATTTTAAATATATTACAGTGCATCTATACTGAACCTTCAAATAGTGACCGTACGCAATATAGTGAACGTCCTGGGGCCTTATTCTAGAACTCGTACCGAGTCAAATCTCTACCGAGTGGTACAAAAAGCAATTCTTGAACTCGGAAACGAGCGATTTCTTGCGAGTAAATACTCGGTGACGTTAGCCTGCCGAGTGAGGTCAATATGAATCTGAAACTATCTTTTGAGAGAGATCGCTCGATTCCGAGTTCAAGAATCGCTTTTTGTACCACTCGGTAGAGATTTTACTCGGCACGAGTCTAGAATACGGGCCCTGGTGTTTTGCGGATTCACTATCCCGAATTCCTACTGTATTTGTATTCTATTTTATTTTATTTTATTTAATAAACTTGAAAAATTATTGAATAAATTCTCCGGTTTTCGGAACTGCACAAAAAGATACCTAGTACAAGTACAAGGTGGGAGTTCAGCACTATAGGGTGACGATGATTAGAAGGGCGGTAGATCCTTTGAAAACGTAAGTCAAGTGAAGAAAAAAGCATAACTTTTCTATTTAGTTGTTGTTGCAAATTCCAAACAGTTTCCCTACTTGTGTAAATCAGTACACAATTGAATTTTCTTCGAGAGTCGATATGATAACATTTGTAAGGTTTTTACAAATAATTATGGTTTAAAAACAAACATTTTCTTAACTCTTCGTTTCTACTAACGTAAATCATTATTCAACTTCATGAACCTTTGGCTTCTTCTTCTTTTTCTTCTTCTTCTTTGTCCGAATTTGACAGTTTCACACTGATTGCATCATATGAATGAAATTGAAACTTTTGTCAGGTGTTGCTACCCATCAACAGGGGTTGTAACTATAACAGTTTACATCGGTTTATTCCAGTGTAATTACAGGTTTTTCTTAAATATTTCATTAGAATTTTACAATTTTAGAAAGTCCCATTATAACGATTTCTTTAAAATCCAGTTCGAAGCGCGAAAAACTTTCTTTGAAAAATCAGATAAACTTATCTAAAACAAAATCTTTTCGACTAGTTTTTCTATTAGAAAGAAAATGTTATGCTTCAAACAATCTTCACTTGCTCTCGGCTAATAATTATGATAACCCTGATAATGGAGTCTGAATTATTTTTACCCCGATTAACGTACAAATAATGAAATGCGTAAATCGACCGTAATTACTCTGAGTCGTGCATAAAAATTTAAGATTCATATCTGCGTTTTGATCAGTGATCGATTATGAATTTTAATAGTAGATTGAGATAACGTTAATTTCTAACAGAATCTTGATAAGCATTTTTTTCCTAAATACATTAAGGCTATCATAATTGCTCATAAGATGAATGATTAATTCCCATGATGGAAAAACTGACAGAATTGTATTTTGTTGCAGTAGCACAGAATAATGGGGTTAAACAACAACCAAGCAATGTCAAAATGTCCATGAGTAATACAAGTTGCGCCCAGGAGCACATAGAATGCTTGTTTTATGCTTTACGGAAAGCAGCATTTAATAGAAAAAAACGAATATTAGTTTTTTTTAAATAAAAATAAAAGTAGTAGCTCAATTATGATTTTTAAGTTGTTTAGAGAATGCAAATCGTGACTACCTCATTTGTCTGGTAAGGATTTTTTACGTTATCACAGTGTGAACAAGAAAATTTCCTTTTTTTCTTTCCGATTATTTCTATTCATGTATAATTATAAAGTATTTTTGCAACAATCACTCGCGACGGGTTACCACACTCTTGTCGCTAATCAATCAGTTCAGTAATTTTCTTAGATCTTTCATTAACACGATCGGAAAAAATTGAGAAACTTCTCCGAAGAAAAACCCCAAGTAGAAACCTTCTGCACTCCATCAATCCATTGTCCTAACTCTACTCTGACCCACAAATCAAATTCCCTTCTGTGATCATCAAGAGATGAGCAAAAACAAATTTTAAATATAAAAAAAAAACTCAAAAATCAGCCATCAAAAATTTATGTTTACCTCACCAATTAGTCTTCACGTCAATTCGACTCCTCATGATCCCCAACGAATAAAAGAAGAAGTTTCACTTTCAAACCTCTGGCCCTACGGGCGATCAATCGAAGATCACTCATCCAATAATATCAAAAAGTCTTATGCTTAAACGAAATGAATTCAATCGAGCTTTTTTTTTTATTTTTCCCCCCAAATTTCTTACTATTATCGTTGGAAAATGTTGAGAAAAAAATTTATTTAAATAGCCCGCCGTTTTCTCAACATTCCTGAATACTTTGAACCAAAAAAGCACATTCTCAAACCGTTTAATTGATTTCTGACATCCATCGATCATTTCCGGGGATTAGTCCAATTTGTCAAATTTACTTGTTCAACGCGGTAATACATCATGATCAAAAATAGAATTCTGGTGTTTTCTTTATTTATCGACGAGTGTATTTAGTTTTCGAAAGGTTTTCCAATTCAAAAAAAAAATCCATGGAGGCTTCCAAAAATTTGTTTACATTGTTGTACAATATTTCAGTAAGCTCACACATCTATTTGATAGAGATTGTAACTACTTTTATCTTGTTTAATAATATTATACCATATTTCCTGAGTTATATTTGTTGCGATCGTAATGCTTGGTTGCAAGACCTTGAAAAAATACTTTCCAGGCATTTTGAAAAAAGAAAACGTTTTTGTGAAATATTCCAGTCTGCATTCAAAAACTTAATTATAAAAACTCTAGAGCTTCTCAGAACAAATTGTTAAAATCTGATAGATTAACAAAAAAGGTGGTTAGAAAATATTTTATTACCAAACGCTAGATTTTTTTTAAATCACGTTCCTGAAATTATAGTTTGAAATACCGGCGATCTCGGGGGTATTTTTTGCGAATTAATCTCAAACTTTTGACATTTGAATAAATAAATTCTTATAATATTGTTTTGGTCATCATTGCGTATCTTAAATTATCCTCGAGATATTTAGCTTTAAAAAGAGTGCTCAAATTTCTTACCATTTGTGAAAAACAACAGTTTTTTTACATGTAGTAAAAGTATTTTGCCCAATTAAAAATGAAAATTTGCTTTAAAACTGAGGTGATGTTATAAAAAAATCATTCGAACACGGCGTATATTTTTTTCTACAATTAATTTTTATTTTTGACAAAAAAAAATTATAGTAACGATCACATCATTGGCAAAATTAAATATTTATTTAAATATTTTTTCTATTAATTCCAGGTCGGTGGTGTCGGAGAGAATGGTCATCGCCTGCAGACGCTAGAAATGCTGACGCATCCCGACGGTTATATTCCTCAGTCTTCCTAGGTAGTCCTGGTAAGTGTATACAATTTTCTAAAATTCCGAAATAATTTCGTCTTAAAAGTTTTTTCTTGCCGATATTCCACCTTTTTTTTTTTAATTTGTCGACTTTTCGAAGAGATCTTCATGTTCTTATTGTGATTTGGTAATATTTAAAATACCATCGGGCATTTCTGAAGCTTAAATAGTTTTGATCATTTCGATATGCAAATCATTAATCCGGTGTGCGCCTTCAATGAGTAAAAAGCGTCTGAGAGGGTCTCCCCACCGGGGAATTAAAGAAAAAAAAACAACGCCAAGAATTCTTAAGTCTTTCTGGTTTAAATACGCGTCCACTTTGAACTAATGCCGCTCGAGGCCGACGGTATCTTTCAGTCTCGCTGAGCGAAATTTTCCGCTGAGGTGAGCTAAGGTGAGTTGCGCTAAAATTGGGAAGAGCCACAGAACACTGCTGTGAGTGACTCTGTCTTTTTTGCGATGTAAATATGAATTAAGAAAATCAGTAGACATACTTCCCGCTGCACACTAGCCAGGTATGTTGGTGGTGACGGTGCTTTATGTCCAGAGCTGATCCCCTAAAAACCCCGAAATCAAAAAGCGTCGCGAGGCGATAGTTCGAAATAACCGCGCAATGCTAAGCAGGCAATCGAGAAATCCCGAAAGTCACCCTACTAGCGACGACAGGAGGAAGGTGAAGATCTGTCCAAAGGTGTGCTTCACGTAAATCATGTGTGCGACTGTTCTGTGGGGGGCAAGAGGGTGCCTCGGCTAAGCAGATCATAGGATTCGAGTTCGGGCCAAGCCAGGCCGGGGCCCCCGATTTATCTTGTCGTTTTGGTTGACGGGCAATTAATTGATTTGCTCGAAAGATACTTGGAATTAATTTTGGCCTTTATCAATGGACGTTGATCAATTCGAAATGATTTTCGTTGCTGTTGTTATTTAGCCATAGTATTATGCACGTTTCTATGCTCACTTGTGTGCGGCCAGGTAAAACGATTTGGCAGTGCGGTGTGTGGCTGCCGAGTAAGCGAGCGGGCGAATGGCTCCTGCTAAATCCGTTCTTGATGTTTACCAAAGCTACTCACTAAGCCAAGAAGTGATCGTCTATGGCTCATAGACTTTCAAAGTTAAGCCACGCAGTTACGTCGGTCGTTCGTCATTTACAGAATTCAAGTGGAGATGGACTCGTGCGGTGAGTGATTACGACAAGATTTGAGGTTTATTTATTAGAAACTTTACTTTCATTCCTCATCTTCAAGCTGATTAGGTCGAAATTCACCGGTGATTGAATTATTTTAGTATGGCCCCTTTGATTTGCTGTGATTTCGTTTTTCAATTTACTTCGTAACTAGATCTTGAGTTTTACTTGATTTGTAAAAAATATCCATCCTAGTGGTTACAAGAATCAAAAAATATTTGTCGGTATAGATTTTATAATTTTCTGGAAGTAATTTTAATTCGTAAGTAACGACATTACGTAATTTTAATTCGTAGTATTTGTCTATTTGTTTGTTTTTTGTCTGTCAGAGTCAAATCATGTAATCTAATTAAAACCCACTTCCACTCATCTGATCGACCTGAAATTTTGCACACATGCGGAAGTTCGATGACAATACAATATTGTCACTACTTCATCCTGGTAAGGATAAGAGTTGGTCCTGTAAGGATAACGTAATTATCCTTTTCCTCAAATTTTCTAGAAAACAATCTCATCTGGGGGTTTTTGGGGTCGCTGAATCCGATTCTGACATTCAGAAATCGGTAAGGATAACGGATTGTCCTGTAAGGATAACGTAATTATCTTTTTTCTCAAATTTTCCAGAAAAAAATCCTATCTTGGAGTTTTTCGGGTCGCTCAATCCGATTCTGGCATTGAGAAGTCTGTAAACTCATGAAATTTTATTTCTTCATATATTTTTTACCAGAAAAAAACTCATCGCAGTCTATGCAAAACATGAAATTAAGGAAGCAAAAAAGAGCAAGCGAAAATAAAAAATACAGATTATTGGGCAAATCCTCTTAAAGTCTTTACAATCATTTTGCTTGTAAAAATTAGGTGAATTCACGAATTCTTGCCGAGTTATTTAAATTCCGACATCTTGAATTCGGAAACATCAAAAAAATATCATTGTTTTTCAGAACTGAAATCTGACATGATTTTTGTACCGAGATTTTTTTTAATCGCTACCAACTCGGACTCTGATTGGTTCATCAAGAAATCATGCCAAAAAATATCCCAAGTGGAAGTCCCGGGAAAACACTAAAATTTTAAAAATCATCAAAACCTTATATTGAGTTTTATTAATTGGAACTTATTTTATTACGAGGTTTTTTGACGATTTTCGGGCTGCATATTGACGTTTTTAGAGCTCTCAGATCTGGCAACACTGTACATAACTCACAATCACAATAAAACGGTATTTATCGTTAGGCGCTTATATGGTGGTAGCCAAGGTGTTAAAAGTAGGGGCTACTTATTATAGGACAACCTTACTATTACCGCTTTTATTCGTTTTATTATATTTTAGTTCAACCTTTAGTACTATTTTACCGCATTTTATTCAATTTAGTATTACCGCCTTTTACTGGCCTTATTATTCGGACCAGAATAATTTTCGCCTGAGGCCTAAATCGTACACTTTTGATCTCTTATAAATTTATGAGTATGGTTTGTAAACATAATAATTCTTAATAAGTATATTTTTGCTATCTTATAATTCTTAATAAGTATATTTTTGCTATCTTATAATTCTTAATAAGTATATCCTTAATAAGTATAGTATGTTTATACCAACATTTTGCACACAATGGGACAAGAGGGTAAGCGAGAGGGTATGCGAGAAAAAACTAGCGCGCTAGTGAGTACGCCAGCAAAATAGGTTGAAGAACACTGCCGCTGATAATCCATTGGCCCCCGCCATAGTGGGTTTTTTAAATGTTATCAAAATTACATTTTATTGGGCAGTAAAAAAAAAAGAAAAAAAATATTTTGAAAGAAAATGTTTAGACCATTCGCACTATTCCCCAGTTTATCGTCATAAAAGGGGAATATGTTATCACGCTATTGAAGTCGTTAAATTTTTTGTGATTGATTGCATTTTTGGTCATGAAAAATATATATCGAAAAAACTCCCATTGTTTTTAACAATTTTGCAAAAAAATAAAGAAAAACGTTGGCTTATAGAAATTGCTCATTTTTATAAACGTTCACCCGTTCTGTAATAAGAAATCTAAAATTAGCAACTGGTTTAGTAGTGGGTCTAAATGGGTTAATTGTGGATTTTATTAAATTAAACTTACCATGATTCTCCCAAAACAAATTGTGCCATCGATTTGATAACGAAAAATTGTTAAAAATAATAAATCCCGAACCATTTTAATTGAAGCATACTTCATTACATTTATTTTAGTTGAGTAAACAATTCCATTCAACCGCAAAATTATTCTCAAATACTAATTCCATTCGTTCGTTTCATTTCTTTATTGCCATTCGAATCCTAGGAGAAGAAAGAAAATGAAAAAAAAACCTTCATATCTTCAAGTCTCCATGGTTAAAAATATTATTTGTGTTGTTTTTTTTTTCTTCTATCATTCATTCGTTGTGTTCCATTCTTGTACAATTTCTTTATCTTAAAGTGCTTCAACTTTTCCTCAAAATATATATCAACATTATTTTCTATATTAAATTCTCATGTCTCTAGGATAAAATGGAAAAAGGAGCACATAAATATATATAAAAATTATACAGAAAGTTATATACAGGCCCAAGAAGACGAAAAAACTGGGAAAAAATAAGAAAATTCATCCAGAAAGACCCTACTCTTGTTCTGACAGCCAGAGAGAACATGAGCTTCCCCAACTGGAATATTTGTGCCGCGCCACAATGGACGAGGGAGACGGAATCCTTACTCTTAGGATCCTACTGGCGAAGGGCTACGGGATGTTTTTATGGCGAGCATCGGTTTCCTTATTATTAAGAAATTTCTTCGTTGAAAATTCCATTCGTAACAATTTTCTTTGGGTCGACTGCAGATGGGTGAATGGCGATGTGGGAATGAATTTCTTCATTTTAGCAGGATGGCAGGATGAAAACAAAGTTTTCTCGCATGTGTGCCACTGCCAACTAAAATTTCACCATTTTCACATATATATACCGCCTCCATCATCTTATTTCCCTCTATATATCCTTCATAGTTCGTGGCAATGGGCAAATTAATGAATGAATGTTGAAGGTTCTGCCATTTCGGTGCAAAGAAATTGCTCTTTTCCACAATACTGTAATAGACGAGTATGCAGGGACTATAAGAAGACGGAATCTCAAATCTTTATTCTTATCACTCGAAGGAATTTGATTTTGTTTAAGAATTTTATCATCAAAAAGAAAATTCTCATTTTATTTATGTCGGAATCCTTCTAAATATATTTGCACACGTACAATAAAATCATCTGACCGTCTTCGTTCTTTATTCGATAATGATAATGATGAAAAATACGAACAAAAAAAATCACGAAAACTGTAACATGTTAAAGCTTTGGGGAGCCTTCGTTGCTGGTTGGTTATATTCTGCAAGTGTGGTGAAAATATTACAGCAATGGCGGAAAAGTTATAAAACTGCATCAATGGAGAGATGCACATTTCAACATCGACATAAGTATAGCAATAAATGTCATGGGAGATGAGGAAGGTATAGTGTTTTGCCATTGCTAGATGCATTCTATAGACGGTTGGCTGATCCCAAAAGTCTATGTCTGAATCTTAGTTTAGTCGATGATATTCGCTGTGGAAAAAGAAGTCAGATGAAGATTCCTATGATGAGATGAAAGGTGCAGAAATAATAAGATTCCATGGTGGTAGTTCTCTGGGCATTTTTATGTTGTTGCTATTGCTACATGCCATCAGTAAAATACAATAAAGACAGTATATTGAAGTGTAATATACAGATATTATGTCTTATATGAGAGGGATATTCCACTGGCAATGAAACATAATATAGCATAGCATATCTCATATAGATGGCAACGCGCAAAAGCAATTTAAGCTTCTGAATATCAAAAAGAGATGAAGAAAGGAAAAGGCAAAAGAGCGCACAACATGCCGTAGGATGGATTGGTTGGATGGATAGATGATGTCTGCCCTTGTCTTGGTTGGCTGCCTTTCTTCCTATGCCAAATGCTAAGGAATCCTCATGGCACCTTCACAATGTAGATAAAAGATATATAGATAGGTACTCCGCTATTTGTTATGCTTTACTTCTTATATAGCATAAAAGAGGTGTATATTAACAAGAAAAGATATCATACAGAAAAGTCATCATTGGATTCGCCAATGGATCAATGAATTTGACGTGATTTTATGATTTTTTCTGCTGATTCTTCATTGCATATTTCCGATTCTTCATTGAAGATTGGTTCTTCGTTTTTTTTTCCTTTCGATGTATATTCACTTTTAACGTGATGGAAATCGATGCAGGTAAAATTGCAATAGCGAAAGCATTGTACGTCGAGAGGGCTTCACATTTCAAATCATAAACATGTTTGCATCCAAATCGAAAATCAGAAATCAAAAACTCTAATCATCGTATTCATATAATATTCATCGCGAGATTGCAACAAAAACAAGCAAACAAAAATCAACTATCATCAAACACTATAAGATCCTTCTCCTTTTTGAACGTTAAATTCGTGATCATCAATCTTTCTGCTGTTAAGGAATGAATTGATCCAGCGAGAAGAGAACATTATCAAATTACATCGATCGCCAATATAGTTGCTCATAATGCTGAGCATATACTTTTCAAAAATGCACCCAATTCACATCCATCCACATTATATATTCGATCATGATCGGCGAAACTCTTTGATTCGTATGCAATTTTCAGATTATACCGGTTCAGATTTTCATCTTCATCGGCAACAAAACAACAGCTTAAAGGTTGATCATTCCCAGATTGAATTGAAAAAATTACGGCCCTTTTGGGTTTATTCAAGTCTATTCACGGACAAATATCCCTATATCATTGGATACTATTCATCCATATTATTTAGCTCGGTATCATGATCAAGTAATCTTCATTTATGTACTTGCAGCCGATTGACCTGTATGAAGCATAACGACAACAGACGATCTATCTTCATAGTTAAGCGCAATAGTCAAGAACTCGACTCTATGCTCGTACATATGATGGTTGACTTTGAATATTTGCGTTTTCTACTTGAAGCCATTGTGTAGATCGATGACCGTCATCATCTTTATTTTTCGCGATCAGTGTATTTATCCGGGATCAATTTTATCAATTGATCGAAATAATGGGAATGATTGTCAAAAGGAGTACAATTTCATCGAGACATCAGTAAATATAAATTGCTGTGGCAATTGTTATATTTCTCGCGAGAAATTTTTGTATTTATTTAGGATTTTTCTAGAATAAAATTATGATTATAAAACCTTTTCATCAGGAGTTATTTATATAGAGTATCATTACTATCTATCAGTCTCTGTTACATAACAATAGCAAAAAAATCCATAACAAATGGACCGACAATTTTTCAAGGATACGCCCAAACGCCCTCCACGCCCAAACTCAAAATGAATTTATCCAGAATTTTTATATTGTAAGAATTTGAACAGTTCAGTAATAGAAAAACACGACCTACTCTAAAACGCACAAAATTTTTACCCCCAAAATTCAAAATTAAAACTTTTCAGTGGTGGTTAACCTAAAATTCAACCTGTTAATGTAAAAAATTTATATATTATTCTTCTTATCATATACAGTAGAATCCCGATAATTCGTATTTCAAGGGACCGACGTAAAAATACGAAGTATCGGGATATTCGAATTAGCGGGATTACGAATTATCGGAATTTTTTCAAGGGGCCAGCAAATTTATACGAATTAGCGGGATATACGAATTATCGGGGTACGATTTATCGGGATTCTACTGTATTTTCATATGCTGTTTTTTTTTTTAATTCTCCTTCGTTCTTAACCCCTCTTGCGCTACCCTGCGAGCGGTTTTTACTGTCACACAAGTGTATCGGATTCGTCTATGCACCCTTTTAATTTTTTTGGAATTGAGTTTTTCGAAAATAGTAGTTTTCTATCAAATTTTAGAAAAATAACGTTAGCTGTAACGAGCACCTCCCATTTTTTTTTTTGAAAATCTCTCGAATCTAACAGTTTTTTGAAAATCTCTCGAATCTTATGCGGTTTTGAAAAAATTGAATATACAAAATGAAAGGGATATAAAATTTGTTATTAGGTGCGCAACTATGTTCCCGCTGTTTGTCAATAGATGGCTCCAGCAACAAGTGTTGGTTGATTTTCACATATCCAAAACGTCATGAACCAAGCTTAGACATATGGTAAACAAACCGTTTTGACACAGTGGTGATTTTATTTTGGCGTCACATACTTTTGGTTGTGTGAAAATGTCTGATTTTGTGCCAAATAATCGTCATTTGCGGGAAGTGTTGATTTTTTTCTTTCATTCGAAAAAAACAGCGGCTGAAGCGCATCGAGGGCTCCAAAAAGTTTACGGAGATGCTGCTCTAAGTGAAACAACGTGCCGTAATTTGTTCCGTCGCTTCAAAGACGATGATTTCGATGTTGACGATCGTCCGCGTGAAGGAAGGCCAAAAACCGTCGAAGACGCTGAATTGGAGGCATTGCTCGATGAGGATCCGTGCCAAACGCAAGAAGAGCTTTCTTCAGCATTATGAGTTACCCGCCAAGCCATTGCAAGCGAAAAACGGCCACAATACGAGCAGAGGCACGAAAAAGTATTTCTACAGCATGTTGCCAAACACGTTGCCAAACCCGTTAAAACCTACCGGGAAACGCTCAAATGGAAAGTCCTACCCCACCCGCCATATTCACCAGATATTGCGCCGTCCGATTATTACTTGTTCCGCTCGATGGCACATGGTCTGGCTGATCAGCAGTTCCGCTCATATGAAGATCTCAAAAAATGTCTTGATTCGTGGATAGCCTCAAAAGATGAACACTTTTACCGTAACGGTATTCGAGCTCTGCCAGAAAGATGGGAAAAAAGTTGTAGTTAGCGATGGGCCATATTTTGAATGATTCAAATGTAACCATTTTTTCACAATAAAGTTGCATTTTCATCAAAAAAAATAGCGGGAACTTAGTTGCGCACCTAATACATTTTTTGCTTAGATTTTTACAAATCTCTAACAGTTCTCAAAAAATTTAAAAAAAATAAGTCTTTTGAAAATTTCTCGGAAGTTATGAACTTTTGAGAAAAAATGCATATAACAAAATTCAAAGAAAATAAAAGTTCTTCCTTGAATTGTTTTTACATATCTTTAACGGCTCTCGAGATATTTGAAACTAATTATTGGAGAGGAAAATTTTGTTTTGATCACAACTAATACTTTTTCTCTGCGTAAACACACAGGTATTTTTTTAGGTAAATTTTACTCTTATTGACTTTTGGAATAATGATACGTTGAGTCTTGTAAAATAATCTTGAAATTCATAAATAATATCCATATAGATTTATCCGAAAAGTCAATTGGTTAAGCTTAAAATTACGCATTGCCTCCATTTTAAGGAATCAAGCAACAAATTTTCAGTCATTACAACCAAAAACGTTGCAAAATTATACAATATGTTAGTAATGTTTATTACGTATAGTGCGATAAAGTAATTGTCGCGAATTTTCTTGATGTTCCGCAAATATTTTTTGTTGTTATTGCCCCGTAAAACAGGTAAAAATATCCCTTAGGTACTCCTATGTAATAAAGTGTATGCATTTTCGCTTGATCGTGAAGTGAGAAGTCCTAAAAAGTTCTTATCGCACTAAAACAACGTTACAGACAAATTATATCATTTATGTCAACACCAGCACTTTTTAAGAGTTCAAATCTACTCAACATATTCAATGTTTTGTTGTCTATTCAAATGAGAAAATGGAATATTTTCTCATCGATGGTATTGGCGAGAAACAAAGTTAAAAATGAGTTAAAAATTTTTGAATGCTTCCCGGCGGGCTACTTACCACATCAACACGGCTGATCTTTTAATAAGACAATTATCGAATTATCAGATGCCATAAATCAATTGTAAAAGAGGCCTTAAAAAATTACTTTTCCAATAATAAGATGAAACGAATCTGGCTGGTTAAATGTGATAAATCGAAAATGAGTAAATTGGTTGCTTCTTTTACATGGTATTTGGGTGGCATTCTTTTAATGGAAATCGTATGGAATCAAATAAAATGCTATGGACACGAGGTGGCCAACATCCAAATTGAGATTCCTACCATTTCACTCGTTCACTATAATATATACTTACTATAGTGTTAGCATAATACATTAGGCTTTGAGTGATGATGAACTTTATGGCTAATTGAGTTTTGTTCTGGTAGAGAACAGGTGGCTCCTTACATTTCATGTTAACTAGATTACTTCGCGTTTTTTTTTTTTCTCGTGGTTTTTTTCTTCATTTCTATAACGATTTACTCTCTTGTTAAAATCTTTTGATAAATGAGCTTTTTGCCAAGTTTTTCACTTCTCTCATAGCGAATGATGTTTTTTTTTTCTTATAAAAATTTCAATAAATCCCCAGTGTGTTTTAATTACACGGTGAAATCGCTCTGCATAATCGACTTTTAAAATTAAGTATTTGATGCTTTCGTTGATCTGTAAACTGATTTTAACCGGAAATTATTTTAGGTTCCCGCATCGATAGAATGGCCTACGGCAAAGTAAAAGGCTGTACACTTTTTAAGATCAGTTATTTCTTTTGTTTTTTGTGAAATTTTAAATTTGCAACATGGGTTTTTAGTTTTGATCATTATCATCGTATGTATTTGTAAAAAATGGGTTTTCGTAATCTTAGCCAATAAAAATTCTCTTATTACCAAATTTTTTTTGATCCGACCTAATTCTATCAACTCCTAATGATTTTTCCCCTTGAAATGATAACAAGCAAAAGTACAAATTTTGAATCTTCGAAATAAGGTTTCGCTTAATTATTTAAGAAAGTATGAGTCTTAAATAATTAAGTATGACGAAAAACTATAAAAAAATGTGCTGCCCGTGAAGAATTGATGTGATTCTCGACGACTGAATAGTCAAGATTCTTTGAATGATGACTAAAAGCCTTATTTACCTTCCTTTCGTGTCTGTTTGTGTGTCAGTTTGTTAGGGTCAAATCTTGTAACCTAATTTTGACCCACTTCCACTCATCCGATTAATTTGAAATTTTGCATACATCAGTAACTCCGACGACGATACACTATTTTCACTATTTCATCCTTGTAAGGAGAACTGATGTAGGCCTTAATCTTGAGATAACCCCAAAGAACGAAGTCTAAAGGCGTCAAATCGCACGATCTTGGTGGCCAATTGACTTCGCTGTTTCGAGCGATGATGCGACCTGGCAACTTCTCATTCAATAAATCCATTATTGCATTGGCTGTGTGGCATGTGACGCCGTCCTGTTGAAGCCACAAATCATCGACAGTTTCCTTTGGACTTTTTTTTACCGAAAATTCGAAGTCATTTTTTAGTGGATTAACTTTTTTAGTGATTGACTCCCAAAGCCTCTAATCTCTGCCTCCACTGCCATGCAAGGTCATGCAACCCTAAGTCGGGCGATTGTATGGGTTCTAAGCTTAGCCAAAAGTGGGTTTCTGTTGCCTAACCTGTTGAGAGAAAAAGCTTAAAATTAAGCAAACATTTTTCCTAAATATGAACTTAAAAAATTGTGAATTTCAAAAATATCTGCCATATTTTCTATCTCTTATTATCGTTCTTAATCGGATTTACAGATAAACACGTGCATTTCTCAAACTTTAAAGGGAAAAATTATGACTTCAACAAGCAGCCAAATAGGCGATTTGCGGTGGCATCTATAAAAGTTACGACTTCCACTCGTAGAAAAAAAATCGAGTAAAAATTCCTTTCCGCTACTATTCGAAACACGTGAATGTAATTCATCACATTCAGTCGCCACATAATTTGTCTAAATGAATTCCCCAACAACTTAAAATTTAGTATAATTTAAAGACAGTTTAAAGCAGAATATAATCTCCTACATCACCCCTTCCAACATCGTTCTATGTGCAGTAGTCTCGTGAAAAACACCTTTCCAAGATCCTCCAGGGTAATACCATTGAAATTATCATCATATTCTCTCCTCCCACGATTCCAACGACTTTTTGAGAATCAATTAACGATTCTGTAAACATTCAATGAACGGCAAATTACCGACATAATCGCACAATCGCAAGCCAAGTGACAAAGCCAGTAGTAAAATAACATTCAATGGAGCTGAGAGATCAATTGGAAAAACATAAAAATAATAAAAATAAAATCACAGCAACAACAAAACCTCCTTTGGCATAGCAAAGCAATAAGGTTCGTAGCAAAGACGATTCGATGCTGTCCTCCGCCTAATTCGAAATTCATTGCACGTCGATATAAGAAAATTTGCACAAATCCGGAATGCAATTCGTGTGATCTTGCAACACATATCTTCTACTCTCCGGTGAACAAAAAATAAGTGAAAAAACTATCGAATTGAGGTAAATAAGTGTCACAAAAGCAGGGAGGGTGTTGTGTCTGTCTCCAGTAGGAAAGTGAAAAAATTAAAAAAGTCGAAGTTGACTTGGAAATGGTGGTTTAAAACTGCACCAGAACTGAACAAATTTGGAATTCATTTGCAAAGCAAGGCAAGTTTTCCCTTAAGATAACAAAACAGGTCTTATGTAGTTTTCGCATTCGAGAACGTGTCCGAAAAAAACAATCACCCCAGAGAAATTTGAATATCCTGGTATTATCTTTGATGACACATCCAGCACAGTTTTGCATCAAAAGACGGAAAACTTCAGAATTCTGCCGGTGTATCATTTACTTTGTAGATGGTTAGGGACACGTGATTTGGTTGGTAAGACTTTTCCAACCAACTCACGTCTTATTACATATTACAGAAAATTCAATGTACAAAACAGTTGCGGTTTTCGTCTCAAATCAAGAGACAAAGGTCGGCGAGATTCTAATAAAACTATGATAAATACTATTTGTACACCTCGTGGAAGGTTTTGATGTACGATAATTTTTTTAATATTTTTGTAAAATACGATTTTGTAATAAATGCAATTAAACTTCATCGGAAAATTTTATGAAAAACTAGAATGTGGATCTATCTTTGTATGGTTAAAGTATTTTATGGTTAAAATTTGGAAATATCGAAAAAATACATAAATCGGCTGATAACCTTTTAGAAAAATAGCATTCTTACAGAACCTTCGAACACAAATTTCATATGCCTAAATAGCTACACTCAGAAAAATGTCAGGTCAACTTTTTGTCAGGTTAACTCTGATCTCTAGCTGGCTGACAGAGGTTTCCATTACATGACATTACATCCTCGAAATGCCTATCTAAGGTCAACTCGTGCAGCTGCCAATGCCCTACTTCACCTGGTCGTGGCCTAATTTCAGAATTTCTCCGGCCACAGGTCAACACAAGTTTTACTTTCCCTCATGCAGGCGAACGCGCGCCTCGCATAGGCTAAATTTTCCTGACCGAGGCCAATTACGCCGTATGTAGGTCGTCGAGTTAGCCTCCATTTTTCTGAGTGTACACGGAGAAAAATTGCTCGCGATCCAAGCATTTGGGTTTTAATTAACTCTTTTTGCCACAGTAGAGAAAATCCAAAAATTAAGAAAATCCAAAACTTAAAAAAAATCTTCCTTACAATTTTATTATATCACCAACAAAATTTATACCTCGAATTGATATTCCTGTACCCGAAAATATCATCGCTTAGAATGAAAACGTCTGCAATATTCACACCACCCCATCTTTTATTGACTTAGCATCAACCCCCAGCTTTATGCTACGAACGCACTTTTCATTTTGTGCATGTCAAATGCAGGAAAAAGATATCCTTTGTCGAGAGCGTATGCAGCAGAAAATCCTTTTTTTTTTCTTTTGCCATGCTGCAGAAAATGCACTAGTGATTCAGGACACATCACAATAAAGGTACAAATGGGCTACGATAATTTAGATAAACTTATAGAAATGGAACGGATATGAGTGTATCGAGCCCGGATACCTTTCTTTTGCTCCTCAACTTTGTCTACGGTGTGTCTGGTTCGGAAAGGTTGTCAGCCTCCTGGGGATTTTCAGACGGATCTCTGCCGTACTCAACGTCTCAGCAGCTTCCTTCCGCGTTTTAGAAATTTCGCTCTGACGGCAGGATTGAACTCATTGTGTGGGACTAATACTATTTGGCTACGTGTGCGACGTGAACACATTGAAATATTCCAATTTAAAGTCCTTCCAGCGATGATTAATAACAGTCCAAAAAGGATGATTCTGACCAGTTAACTTTGATTGTTCCTCTCTGTTCGTTCTGGATACATGGGACTACGGCGAATTTAATGTCCCAAAGCTGATGTTGGATGGTGGTGGACACTCACTCAGTGGGATCCAGTTCAATTTATTTTGTTTTCTTAGCTAGACGTTCGAATGAATGAATGTTGCTCGATCGGAGTGGCTGTTTTATCCAATTGTCCGATTAGAAACGATAAAACTTGTCTGAATCTAAGAGTCTTTACCATGTAGCCAATTCATCTAGTGCTCATCCCGTTATTCTGTTTCCCATATCGAACCTGACAGCCTTGGGAATATTTAATCAAGAGGAGACTTTAATTTCGTTTCACAGATGCTGAATCTAACCACCATCTCGACTAGAGTTGAGATATTTGTATCTTAGACCAAGTTGGACTTTTGGTCTTTGGATATATCCAAAAACTTCACAAAGTACGACAAATAGGGTCTTTGGTGAATAGTCGGTGAAGTTTTTCAGGATTTGGGGAATCGAAGAATCACAAACCAACGTATCTATAGATACATAAGAAGACGTATCTGATAGTAAACGCTATGCGGACTATTTTTTAAACCATATACTGGTCATAGTTGTCGCCGTCAATGTGTATGGGAAATCAGAGGAAGCGGATGACGGGGGATGCTGAAGAGGGTGTGGATAAAAGATGTAGCATTTTATCAAATTGACCAAATCAAATGAGTTTGAGATATTTTCGCTTTGATAAGACACCATGTACAGCAGCATGATGAAGGTTAGATACTTCTAACTGTATGGATATCGCTCCTTCGTTCTCTCAAATGTTGTGCAATGCTAGATTATAGCTATAGAAATACAGAAAATTCCCGCATTATGCTGGTTAAACTACTACTTCAATATCCGTAGATTCCTACAATTTTATCTTATTCTTATGTTATATGATGAACAGTGCATCAAACGTGAACATTCACATCTACGAGTACTCGGATATAACATCAAGTATAGTATTTTGTACATAAAAATCGTATGTTTTCATTTTACGAGAAAGAAAACGAATGGCAAAAGACGACAAAAATAAAAATGTCTCATTTTATCCAACAATCAATCACCTGAAAGTCGTAGTCGTCGGTTGTTTTGTTGCTGTTCTTCTATAGTTTGTTGAATTGTTGTCTTTTTTTGCAAGCAAGTGTTATTTTTTTTCTTCCCTTTATTTGATAAAAGAAAGATATATATTGGATAAAGCCTAAATTCAGTCTTGCAAATGGAAGGAGGTGAAATACTATCTATATTTTTTTTTGTCCGAGCAAGTATTCTATATAAATATATGTTTTTGGCGACATAGAAAACATAGAAAGATCGAATTGTTGATGTCTGATATCCCCAGCAAATATAGGATATCAGCGTAACGCGCACTTTGACTGAATAAAAATTGAGGATAAAAAGTGGGGCAAGGAGACAAGGAAGACCTGGAAAGATTTGACGACTTAGATAGACCACAAATCGGCCATCAACACACTTTGTTAAATGTCTCTGGGATTTTTGTGTAGAAAATCGGAATATATTTCTTTGCTTTGCTGTGATTTCCTTTATTTTTTCGCAGTTTTTATTTGATATGATTTTGTTTTTATTTTGGATTCCCTTACGTAAGGCAAAGAACTTGTATCGCATCATGTCGCAAAGTTTTAGACTACGTTTGTTATTTTTCTGTACATTGCAGACTCATCAACTCCAGTTGAGTTCTTCGATTTTCGGCTGGTTAAAAATCCTTTTTGCTTTATTGTTTCAGTTAGCCAGGTGTGCGGCTTCACAGATCAAGAAGTTTTCAAATATTTTTCGACGAAGTAAAAACATTGGACGCGATTAAATTTCGTGAGAAAAGAATTGATTTAATTTCATTGAGTAGTTTACCATCGGACACAGTTTTTTACCAACAAGTTCTATGAATGAGTTCTGTTTAACAAGATTTAACTTGGGTCAATATTTTCGACAGTTCTTTAAAGATTTTCTTTAGTTCTGCAGTCCGAAATGTCGCTAAAAGAATTAGATGTTTATCTTCTTAAATATTTGTTTTCAAAATTATTAAATACACACGTTTCTAGGAAAGGCCTAGAAAATCTATGTACTGGTTTTTAAAACAAATGCACTCAGAAAAATGGAGGCTAACTCGACGACCTACATACGGCGTAATTGGCCTCAGGCAGGAAAATTTAGCCTATGCGAGGCGCGCGTTCGCATGTATGAGGGAAAGTAAAACTTGTGTTGACCTCTGGCCGGAGAAATTCTGAAATTAAGCCACCAGCAGGTGAAGTAGGGCATTGGGAGCTGCACGAGTTGACCTTAGATAGGTTAACTCTGACCGCTAGCTGGCTTACAGACACCTCTGTAAGGTCAGAGTTAACCTGACAAAAAGTTGACCTGGACATTTTTCTGAGTGTATGTATTTCAACTAATATGATCAAGAATCGAAAAAAAACTGAATAAGAACCAAATATCAAAACCAAAAACCACTGAACCATTGAAATTTTGGGGAACCGAGTCCGAAACCAGAGCCACATTTCTGAAAGTTTAGAAACCAGAACCAAAACCAGAACAAAATTTTGAAATTTTAAGAACCAAAACCAAAATAAGAACCAATTTTTTAAATTTTAGAAGCCAAAACCAAAACCGAAAACCATAAATCCAATTCATCCTTAAACCAAAACCGAACCACAATCAAAAAACATTTGATTTGTATCTCTCGAAACTAGCGCCTTAAAAAAATCGTATCTCGCAAAACAGTTTGTCATGGATACACGGTCTTCGTGTCAAAATCCAATTGGATTTTATAAAGTCGACCTCGCGGTTGGAATAAGCAACCTTATTTTAGAACGGTCTTTTTAAAATCTTCAACGAAATAATTTAGAACAACCCAATAGCTTCAATTCGCTATCAATTTTTTTTTATTTCAAATCGTTTTACGATAGGTAGATAAGAAATTCAGAGCATGAGTAAAATTTAAAAAAATATTTATATTGAAATCGAAATATCAACGCAAAACTCTTACAGTCACATGTTATTTAGAAATTTATCTCGTATGATGTTTACTTTTTAAGCCACGCCAGGTGTAAATTAGACCGCCCCAAAGACGTTGAGCTTTACCCAATTACTGTTTAGCTCTATTTGTTGTTTTCTCATGTAGTTACTCGGAAAATTTTCTGCTTACGTCAATTATCAAGTTTTTCACAAGAAATCTATAAAGGATAACTCGTAAGTACGGGAAAATTATTGACACATATGACGTCTTTCAGATTTTAATAGCAAAAGCACAATTGAGTAGAAACATTTTTCAGTTCATAAATAACTGATAGTTGCATTATTTTCTTGTTATTCAGCTTTAGTTTGGTTAAATGTTAGCCAATCGTTTAACTAATTTATAATTCAATTAATCCGCAATAGATGATGATAGCTGAAGAAAATACCGAGCATATGTTAGCATTCCCAATAATGGCAACAAGGCTCGGTTAAATGGAATCGATGAGCACAAATCAATTCGCATCATAGTGCAACAGCAATTCACGGGTTAATAATTTAATCCGCTTCAAGTAACTTTCATATCGGATCTAAATGGAAAATTACTTAAATTGCACTCATATCGATGCACGGTTAAAATACTTGACTGCGCCTTACTGCTAGTATTATCTTAATATAAATTGATATACCTACAAGTATCTAAATAGATTCTTATACGTCTACTTGAAACTAGTATATTAGACATTTATACCTGTATGTACAATACTGGAGCTATAGGAATTCTTTCGCAGTTGACAGTTAATGATAGTGAATTATTCATCGTAGCTGTCTAAGCGCTAAGTGTCTGATGAACTTTGACTATATCAGAAAATTCTATACGATTCATAAAATGTACGTTCAGATACAATATTCAGACTATAAGATACGCAATTTAGTTAAATTTTCCAACATCTTCCAAAACACTTTGTCTAATATACCATTATTGCCTGCACTTTTTGCCCCACCAGGTTTACCTGTCAGCCAAAACCATAGTGATTTCAATGGTAAATTGCAGCCTACTTCACTATAATATTGAATGTTGAACAAGTAGATAGACACGAATATCTACAATGCCATTATCATATTCTGAGTGCATAGCATAATAAAATATTTAACAAAACCAAGTTTTGAAACTGTTTTCCCATAGCGTCATCTTCAATTATGCAGTTCTAAGTCATTTTCCTGTGAAGTCTTGCGAACTATCTTTTCCACTTTCTGATTCTCAATGTATACGATGAATAGGAGTGAGTACAAAGTTTTCGTGGCTACATAGATTGGTTTGGTTATATAAAATATCCATCCATATACATTCTTAATTTTTTGCTATTTGCTATTGCTATAATTTCTGTTACTACTCGCCGAACAATTACGAATTCTACTATAGTTTCTTAAACACTTAAATATATAGGAGTTGAATAGAAACTTTCCACTATGAAGAAAATTCCATTTCAGTTATATTTATATCCTATCTTATTTACTCTTTGGTTGAGGTCGACCTCCAACAGGCTTTTTTGCTTTTACGAAATGCATCTACAAAACAAATATCTATAGAAAAACTTTGTGTCACACTTGCATCTATCCAAACATATCGTATAAGTTAACAGAGTGATTAATGCAGTGAACTTATTTCAATGATAATAAAATTAAAATGCCCGTCAATGTAGATTGCGAACCAGTAATAAATTTTAGAAAGGTTTTTTTTTTTTTAAATATAGTGAAAGCTCCCATAAGCGGACACTTACTGGACCAAGATTTTTGGGAGGTGTCCGGTTAACAGAGGGGGCAAATTAGTTTTATTTTTAAGGCATTTATTTATAACTAGCTTGCATACCCGTCGTTGCCAGGTTAAGTTTTTTGTCTAAGTTTTAGAATCCGAAGAAAACCGGAAAGAACTTAAAAACTTTTTAATGGGTCTATGTTTTGGCTGGACCCCCGACGAACATCTATGCCAAATTTCAGGCCAATCGGTTCAGTAGTTTCCCCGCGAAAGAGTAACATAGAGGGAAAACTAAGTTTCGAGATGACTTTACCCCCTCCCCTTACTCCCCCCATCCCTCGCGCTACTTTTCCGTATGCCTATGTTGGAACCAGAATTACCACAGACACTCATGCCAAATTTCAAGTCAATTGGTTCAGCCGTTTTTGCGTGAAATAGGAACAGACAAACAGACAGACAGACACCAACTCATTTTTATATATTAGTATGATTTTGAGCTTAGAGTATAAATACAAATATAGTACAGTAGAATCATTATAATTGGTATTTCAAGGCTCCGACGGGTAAGTACGAATTATCGGGATATACAAATTAGTGGGACTACGAATTATCGAGGGTAGAAAAAATCCCCATTAACGAGCTTTTTATAACTTTTTATTAAAGTTTTAATGTGCTTGGGGTGTACTACACCCCCAGTACACAGAGAAAAAATATTTTCCCTAGTTGCTATTTTTAAACTTAAAAAAATTAAACTTTAAAAAATACCTTGTGTGTTTAATTAGCACACACCACACTAAATTCAATTTTATCACCAAAAATTTTCTTACTAAAATTACTGAGAATAACAATATATGAAAAATTTGCTGTCTAGTTCAATTTCTTTACATCCCCCTCACAGAAATGTTTCAATAATTTCCTATAGCAGTTAATTGATTGCGTTAATACCTAAAGACTTATTTAATATGCAAAATGCTGTTCCCACGCCAATATATTTGTTAAACAAACTGAATTTTTTCGTTATGCTAAACTGTTTTTGTGACCTGTTGCTTGTTTCTTATTATTATTTTTTCCAGGTAACGAACGAAAAACACGAATTTATAGAAAAATCAACGAATGAAAATCCATATCAAAAACATAGAGTAACATTATACCATCGCTATGGCATCATTGTCTAAATCTTTGATGATCGGTAACATGATCATCAAATTTGAACACGAAACTATAATTCACTTGCCATTATCATTTTTGCATGTCTTATTATGCTGGCATTCATTTTAAACAGTTTTCCGTTGTAGGATTAGTAATTTTCACATAACATTATGTTATTATAGTCGCAAAAGTCAAATAAAAAAAGTTTCCATATACACGATAGTGTAGTATACTCGCTTGTGATATCTATTCAAAAATGTGATTATCAGTTTGGGAAATGAATATAGAAAGGAAATTTTGTATTAATGTTAAAATCAATGAGTTAATCGCTTTGGGCAGAAATTGTACATGATCCTCATTATGTTAGCCTATTATTGAAATGGAGTTTTATATATTCATTTATATATAGGGTGATCATATTTTTTTGCAAGTACTCGGGACATATAATCCCGGGGGAAACCAAGCGCGGGCGACGAAGTTTGAGAAAATGTTTAATGCGTCGATATTAACACGTTGGCTACCAGCCAAAAAAAACGCTTACTCCGCTAGTATACACTGGGAAAAAACGCAAAAATCATTTCTGTACTTTGTGAGTCACCAGTGAACACAAGATCAATACAGACAAAAACTAACTCCATGCTCCACAAAAAAAACCCCTTTGTACCGCACGAGCGACTGCACTCAATCATGGAACTTGAGAAACTGACGGTAATGACAATAGTGTGTGTACACCGGTGACTCACATGGTAGCCAACGTGTTAAACGTGAAAATTGCGTAAGCCCGATCATTTAAATTTTGTTATGTTCATTTTTCCCAAAAATAAATTTTCAAAAAACCCATTTTAGCTAACGGTGATTTTCCAAAAGTTTTTCGTAAAACCCATTAACAAAAAATTTCAAGTCACTAGCTCAACGCGTTCTCGAGTTATTTAAGATACGTGAAACGAACAGACAGACAGACCGACAGACAAATGCCCGGACATCCTCATAATTTTGCCTATAACGGATTTCGTACTGATCAGAAAGTTTCAACCTGCCTCTGGAATCGGTCTCCGTCATGAATACAATAATGTCCTTCTATAGCAGAGGAAAGTAAAAACTATGTTATGGATATTTTATGTTTCCAAAATAACAGAAAAAATTATAGAAATAAATATCCCACCCTTTAAAAAATATTTAATGTAATGTGCCGCAGGCGAACTTTTTTTTAAGAAAAATGCACTAACGGCTCAAATTTTGGAGAAAACTACGCCGCAGGTGAAAATATTTGTAATTGTAAATTTTTGCAGTGATTAAGAAGTTACAACACTAGATTGAATAATTCTGGAAAAAAGTTTAGTTTCCAGGACGCCCGGGATAATATTACTGAATCCGAGATGTGTCCGGGACCTTATTTATATACCATACATTGGCCGTGTATTAATTTATTCAACTTTCATATCAAATCCTGCATATTTGTTTAGAGAAACTCGTTAACTAATATTTTATCCTTAATACGAGTACAATACGAGAAATACTTGTGTGGTTGTTTTAAATTTTTTCTCGAAAACGGCTCTATAGATTTGGTCTCGTGAACATAAATGCGATCCATCTTTGGAAAAGTTCGTCAAGTACCTGTAAGAATAACGAGAATATCCTGTTTTCTATTTTTCAGGCAAATTATCATTGCGAGGGTGTTTTGTACCCCTAATTACGAATACGATGTTAGAATTTCAAAATTCCAAACTGTGGGAATAACAAAATATTCTCTCTTTTCCTTTTTCTCGAGAAAATTAGCAGAGGGACTTAGCAGCAGGGATTCCGAACCTCAGGAAAGGTCCTATGCGTCTGTATACATTGGATTTTGAGCACCCCGAGCATGGCTCGGTCTTAGTAATAAGATTAGTAATAATTTTTATTAAAGCCTTCAACCCTTCCTAAATAACTGCAAAGCATGCCTGAAATGCTCGTGACCAACTAAAAGAGTCAAAAAATTCGGTTATTTTACATCCAAGTATAAAAATTTTGTACTCAATTCTGATTGAAGGAGACAAGAAAGTTCAAAAACTTAAACCGCTGCCGTGAATACCGCTACAAAGAAAACGGAATATCAAAATAGTATGTAATAATAACAAAACCAGAAAACGGGCAGAAAAATATAATATGGTTGGGATTGTGAAATTTATATCCTCACATAATTTAATTATGGGTTGTCAGTTTGAGATAATTCTCAAAATGTTTAAACGTTTGCCTCGCCTTGTTTTTGTAATCATTTCTTTCTAATTCGTTTTTTTCGTTTCCATCTTGTTTTTTTTTATCTTAAAGGTTGATCATTCGAACATTTGTTCTTATTCAGGTGAACGGGGTAATCCGAAAAGGAAAACCTTCTTTTAATTTTCAATTTCGTTTTTTTTCCTTTTTCATCCACAAATGAAGGGTCCTGTCGCTATTTTTTTTCATTTCGAAATGAACATATTTTGATCTAAAGATGATACAAATGTGAGGAGATATAAATGCATTTTAAAACGTTCAATTAGTCTTCGGGTTGAAACATTGTGGATAAAAATAATTTATAGGTTTACTGAGATAGGTAATTTAGGATGGAATTCTGTTGGAATTTTAAAGTAATAATGAAATAAAAATATTACCTTTGGCAAAAGAATAGGTAATTGTACTACATTTGCATATTATAATTTTGGAATTTATACAAAACGATTTTTTTTTACTGAACAGGATATAGAAAATCTCGAAAAAATGTTACGAGGGGGAGAGGGAGGGTCCGAAAAGCCTAAAACTATACCATGACGTATTTTATCGTATTTTATAAATGACAAATTGGTTTAACAACTTTTGCTAAATTTTAGAAAAAAAACATAACAAAGCTATAATTGCCAATCTGACAATTATTGAAAACCCGTATGGAGATTTAAGTGAACGGCGAACAGTTGCATTAAAATTCCACTTTGAAGTCAAAATTTTTCAAAAAGATTTTTTAAAATTTATTTCCATTGGATTTTGATGTATGGAAGTTTTATGTAGAATCATATCCTAAATAACTTTTGTTCTTGAACTTTTTTGATAAGATGGATGCCCCGTTTGTGAGATATTCGCAAAAAACGTTTTCGTTCGTAATGGTCCTTTTTGGTCCATGAACGAACTTAGCCTCGTATTTTACGAAAAATTGATCTGCGTAAAATTTCAAGTCTCGAGCTCAATCCCTGCGCCCGGAATCCGCGCTACAGACGGTAAGAGAGACAGACAGACAGACGGACAGACATACAGACGGACAGACGGACGGACGGACATGCAAAATTCAATTTTTATTATCATTCTAAACACACTGGTGTAATTCATTTTTGTGTGTGATAACGGGATCTTGGCGTTACAAACGGTAAGGCAAATTTTATATACCCTTTGGTTTCACCATACGGGTATAAAAACTCAGTGTGAAAAATGCAAGAGTTTCTACTATTTACGGATCTCCACTGACACACGCAATGTGGGATATTTTTCATTTTGCAATAACTCCCAATGTGCGAAAATCCACAGTTTTTGTGTGAAATTACTCTATATTTTGCCACGACGTTGTAGTGTGAAATTACCACAAGTTCTATTTCCTACTATAAATGATATGAAATCACACGAAAATCCTTTAGAGTATACTTTGACCCTCATACTGTCCTCGGGTCATTTCTGACCCAAATTCGATTTTAATTAAAAGTATATTCTCAACTTACATGAACAATGTTTGTATGGCGTAGGCTCTGTGAACAAATTTCTTTTGAATACCGAAAACAATAATCTATTTGTTGATATTTTAATCCATTGAAGAGCACTGTAGTCTTCATGGGTCATAAATGGGTCATAATGGGTCATTCTTGACCCACGAAGACATCATACGTTTTTTTTTCTTAAGGACAGTATGAGGGTTAAATGAAAACTTTCGGCACGCTTTCTAAAGAATTTTAAAATCTTTTGATAATTGTATCTCGCATATGTCACGATTTTATCGTTATAACTCGCACATAATTTACATATGAATCGATTTTAACCTCGATTTGCCTCAATTAAAATTGGACTAAAAATTTAGTTCATAACCCATAATTTATCTAAACACTTTAATTAGATTTTGTCATCAATGACATCAAGTTTCAAGTGATTTTCTCGAAACAATTTGAGATAGAATTTCCGGGTAAATGGGACTAATGTCCCTAAAAGCCTTTAAATAGCAAATTGCCCTGTAATTTTTATTGGCAATCAACTACCTGTTTTATAGCCAGGATTGTTGAATTTGGGAATCCTTTCCATTACAACAATAGGCAGCAGAATTCTACAATTTAATTAAATGAAGCGCGTGTTAACCCTATCCTTTTAAGTATACTAGTCTCATCCGAATTATTATCTCACTTCAGTACCTCACTGAAACTTAGAATATATGACGTTCATCAAATTCCAACAACTCCGCATATAATCATAATACGAAAGTGAATATAGAAGAGGACCATAATAACCATAAAAATTAGTTCAAGTACATCGAAAACAGTCTCATCTCATCATTACCACACACATCTGAGAGTCGCCTCCGAAAAGTACAAAATTTATTTTAATAGCATCCAAACAGAGCTGGCTACGTTTACCTTTGATAGAATTCGTCTTCCCCCCAACCCAGTTGTGCAGCTAAAAGTATAAGACAACAACTATGTTTGTTCTAAGGAATAAGTTGTACTTGAACCCAACTTGAAATCGCCCACCACCACCAACCGCCATTGTCATCGTCATCATCATTGGTCTTTTCCATTGGAAGATATTACCGCTTACAACTATCTGTACTTACGAATACGATAACTACGTTAACGATGAGTACCAGGCATATATTGACTACTCGCACAGACATATATTGCTGCCACCCATTGGATACCTACCCGAAAAAGGTCTCTTGAAGGCTTCAAGTGCCCCACATAAAACAATTTGTATGGCAGTGTTAATGGGCATGGGCAAACATTTACTCGAATACTCGACAATCTATTGGACTTGAATGTTTTGTTTGCTATTTCGTTGTTACTAGATCGGAATATATTTCGCCAACATTACGGAGAAGGTGGTTCTTGAACACGACATTACCAGCAATGTACGATAACCGTAAGAACCATAAGAATCTCGACATAAGAAATTGTGAGGGCTTTGGCGGGAGGGTGTAAAAGGTGAATGAATGCCTGTATATCTCGAAAGGTGACTATTAAGCTGGGGATATCCCAAAAAACGGTCTTTCATCCGGAACTAAACAAACATCAACAAGATCACCATACCAGAAATCACCTGTAATTATAGCCAGTCATAACGGTAACAATGGCAAAATTCAATATTATCAAAAGTTGGATCTACTTCCCTATTAGAAATTAGAAAGCTTAAGTGTGGAGTGCTTTTAATTAAATCTAGTGCAATCAGTTATCGCGTTCAACCAAAAAATCAAGTGACTGCGTGTAACAAAATTATAATTAAGGGATTTTAGCCAGATTTTAAATTATTTTTATTCAAGTTTTTCTTAATTTTTGTGATTTGGCTATAAAATATCAACAACAACATTAAATTGATGATTTGAACCACTCGTATCGTATTCGGCAACAGAGTGCTAGAGAAAAAGATGCTCTGAGCAGAATCACTGTCACTCATCCGAGTTAAGTCCAATTTATTTTATTTATTTATTTACATATAGTCATTACAGAGCAACCTCATAGACATTTTAATCGTTAAACAAAATATATATAATCATTGTAAGAGCAATTGATTCTTTAATGCACTTGACGAGCAGTTGAAATCAATGAAATTGAAATATTTGTTAAACGCATGACACATTAACGACAACGGTGCGTTTTTCCCATAGGATGTCCTTGCGAATTTAACGTAAAAGAAATTAAAGTTTCTTGTATTCCTCGGTTTAGTGTTAATGTCTAATTCTAGCAACAAATTAGGAGCATCAACTTCATTTTGCAATAGTTTGAATATGAACATGCACTGAAGAATTTCGCGTCTCTTCGACAGAGTTGCTAAACCCAACAGTGACAGTCTTTGTTCGTATGGTGGTAAATTCGATGTGTCAAGCCACGGTAGTTTGCGCAAAACAAATTTAAGGAATCTTTTTTGAACACGCTCAAGTCTAAGAATATGTGTGATACACGTAGGAGACCAAACAATACATCCATATTCGAGAATAGGTCTTACGAATGCATTATACAGAGATAAAATGGCATATGGATCTGATAGTTCAGATGAGAATCTTTTGATTAGCGCTAGCTTTCTCGTTGCGTTATTTATTACAAATTCTCGATGAGGTTCAAAAGTTAATTTCTGATCTAGTAACACTCCAAGGTCTCTGACAGACTCGACTCTTGTCAATAAATTTGAGTTAAAGTTATAACAAATATTTAATAAATTAGAACGACGCGAATAAGTTATAATATTACATTTACTTAAATTAAGGACTAGGAAGTTTTTATTGCACCACTTAAAAAAATGGTCAAGGTCAAGCTGTAAAAAGTTAGCATCAATAGTATTGTCAATAGATTTAAAAATTTTAAAATCGTCGGCATACATTAAAATACGAGAATACTTCAAAACAGCATTTACATCATTTACATATAAAATAAATAAAAGAGGACCAATATGACTACCCTGTGGAACACCCGATGACACTAATATTACGTCAGATATTACTGTCCTGAATTGCACATGTTGCGACCGTCCGGTAAGATACGAATAAATCCACAGTATTAAATTCTCAGGGAAGCCAAGCACACGTAATTTAAAAATCAAAAGGTTATGGTCGAGTTTGTCAAAAGCCCTGGAAAAATCCGTGTATACCGCATCAACCTGTTGTGAATTCAAAAACTTCACATATGTGAAATTTATGAATTCACACAAGTTAGTCGTGGTAGAGCGTTGCCTGACAAAACCGTGCTGATTCACGCTCAAAATATTTTTGCAGTACGGATATAGAAAATCAGCAATCAAACTTTCGAAAAGTTTCGGGATAGCGGATAATTTGGCGATACATCGATAATTATCAACACTATCCTTTTTACCTGATTTATGTAAAGGTATTACATACGAGCTCTTCCAAATGTCAGGAAAAGTATTATTTTTTAATGAAAGATTAAATAGGAGAGTTAACACTTTACATAGACCAGATGCGCATTTTTTTAAAAATATCGCAGGTACACCGTCAGGTCCGGGTGAGCAATTCTCATCTAGTGCCATCAGAGCTTGCAAGACGCTATCCTCGTCAATTAATCGAACGGGAATATCTACTTTATTAAGTGAGTCAAGATAAGAAAAATAATCCAAGTCAATATGATTAGTGCTAGGCGTATAAGCTTCACTAAAATGTGATGCAAACATATTCGATATTTCCTTGGGATTATTAGAAGTCAAGTTATTATAAGTCATAACGCTAGGGTAACCATCAGTTTTCTTTTTTAAATTAATGTAGTTCCAAAACTTTTTTGGGTTATTTTTCATATCATGCTCAACTTGGTTCACATACAATTTATGACATATTAGAATATAAGATTTAAGATCTCGGCGATGCTGACTATACTCAAGATAATCACCGTATTGTTTGGTTTTACGCCATTTTTTGTAAGATCGATTTTTCAAAGTCTTGAGTTTTCTAGTTTCATGATCATACCACGGGGGATTAAAGCTTCTTAAGGAAGACACATATGGGACAAACGTAGATATAATCTCAAGAATATAACTATAAAAAATTTGTACTGCTATGTTACGTCAAAAATTTAGACTAACAATTGCGATTACGATTGCGATTACCATTACGATTACGATTACGATTACGATTACGATTACGATTACGATTACCATTACGATTACGATTACGATTACGATTACGATTACGATTACGATTACGATTACGATTACGATTACGATTACGATTACGATTACGATTACGATTACGATTACGATTACGATTACGATTACGATTACGATTACGATTACGATTACGATTACGATTACGATTACGATTACGATTACGATTACGATTACGATTACGATTACGATTACGATTACGATTACGATTACGATTACGATTACGATTACGATTACGATTACGATTACGATTACGATTACGATTACGATTACGATTGCGATTACGATTGGGATTCCTCCACCAATGAGATCAAAGCTTTTATTTTCCTATCGTTGAAAGCTTTGATCTCATTGATCGAGAAGCTTCAATCGTAATCGCAATCGTTAGTCTGATGATTAGTCCACCGGAGCCGAATAAGCCTGACAATCGATACATCATGTTATCGCAGAATTAATTCCAAGATAGAAATTCCAGCAAAATCGCAAATATAAACGGTCCCTTAAAAAGAAATTTTTCTTATTGAAATTTTACATTATTTTCCTATCACAATATTCCTCAATCTGAATAAATTTGCGGAAACCTTTTTGAATTTGACTGCAAGAAAACGCAATGTTTCTCAAGAGTTTCTCGTCCATGGGTACTTGAAAAGTCGACTAAGCGTGCTATGGTGGTAAATTGCTTTTGAGCACTTAACTGGAAATACTGTAGAATAATAAGCGCGCGCACATACTTCACATTTAATTATAATTACGAGAGATTAGCGATAAAATATTTTCATGGAATTTTTCACGAATCAAAAGCGATCATGTTTGCTGTAGAATCCAACACTGCACTCCAGACTGTTACACCTTGGGGCAAGGTGAACCAACCCGTAGCCGTGGACATTGTCAGGTTAACGATGACGGCCATGCGATGATCGTCTTAACATATTTCCACTAAAGCGGGTGCAGATCAACAGTATTCCTTTGGGGTACCAGAGTTTTAATTTAACTTTACAAAAATGTGCGAACTCCACGGTCGTCGTAACGATCTTTCCACTACCAAACAATTCAAGACGTTGCCATGACCATCTCCAACGAGTTTGCCGGTAAATGCACTTGATATGTGCATAGTTGATAGGTTAAATTATATTGAAGGAGCCATACAGTACCGAAATGAATTGAACATACCTTCGATAAAAGATTAACTTATCCATAAATGAGGTAGACGTAATCCACCGTCTTTTTCCAGTGATTAAAAGCGAACAAACCGCACCGCCCTGAAAAAATTAAAATGGAATAAAAAACATTTAACTTCATAAAAAAAGGAGGAAAATCTCTTAAGCCACACACAGAATGCCGCCCGATTTAAATGATTGAACATAACCTGAACAAAAAGAACAGTGTGGGTCCCATAGGGGAGCCTATCGGAACAACACACTTCTGTTACATGTCTTTCTTGGTTGGATTCCCTCCTGTGCGACGGGCGGCAGCGGAATGTTCGCTCAAGTTGAAAATTATGAGCGAGTAGAAAAAATTTTTACACGAAATGTAATCATATCAAGTACTTGTACTCCTCAGATACTCGCATATACTTAATTTAGTATATATTCGTAGATATCTAAAGCAATGGCTAGAATTAATAAAATAAAATGTGAAGTGTATGTAAGCACTTGAAAGATCATCGATGCATTGAATAAATGAAGTGTATATGGATTGCTATACTATACAAGTACAAGATAATGATAGGAAACGATACTATCCATCCATATGATGCGGTTTTGTTCAACTTGATCGACGTTTTCATGCAGAAATAGTCAAGTGGTTAATTGAGTTTTAATCGTGATTTTGGAATTCTTTTGTTGGAAGCTTTTGTCCATGTCTATCTATAACTCGTATATCTGACAGTTTTCACTAGAAATCACTTGTCCACTTTATTTCATTATCATGTTGCCTTTCTAATATTATTATTATTATTATTATTACTATAGTGATTATATTATTAAGACGACATAGTCGAGTGTTATATAGAAGACATCTCAAGATTTTATTTAAAATGCATTTTATTGCTGATTTATACTCTTATGAAGAAAATGCAATTATTCAGCATATGGCAAATCGTCGAGCGACAGATAACCTTTCTGAAAAATGAAGGCTTTTTTTGATTTAACATAAATTCACATGAAAGAAAAGAATAATCCACGGCAATGTGTTCGAGAATACTCAATTATTGTTGTTTATATTTTTATTTTTCCTACAAAGCAAAACACGATCAACAAAATGCGATGCACTTAAGTAATGCAAATATGGTAAATATTTGCACGTTGATAAAGACGCCAATCGTTCAAGTGGACTGAATTAAAATTTAAATCTAAATTCAATATTTAACACTCACGGGCAAATTTACTTTAAATGAATTACAACTGATTAGTTTTTAATGAAAAGTGAAATATCAATAAATTACCGTGTTTAAAAATGTGGGTAAATTATTTCAGCAATTTGCAAATAATTATCAGGTGAGGAAGAACGCATTCTTTGGATAATTATGTTGCATTTTTAACCCTTTCATACTCAATGTTTCAATATTATTTTTAACCGAAAATCTCAAATGATTTCGACCTCATCCCAAGAGGACGCAGGTTCTCCGCAACTGAGGTTTTTAGCAAGTTATTTATGTTTTTTTTTCATCAGCGCGCTGTAAATACAGTTTAAGGCACCGTTAACACCTAACACTTTTTTCTTCGCAACGAAATTCATCTTGAAAGACGCTCGATCTCGAATTTTTTTCATGTAAATCCGTCCGAATAAATTCAAATTTTGACAACTTTTGCTAAGTGATTGTAAAATTCGCGGAGAAATTCAAGAAAAAATCGCCAAGTATAAACGGGGCCTTGATTAAGTGATGATTAAGTTTTCGGATAGTCTATCGCATTTGTGATGTTATTTAAGCTGCTGGTGTCCCTTTTGTGGGCCTAAACTTGGTTAAAAAAAGCTTGATTTCTAAACTAATTGAAAGAAAAGCTATGCAGAACAAAAAGCTCAAAGTTATTCTAGAGCAGGGCCAGGCAAGCTTTGAAAGTTCTCGGGCATCCACTACCACTGACAAGCGATTTACTTGTTTATTTGGCTTGCTCTCCGAGGCAAGTTCAAACTTTGTTGAAAGCGCTTTTTCGTTATGCTTGGTTTTGACACACTGTTAATTGTTTTACTTTACGTTAAAAAAAAGTTTTGATAATGAAAAACTTTTATATGAAATTTCCAAATTACAATCGGAAAATAAAAATAATTTCATAAAACCAGAAACATTAATTTGATCAATTGATATTTTATGAAATGACTGAAAATGCCTATTTAAATTGTATTTTTTTATTGTTTTAATTTCCTGAAATCATAGTAAACATTGCATTGTGTTATCACACCGAATAAGAAAACAATCATGTCCAAAATTCGTGTCGTCTTTTGAGACAGAACGCTTCATGATTTTCAACAGTGTTAAATTTTTCATAATTTTCAGCAGTGTGAAATACACCACTGCTTCAGTCAATGTCCTAATGACACCTGAGCTAATAAAAATCTCTCGCATAAATGGTCTCACTTAAAACTCAGCAAAGCTCCATGATATGCAAAATGCCCAAGTGGAAGCAGAACGGGTTATATGCAAAGTGAAACAGGTTATTTCTTTCATATGCGTATGTATGCAGTTTGCGTACAAGCCAGAATGAAATGGGTAGCATGAAGAATCGATGGATAGAAGGGCAATTTGAGCCTCGAAGTTGCCCTTGGTGCACATGGCTGCAGAGCGCTGTTCTAGATTAAAAAATTTTGCAAACAAAAATCACGAAATACAATGAGGTTAAGAAAATACGCCTCAGGCGATTTTTTTTTTAAATACAAAGCAAGGTAGTATAAACAATCTTTTTGCAAACAAAATTTTCAATACAAGATTTCTGTTGTGTCAACTGAACTCATTTTACCTACACTTAATTAGCCATTTTAATTATACAAAAAGCTATCATACCTTTTATAATCTACTCATTTCATACGTTTAAAAATATTTACACGAAAAATCCTGCGTGCCATTTACCTAAGCACTTTTTTCCCGATTCCTTTAATAAACTTCGTCAATTTGCCTGACGTTTCTTCTCCAATAATGTTAATAAAAGTTGTCATCGATTTGATATTTGCATAAACATATCATCACCATCTCAGCCATCGTTGTTCACCTTCGATTCTTTCGTGGCTGATTTGTAAACTTATCATGTCTTGAAGTCATTTAAATGTATCCAAAAAAAAAACATAAAACCGACTGGCCAAAAACATTGAACTGTGTGTCTCATTGCATTTTGATCCGATGCAGAAATACTGAACTAAAGACATTAAGGGATTTCACTTTGCCAATATCATCTTAACCATAAACCAAATATATACAAGTACGCATATGTACCTGATGTATGAAATAAAGAAAATGCCCACGCATTTAGTGAATCACACAGTTTTTCTATATTTCGAAATGTTTATCGCATCACAGAAAAACACAAAAAAAAACTCTTGTATTCTTCACCATCATATGCCTAGGATGGACATTTTCTCTTCTTGAATTTCGATTTTTCGAAAAAAATAATCTCAGATATCCGTTGAGTGGCAAATGTTAAGAAATCGCACACGACTGCTGTCTTGATCACAGCAGTGATCTCACCTTTGTTGCTTCCCTACGAATGTCCTGTGCGATATTTCCCAATGATAGAAAAAGGAACTTTATTATATTTTTAATATAAACGTTTACAATTGAGTACTTTATTTGAACGCAACGCGACGTTGATGTTCTTGTTTCGTGTCTTGTACTTTCCTCCCACTTGAATGAATCTCTTGGTAAAATGCTTGTATTGTTCTCCAATTTTGATTTCTTTAAAACTTGTTGTGTTATTGGAGGTATAAAATTACCTGCATGTTAAGCCGTTGGTGGAATTTCTTAGAGTGGGTCCCTCACACACAGTCCCCTGTACGGGAAATATTCAACAAACTCTTTCCTTGTGGTCCACGATTATAAACGAAATTTTCTTTTTTTTTGCGATTTGTCTTGTGTACCTCCTTAGACATGTTCATTTTGCCTACATTAAAAAGTTTCCTCTTATCTGTTGTTGTTGTTGTTTGAATGAAAAACCATAAAAATAATTATTATTAGTACTTGTATTAATAATAAATTTCTACTTATAAACTGTTGGTAGCGTTAATACGTCTGTTTGACTCTTGTGAATCCAGTGATTGCGGACCATGCAAGTATATTTATGAGATATTTTTCATATCTTCGTTAACTAACTTAATATGTTGACGATCATAATAACGATCAAGATCGGTTTATTTCATGACTTCAAGAAATTAATGTTACCGAAATGTTTTTTTTTCACAACTAATATTGTAATGTATATACACTCAGAGAAAAAAAATAGTTAATTTTACTATTTTTGGTAGTTGATGTTGATAATTCTACGAATCTCGATGAACATCCAAAAATAGTTAAAGTTGTTAAAGAATAGTCAAGAAATAGTGCGAAATAGTAACCATGTCTAAAATGCTCTCATTTCGATGTTTACAGCAAAATAATCAATTTTAATTATAACAAATAGTTAAAATACAAATAACTATTTGGTACTATTTGTTTATCGTTTTGTAGTTGAGTTCTCTAATTCCAACTACATAATGATAGGTTTCAGATTTGAAATAATAAAAAAAATTATATAATAGTAAAAATGACAAATTTGTAATAAAATCTATTACAAATTTATTAAAAATTTACTACTTTCTACTGACGCGTCATTTTGCTCCTCGTTTTCGTGTGGTAAAGTTGTGAATTTTTCAAGTGCATTAAATGGAAGAGTCAGATTATCAAGAAGCAGCTGAGGGTGCGCCGATTATTGTGTTGGATCAAACTTCACTGGATCCCCTATTCGTCTTGTTAGATTCTTGGGATTTATTATCTCTATTCAACGGTAAGATTTTTTTGCCTTTTTTTAGTTTTTCCAACATTTTTACTTAGAAATAAAATGCGTTTCTTCCTCAACTTTCCAGAAAAATAAAATCTTAAAGAACTGTGCTAACAAAGATACAGGCGAAGCAAACCATTTGAAAGCGGAGTGTTCTCTAACTGGTATTATTCATTTTTATGCTATTTTGTTGAATAAAAACTATAACAAGTGCAATATTTGCATTAAATCACAGAGCACTAATACAGTTTTTTTTAACTAGACGAACAAATCGAAAATAATAAGAAATTCTTGAAATATCTCCAAGATGATTGGATAAAACGCGTGAGCAAATGGTAAAGTCTACACACGCATATTCATCAATTTCGTATAAAATTAAAGACAAACTAAACGAGAATTTATTCAAAGAAATTAACGGAAATACGACAGAAGGTAATTTTTTTTTTTGTTAGTAAATTTCTCATTTTACATTCTACTTTTTATATAGATTCTCGTGATGCCATCCTCATGCTAATGTGATTTTGAGTTTTTCTTTTGTGATAAATCCTTGTTAAGGTTATTTTTACTGGAAATAAAATATTTTTGTAGCACAACACATTCTGTTTCTTTTTCTGTTGAGTTTCTGTTTTTCAGTAAATTCAGGGCAAAATAATTGAAAAATCATTATTTTTCTAATAATTTTAACTAATTTGTAATAACAGTGATTAGAAAATAGTTGAAAATTACGACTTTTGTAATACACAGTAACTATTTTAAAGTAATTTCAAACACAAAATAATTATTTTGAGTCTGAATTTCTACTATTTCGCAGTAGACTTGATGAAAAAATAATTGTTTTTTAATAAATATAACTATTTTAAAATTAAATCTATAATAAAATAATTAAAAGTAATGATTATGCAATAAAATTTTACTACTAATGTAATCTGGCAAGAACTATTTTATTGTAATTATTTACAATTTTATATTGTGATCAACTATTCTTTATAATAAAAATCAACTACAAAAGTGATAGTCACGATTTGCCATTACTAAATAATTGAAAAGTTGTTAAAAACAACTATTTTTTTTCTCTGCGTGTAGACATGTATCTGTGCAGCGATTAGATAAATTTTATTTACAAAATTTCCTCCAACATTAGTTTTGTTATAAGAACTTGACAGGGAATCGTTTGTTACACAGAAATTTGTAGAGATTCAGAAATACCTGTTGGGGCGAAAGATTCGTGCTCTTTGAGAAACTCGGTAATGTGATCGATGCGGAACTCAAACATTTTTCGAAGTGTCTACACCTCAGATACATCGTTTCTCCTAGAATTTGATTCAAGTCCAACAACTAATATAAATCGATTCAAGTTTTAATACTCTTTTGTATACATTTTTCTCACTATATTTATTTACATGTTATTTGTGGGCAGATAGAAAATTGTACAATTTTTTCCATGTTTTGATTTTAATTTAACGTAAACTCGTAGAAATCATGCTTGTACCCAAAAACTTTTTTCAAATAAATGTTATTTAGTCAAATAGGGAAAAAAACGATAAATGATGATCAAATATTTTAAAGTCGCGATCAAAATTTTACACCAAAACCTTTATTTAACAATTTTCTTTTATTTTTGTTTTTATTTCTGACTTTTTTATTAACCGATTGCTCTTTATCTTCACACAGATTCAAACTACGAGATGTGCAGTCGTAAGTAAAATTAAGTCATTTTAAATTTTTAAAAAAGTTTTTTTTACTGTTAAAATTTTGTGTTCAAAAAATAGTCAAATATTTTTTTTTATCGTCTGGAAAGATAAAGAGCAATAAAAATAATATTTTTGTGCATATTCTTTATATCTTATAATACGATGAATTACATATATCTCATTAAAAATCTTTTTTTTTGTTGGTTGAATCAGTTTTGTGAAATGGTTTTTCAGCTACTTTAAGGGGGTCACAACCGCATCGAAGTCTATACAAAATGTTAAAAGATGCTACACCAAAACGAAAAAACTCATACATAATAGCCGTTTTGTTAATGTTCCGATTAACACATTGACTGCCATGGCTATCATTTTTGATAGCCAGTGAAAATTGGCACTATGATTCATGAGCGGCCAAGGCTATCATTTTCGATAGCTGGGTCTACAATCTACATGCATACATACATACATTCATACATTCGTACATTCTACATACGTCTACATGTATTGGCATCTCCCTTACATTTTTGCAAAATGCCGCTAGATTCTTTCAGATTTCGGATAATAGCTTTAATATAATGGAAATAGTATTCAATATTCACACACCTATGAAAGCAAAGACGCAAGCTGAGACACGCACCGAGGGATTTTTTTTATTTCCCACTAACTCAGAAAGCAGATCAGATCATGATCCCGGTAAAAAGCTAATAAACAATTGGCCCAACACAACATTTACGGCGACATTTCAGATTTTAAACTCATAGGACTCTATGCTTCTATATACAATCAATCCGACCAACTTTACAGCCGTAAAAAGTTTAATCGAATTTAACTTTTGTCGGCCAGCTCGCATACAAAATTTAGTGGTTGATTCAAAATGAAATCTTATGGGGATGTCATAAAATCTAAATTTCTTCAATTAAAGCAAGTATTAGGAAATATAGTTCGTATGCTGTGTTGCTTAGATTGTATGATAATTGAGTACAAAAAATGTTATATGTATGTAGCTTACTGACTGTCAAAATTCAAATGAAAGAAATAAAGAATAATCAAGACCAAGGAATGAAAAAATGAATTTCGAAGAACAATTAATTGAGTGCGTGCAACAATAATTAAAATAAAATTAAAACAAACACAACTAACATGAACACAACGGTCAACCCACAAAGATTTTATTATTTACTTACGTTAATTACATTGGTTACGTAATTTACATTAAGGATGTCCAATTAGTTACTAATATTTTTTGCTTCTGTCAAAATTGTGCGATTTTTTTAATAGAAGATGTAAACACTTAAAATCGTCATAAAAAACAATACTGCTTTCTGTTTTACCTCGTAGACATCATGTAACTTAAATTTCCTGTAAAAGTGATCCTTTTCGAAAAATTTTGTGCAAAACGTTCTTCCATCAGTTGAATATCAGTTTGCCATGTATATGAGAGGATCTATGTCTAAACAAATTTTCGCCGGCGATTTTATCCCTTAATTTTTCCCCAAAAAATTTATCCGCTCTTGCCTACCAACTGTTAATTTTATTTCCTTTGGGAATGGTGTTTGGCACATATTTAAATTTTGAGTCATAGAATATTTTTCACGTTATTAGTCACGTCGACGATCAAGTTTTGAATATATCATACACAAAATATTTAACCCATTTAATAGTACTTTATGTGGAAAATAGTTCCAGATCTTCTCCCATAAGTATTACAGAATATCCATCAAGAAAAAGGCTGAAAAATCAATGAGCGATCATCGGCTCCAGTCTAGATGTCATGCTGGTCAAAGTTCTTCCCAAGCCATTTCTGTTGATTACCCAATCATAGTTAGTTGAAAATATTGGCTTTTTGAATCCATCTTACAGCAACAACGATGGGTCTAGAGTAGAGAGTAGATCAGCCGACGACCATAATCGATAATGGTTCTTCTTTGCTTTGTTGCTTTTTTTCCCTCGATGTTAACCAAACCTTAGTATATCGAAGGAATCATAATAAAAATAATACTGAAAAAAAAATGTGAAGAAAAACCTCCAAGTAAATTTTACTTCTTTCGAGCATAGTTAAGTTGGCTCTCAAAAGACCATTTATACGGAGCAAAAGACCATTGGGGATCTCATCTCGTCTGACGAAGGCGAAAAAATCGTGCGGCCAAAAACGCTGGAAACATACCAGCGAACAGACACAAAATGATGGATCACCAATCAAAGAACACATCCAATAGAAGAGAAAGAGTTAAAGACTGGGCCGCTTTAACCTTTCGGGTCAAGGCAAGTTAAACATAGAAAAAATATCTTCTTTTTTCCTCAATCTCGTCCAATGTAACATACTCGCCTGTATACGAAATTTTTAAAGAAGATGAACATAAGAAATTTAGCTAAATAACCACCCAAATAGGGTAAAAAGTTACGATGGAAAACAATCTTAAAACAATAACTGAACATATAATAAGTTAAACGTGAAAATCGTTGGCAATAGCACGTCTTACCTTCATCATTATCGAGTTCTGGTTTCAACTCATTATGGGTTTGATTTTTGCCTTACAGAATTTTTACCTTTTAGTCCTTTTGGATCTTCACGTGGATCGTGGATTGTGGATCGTGGATTGGCACGTAGTTTGTGTTTTCGAACAAAAAAACAATAATTTTTTTGTAGACTGGATTTTTAATACAAATATTTTATAGTTTAAATCTTGTAATTATTCGTAGCCTAGTATAAAACATTTTCTAAGGGGCTCTTTACATTCGCAATTTTTGTAAAAACTTCTGTGATTCCTCGACAAATGTTTATCTAATGCAGAATCTACTAGAATTTTTGGTGTTTTGATCGTATCTGCCACTAGAATTGTATGAAATCACATAGTAATGTAATGAATTTTTGGAAGGTTTTGCAGTCCATACACATTTTCATGGCTTCACTCTTCGATGTATTAGTGTATCTGTGTTGGGTGCATGCTCACCTCGCAGTATTCGTTCCTTCGTCTGTGACGTAGACACCATTCGTTGACGTCTGCGGGTAAATGACAAATCGTATGCTGGGATCAGACATTTCTAGTTTTACTGGGCAACATGACAAAAAATTGTGCAATGACTTAAGACCTCCTCCAAACAAACCAAGCAGCTTTTTGCAATTTTCTCGAAAACGGTTAGTCATATCGAAAAATTTATAAAGGCAAAATCAATTCAGAATGTGATTTTATATAATCGTCCCCTACATCAAAATTCAATCGGACCAATCCTTCTTTCTTCCCCAATACAAATGGGATTTTTTTGTTATAAAAACTTTGTACCAATATGTTTAAGGTACACTCAGAAAAATGGAGGCTAACTCGACGACCTACATACGGCGCAATTGGTCTCGGGCAGGCGCGCGTTCGCCTGCATGTGGGCAAGTAAAACTGAGTTGACCTGTGGTCGGAGAAATTCTGAAATTAAGCCACCAGCAGGTGAAGTAGAGCATTGGGAGCTGCACGAGTTGACCTTCGATAGTTAACTCTGACCGCTAGCTGGCTTACAGACACCTCTGTAAGGTCAGAGTTAACCTGACAAAAAGTTGACCTGGACATTTTTCTGAGTGTATGTAGTTTGCAAAATTCATTGACTTTTTTTCCAAGAATGTCCCTCAGGTTTTTCAATTTTTTAGCTTCCAAGAAAACCAAAACTGTTAGACGAAATTTTAATAATTAAAAATCTAAATTTATGATTATCCGATGCTCAACAAATCGTCATGAGTTCCTTATATTATTCCAGTCGATCAAAAGATTCAGGCTAAGCCATCAGACCCGACACGAATTCACATCCTCCGCAGAAAATCTACACCGTTCGTAAATTTACGAATTTAATACGGAAAGCCCACGGATAACACCAAAAAATATTTTCTCAGCTCTTCGATATTTTTGTTCTTGTTTTGTTTTATTTTTTCAACGTTTTAGTGCTTGTCGCCGTAGACTTTAAACCCCAAATAATAAATAAAATGCCACAGAAGGTCCCGATTACGAAAAAAGTAATAATAATATCACACCGGGGAGAAAAAGGCCGTTGCGAGTTGTGGAGACATCATTCGAACGCATATCTCCTTCATTCAGCGCATTATATATGTAAACTTTCCACCAAGCTGAGTATTTATGAATTCAGCTCATAATTTAAGCGATTACACACTGCACAAGAATAAATTTCGCCTTATTTTAAATGTTTTTGTAAAGACACCAAGTGCCAGCCAGCCCCCGTCGGCCTTGTCCAAGAGACAACCTGATCGACATGTTCCACGATTATAACAAAGACATTGAATCTGATCATCTTTGGATTTCTCAGGTTTTACTTAATTTTGTATATGAACTTTCGTAAAAAACACCATATTTGATCCCTTGCTATCTATTCTATGCCAGTCGTTTGGATTGTATGCGTATGAGACCCAGCATTTATGCAAAATAATCATCACGCTAAGAGTTCAAGAAATCATTAAATGTATTTTCTTACCACATTCCCTTCGTGAACTGAAGTAGAAGTCCGCCCGGGGTGGTTTCCGGACTTAGATGCTACAAATGCAAAAACACGAAAAAATAAAATAAAATGCGAAGAAAAATTAAAACTTTTCTTGCCAAATAAAATATTCCAACTGCAATCTTTTGGTATAAATTTTGTAGTTTTATTGAAATTTTGTAGTTTATATGCAGACAAAGTGCACCGAGAATAAATTTCTTGCACGGACTCTTGGCGTTTTACTAGCGGTAAGTGGTGGGGCGGCAACATAGCTGAGCGGCCGCAACTGACGACGCTTAATAACACAGAATTTTTCTATCCATTTCAATCGTGCGAATCTTACAACGAGGATACGTGTTTGAATTAAAAAGGAGACTTCAAATTGAATAAGAAAAAATAAAACTTTTGGAATCTCGTGAAGGTTGATGCCACACCACGTATCCATTTCAGATACGAATTCGCCATAAGTGAACAACTTTAAAACTAAACTAGTTGAGAATGTTGATAAATAATGTAATCTAATAAAGATTTGAAAAATATTGGTTTGTTTTTCAAACAAAATTTCTACTTGTCATGTTTCGGAATGGTTAAAGTTGATTTTTCTCTGTTTCGATTAATTTAATAAAAACTATAAACAAACTAAACTCTGTGCATACAGGTATCTCCGAGATTTGTAGTGGCTTGATGTGTGAAACCAAATATTAGCGCGAAATAATTTTTTAAATATCACAAAAAATTGGACATTTAAAGCACAGAAATAATAAAGATCTTTGATAATGAAATTACTGGTTTTTTTAACGATATTAAGCTTGCGAAAAACCGGTGTCAGATTTGAAAACAGTTAAAAACAATCAAATAAGTAATTTTGTATTCTGTAAACTGCACTCATAGATTTTTGTGCAGGATGATGTTCTTTAAATGGCCGTAACTTTTTCATTTTTTAAGATAAGACAAAATATAAAATGTCATTGGAAAGAGCCACGTTGGCTGCCATGTGAGTCACCGGTGTACACACACTATTGTCATTACCGTCAGTTTCTCAAGTTCCATGGTTGAGTCCAGTCGTTAAATTGATCTTACTATACATTCCTATAGTTTCGATGTTCACTGGTGCCTCACAGTGTGCAAAAGTGAAATAAGAGTTTGAGTCACCGGTGACTCACAAAGTACAGAAATGATTTTTGCGTTTTTTCCCAGTGTATACTAGCGGAGTAAGCGTTTTTTTGGCTGGTAGCCAACGTGTTAAAAATCGGTATCATAGGCTTTTGAAGAAAACTGGACATAGTGCAGTTTACCTGCGGGCTTCAGAATTAAAGCACTATGTATTTTGACCTCAAATTTCAGTAGAAGATTCAATGTGAATGACTTCGATGGTATACTCCTTACGCATTCTTGAAATAAGACCACAAATGCGATTTTTTGAAATCACCCTTTTGAAGCTAGTCCATGCCAAATTTCAGTCAAATCGGTTCTACTATTCACGTAAAAGTTATTATTGTTTTACGTAAACAGTAGAACAAATGTCTGACTGTTTTTGTTCAAAACTCAAAGAAGTGAATCCACGTGAAGTGACCGAGTAAAAAAATTTTTGTCTTGGATTTGTTTCATTTGGCTCTCCTTATAACCCCCAGAGCTTGCTAAAAATGCAAAATTTTAAATTTTTACTTAAAGCAGTTCCAGATTTACATCACTTTGAAATCCTTTAACACATTGACTGTCATGGCTATCATTTTTGATAGCCAGTGAAAATTGGCAATCTGATTCATGAGCGGCCAAGGCTATCATTTTCGATAGCTGGGTCTACAATCTACATGCATACATACATACATTCATACATACGGACAATCTACATACATACATCTATATGTATTGGCATCTCCCTTACATTTTTGCAAAATTGGTCTGGCAGTCAACGTGTTAATAAACGCAACTTTCTGGTAAGGGGCTCTCCATAAAATAGTGTGACGGCGGTAATAAACTCCAAACAAAAAATCGCGAAAAAGCTTGACCTAATGGGGTGGTAGGGATTATGAACAGCCGAAAATTAAAATTGAAAAAAAAATCACATATAAACTTTCATAACTTGAAAATAGGACTGAAAAAGGATCAATTTTCTTTTTGGATTTAAAAAAAAAATTGAACTTTTGATTTTCTAATCACAAGTCACAACCTGTATAGGGATTTTGGCACAAAAAATGATAATTTTTCATTTATTTTTTGCGTAATATATGAAATGGGAAGTTTTTCAAATCTCACTGTAATGCGATACAAGGGTATATTTGCTCTGAGGGTACATTAGGTGAGCTAAAATTGAAAGAAATTCAAAACAAAAAAATGTTAATTAGTTCAATTGGAATTAATTCACATATGGGCAGGAATTTTCACATATCTACACATATTTGGTTCTCGCCTGATCGAGCTTTTATACAATTTTTCATTTCAAAAATGTGAATAAACCTAAATAAAACTAAATTCTTTATCTCTAAGCATTTATGTATTATTTCTTCTTTGACATAATAAGCGCCATAATTCCCTAATCATATCTATTTAAAAAATTATGCTCTACGTGACACAGAACAGTAAATTGTCTAACAACAATCATAAAACATTTTTAGGCGCCATCAAAGCCATAATGTGAAGACATAAAAACAAGGTCAGAGGACAAATGCTAATATGCATCACAATATTGACCCAAAACAAAAATTTCACCATCAGCCAAAAATTTATTAAACATAAAACTGATCGGTTTATGATCGAAAAAATGAATATTTCAAATCTGCTATCGGGGACAACTAGACGAAAACTAAAGAACCCAATGAATCATGCATGGACAAATTTCCATAAAGTTTAACACCAGAACAATATAAATTACACAAGTAATGAAAAAACTAACAATATAAGTTTATTAAAATCCCGCTCGATCTGTCTATCATATATTACGGTTCAAGTGTCTTATTTTGGTAATTGCATTTATACACCATTCATATGCTACACATGCTAACCAATTTTGATCTGCGTAGCATCGATCAACCCCTCGATCAAGAAAAAAAAACTTACTCGAATAACGACGGACACATCTTCCAATATAAACACAAGGAAATGTCAGAACGGTTTTTAAATCATCATAACTCATACGTTATTATGTGGTATTTTGATTTGTATACTGAAAATTTAAGATATGAAAGAAATCAACTCGTTTACAGCAACGCTCGTTGTACGTTTTTGAGTGCATTTTGAACCATCAATTTTGAATCTAGGCGCGCATGCGTAAGTGGTGCATTTTATACTATTGCACCGCCATTACTTGGATCGCGCCATTAACAGCATAAAACATCGATCGTCGATGGCGGCGGCGGCGGCCACTCGTGATCATCATGCTGCCTATGTTGCGTATCAAAGATTTAAACCATTCTCCGCCACCGTCTGTCCGCACCCGCACTATTAATATTGGCAGTTCGTTGATGTATCAACTGCGAGGCTTGAGATAGATTGGACTTCAAGTGCATTTTGAAAATTTATTTCTTAATTAAGATTATTTATTAGGTCGAAAATTGATTAAAAGTGCTTTTTAATTAATGCACCCAACTGCCACCCCGATCATGGCGTCTTTTTGTTGCTGTCGGCATCATGGGGTGGTGATAACGTTTTCGTATCAAATTTAGTGCCATTTATGGGATAGTTTATGACCATTACTTCGCCGTTGATATTGGTTTTAATTAATAAAACTGCAATCTATGTAATACTTTCATATTCACACTGATCTTCAATGAGTAAATCATATTTAAACATTAGTTTTACGAGCTTTTAAATAAAAACAACTTCTACAATTGAACAAAAACAATCAGAAAATAGCCTATTATGACAACTTATTGACTGATTTCGTTAGAACTTTTACAAAAAACACATTTATGTAGAGCGGGGTAGGTTCTTGGGACGCAAACTTCGGTACGTCGCGTCGGTTGTATAAGAAAATGCAATTTTAATGTAAAATTCAAAACGATTAAAAAAATTATTTTTGACCCCAAAACTTTTGTGATTTTAAAAAAATTTTGTTGAAGTTTAATTACAAAATTTGTAATATTGGTTTGGAACGCTTTATAATATAAAAATTTCTACTTTCTTATACAAAGTATAATAAAGAATTCAACAACCTCGGCGCTACAGCTCTCGAAGAGCCTGCGCCTCCTCAATTAAGGTTTCATAACAATTTTTCCCTACTTCGCACCTACAGTTTTACATGAATTGCGAGCCATGGATGAATTACAACATTTGTAAGGGTTTTTTACGTTGCAACCCATCAACAGCAAAGACCGTGACAGCAATCTAGACCAGGGGTCATCAAAGTAACTGTCGCTTCCTTTACAATCAAAATTTGTAACCACTACACATTAAAATACAGCACCGATTCCAACTCCGAAGCACGGTTGAAACCGCAACACACAAGCATTACAGCACACAATAAAAGGTCGATTATAGGGCTACGCTGTTAAAGCCAATCTGTGTGATGAGCCAGCCGAGCCACTAGCTGATGATGCTTGATCTAGACCGATAATGTCGTTAGCACCAAGCGGAAACTATCACTACTCACTTCGTAAAGCAAGTTAAGTGGACTTGAAACACAGCGTGCGACAGTCGGGAATATCGACCTCCGAAATACGGGTCAAGTACTTTACCACTTGGACTACGCTGGAATAATAAAGAATTGCGCAAAATTCAGAGTTTGAAGTTTTTCATGAATAAGAAAAAACTTTTATGCTCGAAATTTTTTTAATAAAAAATTGCATTTATGAAAAATTTCGAGCATAAAAATTTTCGTATTCATGAAAATTTTCGAGCTCTGAATTTTTCGTAAAAAACATTTTCCGAGCACTCCTGAGTCAATTGGAGCATTATTACAAAAATGTCTGCCAATTTTTACGAATTGCTTGCAAATTAACGGTTTTTTTTCAAAAAACAGTTAAAGAAAGCATTAAAGATATTTAAATTCTCTATTTGTGTTTTAACCATTGAACCATTTCTGATTCATGGTTTTCTTGACCTTCTAGCAATGAATAATCCTATTGGAATTTCTTGGCTTAAAACATGATTTTTTAAAACATGATTTTTTTTACAAAATCTGAAAAATTTCGATAATGGTAAAAGATATCGATTTACTAAAAAAGACAAAAATATAGAAAATTTTATGGCTTATAGGTCTGCAAAAACAAAAAATAATATAACAAAAATATTATATTATTTTTGTGGATGTTTTCACATCCAATTTCCCCCGAATAGGTCAGGCATGTTTGCCCTGAAAACCCATCAGGAGCCTGTTTCTGGTATGGAAGCTGGCTCACCGTCATCAGAGCCTGCTTTACCAGCTTCCACGCAGGCTTGCAGGATTTTGGTGGGAAAAAAATCATGTTTTTCAAATATTTTTCTAAAATATTTTATTCGTCGTGTTATAAATTGCGCAGGAATGTGGATTTTGTATAATAAAGTCAGGTGCTGTTCACATCAGATATTTTTTTCAATATCCTTAAAAGAAAACACTTTGGATACACATTTAGGTTCTTCTTAGGGATTGTCTATAAAATATGTGACACAATTTTGGGGGAAGGTCTGCAATAGTGTGACGATGGCATTAACACCCATACCAAAAAATTAGCGTGATGTAATTTATAGATTGTCCCTTAAGTAATTAGGCATAAGGATTTTCATAGTAAAAATTTTCTACAGTCAACAAACTAATAATTTACACGCTACTAATTTAGGAGTTATCCAATTTTATTAATGTGGCTGATTCTAAAATGTAACTATTTAGGACACACTTTGATAAATCAATCATTTTTTCTAAAAGCTAAAAAATTCTATTTCTGATAGACTTCAACAACCACGATCTACTTCGTACTTGATGAGTTCAGCTTTAATCTTCTAGCCATTATCATGATGGTCGCGTAATTGGTAGAGACTTATGCAGTAGTTAAATCTATTATTCACCTAGGAAATGTGGTCTGATAGAGCGGGCAACCTTTTATTATATGTGATTTTTATTTCTTTTAAACAATTCAATATAAATAATGTAAATGGGTGTGTACCCATCATGTATATATATATGAATTTGTATGACATCCTATATCTGTGTTTACTCGAATTCATTGCAAATTACGAGTATAAAGGTAGACCTCGGGTGAATCGAGTCAAATCGAGAAACAGTAAAAGAGATATGTGTAATTGACCTGATCCTGGGCCAGGGTACGGGGGATGTCGGGGCTGCTTGCGGTATGGGGGACCAATATATCCTCGTACATTATTAGTGTCGGTACCTACTATACGTGGAAATAAATAAGCATAATTTTATTCGGACGATAAATGTTTAACAAGTCATTTAATATATAGTTCTGTGATTTATAGACCACACCATTAAAATCGTGTTATTTTAATCGGATTTTAATATATGTGCATGCGACTCCATTTTTATGTATAATTTCCATTGCAATACAACTCCGTAGTGAATTACACAAAGTTTTTAAATAGATTTTCATATTCGTTTCGTTTGTTTTGTCCCACTCTATCTGCTGTAATTGTTGTTGTCTCTGTTTATTTTTTCGATGCAGAATGATGACGGGATTTTATGAGTTTAAATATGTTGTTTAAATTGCAATACTGCAATAAGGATAGAATATTAAAGTATTTTTTAAGTATTCATTATTTAGATCTACACCAAGTGAAATTGTTATTATGATTAACTACAAAAACTGTAAAATCATAGTATTCTATAGGTATTTCATGGATTTATATTAAATAAGTTTATTGCTTGAAGATTATAATTAGTTGTTCACGTGGATTAAATAAGAGGATACTCGAGTGGGTAAAACCAATGATTTGTTTTGATTTGGTGTCTTCCAAATATGACTTCAAAAAATCTCTGAAATTCTAGGTTGATTCAGAATTATTTTAATAATATTATATAACCTGAAGAAAATCAATTGAAAATACTCAACAAAAAAGGAATCTTCTATCTAATTAAAACATCAAAAATATTGTATAAAAAATCAGAAAAAAAAACCTAAAAGTTGAAAAAAAACCCACCTTACATTATCTAAATCATTGAACGCTTGCGTTGTCACGAATGCAGGAAGTAATCAAGCTCTTAGATACCCGTTGATTTTATTTGAAAGTAGGAAAATTTCCAAACAATATGGCACTGAAGCGTGCTAACTGCAAAGCTAAAAGTTGAGTTAATCTAGATCACCATATAAACAAAATATATTCAAATAGATTATCTTTTATCCATAGCAGTTACATACATAATTACGAGTATACAGAGAGTGTTTCCCTATGAAATAAGTAAATATCAAGTTAGTTTTATGCTAAAGTTTTACTTGTCTTATGAACCTGACAGTTAACCCAAGAAGAAAAGGAGTAATTGTGTGTACTTCATGTCGTTATGCCAGTGAGCAATTCACTTAATTAGCTATGCACATACCTAAGCACACACTTAACAGACCAGAACTGGGCAAATATTTGCCAAAGACACACTTTCACTCCATACCAAAGTAGGCAGGCATTCAAGAAGCTTTAACACTTTTCATTATAAATGAATAAATAGATATAAGACAAACCAACACAAATATATATAGTTAAATATAGTTACCCGATGCCATGTAAGAATACAAAGATTCAACATCAACAATCAAACATACGACGACTTCACGCCGCCCATTAATATTAAGACACGGGAGCCTATTTAAGCACCCCTAATTATTTACCAAGTACTTGTCCTTTAAGGTGTGTTACATCGCTATCCAGGTGAATCATCAATCTCAAGGAGTACCGAATCAAGTCATATCTTCGTCTCTTCAGCCAACACTCTGTGTTTGCACAGAATTTCAAACCACATGAACACTTCTAGCATTTAAGAACTTATAAAGTGCTGTTTAAAAATGGCTAAAGATCTAGGAATCCAAATTTGAAAGTATCACTAACCTGACAAAAAGTTCGAAAATTCTAAAAAAATTAGAATAAAATTTAGGTTTTTCGGAATATTTGGCTCTCGTTTTAAATCAGCCTTGCATTCTATTAGAGTTAAATAACTTTGTAAGCATTGCCCTGACAAACATACTCAGGTATAGCATTGTTTTATATTTCTAATATGGCAAAAATCAAACTGATGTTGCAACAAAAGCCTTTTGTAGCAAAATTAGAGACTAAATTTATTTAAAAAGTTGTGAAAATATCGTAGCTGCGAGCCATATTTTTTAAAATCTAGGAAAAAATAATAAGGGTATTCACAGTCCTCTTTTAAATTGCGAGCAATTTTACCGCTCGGTAATTCAGTCAAATTTAACAGATTTTTACCGAGACGGTAATTTGGTTCATGTAAAAATGAATTACCGGATTCGGTAATTGTAGACATGCCTTGAGTCGTGTTTTCCGGCCCGGTTATTCGGTATCAAGAATCAACCGCGAGTGGCGCTAGTAATGTTTTTAGTTGTCAAATTTTCTCGCTGGTTTTTTGTTAATCTCATCGGACTGCAAATTTTTTCAATTTTGATAGCCGTTGCCACAATAGAAATTCAAAAGAATACATCAAACATGGATTTAAAGGTATGTGACATATTTTACAATCAAATCCGCAGTTCATGATTTGGTCACGTATCAAATAAAAGCGCTGTTCTCAAATCTGTGCTGTGGGATGTTCACAGCAGAATATTTTCAGTCGTTTAATATTACCGAAAACACCGAATACCCAAAATTAAAAGAGGACTGTGAATACCCTTAATGTCTTTTTGCTAGTGCTGTTTTTTAAATTTATATCCAATACCTAGTAGTGTTTGCGATCGAAATATGAAGTATGAAAAAATTCAATAGTCTTGATAGTTGAAAAATTATGAATCTTTAATGCCTCTTTTAGGTACAAAATATTTCAAAATCCCACAGATTTCCGAAAACCAATCGACTTCCTTGGTTGAACTGTTGGCCTGTGGAATTCGATTGGTTCCCTTTTGTTCAACTATACAAGGTCTCTGTCCAACTGAGGAAAGTAAAGTTTAATTGTGTTAGGTAAATTTTATACAAACTTTACAACTATTATAGAGTTAACACATCTGTGACAGGGAATACTTCGTTTCTGGTTGCTATACACTCGGTGTAAATTGTTACTGAAACTTTACCTGGACGAGTTGTAAAACGTTGTAAAGCATTGTAAATTCCTACCTCCGAATCGATGTGAACTTTATCCGTCAGAGACCGGGCAAAATTCACTTGTCGAAAAAATCGACTCCTGTTGGTGAACTTTTTTCTCTGAGTGTAGGGCATATTAGATTTTGTTGGTCATAATATTGAACTTTTCTGTGCAACGACATTTCCCTTTTGTAAACTTTGCGGTCTAAATCCACTTCCGTTTTTGTGGTCTAAAACAAATACTTGCAGATAGCAAAGAATTCGTATGCAACGGATAGAACTTTAGGCCTCCTTATACGCTCGGAATTTATTTATTCATGAATTCTCGTAGGCTGGTAGGCATAAAGTAAACATAGAGCAAAGAAAATGAACGTCAACCGTGAAGGTAAGAAAAAAGTTGTGAGTAGACAGATTGCTCTTGAGAGTCTGGAGAAGTCATAACGAAAATCTCGTAGAATTTAAATAAACTAAAATTTCTGTAATTCTGGTTATTTGAGAGTACCATCGGAAAAAAGCTAAAGTCTGTAGTATAGTTGATTGCATTATCTTTAAAAAAAAATTCAAGAATACTCCTTTCGTTGGCGGTGATTTTTCATCCAACCATTAGTGAATTAAAATGAAAATTAACTAAGCAGTCACTCAAAGGACGCACCAAATAATCAGCATAGGTTAAAATAGAGCCTAAATAAATCGAAAAGTTAGGGAAAACGTGTTGACTAGAGTGCTTGTGACGAAAGCATAGGGCGGGGTGAATTCTGTCGCTTACGCAGTCCGACAGACTTGATGGATTACCTTAACTGATTTTAATTTATTTATTTATTCAACACCATGAATTAAACTATTATTTCGAACACCCTCAATCCCCGGCCTATGGTCGAGTTTTGCGCTACAGAAACTGATGTGACACCCCTATTGCCTGGCCTACAAGTTGCAGAACGCTAACATTTTCCAACCCAATGTTTAATTTTTGTGAATGTTTGCTTTACTCGATACCCACACAGATGCCACTATAAGCATAAGTTTGGGGTAGTTTTTTTTTCCTACTGAATAACTTTGACTAACATCATCAACATCAAGGCACGCACCAATCCGAATACTCAAAGAATACATTGGATGACTACATTTTCAAATAACCAGTGAAGAAACAGTTTCCCTCTATTTTTTCGCCTTAAAGAAAATTTTCCTGTGTTTATTATTTGTAGCGAAATGACTAAAAATGACTTTTGTGGGTACATTAACTGCTTTAAATATTGTTTATATTACCTTCTTAACACACCGTCAAATTTCACCCTGGAGAAAGTTTCACCCCAATGAAATGCATTTTTGATGTTTTTATAAGCACTGAAGACGTCATAAAAACACCATAATGCAATAAAATTAAAATTGTATTTTGAAAATTTAATGATTCTATTGTAAATTCGTTACCCTCTATTGATGTGATATTCATGATATTCATGCTAATGTTTGTTTTTATTTTTCAGGTGATGCCAGTAATGCTAGTATAGGTAGTGGTGAAGGTACGGGGGAAGAAGACGATGATGCAAATGGCAAAAAGAACCAAAAGAAACGTGGCATTTTCCCAAAAGTAGCAACAAATATTTTAAGAGCGTGGCTGTTTCAACATTTAACGGTAAGTCGAAATTTACAAATAAAAATCTGTTTTTTTCATGCATTTCATCCAAGTCTCGAATACATACACCTACTACTGTTTCTTACACTACTTGCGATTTTCTTTTAAGTGAAAAGCTTTAAAAAAAGTTAACCCTTTAATTTTTTCTACGCTGAAGTGATTTAGGGCAATATTTAGAAAATGTTCAATGGTTGGTTTTTTCATAAGAAATGATCATTAGAAAAAACTAGTTTTGAAATTATCCCACAAAACGTTACACCCAACATTGATTTGTATTCAACAAACCAATGAGTACAAATAGTTATGCGTTTCTAGAATTCTAAAGTCTTCCGATGTTGAGATTCATTTCCGGTTTTCATGTAATATTTTTCCTCTATACTGAAACTAAAAAAAAAATTTGTTGAACGAATCTTATCTCATGTCTATGCAGTGAAACTTTACTAAAAATATAAAAGGGGAACCAAGCCATGGACAAGAAAATAATAATCCCGGAAAAGTAAGCTTTGAAAGGATCAACCTAAATCCATTGGAGAATATTTTCTTCTAAATAGAGATATGTTTTATGATAAATTGAGCAAGAACATGTTCAATGTACGGCATACAGTATACATACATGAAAACGGACAGAAAATGGAAAATATTTCCGAATTTATAACTCAGGCAAACGGAAAAGATGAAGGGCAGCATTGAGAGATAAAAGTATCAAATTTACACAGAAATGGACATCGATTTTCCGGACAAAAAAAATTTCATGAAAAAAATACACACTCGTTTGTTGTTGATGCAAGTAGATTGAAAATAAAAAAAAATATAAGAGAAGCAAATATTTTTGGTGTCAAACCGATTGAAAGAAGGAAATGAAATTTGCTGTGTAAATCCTGGACATTTGAAGAAGTTTATGATATAAAGTTCTGACTTTTTTCTTTTTGCTGTAGAAAGACTTTTTTGCTGTAAAAAGACTTTTTTGCTGTAGAAAGACTTTTTTTTTGCTGTGAAGTTTTTTGCATCAAAACATTAAACAAACACGTATAAACTCAAATGAGTTAAAGATTCGGTAGTCAATATTTCACATATTTTCAATGTGCAAATTAATTTTAATTTCTTTCCTCTTCCTGGGAAAAAATATTCTAGGATCATATAAATATGCCGATTTCAAGTCTAAAATCCGTCCCGTTCCATTAGACATTAAATTAGAGGAATAGCAGTTTTTTTGTTCCTGAAAATTATGCAACATTTACTAATACGAGGGCAGTCCGATAAGTACTTAGCCTACAAAAAAAACGAAAATTTTGGAAAAGTGACCATTTATTTCTCAACATAGTCTCCTTTTAGCTCGATACACTTGACCCAGCGATGCTCCAACTTCTTTAACCCGTCTGAAAAATACGTTTTCTCGAGGTCTGCAAAGTAGGCCTCCGTAGCGGCGATGACCTCCTCATTCGACTCAAATTTCTGCCCGGCGAGTGACTTTTTCAAGTTTGGAAACAAAAAGAAGTCACACGGGGCCAAATCTAGAGAATACGGTGGATGGGGCAGCAGTTCGTAGCCCAATTCGACCAATTTGGCCGTGGCGACGGCGGAGGTGTGAGCCGGTGAGTTGTCATGGTGGAAGAGCACTTTTTTCTTCGCCAAATGGGGCCGTTTTTTCTGCAATTCGGCGTCGAATCGGCCCAATAATTCGGTATAGTGATCGTTTGCCTGTGATCGTTTGCCCTTCTCCAGGTAGTCGATGTAGATCACACCTTGTGAATCCCAGAAAACGGTGGCCATCACCTTTCCGGCAGATAGGACAGTCTTCGCCTTCTTCGGAGCACGTTCGTCGGGTAAAGTCCACTGTTTCGACTGTTCCTTAGTCTCTGGTGTGTACCAGTGGATCCATGTTTCGTCGACGGTCACGAAACAACGCAGAAACTCCTTCGGATTGTGCTTAAACAGCGTCAAACACTGCTGTGAAGTGGTTTCACGGTTGCGCTTGTTGTCCGTAGTGAGCAAACGCGGCACCCATCGCGCCGACAGCTTTCTCATGCCCAAAATTTCATGCAGGATATGACCCACGCGGTCTTTTGAGATGCCTACTGTCTCAGCTATCTCGCGCACCTTCAATCGGCGGTCTGCCAATACGAGATCGTGGATTTTTGTTATGTTATCCTCCGTGGTAGCCGTTTTCGTAGCACCTGGGCGTGGCTCATCAAAAACCGACGTGCGACCACGTTGAAACTCATCACACCAATTTTTGACGGTCGCCACCGAAGGAGAAGAGTCACCGTACACAGCATCCAAGCGCTCTTTGATTTCGCTGCGCGATTTCCCTTCCAGAAACAAGAATCGAATCACCGACCGATATTGCTCTTTTTCCATTTTTCTGAAATCCGCAGACACGCCCGCTTCCATACGCGGTCAAAACAAAACTACGAGTTCGATTCGGCTGAAATTTTGACTGTAGCCGTCTATGAGAATGTACTACACGATAGTAAATTTCTCCTGCGATAGTGGTGCCATCGGGCGGTGAGGCTAAGTACTTATCGGACTGCCTTCGTATACACTCGTTTGTTGTTGATGCACTGTGAGCGTAGGTCACAAAATTTTCCCAAAATTCCCTCCCTGTCTTACTGCCTTCTCTGCCTTCCCTATCTACTAAAGCACTCAAGCAATTTTGATCCTGTTTTCACTATCACATATTTTTTCTCTTAAAACACAGCTTAATCTACCTAACGGTGAAATGAGGTCTTTCTTACATAACCGAATTTCATATAATGAATAAAATTGGATATACCTAATGTTAAACATTTTTATACAAAACATTGAAAAACTTGAGAACTTGAAAGTTGAAATTCGCCATTGAACAGGATTTTATCAAAAGATAATCCTCAACCGAAAATGGGAATCATTAACCCTGGACCCGTGTACTATAAAACTTCCATTTACCGTGTACTTGGGCACTCAGTGCCCAGATGCAATTCCAATAGAAAATGTATGGCTGGTTTGTTTAAAAACCATAAAAATTGGTTTATTCGTTAAACAAGTAGAAATACAATGGGAAAATATAATTTGCAAAAATCGACTGAGAATATAGACCAGCTTGTAAGCTCGCGAATCTGGTACTCGATTTCTCCAACAAATCATGTACTCCACGAAAGAAAATGCAATACATGACAACAATACAATATAAATATTGTAATATAAATAATATAACAATACAATATAATATCTGCATACAAGAAAAATCATAAAAGGGGAAAAACCCAAAGCTTTAATCAAAATAAAAACAAAATTCATACAAAATGTACTGACTTGGGCACTGAGTGCCCAAGTACATGATATCACGCTTTTTTTTTGACAGCTTCCACAACCCCTCCGAAGATATGCAATTTGGATTTTTTTTTTGTTTTTGTACTCTAAATTTCAGTATCTTTCAGAAATATATTGCATTTCATCATATTCTTTATTAAAAATATGGTTAATTTCGGTTCGAAAATCGTTCTGGGCACTCAGTGCCCAGTACACGGGTCCAGGGTTAAACCACCCCATCCCCCACTGTCATACAAATGGAAAAGATTTCTCGAAAACGGTTCGTTTCTTTAGCTTTTGAATGCAAAAAACTGCACCAAAATCGGTTAACGTTTACTGGCAGAAGTTGATTTAACAAATTTCGCTACATACATACATACATACATACAAACACACACACGCACACACATGCAAACATGCAGCGGACTAATGGAATTTAGTAAATGAGTATATGCCTGGGAGATGTGAGGGGCTTCGTATGATTTCGGGTCTTATATGTAAAAAAAAATCTCTTGACTGAATTTTTTTCTACCTTCTGTAACATCTCTCTCTTCTACGAAAAACTTTGTTAATGATAAAAAAAGCGTTAAAACTTTGCAAATTACATAGATGACAATGTGGGTCCAAATATATTATAACAAAAAGCCCGTGTATCTTCCTGTCGGTCTATAAATCGAGAATCGCTAAACAGATTGGGTCGAAACCTTTACCGGGGCTTACATTATGAAAAATGAACCGGTCAGTTTCCAATAAAAACGTCAAAAAGAGATTATTCTGACGAGATTTCTGACGAGATTTCTGACGAAATGTTCTAAATTTTTGTTTTCAAAAATCTTTAATTAATCATTATTTTTAGATTTTTCCCCTTAGGAAATGGTATTGTTTTTTTTTTTATTTTTGTGGGCTTTTCTTTGCTTTTACTCGTCCAACCATACCTGAAATTTGAACTATTTAAAAAATGTTTTTTTGGACAAATTTAAAACAGTTTTTTCAGTTACTAATGCTAATCTCGAGTCATACAACCAAAAACTTATATGCAAGTAGGTTCTATGAGAAATTGTTATCTCTAAAAGCCACTTTAGATACCCAATTATCAATACTAAATTTACCATTACTAAAAAGATGAAAAGTATTAGAAAAAAAAACAAAATTTGCTGTACATACGGGTGTATAATTACATATACATAAAGTCATAAATCTCAGACTTACAGATTGATCCGACTTTATTTCATTTCAAAAAACTTTTTTTTTTCAAATCCTATCGACTATTGGTCGAAAGCAGTTTTTAACTATTTTAGTTTTATAAACTAAAACTTCCAGTATAGCAAAGCTGTTTTAATATCCCGGATATACACATAACCATTCAACATACCTACATATCCATAAATAAATATGTAATGTACATTTATTCGATAGACACGAAAACGAAAATGAAACAAATATTTTATTATTAAAGTTTGTTGACACATTCTGGACATAATTCTTGACATTTTCGGATTTAATAAAGCGGCAGATTATGTCTTATTTATTTTTATGACAAGAGCTTGCAACATACGATGAACATACATAGAAAGGAGATATTTCAGATCAGCACACAACCTAAAGCGGATTATATGCTTTTGCTGCTTTTGCTTCAGAAAAATTTCTGTATTGCTTTACTACTTTTGCCACCTTTAACGAGCATAGAAAGCATCTCAACTCCTGGATGGTTATTCTCTACAAAAATAAAAATATAAAAACATGGTCTTTGTTTTGGTTTTATTACGATTATTATTATTATTTTGGATTTTCCATGGCGAAAAAAAGATTTTTTCTATATAAAGAACATATATGTATGCAGAAAACTGTGAGTGTACATGACATAGGATCAAGCACACATGTTGATAACGAAAAGATTTTCATTTTTCGTGTTTTTGCTGTCTTTTACATTAAATTTGTGGCATAGAAACGTGAGTGTCACCTCTTATTCTGCTAACACCGTACAGCATTGGGACGAATTCCAGTCTCAGTTTTTTTCCCAACATGAAGTCTTGCCTGATTTTCGCACCGCTCGGTTATAAGCTTTACTTAGCCTTGATGTGGCCCAACATAAAAAGCAGGGCAAAACTTAAACATATTTTATTGGATAAAGCCTCGGATTAGTATAAATTCTCTTGTCTTTCTGATGTGGCTACCGAATAATTGTACACTCTACATGTGTACACATGGATGTGTGGTATAAAATCTAAAATACCGGAATCAAAATGAAAAAATATCTCTACAATACGAAAAACTGAAATATTTTCCGTAGATTCTTCCGTTGAAAAAAGGAATAAACTTAAGTCGAAGGAAACCGACAGAAACCGATTAAAATGGGATTTTTCCATCGATTTTGTTTTAACTTTTTTTTGCAATTTTGGCTGGTGACACCAAATTATACAAGCTGTGCACACATAAAGTGTTGGAAAAAATGTCAAACGCGCCACTTTAATCGATACACGAAATCGAGAAGATATCGCATCGTACTCCGCCATCTACCACCTGTGCCCAGCTCCTTTCGAACGTTCTTAATCTTCTCACCTATCGCTCGATGAAAGGTGAATTGAAGTTCTTGAAGTAAGAAATATGAGCAGAAAAAAACGAAAAAAAAAATTCAAAAAAAAACAGGCGAAAAAAACATAAAAAACCGGGTAAAAATAAGAAAATATACATTAAGGATAATGTACGTTTATCCAGCAACATGAAATTACACGCGCACGCGGACTTACCTGCAATATCAAACAGTGCAAAGTAAAATTCGTGTCGCGAACTGCAGGAGGTCGACTTTGAAATTGTTGGGCGAATTCAAATAAAGGTTGGCTGGCTTAGTTGGTTCGGAAAAGCGCCCCTAGGTGCAAAAAGAAATTATAGCGAAAAATTTCAAAGTAACATGAGCGGCAGAGTGATGTATGTACAGAATAATAATAACAATAATCATGTTGATATACTTATAACTACTGATATTTTATACTTGTGTTAGCCAACCCCTCGAACCCCCTCCCCTCTTCTCGTTTCGTGCAGAAGTCAACAATAGTTTCCCTATTTAACATTTTTAGGTTTAATTTGCGAAATGTGCATAGAACGAGAAGCAATGAGGATAAATGACTGACTATTTTTCCTATGCTAATCTCAAGTTGTGCTGTATGCAAAAAAAAAGGGTTGATAAAACTTTTAGTTTTATGCTACGCTCGGTAGAACATATTTACCTTGCCACTGGCATGGGGTCCAATCCAAACCTTATAGCGGGCTTCACTTTTGTTTGATGTATTTTCTTTTAACTTTCTTTTTTTTTTTTGACTTTTTGAAGTATTAAAGTAACCGACAAGTAATTAGAAATTAGAAATACTCATAACGGAGGTCTTTATTTTCTACCTATGTTCCTTAGTCACGAAAATTATTCATGAAATGCAATTTTATGTTACAAGCTGAATGAAGAGTGGGGGTATGATTGCCAAGCAAGATTTTTATTGGTTTCGATTCGTAAACGAGAATTTTATGAAGTACAAATTTTGTTTAAAAAGAGTGTGAAGTTTTATTACAATTTCACGATAGCTTTCAATATTTTGAGTAAAATTTCTCATTTATGTCGAAGGTAGTATTTTGTATATGAAAAGCTGTGCAACAAAAGTCTTTGGGCGATTTTTGTGTATAGGGCCTCCATACATGACATACTATAGATTAGAACGGCGGCTTGCGGTATTAACTCCCATAAAAAAATCCGAAAAAATTGAATGAGAGCGAGGGGGTATACCCTATTATGGATATACCCTGTTATCGAATCTTTTATTTTTAACACACCTCAATAAGTGTTCCTTCCCCACTCCCGCAGTTGGGACTTACAAGAGTTTCCAGATTTCCGGTCTCCCAAAATTTTAAACTAAGCGAATGTATAAAATTCAATTCTTCTATACGTTTTTATGTTGAAATCAAAAAAATCGCAATACATCATATCTAAAAAAAATCTTGCAATTAAGAATTCCCTTTTCAAACAATTTTTAGAGCGTTTTAGTAATAACTTTTAGGTATTGTAAAAAATCAGTACCAATTAAAATAGCAAAAACGCCTGTAAGTATGCAAAAGTATTTTACTTGCTACAATTGTTTCCAAAAATCAATTAATAATAACTATTTTGCTATTTTTAAATCATAGATCCATTAAAAAACTTAATTATTTTGAGTCTCGTATAAAAATGTCTAAAATTTATATATTCACAACAACCAGCAGTATACAGTTATATTCCTTACGATAAAATGCTAAACTAATTTAAGTACATGATCGAATTAAAATTTGGCATACAGTTATCACATCACATGAGGCAAAAGTTTGAAAAACTTTCATTAGTTTATGCACCATTATGGCACAATTCAAAGTAATTCAGTCGACACAATAAGAAGAATATCGAGTTAGAAGTAAAATCAGAAGTGACCATTATGCCTCCCCAAATGGGTAATTTTGGATAGTCGTTAAGTAAAACTAAAGCTTTAACAGCCGTTTAAACTGACCATTCTCGCATCGTACAAACCCTTAACGTTTACGAATATATCTGACTTACAGACAAATACCAATTTAAATAATATTGTAAGATTCGTACCCAAATACAATTTATATACATAGTATAAAATGTTTTAGTTGAGTCGTCTAGAGAGAAATCCATCTGATCTGACCAGTTAGTTTCTATAATAGCCATAGTCGGTCGATTCCGGAAATTTAAATACATTCAAAATGACCATTTCATGTAGAAATTTATCTACCACCGGATTTGGATATTATTAACTTTAGGTGTAATACTATCGTTCGTCGTCATATACTATAAAATGACTTTTCTCTTCCTATCATCATCATCATCGTCCTGTACCTTTTGAACTTATATCCCATATTCCAGCAGATTTCCCAACCATTTAACCACCGAAAAATCAAACACCACTGCCAAATCTGCTCTACAACGCTGAAAAAGTTACACCATTAAAGAGTTTTCGGGGCAAAAGGGTTGCGAATATCGTTTAAAATGACCATCGATTACCGAGACTGCTGCTGGCATTTCTAATGGTATTGGTCAATTTCGAAATGTCCGATTCGACATTGTCGTAGTGATGGTGATGGCCAGAGTGAGTTTATTACGAAATGGAGCAAAAGTCAAATTTCTAAAATTTCCTGAATAGCCACCTTTTCTGGGATTAGCTGTACAGAAACCCCATTCGATCGTAGTGGAATTCGGGCGTCCATACCAGCAGTTTTCTTTTTTTCTTGTTTTGGGGTTTAGTATATAGGAATCGATTTAATTTTTCTTACAGCCCCCATACAACCGGACGATAATATCTAAACGACACTTTTAATGGCCATCAGATTTAGATTTTTTTTTTAATGTTGTGTCGTGTTGACTATTGGACATGAACCGATTTTAGTTTCCTTCGCCTATAATCTGAAAAGGATTCCATTCGATATCTTTCGAGAAATTTTAAGGATGTTGCAGACTATTCGATAGAGATTTAAATTTATCCATACTGAACGATTCTTATACAGATAATTTGATAAGGAATAATGAGATTCTAGTCCATCTACCTTCCATGAATGTTCATTCGATAGGAAAACCTGAAAAAGAGCATTCAGGGATGGAAATTTGTCCTAAATTTCGAATAAGACCGCAAATATGCATTGCAATATGTTTGAAGATTTGAATTAAAGCCCTTTACTATCAGACGGTTAGTCAAATTGAGTCTTGAAAAACTTTTACTATAAAAAATCACGGTCAATATTTTCATTGCGAACATTTTCTGGGAAATTTTGTCTACCTGCAGCTATCTATTTCTATCATACAGATATCTATTTCTATCATACAGATATCTATAAAAAATTATCAAAAACTGTTGAGATTTTTTTAAGAACACCTAGTTTAAGACCGGCATTTTCACATGGATATTTATAGCGACCGAATATCTCATTTTTAGATATTTTGTGACCGGTCATTATTTTGATACTAGCCTCAGTTTCAACTCAAGTTTTGTCCTAGTTTTTTTTTCTGGATCAATACATTCTATCTTTTATTTTTATATCAATGGAACCAAAATGTCGATGATAGTTCTAGGAATGGTAGGAAATTGCATGTTCTTTTAGTACTTTCTAACATTTTTCAAGGATGAACATCCGACGATGCACAGAAAACTTGAATGAAACAATATAAATATAATTTAGACATATATAAAAAGGACACAGATGACTTTAGCGCTATACTTAATGGCTAGGCAAGAGACTTGATTTTAGATTAAGGGTCACTTCAACGTTTTTAGTACCCTACTTGGGAAAGATTACTCAAAACATGTATCTGTATCTCTACAGTTGGTTTATTTTATACAGATTTTCGTCTTTGGCAATCAGTTGGAAATCTTTTCATTGTTTATCTTCGACAGTGATGAATTGCAGCTTAACACAAAATTAGATGGACATGAATGACCTTTGATAATTTTTTTATATCCAATCAATGGCACTTAATCTTACAGATAACGACCTTTTTTACATGTAACTTTCTTTTGTTAAAAATTGGGCATTTTTAAAAAAATATTCTAAAAAAGCGTTTTGGTTGTAATTTTATGCAAGTTCCCTACCCTAGTAATGTAAAAATCCGTAAAGTTAGGAATTTAAGCCGCGGAAACAACTTTACGATCTATAACCTATTTCCTTAAATAACAGGTAGATACTTTGTTGCTTTGCCAACTATTTTTAGGTTAAATTTTATTCACCTCAATTGCTCAGGGCACCAATCATGTATTCCGACGCGTCTCTGTCTTTCGACTTCGACGCAGCTTTTAACTCTTGACTTCGCCATATCAGCAGCTTCAAATTTCCTCGAATGAGAGTCAGAATCACCTTTCGATTCATAGTGACGATTTCGCGAAATTTCAAGCTGCAGATATGGCGAAGTCGAGAGTCAAAAGCTGCGTCGAAGTCGAAAGACAGAGACGCGTCGGAATACATGATTGGTGCCCAGATCTCAGTTCACTGTGTATCATTGCAACATTGCGCGATTTTTAAAGACAGTCAAACAAAGTAAAATATTTTTCCTTCTAAAAAAATTCTTATTTACAATCGTTTTGTATTTTGTGCAAATTTGATCCTTTTGTAGAAGGAAAAACGTCCAAATTTGTTCGGTTGCCTCAAAAGTCACGTAACGTGACGTTGCAAAATTCTTGGTATGCCATAGCTCTTACAGCTAGTCAATCTTACTAAACTTCCAGTAAAACTAATTGATATTTTCCTCTTAGGGGGTTGAAAAAACTGCCTTTCGGCGTTTTGCCTTTCAGCTTTTAGCGTTTTCAGCCATTCAGCGTCTTACAATATGTATTTATGTATTGATATGAAAATTGAAGAAAATCAATCAAACGGGACTGTTCATCAAATACGTTTCAAAATTTTGGACAAAAATAGGCCTGGGGTAGTGCAATAGCACACTTTAAACCCTATTCAAAAATCACAAAAAAAAAATTCTGGTGGAAGGGGTGATTAGATAGGGAGTAGAGTTCTAAAAAGCGAAAACTAGCTTGGCGTATTTTATCCTGAATTAAATCTAACAAACAGTAGCAGCAGTCCAAGTTTATGCACTCGAATTAATTCGAGCAGATATTACAAGATTCGAATTAGTTTGTACACTCCAGTTATTTCGAGATGTGCTTCCGAATAGCGCCGAATAAACACAGATAACAACAAAAAATCAAAACTCTTTTTAAACGGAAAAAAATTAGGTGATCTTTTCTTTAATTAATTTTAATTTCATTAATTTTTATTTTTTTCTTTTATATACCAATATTTTTGTATTTGCGTCCAATTTCCCACAGCGCCACACTTAAAAAATCACACAATATGAGTTCATAATAAAAAGCATCTTTATGTAATTAACATGACAATTCCTGGTATCATTTCGCTCGCAGAGCCATATTTAATGTCGATTTTAAAACCCATCCCAGCTACTCATATTATTGATTACATTACAGCCACGACCCGAAAAACTAATCGAAGTAGATTTTACGACTCAAATCGTCGTCAAATAAAAAAAACGATACATTCTTATACTGATATCCACAATTCGTTGAAGGCGTCTATCAGCAAAGAAAAAAAAATTAAATATACTCTTTTGTATTTTTACGCCCTTGCCGCCCTCATTCCCTTAACCCTTTTATCATTAAAACTAAGCTGCCCTTATTTTGCAACGGGAGCCAAGTACCGACTGGTTAGTGGAATCGTGTTCGCTGCTACTTTTCTTCTAATTAATTACTGTCACGCCTTTTTATATTCGTTATCTGCAAATTTAAAACAATAATCTCAAGTGTTTGTCATGCTACTTACCTTGCCTTTTTGCCTTAAACCAAACCTTATTCTTATACCACTATCTATGTATTCGTTTTCAAAGAACAACACAGAGGCACCTGCGACGGTAGGCCAAAAAGTAGGTATCGGAGGTAAAAATGTATATTCCATACGGCGGATTTCATAATTGACATTGTATGAGTATCAAATATAGTCGTGGCTCCGGAGGCTCAGGTGTACCCCAGCAAATACCTGCCATTCTTGGCTTAAAGGCCTGACTGGGTTGGTTGACTGCTCGACTAGATGGCTGGGCTGTTTGTTTGTTCATTTATTGGTTGGATGATTGCGCGTTCCAGTTGAACACTGAAAACTAAGCGAACCATACAGAGGAGGCCTTTCGGGCGGCTGCTATTTTTGTTACTTTAGTTTTTAACTCTCCAACTACCTGGTCATGTATTGTTACTCTGCATCGTCTTTAAGGTAACTGATACAGAGGATAGTTAGCACAATGCATACGCGGAGCTATTCATAAAACTAAATAATCTCCTGGTTGTCCCCCAAAAGAAATCCACGATTTCTGGCCATAAATTTGATAGTTCACCACTTCCGGTGCTGCTCCCATGCAAATTTACCTCGCACATTCGCCAATTATGACCATTAACACCAACACCATAGCTACGATGTCAACCATCCGGGTACATATTATTGTATTGAACTCATAAAAAATTTTAAGCTGAAAAGATGCACCTTTAGATCGGTTAATGATTAAAAATCAAGAAAAACGTCATCGTAAACTGCTTATTAAAAATTGTTTGTAACACAATATTGTTATGTTTTACGATCGTCGTCTCAATTTTAGTAATAAACTCGTGTGACAATAAAATGTTAATGAATTTTTTATCACCTGTTTATTTTGAATGATAAGATTATAAAATGGCGCTACCTAATATGGCTTTGGATCAGATAAGGCTGCTAATATTGCGTTTTGATAACTTCAGCATTATTTGCAGTATTTCTGTATTTACATGTTTACATTTTTATTTTAAGTTTATTAGATCATAAAATCATCTTTTGCGTAAACAGTTTTTTACTCCTTTAGTTATCTGGTATGATTTTTTTTTTGTTCAAAGTTTCCACGTTGGTATTTCAGGGATAAGTTCTTTGAAAAAAATTTAATTAAATTTGTATAATAATTCTCATTTTTTTTTATCTGAGCCAAATTTTGTGTATTAGTAAGTGCTTGTGCATTGATAGAAAAAGTGATAATATTTTTGATGCCTCAAAACTACCTATTCGAATTCCAACAGTTTTTCTTTCCTAATTTGACAAAAAACCCTGTAACATCTTAAGAAACATTGTAGATTTTAAAAAATATACCTGCAGCTAGAAAAATAGTTATTGCACTCTCAACTGTATTCACGCAGCGGAAACAATAGTAAATCTAACTATTTTATAATGAAGAATCGGGACTATAACTAAAATAGTTAATTTCAATTACAAAATAGTTAATTTCAATTGGAAAAATTGTCAATTTAACCACAAAATAGTAGATTTTTCTACTGAGTAGTTAAATTTATTAGAAAAATAGTCGATTTTGATTAATTTTGAAATTGAAACGAACTATTTTAATAATAGTCACGATTCCCCATTACAAATTAGTAAGATTTATTATTTCCTCTGTGTGTGTTGGCCACAACTGTAACCCCAAGCGGCAACCGCTTAAGTCGATTTTTATGTGAAGCTAAAATAATCTTTTTGCAAGTTCAAATACACCTCATATTGAAAATAAACATCAGTCATGTTTAAAAATATGTATAAAATAGTTCATTATTCATAGCTAGAGGCACAGAAAAATAGCAAATATTTTTACCCGGGCGGCACACGAAAAATTTTTTTTTTTTGATTTTTTTAGTGGTGCCATTTCAAAATTTCGTGCGGCAATGCACTCAGAAAAATGGAGGCTAACTCGACGACCTACATACGGCGTAATTGGCCTCGGGCAGGCGCGCGTTCGCCTGCATGTGGGCAAGCAAAACTGAGTTGACCTGTGGTCGGAGAAATTCTGAAATTAAGCCACCAGCAGGTGAAGTAGGGCATTGGGAGCTGCACGAGTTGAGCTTAGACAGGTTAACTCTGACCGCTAGCTGGCTTACAGAAACCTCTGTAAGGTCAGAGTTAACCTGACAAAAAGTTGACCTGAACATTTTTCTGAGTGTGGAAGACGATTTAATCGGTGGTACAATTTTGGTACCACAGTGAAGCATTTGTTACGAAAAAGGTGATACATCGCGAATACCACCAAGCCTTTAAGGGTTAATACCCTATCGACTTATCATCTAAATAATTTTCGTTAGAAATTCATACAATAATACCAATTTAATCTAAAAATAATCTTAAATTGATATTATTCCATTTATGGTTTTTGAGGATATTTTCAACAATTCCAAAACATTAAACCATATTAAGCTTCAACGCCTTGCAAGAGTCATGGAACAATTTTGGAATTCAGAGCCAAAATCCACAGGGAACACCTTAATTTAGATCACATAGCTTAGATATGTTGGTCTGCTGAACCCAACCTCCTTCAAGAAACTTTACAAGATGCCATTCAAATGTTGTTCCGAAGCTATCTAACATGTAAGTGAGTCGTTTGTGTAGATTTAGGCAAGCTCACATGTTTGACCACCTTTAGCCCAAGAACAATGGGTTAAATATTATATGCTGTGTGAGAAGAACGGACCTGAGTATTAGCCCCAAGAAGTGGACAAGAAATTTTCAACGTTGGAAATTTTCGGCCAGCATGTAGGAAAACATAACCACGTGGAGGTTTTGTTGTTTGTCCTTGCCACCCTACCTAATTCACTTTTGTGGCTAGAGAATGTCTTGTCCTAAGTAAATATAATATGATAACTATCGATTTGCTTGAACTACACGTTTATTAATGGAAATATTCATATATCTATAGTTGGAGGTATAGTGCTTGCCAATGTCCAAAACGCATAAAGGACATGTTTCAACCAAGTACAACACCAAACAATTTCTACAGACTCCCCCTACAAATTTTTGTGGCATCTCGGTGCATATATAAGCAAAACATTAACCACGAAGAATGTTATTTTGGTAACCTATATAGATAGTTTTAGCCATGTTTCGCATACGACATCCAACGACAACTAAGTTATATGGTTCTACGTGCATATTCACCTTATGGCTGTTCATTTGAACACCTTTGACATACACCCCAAGAACAAGGACATGTTACGTCCAGGTTTCTTAGCCAACAATTTATTGGACTCGTACATGCGGTAGCGATATCCTTACTTCCCAGACTTTGTTACAATAATCATATATTTGCACACTGAACTAAACTACTATAGTAGAACTATAGTCTACATAGCAACAAACGCTTCTGTACATTTTGTTTGGTTTAATAAGAGTAACAGTATTCCGGTATGTTCTATGTGTACTCTTCTCATTCGATGGTTTTACCCACGCTGGCCTTGGTCTAAAAACAAGTTAGTAGTATGTAACATGGCAAATGGAACATACTGCAAGTCTAATGTTACATTTTCGTAAATTTAGCCCAGAACCATAGCATGGCCATAGTAATTGATAATTTTTCATCTAAGAATTTGCAATCCCGTTTACATGTTTGAGTTTTGTATTGAAAATTGTTTACCTAAGCCACGGAACCTGATAACCAGTTGTTTTAGCGGGCATAAACGAACTCATAGCTAGACAGAAAAAACAAAAGATTTAATTTATGAATATTTTGAGTTTTTCAAATTTCTGGTACAGCATTATGTAAAAACTCTATTGGTTTTCGATATTCAGAATTTTTAAAACAAATTTTGACATTTCGAAAAAAAAATTCTCTGGGAGCGAAAATAATAGAGAAATGCTTCAACCTTTTTATTATATACTCTACTAGGGGCTGCGCCCCGAACCGCTCCGCGGTTCATCCCCTACCCACAGGTCGGCCTTCGGCCTCCCTGTCCGCGTCGGCCGTGGCTAAGTTCGTTAATGGGCAAAAATGGACCATACGAACGAAAACGTTTTTTGCGAATATCTCGAAAACGGTGCATCTTATCAAAAAAGTGCAAGAACAAAAGTTGTTTAGCACATGATTCTACATGAAACTCCCATACATCAAAATCCAATTGGAACAAATTTTAAAAAAATCTTATTGGAAAGTTTGACTTCTTACTGAAATTTTGATATAACTGTTTGCCGTTCACTTAAATCACCATACGGGTTTTCAATAATTGCCAGATTGGCAATTATAGCTTTTGTTATGTTTGTTTTTGCAAAAACCGCGTAAAAATCGGTCCAGTAGTTTTTGAGTTTTGTAATCTCCAACAGACCAACAAAACAACAAAAGCTATAATTGCCAGTCCGGCAAAAATTGGAGACCCGTATGGTGATATTCGTATAAAAATTCGAACAGTTGATCAAAATTCCACTTTGAAGTCAAACTTTTCAATAAGATTTTTTAAAATTTATTCCAATCGGATTTTGATGTTAGGGAGTCTTATGTAGAATCATATCTTAAATAACTTTTGTTTTTCGACTTTTTCGATAAGATGCACTGTTTTTGAGATATTCGCAAAAAACTTTTTCGTTTTGCAAGGCTAAGTTCGTTAATGGGCAAAAATGGACCATTAGGGGGGGGGTACCCGTCATACGAACGAAAATATTTTTTGCGAATATCTCAAAAACGGTGCATCTTATCAAAAAAGTTCAAGAACAAAAGTTATTTGAGATATGATTCTACATAAAACTCCCATACATCAAAATCCGATTGGAGTACATTTTCGTTAATATCTCGACCCCAGCGCCACCTATCGGGTTTAAATTTTATCAAAATTTTAATCTTTATTTAAGTGTTATATGTTGTGAATTTGCACAAAATCGGTCCATAAATACGAATTTCCGAAATTCGAACTCGACCCCAGCGCCACCTACCGGGGTCTTTTGCAAACAAAAACCGATCGGAGCACCACTCGAATATATGGTATAAATATGAGGTGGATAGCTTCAGTGGTTCAGCCGTGATGATCAGACGAACATACGCACCAACGATTTTATATATTAAGATTTGAGAATCATATAGAAGTATATTAGATTTAGTAAACCGTTTGTAACACAACGAACCAATCGTCGGACACAGAAATGAACTACACCAGGGTGTTTGGGATTGCAAAATATTTTGATTTCCGCATGTCCGTTTGTTCGTGTACACCATAACTATCGAAAGAATTGAGCTAGAGACTTAAAAGCTATTACAGTTGCCTTTCTCGTAAATAAAAATGCTATTTTCTTGAATGCGCAAAATCGAAGCAATAACTAGCGAAAATTTGCAATATCTCTGAAGGATCCTTCCATTTATTAACAATAATAATATATTGACATCAGGAATCGATGAGTTACAAGCTGTATATAAACAAAAAATAATTTTTGAATAATTACAGAAAAAACTGACAAAAAAACACTACTTTTCAGTGTTTGCGCAACCTGAAGATCAATCCGAAGACGACCAATTTTTTCCGTATAATGAGGGGAGTAAATGACCACTTTTTCTGCATGGCCCATCACGGTTTTTGAAAAAAGTGTTTTTCCGATCCAGTCTAATGTACACCATACTAGAAATTTTGGTGAATGGCACGGATCTGCTACTAAAAGTGTATAATGTTTAGTGGCAGATACGTGCCACAAACCAAAACGGCTAATAGGGTATTTCTAGTAGTGTTTGTGGGCCACCTCTGGGCCCATACATTCTGGGCTCCTAATGCGGGACATACCTAAATAGAAATGATGTATAAGGGTATAATTTTGGATCGTTGTCCCAAATGTGAATCCCCTCTCTTTTTTTTGTGAAATAAAAAAACGAATCACCGTATCAAAAAAAAATGTTTTTTTTTGTGCATCCTCTACTATTTTTCGCAACTTTTAGGTATTTCCATTCGTAATTTATTGTTATTGTTTCAAATGCAGTAAGTTAACGAATTTGTTTTTAAAATTTAAAGAAAAAACCCAAGAGAAGTTGGATACTCATTTAAAAAACTCTTTCTTCGTGTTACTACTTGTATAATGACCAGGGATTAAAGAATTATTTAACCTATCTTCGGAAAAAAATTTCTTCAAAATGTTAATACTATTATAATCTGTGGACGATTTGAGTTATGTATATTTGAAACGATCCGCTATTTTTTGAAATTGCACGAATTTCAGTCAAAAATTTTACGAAAAAATGAATATTTCCGATAAATAAGCACAAGTTTAAAATATTCATGGTTATTTTACAGTCTAATTCCAATCACTTAGCTTCACATCAGCGATCGGAATTATGTACACTTACTTTATCTTACAGTTTTCTAAATATCTAACAATTTTCCAATTTTTTGATACAAATTTTTTTCGTGGTTTGACGGAGTTAAAAAATGCTATAGTACAACAAAAAAAAGATATAGTTTTCCACATCATGCTAAATGAAACTCGTATAAAACCACATGCAGAAAGTTTGACTTTTTATGAATGCCTCTAAGTATGGGCGTACACGGAGCAACTTTCGGTCATCAGCATGTCGCAACTTCACCAAATTGTAGGAAAGAAACGAGTGCGGCAAGAGGGGAAAAGTTGCCACTCGAAAAGTGTTCTTCGCACACAATTCTTCTTTTACGCACACAAACGATGTCGCTCGTGTAGCACGTCAGCATGCGTGTGTGCGTAATTTCATTGAGTCTTAGCCACCGACTCGTAAACATTTCCCAAATAAACAAAAATTGAATGCAAATAGTGAAATCCCAATTCCAGGTAGTTTTATTTTTCAGGTAGGTGGGAAAGAATAAAAGCCATAACAAATTACCACTCCTTATTCTTCTATTGTTGGCAATTTCTATTGTGGCAATTGATGTTGCCTCGATGCTAGCTAGAAAGGGAATGAGCTGGAAATACAACACATATATGAGAACCACACACACATTTTTCCTACTAAAAAGTGAAGAAGCGTGTACGTCGGAGAGGCATTTTGAAGACCAAAAGTTGCCGCGACGAGATGAACTGTGTGCGTTGGCACTAAGAAAATCACAAGAAAATTCAAACATCATCACATTTTACTCATTTTTATTATAACTCATTAAAATCAAATGAAAAAATTTGTGCATTGCGATTTTTTGTATTGAAGATATCATCTGGCCCATAATTTTCCACCGTGTTCAGCATTTCTTTATTACTGATGTCGATTTTCATAAATGTATCTGAACTGAACCGAACTGGGATGAAAAATCCATCTTGTTTGGCCTATAGGAAAATTTATAAATCGTTTCGGATCTCTTAGTACAACAAAAACCCGCGTTTCTGTCGCGTCGTTATGTTGGTATCGGATGGCATTTCGTTATGTCGTTAGCTTTTTGGGAAATAAATTACATAGTGATAGTATGTTTGTTTTATCAGTAGTAAAACAGACGAATTGTATCCACCAAAAACAGTTCGTGCTAACGCATAGATATTAGATGATAGTCAACTCTCACCATTTAAATCGTTTCGCGTCGCTCCTCCCACCACCCGAAGCTAACAGAATCTAAACTACCCTTTCTTCTATCACTAATCTATTTCACTTCAGCCCATATTCCTCTTTGCTATTCATCTATCTATTCGCAATTCAAATGCGACGGCACAAACTTCTGCCCAGTATGATAGTATATTATATGAGAGTGTTTTGTATTTATTTCGGTACAGCATATAGCTTTAACGAATTTTCCATTCGCATAGAATTTCCATGTTGATTCTAGGCTGTGAACATAGAAAACATTTTCCAACAGTGGAAATTTTGTAGTGTGCCAAGATAGAAAAGCATCAACAGCAACGAGTATAAATACAACTAAGGCCTAAAAACTGAGCCCTGAAGCACCACAAATGGCACCAGCATTCACACAAATTTTGTGCAAACAAACGCAGTAACCAAATGGATTTCTGATAAAAAAAAACTAGTATTATTACTAGTATTATCTTTTCCTAATTTTATACTCATAGTGTTGTAAACAAACGCACATAATACTTTCCTTTGACAAACAAACAAACAGCAACAGAACATTGAAATTTATGCGTTGAGTTCTGGACTTAGGTTTAGGTGAGGTTCAAAGAGAAAGGTTAAACCTGTGTAAAATAGTAGCCGACTAGTAGTTGTCTTTTGGATATAAGTTATGAATTATGAGAGCTGAACATTAGCACCATTTTATAAGGCTGACATATTACAGTGGCAATATTTACTCAATGACTGTAATTAAAGATTGTCTACGAATGATAATGTCAAAATTGTGACATTTGGTTAGGTATATTGACTGTTAGCTACTCGCACCGAAGTACATTTAATAATATTCAAATCATTTATTTTGTTGATAAAATTCAAATACGTACTACAACACCACTCGTGAATAGAAATTATTGAATCATATTTTTTTACTGGTATTTTCATGTTTCAAATTAGATGTGGAAATCTTATAAGAATTTGTTATTTTCACTTTCATTGCTACTGAAGTAAAAGGATTGAAAAATTGTTCTTTGCATTTCGTGAAAACTATGATATTTCTACTCGATAAGACGAAACACTGCCACGAGCTTTAATTATGTTAAGGAATTGGACTTATGCTACATTTACACGAATGACAAATTTGTCATTTTTTTCTTGTCATTATGTTAATTCCCGTGTAAATGGCATAATTTTTGTAATTTTTTCTGTCAGAAAATGTCAATCTCTCATAAAAGAATGAACTTGTCCATTCTTTTATGCCAGATTGTCATTCGTGCAAACGCAATATTAGTTATGACAACTTTAGTATTCAACTTTTGTCATAACTAATATTGCGTTTGTACGAATGACAATCTGGCATAAAAGAATGGACAAGTTCATTCTTTTATGAGAGATTGACATTTTCTGACAGAAAAAATTACAAAAATTATGCCATTTACACGGGAATTAACATAATGACAAGAAAAAAATGACAAATTTGTCATTCGTGTAAATGTAGCATTAGTCATTCAATTTATTAATTGTAACTTCATTGAAATATTGTTTACAGGAAATAAATTTTGGAATATCATTTCTCAAGAAAAGCTAAATATTTGTAGTAATCACCAAACATTTGTATTTTTTTCATTTTAATTAAATAAAAGTAAATTAATTTATATGACGAAATATTTCCAGTACTTAAAGTAGTTCCCAGTTATTAACATTTCCCGTAATATTCATGCCTGGTGGAAATATCTCATACATGTAGGATTTAGTGTTTTATCAGCAAAAAAAATCTAGCCAGCCAGCAGGTTTTCCAGGAAAATTATAATTATGTTCTTAGCCTGGCCAGGGGGAACATGGTTTAGGAGGCGGAAAACCACAACAGATATTAATTTTCATGTAGATTCCTTTATTTTTATTCTATGTGAACCTCAAACCTTTGTCAAAACTTGATTGAATTTAAACGGATGACTTTTTTCCTCAAAAATGTATTTTTTTTTGTTCAAGTGCTAAAAATTTCTTGTGTTTTGGCCACTCGGTTAGCGAGGCGCTCTAATTAGGGATACACCCCGGCGCAATTTAGCAATCATTTTACAATAAAAAAAATTTTTTTTACTAAAAGTGTTAGAAATCTCAACTACATTATTGCAGGATTTTCATTAAGCGAATATTGACCCAAAGACGACCCGTCGATCTCTAATTTCCTCATTAAAGCTATTGTAGCTTTGGAGACACATAATTAGTCGTCACTTCTTACGCTTCTTGTACGCGGATGTCAATTATTGGTCTAAATCTTTAGCCCCGATCGCAAAGAACAAATCTCATATGTCAGTGCTTTTCGATGCTATATGGATACCGTCCGTAATCCTTAAACAAATTCAATTGTAATTAAAGATTTTTTTTCTTTTCATTAAATTCAAACATTTAAGGGACAATAACCATAAAAACCAACCCTTTCTTTTTTGTGTATGATTTTTTTTTCTTCTCTTTATTCAGAACATAAAAAGTACAATGCAACAAAGGCGATTTTTCTCAATACATTTCAACAATTGAAATATACCGATGCGGTGACAGTTTAAGTGAAAAGGGCGAACCCTTTTTTTGCACTTTTATGTCACGGGCAAAACAATTGAGCCGACAACCTCCGTTCTGTCGGTTTTTATGCGCACGCGTAAAAAGATACTTCCGCCAGATGTGGGAGTGGTTAATAAAACTGGCATCACATCGGTCAATCATTTTATTCGCTCATTGTGAATAACTGTATAATAAAATCACCGAAATCCAGACATCCATGGACGATATAAGACAGAGTCGTTTTCGCGTGCGCACATCCACCAAAGTGCATAAAATCAGCATAAGAAAGCCTGTTTTGAAAACAACATAATCGAATTGTGGCTAACAATAATAATTAATTCGAATTGCATGCCACAGACAGATGGCGCGCGGTAACTCACCCCGATTTCCTTATATTAAGCTTCCTTTACTCATTTCAATAAATATTCATGTTTATTGTTATTGAAGCAAAGAAATGAGAGATTAAAATTAAAATTTCTTTTTGTTTTTATTACAGCATCCGTACCCTTCGGAGGACCAGAAAAAACAATTAGCACAGGACACAGGTTTAACAATACTACAAGTAAATAATTGGTAAGTAAAACTTTTTTCACAACTTATAAATTTTAACACAGTCAACGTTTTCCTTCAACGTGAATTAAACCTTCAGAAATTACGTGGGAGTTATCTCCTATGACCAAAATTAGTGAAATTCGTGAAGAATACAAAAAAAAACTTGTAGTTTTGTAATATTCGAAACGGAAATCACGGACTTACTGTTGACAAAATAAAATTAATTCGATGTAAAACGACTTATGACGATGATGGTGGCTGTATGCGAAGAAAATGTTGGACAAGACGTCTATGGGTGAGATGAGATGCGAAGCACCAGAAAAATGTCTTAAAAATGTGTAGAGATCGTAAATAACGTCGTCACGTAGGCGTACAATTCAGTTTCGAGAACATTTTTTTATCATCTTTTTGCCTGGCAGGTGTCACCATATCTGTTGCAAAAATTTTCGCGAGATTTATCTTTGTTTCTATTAACTAACAAAACATCTTTCGATGTGTCTATCTATTGATGTATCTATTTATCTAAACGTGGTATATTTATTCATTTAATCTATGCCGAATTTTTCTGGTACCCCATGGTGTCTCGTGCACTACATGATAAAGTTAACACATAGGACACGCTTTGTTTATTACCGGGTGAATTGGGCCGTTGGATTTCAAAATTTTTCCATATAAATAGTGTTTGAGTTTCTATCAACAACAACCAAATTTAAAAAATCTAGCCTGTGGGTTTTATGCAAAAATTGTGAAATATTTTTTCGAGTTTTCCAAGGACTCATATCTAAGCAAGTGGTATCTGTAACGGTTTTTTAAATATAGAGAAAAACCGTTTTTTTTTTTTAAATAAAAACTGTTTTTTTTTTTTTTTTTTGAAAATTTGTAACTTACAAATGGTTGGTCGTAGATTTATTGAATTTATTGAATGAACAAAATTGAATGAAATTTTCTCATCAATCCAAAAAAAATAATGTGAAAGAAGATTTTCTTGAAAAAATTCTCAGTGTTAATCCTGAGATTAATCCTGAGCAATTCCGGAAAATTCAAAGAAAGAGTGTTTATTAAAACAGTCCTTTCTGTTTCTGATGACAACACATCCCGGAATGGCCGGGGACAGTTTCGAATTCAGGCATTGTGTCCTGGAAACTAAACTTTGGTCCTGGATTTTTCAATTTATTGCTATAATTTAATGAAAACTAAAAACAAATCACTTAATACGCGTCTGCGTGGCGATTTTTCAACAATTTTCTACATTTTTCAACAATTTCTAAAAATTTCGAGTATTTCTCTTTTTTTTTGGTACTTTTACAATCTTTGTCGCGATTTTTTATGAAACGAAAAAACCGCGAAAAATTAAATTAATTTTTACTTAGGATTGTGTGGGATTGTATAGAATAACAAATTTCGTTTGCAGTATACATTTCTTAATTGTTCTCGCTTGGTTTTCGTCCCAATCAAAATAAGTTTGGTCACCCTACTTGTATTTTTTTCTAAAGTGTCCAACAATTCTATCATACTAATATACTAATATATAAAAATGAGTTGGTGTCTGTCTGTTTGTCTGTTCCTCTTTCACGCAAAAACGGCTGAACCGATTGACTTGAAATTTGACATGAGTGTCTGTGGTAGTTCTGGTTCCAACATAGGCATACGGAAAAGTAGCGCGAGGGGTGGGGGGAGTAAGTCATTTCGAAACTTAGTTTTCCCTCTATGTTACTCTTTCGCGGGGAAACTACTGAACCGATTGGCCTGAAATTTGGCATAGATGTTCGTCGGGGGTCCAGCCCCAACATAGACCCATTAAAAAGTAGCCCGAGAGGTGAGGGAGTAAGGGGAGGGGGTAAAGTGATCTCGAAACTTAGCTCTTCCTCTATGTTACCCTTTCGCGGGGAAACTACCGAGCCGATTGGCCTGAAGTTTAGCTCCAACATAGACCATCAAAAAAAAAAATGAAAAAACTTAACCCGGCACCGACGGGTAAACAAGCTAGTATTAAATATATTTATTTTATTGCCAAACCAAAAACAAAGTAAACTTATAACTCACAATCAGAAATTGTCCACAAAACGCACATTTTAAGGGAATGCCCATCACACCTGCCTTTTAATCAATTAAATACTTTAATCATTTTATGGGTAAGCACAACAGTTGACATTTATTGAATGAAAAATTGATAATTTTAACGTAAATAATATAAATAGATGTCCGTGTTTGTAAGTGCAGGTGAATAATCATTCAAATGTAACATTACATGAATTTCCCATCAGGGGAATTTTTATTTTTGGCATCGAATCGGTCGTCGGACGTCAATTTTATCCAGCAAGACAGGTTCGATCATACGATTGACTTCCATCCATCGAGATAAATGCAGTCAAGTCGCAAATGCAATTGCAGAAAGATACTCGGGTATCTCGCAAGGAACCCGTTTCCATTGCGAATAATTCCTTTTGCATGCTTCATAATCGACATCATATATGCTTTTCCCATATGTGTATCGCTATGGCCATCCACCTTCACTTACTCTGCAAATATGAGTTACCAATATCTATATGCGAGTATCTATAGTTGAGAAACTAACTGGCAAATTAAGGTCTGCATCTTTTAGCAACCGATAGAGTAAATGGTAGATAGAACTCTGGTAATTTGGCATTGGTCATCGGGCGCGAATGAGGCGAGCTTATGTTGTAATTTATTTATCAGCGAAAAAGGAATATACTCAAAATAAATATAAAAAAAAATTCCATGCAAATGAAATAATAATAATAAAAATGCATAAAAATATACAAGTGCATAAACGAAGATAAAAATTATACAGTCAGACAGACAGATAGACAGACGATCAAATGGAGAAAACATATTCAAAATGACTTTTGCATTGGATTAAAGGTACACAAAACAAGTTAATTTGGTTCTTGTCTGGAATTATCGATTTTCTTTTGGCTTTTTAAGTCTTCAGCAATAATCATCAGCCAGCAGCATAATAAGCGCAGAGAGCAAAATGAGATGAAATCCCAACTTTTAATCATCAGGTTTTTTTTCGACTGTTTTTTATTAAATTTTTTACTTTTAATTTTATCTTGAGCACTGTGAATGCTGGGTATATTGGTTTGGCTTCCTTTTCGTAATTTTATCACATTTTTTCTTGTTATTTGTTGAATTATTTTTGCAGACTGTCTGATTGTGTTAAAGGCATTCGGCAAAAAAAAACATAGAAAACATACGAAAATAAAATGAATTTTTCGCGCATTCTATACACGCCTTGTACCTGTTGCCCATACCTGTCGGAGTCTCATCGCATCTCGTTTCGTAAAAATACATTTTTCACAACAAGGTTTTTGTTCAACGAACGAGCATAGATCTGCGACACAACGTAATTCTGATGGGCTTGGTGATGAACATATTTTTTTACAAATTCTTTTCATTTAATTCGTTTACGATTAATCAATAAGAAAAAAAAATTAAATGAATGATGAGTTCAGTTTTTTTTTACTATAAACATAAAAATTTTGTTTTCCTTTCAAAAAGTTATATTTCTGAATTTGATTCATAGAAATACCAACTTGATACCACACATCACGTTGAGAATATGGGTTGGGCTTCACCGTAAATTTGTTCGAATTTGAGAAAAAAAAAGTTTGTGGCTTTATAATAAAAGCTCATCAATAAACCATTGAAACAAGTTACATTTTATTTGGCAATCTGATGTTTACTTCCTTTTATTGGATTTATATAAGATTTTATGGAGCTATAATATTTAAATAGCTCTTCGTAGAACAGCACGAAACATTACAGGCTGTTAATTCTATTACAAACTAAGACTTTTCAAAAATTTAAAAAAAATCCTAATGAAATTATTATAAGATGTTGTCCATAAAATATGTCACATTGATTTTCCCATTTTCAAACCCTCTGACCCGTCTCACCACGTTCTTATGCAATTTTTGGTGTGATATTTAATACCATGATTTAATACGACGAACAAAGCAAAACTCCAAGAAAATGCATAATATATTGAAATTTATTAATTATCGTCTTTATTGACTAACAGATACGCAGTGGTAAATACACGTCTTGCACTCAGAAAAATGGAGGCTAACTCGACGATCTACATACGGCGTAATTGGCCTCGGGCAGGCGCGCGTTCGCCTGCATGTGGGCAAGTAAAACTGAGTTGACCTGTGGTCGGAGAAATTCTGAAATTAAGCCACCAGCAGGTGAAGTAGGGCATTGGGAGCTGCACGAGTTGACCTTAGATAGGTTTACTCTGACCGCTAGCTGGCTTACAGACACCTCTGTAAGGTCAGAGTTAACCTGACAAAAAGTTGACCTGGACATTTTTCTGAGTGTGTGCAAACTCTTTTTTAACATTTAGACAACCGCCATTTTTTCTTTAAGGTTTTTGTTTTAAATATTTGTTATATATTTGAAATCTATATATTGTGTGCAGCCGCCAAGACTGTATGTGAGCCCATTCGGGACTACCCCGGCAGTCTTGCGATTAAACGCTTTTATTCAGCTTGCTTTCGTGTCTGGCTTTTGTTTCTCTGTTTGTCAGGGTCAAATCTTGTAATCTAATTTTTACCCACTTCCACTCATTCGGTTAACTTAAAATTGTGCACACATACGTAACTCCGATGACAGTTCAATAACATCCTTGTTAGGATAACGGAAGGTCCTGTAAGGATAAAGTGATTGTCCTTTTCCTCAAATTTTCTCCCAAATCTAGGGGTTTTTGGGGTCGCTGAATCCACTTCTGATAAAAGGAAATCTGTAAGGGTAACGAAAGGTCCTGTAAGGATGACATGATGATTCTTTGTTTTTCTTAAGCGCTTTAAATTGTATGCTGCTTTTACTAAGTAACATTTACAACACTATTTTATATTTACTACATTTACGACGTATTTGCGACAATTATTACATTTCCAACATATTTGAGGTCGCAAATGTAGTTTTCAATTTGGGTTAACCAACTCTGGACACTAATTCTTAGAAGAAAAAAACTGACGTCAAAAAAAAAACTTTCACGGCGAAAAATGTTGTTTTTAGGCGGCGATTTTTTTTATTCGCCTTGGCGTCACTAATTTTTATTGCACCACTGTAAACTCCAACTAATTCTAATTCAATTTCCCGGTAAAATATTTTCTCGCCTAGCAATGATAACTTTTTAAAATATGAATTTTTAAATGTGTGGCTCAAAAATCGAAATTACCTTTCTCCCCCAAACCACTAGATGCATTTCTAAAGAAAAAATAATTCATTATTTTCGTTCTAATAATTCCTTAGATTTGTTAAATGTGGCACTTTTACGCTTGCAATTGTCTTCGAAATATTAATAATATGACAGAATTTCCATACCTCGCCACCGGCAATATTTTTGAAAATTTCTTATGATAAATTTCTTGTGTTAACTACATTAATTTTACCAAGTTCGGTTCAGCATCTTGAGGTCTTTGACAGATGGACCACACATCTTGGTCAACATAATAAGGCCATTGAATTATGGAAGTGTGTACTTAAAATGATACAAAAGCCTGAAGGACAAGACATGCAATATGAGAAATTTATAAACTCTTAGTGTCGTGATATCATGCTATACGAAAGTCCCATCTTCGGCATCAGTTGGTTTTGTTGTCTATTACTTGTTCATAGGACACATCATGTGCATATTACTGCTAAGCATAAATAACAATTTCTTCCTTTTTTTTTTGCTGTTTATTGCTTTGAAAAGATTCTCCATTCCGTCTCTGCCATCACAGCATTTGTCATTCGATTATATTTTGTCTTTTAAATTTTTACTATATATTTATAAGTGCCGTACTCGTGTACCTGATCTAGCATGATGCAATAACTGCCTTTACCTCATCTTAAAATAGCAATTTACCAAGATATATATTCATGTATGTACCATCGTAATATATCCAAGGCATTTCAACTTAATATGAATACAATTTCGAGTCATCTAAACTGTAGACAAGGGGACAAGTTAATGTCGCTTCGTTTAGACGTTGACTCTTCATACCAAATGTCTCGAAATGCTATTTGAACTGAAAGCCATATAGAAAAATAAAATGCTTAGCAATGATGCTAAAATGCCAACTAACTCAGCGACAACACGTTCTATGATTCTACAATTGAAAAAAAATTTACCATACAAAAAGGATATACTGGGCTAAGGTATCGCTTGCCATCGCATTGGCCATTAAAACATTCGTATCGCTGTTAAATTAAAAAGAAGTTGTTGCGCAAAACAATTTTTGATATCGTCTCGTGTTTCATTAACATAAATTGAAAATTTAATTGTAAATCATTCATTCCAAACATGATTTTCACTTCATGCAAGTGAATTTCTCGATCTTCTACAAGAAATTCCAATGGAAACAAAAATTCAGACGATATTTTTTATGCAATTCGATTTATACGACAAATTAGATTGTCGTTAAAAAAATCATATTTAACTTTAGACATTTTCAGGATTTTTTCTCATTACCAATTGTATTTCAGAATTTCTTTATTGGCTATGTAATGGACCAAAGGTGACAATAGCTTCTACAATAACAGGGGTGTAGGTACGGCATACTTTTGGGGCTTAGCTCGCCGGATGTGGGGGGGTTCTTTCCCTGAATTGCAGAAATGGTCATCACAAATAGTGTACCTACACACACATACTCTCTCATCTTTTTAAATTTACGTTAAAAGGATCGGGAAGGGAAATTTTCAACCAGAAATCTTTTTATGCTACATTTCGTGTAGCATCATTTATGCTTTCGTGTGTCATCCTAAAGATGACGCGTCTGTCCACCTTTCACGACATCCATCCACCACCAAAAAAAACGCTTAGCAGATCATATTGAATTCGCTTATATTCATCTTAACTGATTGTAGAATTATACAAAAAAAATAACAATTAAATAAATAAATTTTAACCTAATGATCGCATATAAAAATTTTCTAATAATTTTAGATCTTTAATAAATAAATAATTTTCAAAAATTTCAAATTATGAAATCACTTTCTCCACATATAACTTCGCTTAATTTCGAAGAAACGTTATAGGTAAAAATTGGGTGAATTTTATGGATTTGCTAGCATAATGTGGGCCCACCTTATTGCGAGAAAGTTCTGTATATTTTTTTAAACAAAAGAGGAATTTTATGTGGGTCCAGTTCACAAACGGTAAATTACAAGAAGATGAAAAAAACGTGTAAAATTTTGAAAATTTTCTAGAATATATACGGCGCGATCGATGAAAATCCAATCGATGAATTCCAAAAAGATTTGTTAAAGATGAAATTTATAATGATGTTCAAGATTAAGCGAGATTCGAAATAATTGTAACTTATACGAATAAATGTTGATTTTATAAATTCTTAATAGAAAAGAAAGAACAAACGAAGATAAAAAAAAATCAAACGAACAGAAAAAAAACCGGGAAAGCTGCTCAGGCTCCCGCCGTCTAGGTTAGAGCACACCTTCGTGTTCACCTGATGATTTATCAAATTTTAGCTAATCACGCACTTAAATTTTGCTTAATCTAACCTTACTTGAGCAAAAGTTTCCCTAAGGTGATCGAAGTAAAATCCTTTCGTTGACCAAAGGTCACTTTTCAAACCATGTGGTGAATATTTTCGTCTGTTCCCAGCCAGAAAGAATTTTTGCGAGCAAGATGATTTTTCTTCAATTCCCTGGTGATTGCATTTCGCCAAATAGCCGTCACAATCGAAAAATGATTAGAAGAAAATCTTCGCAGCCTCAAATGGGAAATTTTCAGATGAGCAAATCTCGAGCAAATCTTTTCCTGGGCGCTATTTCAAAATAACTTTTATTAACTAAATAAGCGCATTTTTTTTTTTTTTTTTTTCTCACCTTTCCCGGGAAAAATAAAACTTAACAAAACTAATCATAACTAAACTAGTCACTACATTAAATAAATTTAATATTGTACAACGTTCGAACGTTCTACATTCTAGGATAACTTTAACTATCTGTTCTTAGAATTCCGGAAATGTGAAACCAAATATGGCCATAGGAAATGCGTCCATATTTTAATTTTACATTTCTGGATTTCCTGTGGTAGAAGATTTCTAACATCCGCATTTGTTATCCCTCTATATTTGAGCACTAAAAATACTTCCAATACATTTTAATTACTTGAAGTAATTCTAATTTTGTGTGTAAGTTTGTGTGTTTGTAAAAATCATGGCGAAGTTGTCAACAAAATACAAAGTAAGTACATCAATTTTCTAAATTTTTCATTAAAATTTATTAATTCCTAATCTTTTATTTCATAGGATTTTATGATTAAACAATATCGATCCATTTGTGTCGATCAGAAACATCAAGAGAAACGAGAAATAGCCAAATATCCAGATGAAAAAATGTAAACAAAGGTAAGATCATTGAAAATCGATTAGAGATGCAAATTTTTAAACTAATAAACTTTTTCTTCATTTCAGAAAGCAAAGGAAACAAAAGAAACGATCATCGATTGCAACAATAACGATCATCAGCAGAAAAACAAACTTCAGCGCAAGTAATAACTCACAGTAAGTACGTTTAAGGTTCATATTGTGGGTGATTTTGTTATGGCTTTGCGTAAACGATCGTTCGTTCTTGTGGTGGTAAATTTTTGGTGCTTGTTGGCTTGTTATTGAATTTTTATTCGGTTTTATTTTAATTAAGAAAGTGGAAATTTAATTGAATGTGAAATATTTTAAGTTTATTTAAATCAAAAGAAGAAAATAGTTTACAATAATTTTACGGACGGACGCGGACGAAATTCGTGATAAAAATTCATATGTAATGTGTTTGTGGTCTATTTTGCATGTATTTGTGATAAAAATGTGTTTGGTTTACATGTTAATTTTTTGACATTTCGTGTTTTAATAAATTTTAATAATTTTAGGAATCAAATCAAAGTGCGATTGGATACAGATTTTATGGAAGCTTTAGTTTGATGGATGACGGACTCAACGGACAGACGCAACGAGGAATCAAAGCTGATTAAACCGAAGATAAGTGACAATTTACTTAAATGACAGTTTACTTTCTTTCTTTTCAGCGGCGGCATAAAATAAAGTTCTACCGGAATGAAACTTCACCCGAAAGGATTAATCTGCTCGACAGAAGGACATCCGGAATTTTCTGAGCTGCTCAAAGAGAGAATCCAGTCGGCCTTGAAATTCTTTCCTACGGACAGACTCAGGAACGGACTCGCGTCAATAGGAGACGTGTTAAGTATTCGACTTCATTTTCAAGGAAAATTTTTAATGATACTTTCCATCGTTTCAGGCAACTGCAACAGCTAACTAAAAAATCTGTCCGTCCGTCTGTCCGTCCGTCTGTCCGTCTGTCCGTCTGTCTGTCCGTCTGTGGCGCGGATTGCGAGCGCACGGATTGAGCTAGAGACTTGAAATTTTACGCAGACTCGTTTTTCATAAAATGCGAGGCTAAGTTCGTTAACGGGCAAGAATGGACCATTAGGGGGGTACCCCCCATACAAACGAAAACGTTTTTTTGTGAATATCTCAAAATAGGTGCATCTTATCAAAAAAATCCAAGAACAAAAGTTATTTAGGATATGATTTTACATAAAACTCCCATACATCAAAATCCGATTGGAATAAATTTTAAAAAATCTTTTTGGAAAGTTTGACTTCAAAGTGGAATTTTGATACAACTGTTCGCTGTTCACTTAAACCTCGAACAATGCCATATCACCATACGGGTTTTCAATAATTACCAGATTGGCAATTATAGCGTTTGTTAAGTTTCTTTTTTGATTTAAGTAAGGCGCAGTTTAGATCTGACACTGTATTTCGTCAATTTTATTCGGAGACACGAATTTCAAGTGAATATTATTCTGAAACACAAAATTCACATAACGACACAAAATCCTGATATTAATTCTTGTAAGACGCCAAAACTAAAATTTTTCATAAAAAATCACTGGAATAAATTCCAATTTTAACCACTTTTGCTCAGTGAGTTTTTTCTGCAATAGATGAACAAAATTATTGTGATGAAAATGTTCGTCGAAATGCAAGAAAAAATCGTACATGAAAACGGAGCCCAAGATTTCCTTTCGTACCACATTAGCCGAAACAGTCCCGGATTCAAGCATGTTGTTCTGGCATCCTAGAAACTAAATTTTTGATTTAACACTCTAACTGCCACGACAGTCTTAAGCCTTTTTCGAATAGTTAGTTGTCAGTCAAAAAGGCACTAAGAGAAAAAAAATGAAAGAAAATTATACCTAAATGTTATTTTATTACCACAAAATATGTGCAATCACAAAAATCGTTGCGGTTGCAGCGAACACTTTAATAATTTTCATTTTGGCCATTGTGTACAGTTAGGTCTTTTTGACTGACGTGGCAGTTAAAATGTTAATAATCTTAAATTTGATTAAGAGCGAAAACCGCGATCATTAAATATATAAAACATACTCTGCTTCGGTTGCGGGTTATGGAGTCTGTGAATTTGTGTGTTTTTTTTTTTGCCTAAAGCCCAAAACACAATTGGCCCGACACAACATTTACGGCGACATTTCATATTTGAAACTCATAGCACCCTATGTTTCTGTATACAATCAATCCGACTAACTTTGCCGCTGTAAAAAATTGAATCGAATTTAACTTTTGTCGATCAGCTCGTCGACAAAATTTAATGATTGATCCAAAATGAAATCTTATACGGACGGCATAAAATCTAAATTTCGTCACTTAAAGAAAGTATTAGTAAATATAATCCGTAGGCTGTGTTGCTTACATTCAGATTCGTATTATGTATGATAATTGGTAACAAAAGATTGTTATATCGTCGGCTAAAAGTGAAATTGTGCTAAGTCCATTATACCAAATTTGACAGAAGAGCAATAAAAAACCTTGTTAAATCATTCTAATTTTCACTTAAAGAAAACAGAGTCTCATTTAAAGAAAACTGAGCCCAATTTTTCTCATTTAAAGAAAACTCAGTGGTATTGAAAGAGGATTAAAACGATTTAACAAGGTTTTCATTGCTCTTCTGGAAAATTATACCAAATGAACTTAGCACAATTTCACTTTTAGCCGACGATATGTGGCTCACCCTCCGACTGTCAAAATCGGATGAAAAGCAAATGACGTTTATGGCAACAAAGTGTGCGGAATTGCATGTGGAGGACAACTTTGTCGCCGTAATCTGTCGTCGTAAATGCTGTGTCCGGCCAATTCTATTTCGGCCTTAATGTTATTTTTAAAAAAAAAATCACCGAGAGCGCTTATATCTGAAAGGTTTTCGCCGACGGCGCATTTTTCCCTGTTTCAATTATGTATATTACTATAGTAGAGCAATAAACAGTACGAAAAATGTTTTTTTTTTCTGTTTTTTTTTTCAAAATTAATATTTGTTTATTCTTTTCTGCCTTTTTTCTATTTTTATTGAAGTGCGAATTTCTTTTCATGTTTAATTCCTAGCCAAAAGCATTTTTTAAATTATTTGAATTTAAAATAAATTAAAAAAAAACTTATTTATTATCATTTTCCTAAGTTGCGAAAATCATATTTTTTTTATTTTCATTCTCTAACTGAATATCTTTCAGATTCAAAAAAAAAATCTGCTTTAATATTTATTCGATTTAAACGATATACAACGTACTTAAATTGGTATTTAGGTATACATCTTTCGATATGAGCTTTTCCGATGAAAATGGAAACATTAATGGCTACTTCTAGTAGAGATTTTATTAGTACGAGAAAAAGCTCTTTTCTAGACTTTTGACAAACAACCAAACGATGTAGAAAATGAAAATGTTTTTTTTTTCTTGCTTTTATTGTTATTTTGGATTATAGTATTGTTGTTGTTGTTTTTTGCTATAGGGATGGCAATTTCTGTTTCTGTTTTTCTTCCTTCATGTTTTAGCTGAAAGCAACGAAAAATAAGAAAACAGAAAAGTCTTGTTATATAAAAAAAAAATAAAAAGCAAAAGCAAATTCGCCTAGAAAATTGGCGGAACTCAAGAGGAAAAGACCTGAAAATATTTTTTTCCTTCCCTTATTGTTGGCAAAGTAATTTATTGCCAGGCACCTTAATTTTGTGTGCAATACGCTTTTTCGGTATACACTTTATATCGTCTACTACACGAAATCTATATAGTATAGTATTGTTTTTTTTTTTGGGACTCCCTTATAAATACAAATTCTTGTACATTGAATAGTATACAATTTTCAATATGATACACATATTTGATTGTACGATATTATCGGTATATATTGTACGAGGATTAAATTTGAAACATAAAAGCTCTTACGGGTCACAATATCTATACAGTAGTCGTGTGCGCAACACATGCAAAAAATTGTTACGTACCTTCCGAAAGAACTTAATATTAGTTACTTAAAGAGGTGCCTACATCCTAAAAACGCAAAGGGAAATACCGTGTGATACGTCGTCTCATATCCAACGCCATCTCAGCCGGATTCCTTTGGCTAACCTGCCGGATAACTTTATGGGAGGATATGAACCTGTAGAGAGGGGTGGCGATCGGCCATCCAGTAAATGGGAAAAGTTAAAAAATTTCTTTCTCCTCGGAGATGGGGGGGGGGGGGGGGGCTGAGAGCCAGTTGGGAATGTGTTATACATCGTTTATACCTGGCAGTTTTCAAAGCATTACTGAACCTATAGAAGGGGCATTTCCCTTCGACTTTCGGTTACTGGGTAGTTTATGTCGTTCTTCACATTCTTTCTCCATAGCAAAACTCCCATGATCTTTCAGTAGCTGTTTATCGGGCTTTTAACATCTGACAAGATAATCGCCATAAATTTTACTTAGAGTTCGTATAACCAAATGTATACATACTTGTATATTGAGATTCTTTTTCTTTTAGAATGCTTTTACATTTGAAATTGTGAAGTATTAGGGCGCCTCAGTATTTCGGCCAGTAGACCAACCATATGCTGTATCCCTTTGTTACGACAATTATTTATAATGCTGTTGAATAGTGAGCTTTCCTCGAAGTACTGAAATCGGAAAAAGATCTTAGGTTAAATGGAAATTTGAAATCTTTGAACCCATATGAAACTAGCAACTATGAAACTATAGCAAGAAACAGTCTTTATATTGCCATTTCGGAGTTTTGAACTGCACTTCTCCTCTTACTTGAGTTAATAACTAAATTATAGATTACATTTACGATTTCTTCACTTTTAAATACATGTTTCAGTTCTCTTTATTTCTGATTCGATTTAGTTCAGGTTTTCTTAGTGATTTTGGTGGTTCAATTATGCATAAGAAAATCTATATAGGTTTTAATTCGAATTGCTAAAGCTATATTAATTTTAGATTTTTAATCAAAGTTCAGTAGTGTGCAAAAACAACAATAGTTCAGTTGTATGCTAAAAACCGTTAAAAATGAGTACCTACGATATAGAAAATGTGGTTTTTTAAACAAAAATGTTCGCATAAGATTTATCGCATCAAAAACATTAGAAAAACTTACAATTTCCAAGGGGCAATCGTTAAATGCTCTATATGAAGACAGACATTTAAAAAAAAACACAATTTGAATAGGAAAGGGAAGAAAGAGTGGTCCGATTGAATTTTGATATATGAAAGAGTTACATTAAATCATACTCTAAACACATTTTGCCTTCAAGACTTCTTTGAGAGCAGGCAGTAGTGATTTAATTGGAGTTTGATGTATGGATGAGTTGTGTAAAATTTTATTCTTAACACTTCTTATCACTATAATGTTTTCAATCTACTGCACCATTTTCTAGAAATTTATAAAAACTGTTTCATTTGTATGGTGGTGGGGGAAGGAATGGTTCGATTTTGTCCGTTCAAGAAATTAGCCTTACTATTTATTTACGAGAAACGCAACTGTAAAAGCTTTAAAGCATCTAGCTCAATCGTTTCGAAAGTTATGGTATGGAAGGGCAGACGGATAGACAAAAATAAGAATCTTTGGTCACACCAAACACCCTGAGGTTGTTCATTTTTACTAATTGTGCTATGAATCCCCTCTCCTGCCATCTCAAATACCAAAAACGTGATTTTGATCCGGTTTTCACAACTATATGCCGTTGGATATTGATCCGGTTTCCACATTTATATAAAATGCCAAACCTAAAGGTGCCGCTTCACATGAGAGTCAATACGCGAGTAACTCTCAAAAACTCTCAAGAGTTACTCGCAGGAGGTTGTCCATTTGAGAGTTAATTTCGGCGATTTTTCTCTTTTCAAGACCAATATCTTGATTTTTTTGACATCTTGCTTTGGCGAGTTTTCGAGAGCTACTAGCGAAATGCAAACGCCGTTTGTATCTGACGAGCAACTCGCCGAGAGTTCAGTGGGTGCGTGTCGACTAGAGAGTAGAATCACTTTTGATAGCTCGCAGAAACTAACTCGCGAGTTTCTGCGAGCGACTCTCAGAGACGTGTCCGTTTGCGAGTAGCTGCTATCGAGAGGTTCTCGCCGGTATTTACTCTCATGATGAGCGGCACCTTAAGTAATCTAACACATTTCTTACCTTCTTATCCCTTCTCATTGCCTTTTAAAGGAATTTTACTTAAGGTTTCGCGTGAGGCTGGCTGAGTAATACGAGAGGCTGAAGTCCATGTACACAAAGAAACTTGAGGCAAAAATTCGAGACATCAGGCCGCGACGTAAAGGACCTTTAATCCGACCCTTATTGTATCGTTGACTACTTCAAATATTTTTTTCCAGTAGAAAACGCCCAATATTAGGCTAAAATTAATTATTTAAGCAAAATATCTATAGAAAAGTTTTACTCAATAACATGCACTTTTGTAATTTTCATGTCAGCGGAGACTATTTAAATGGGTTTTTTATTTTCTCTGCTGGTTTAACCTAAAAAACTAATTTTCAACCCAATTTAGATTCTAAGATTTTTTACTACCACTACGAGAATTTTTTTTTTTAATTTCTCCTTCTATTAAATAAACTATCAAGCTTTCTAAATTTATTTTATCAGAAAATTTATTTTATAATCTTAAAGGCATTGCTGACGATACAGAAGTACTAGTAGCGAGGGTTTTCCATGGCAAATCTCCTTTTCAATGAAAATCTCATTGGAATCTATTCAGAATTGTATCCGGATATGGTGTGTGGTCCGGCGTTTTTTTTTTTTCTAAAATCGAATGAGATCTGAGAAAACGGACACTGAAAGGGTTAGAGGAGATTGTATTCACCAAACTAGAAAACCTCAAGTCCTTCATTTCAAGCATTTGTTGGTTGGTAGCTGTATAGAATCGGGATTTGCCGCAGGATGATATGTCGAGAGAATTGCTTTACCACCTCTAAGCTATCGCGTCCTTTTTTGTATATAAGTATTTCAACCGAAAAAAAAGGAATAAAAAAAACTTTTAAGTCCTTCTAGCAATAGCAAAGTGGAATCGAATGAAAGAATACTAACGCAAGCTATCTAAAAAAAAAATCGAGAAAAAGAATTCTGAAAACGAGGTCCAAGGGGAAAAAGAAAACTTAGATAAGGGAATTGTTCTGTCAGCCAGAGTGATATATTTGGTCGACATTTCCATAATAGTAAGAGAGCCACAGTTATATAGGCAAAAAAGAAATGTGAACTCAAACGAAGGAAATTTTTCCTTTTTACTGATCATCGTCTTTTTCCACTTCTTCTTATAATGCGGCTGCTGCTGTTACCTCTCTTAGTTCACTTTCCAAGTTTGAAAAAGTTCAGAAGCAAATGCGACGATATCGTCTCGAAAGTTTCTTATGGTCTTGTGCTGTATTTGTTGCTATTACTGGTGTTATTGTTATTAAAAAGTCTCTTATTGGATCCTGAACTCACTATAACTTTACGGACGATGAAACCTACATATACCTACGTTTATGGAGATACTTGGCATGGTCGCATATAAAAATACGTCCCAAGTTTCAGCCACCATCATCAGTATCGTCATCATCAACATCATTGTCACAAATGGATAGACCCACACGGAACTCTGGAACAGCGACCTTAGAACGGGAAAAAGATCTCGCGGATAGTATTGTTCGAAAGAGTTTTCTTCTCCTTAATTTTCGGTTGTAATTGGGTTTCTTGATTCACAAAAACTTTTCAATGCTGATATCTGTAGATAAAGTCTGACATACGAGGCCAATCTAATGACGGAGACGAGACCCTCAATAATAACAGAGTCATTCGTATTTTTTTTATCACTGAATCGTCATTAAATCGTAATTGGAAGCATATTTTCCATGGAGTAAATTATTTTCCATACACAATTCACAATTTACGAGATTTAAAATGTGGCATTTTCATTCATCTGCGACAATATTTGTAGCAAAAAAATGTGATAAGCAAATTTAATAAAAAAAAACATGAGAATAGCTGCAATTACCAAAGGGAACCATCGTGAATAACTCTTTTAGAGAACAGACCGAATTCTGATGGACATTTTTCTATTTGTAAGGTCCGATTGAATTTTGATGTATGGAAGAGTTATGAAAAACACATTCTAAAAACCTTTTTGTTTTTAAAGGTCGGGAAAAACTGTTTCTTTCGTATGGAGGAGAGGAAAAGGAATGGTTCGACATTGCCCCATCAAGTACTTAGCCTTACTTTTAACAAGAACTGGTTGTATGCCAGTTTAAAGTTTGTAACTTAATTCGATCTAGAGTTATCGTGTTTACGGGCCGACGGACGAACAGATGGAATTCAAAATCTATTATTGACTTACATTTTTACTAGAAAAATTTGTTCATCAAATTGTTAAGAATTTACTTCATCCATAGTGGTTTTTATTTATTCTAGTACATCCCCAGAAAATGTAAAAAACCTAAATATTTTTTACAGTTACGTTTTCTTGAAGAAAAAAGAGCGTCCTTAAATATGTATAGAAGAAAAAAGAAATTTAACAGAAATCTTAATTTTTAGATACCCTACAAGAGTTCTTGCGAAAAAATAAACGCCTTTTTATACCCTTTATGATGTATCATATAGGAGTATATTAGATTTAGTAGACCGTTTGTAACGCATTGAACCAATCTACGGACACAAAAATGATTTACACCAGGGTGTTTGGGATGACAAACGATTTTGATTTCCGCATATCTGTCCGTCTGTTCATCTATCCGTGTCTGTCCATCAATCCGTTTGTCCGTGAAAACCATAACTTCGGAAAGGATTGAGCTAGGACTAGAAATTTTGTATGGTCGCGTTTCTCGTTGAGGCTGAGCTCTTGAACGGGCAAAATTGGACCATTCCTTCCCGCCTCCACCATACAAACGAAACAGTTGTTGTAGCTTTCATTAAGGGTATTCACAGTCCTCTTTTAAATTGCGAGTAATTTTACCGCTCGGTAATTCAGTCAAATTTAACAGATTTTTACCGAGACGGTAATTTGGTTCATGTAAAAATGAATTACCGGATTCATTTACCCAAAATTAAAAGAGGACTGTAAATACCCTTATTATGTTTAAATTTACCGGTTTAGATCTTCTCGTTTAAAAAAATCTTTCAAAACCGTAAAAATCGCATCAACTGTTGCAATTTGTGTCATCCACCATAATTACACACTCTTTTAGTTATTATACCCATATATAATATTTAAAACTTTAATTTCTTGCAACATATAAAAACCAGTGAGTTGCTTGCACCGATTTTATTGGAAATGGGAAGAAATGGAAACCCAGAATTTTTTTTTATTGAAAATGAGTAGAAAAAGAAGGATTTCATTAAACAGAGTACCATGGCCCCCATGTATTCGACTAAAATCTGTTGCAAAAGGTATCTCGGACTGGTATTATATCTCATCTCACATACATAAAAATCTTAGCAGGGCAGTTGTGCTGTTTGCCTTATGCTGTAATACGAAGCGTTTTCCAATGGGTTTCCCAAACCTAACCGAACCGAGCTCTATTCGTACGGATATAGTCAACTGAATGTGAATCAACCAACCAAATGGAACACAGCTGCGTTCGCAATGTGCGGTAGCACGGAAATAAATCCTTGGGCAAACACTTCCTTCATTTCGTGTAGAATTTTAGGAAAAATACATTATACTATATAAATCCTTGTATGACTATAGTCATGATTTCATATATCCTTACTACCACAATATAGTCATTTGCCGTTTCATTTTGTTTTTGGTATATTTTCGGAAGTATATCCTAATGCTTTTGCTTCATACGTCGTCATTCCATCTATAATGGTGAAATCGTGTACGTTCATCTATGCCGTTAAGTCTAATGTAATATTCGAGAATTCAGTATATGGGACAATTGTATGAAATGCTACAGAGGACGACAAGGATAACGATTACAATGAGACTTCGACTAGGACGTCTATGAGAATGACTACAACGACGACGACGACGAACCATATCTCAACGTATAGACTTAACACCGACCTAACCAACCGCCTCCTAACCATTCACCACCCACCGCACCACACCGCATCCTATGGTGTACGACGTCCTTTATGCCTTGTTCATAGAGTCCTCGGTAATACAGGTTAACTGAGAAAATCTTGGGGGTTGGGGAGGCGAACACGGCTACCGACTGGCATTGGCTAGTTGGAGCTGTGAGGAAGGTAAGGATATAAGTACATATAAATTTCACCACCACCCAATTTTGATGTATGGCATTCCTCTCATCGTATTATGTACATCCCTTTCAGGATTTTCATCGTTTCCCTTTTATCAGCACAAACGTATACGAATTCAGTATTTTCCCGCTTTTGTTCACCCATCCATCCATCTAGCAATCCAGCCAGCTAGCTAGCCACGCAATTCTCATCGTTATACTCGTCGTTGGTGCCGCCAGCCCTTCGTCTGGTCCGTCCTGGCTCGAATTCTCTTTTTCCAGGATACAGTCGGATGATGATGGCTTTTTGGGGATTCTCTAGCTGACTGGTAAGGATTTAAGGATTACGCATGCCTTGGCATCATGTTCCCGTACTTTTCTATATGAGGTCTATTCTCAAGGCAGCACAATGCCATATAACATATCCCGTAACTCAAAATGAAGAGGGAAAAAAGGGTACAAGTGGGAGATGGTCGTGTTTGTTATTTCGTGTTGTTTTTCGTTTTTCGTTTTTTTCCATTTCCTGATTCCGTGGCTCTTTTTTTTCGGGACACCGAAAGGGGAATATCGAAACGTTTCTTGCTGTATACAGCGATATGCCTGGGCAAACAAATCACCGCTGGTGGGTGTTTTATTTCGGATTTGATTTCTGGCGTATTTATTGGACAACACTAATCAAAAATGATAAAATGGCGGAGACCATCAGAGATGTGCTAATGCTATGAAGGTATGCCAAGCTACGTGGCAATTTAGATGCTGACTGTTCAACTTTACAAATGCCTAAGTTTGCTAAATAAATAGTATGCAGATATTTATGTAATAGTTTAGATACTTTTGTATTTCTATATATGAAGGGCAATAGATTTTCTTGTTTGGTAATTTGAAAGTAATTGCCGTGGTGACGGAACGATTGCCTCGGATTTATCTGATAAATATGGTAAACGGATTTGTTCTATGGATAACAAATTAAGGATTACTGTGCAAAAAGTCAATAGGGGTATTATCTTCAGTTTCCTTTTGTTGATAAATTTTGTTAGCATCCACAGATGGACTTTCCCTGTATAAATATATTAATTGCAAATATTTTGTCCGGTTTCTATAAATAAAAAAAAATTAGTACCAGTGTTGCTGAATGATTACATTTAAAGCCTTTGAAGCTGCAGGTCCTTGGTTCGTACCTATGCTTTTTCGAAATTATAGTGCATTCAGCCTAAGCGTAATACTTTTGATAGATAACTAAGACAATGTTCAGATTGGTTGAAATAGTCCGCCTAAGTAGGACAGATGAAATATTGCTCGTGTTCACATTGAGACTATTTAAGCCAATAGCTGTGAACAATCAGACTGGCGTGAAACATTTGGGACACGGAACATTTCTAACGAATCGCTAGTAATATTTGGCTGCCTTTTGCAATGCAACATGTTGTATCGAAAACGACCGAAACAATAATAACAATAGAACACTAACAGCCTTATTCTAGCTACGGTCACTAGTCACAACTCGGTCACAAGAGCCTCAAATTCTATGGACTTGTGACTTGTGACTTAAGTATCACAACGCCAGAATACGGCTGTAAGTTCCACTTTTTGTTGTTGTTCCTTAAGAAAGAAATTGTCGTTGCCTGGTTAAACATTCTAATTGAAAATCCTGATTTCCAAAATTAAATAATTTATTTTTCACTGCAGTGAAAATACGAATTTTTGTTTGTAGCATAAAGCGCCATACAGGTTCAACGTTTGAATCCACATCTCCATGCACTTCAGATTCAATTTTTTTTTTTATTTTTTGGGTCTTCCATTTATTTTTTGTTATTTATTATGAGTATGTTTTTTTAGTTTTTTGTTTTTATTGCTTGATTTCTGTTGCTCCTTTTATAATTTGTTACACTTATTATTTTAATATTTTCCTAAATTGTGATAACTATTAATTTTAATCCACATCTGGCAATGCTGTTAGGTATCCAATGCCTTATTTGTTCGACATAAGGTTGATTTTATAATCACATGTTTTGCATGTTCCATACTTCACATAATATGAACACTGTCATTTCCAAAAATTCGCTTTTTTGATTATTGAGTATTGTTTCACGCTTGGATTGGATATATTCCCATATGTTCCCCTTCTTATCGAAGCACAAAATTGTGAAGAATATTTGGTTCTTTATTAGAATGCTGGAAACACAAAGAGTATTGTGTCTATCAAGACTAGGCATGCCAACGATACCTCGATGTTTGCAAAACATCGAGGTATCGTTGAAAAATATCGAGTTTTAACCTCGATGTTGAACAGGCCGATATATCGAGGTATCGATGTTGCTATCCACGATGTTAGAACATTACTCTTCATAAAATTAGTAGAGAAACTAATTTTAGGACTAGAGGGACTAGTTTTTATACAGATTTAATATATGTAGCTACTCTACTTAAAGATTTGTTTTTAAATTTCCTTTGGTATCAATTTTCGGTTTCATCTTTCTACAAGATTTCGCAAAAAATACCAGAGCAAGCCATGTACAGAGAAGTTTGGTCCTGATGTGGAAATCCGTTAACCGGAAGTAAACAAAACGGCGGCATTTTAAAAACTACGATTTCATTTTTTGCGATTTATTCCGAAACTAACCATTTTCCAGTAGTCTTATGTTTCACAAAACTTGGAGACATTAAAACTTGCTACATTTATGTATTTTACTAGAACTGCGTTATGAAGATATGCCGGTATTTCAAAAAAATTAGTTTTTTGCGAATATCTCGAAAACTAACGGGTTTTTGGTGGTTCAACGTATAAGAAGAATTAAAACCGTGTTAAATTCTACCTTATTAAATTTTACTTTTTCAAAACATTTTTTTGACATCGATGTCGTCTTAAAAAAACATCGATATTCGATATATCGAGGTTTTATGAACGATGTTGCATCCCTAGTCAAGACGGAAAGAATTTCCTGGTGCCAGTAATGCCACTCTGCCAAAACAGGTGAATTAAAATAATACGTTATGGTAAAAAATTCTAATGCTCAATTTTCTCATATTTTAATGCAGAAACCTTAGCAAATTGTAAATAAAAATGTTCTTAATTTAGTTAACAAAAGAGGCGCATATTTATTTGTAGTTTAGTAAAAATTGCCAAATATCTGACACCTACAACTTCCGTCCACATTGTTATGACATTGTGGTAACATTTTTCATTTATCAAAAGTATATGGCTAACGGAAATGCACTATAGTTACAATATTTACTAGTTGGTTCCACCGACACCATCAATCGGCTTTGCTGTTGATGGGTGCAAAAAAATCTTACAAATGTTGCAATTCATCCATGGTTTATAATCTAGGTAAAACTGTATGTGCGCGCAACAGACCGTCTTGGATTTTGCGTCATAGAGAAAAATAAATAATAATCTGACCTAGAACTGAATTACCAAACTTTTCACAACTGTTCAAAAATTTGCTTAATCTGAAATACCTAAAACGATATTTTTACCTGGTTGGAAAACCTAATATTAAAAAAAATCAAAATACGAAAAAAAATCAAAATACAAAAAAAAATCAAAATACAAAAAAAAATATTCGAACTTTGTTGATACTCTTTCTCTGTCATTTCCGAACCTACCAATTATAATTGGATCAAAACAAAATCCCATATTAAATAAATTCTAATCGAAAAAAAAAATTAATAACAATTGTTTATTACCTAGTTTGACATTTTCAACATTTTCAAAATGACGATTCCATCATTATATTTCAAATAAAGTGCAACGACCAAACAAAATATGAAAAATAATAATCTCCACTAATTGGGCTACATATCAAATAATCCTTTTCATCATGATTAAATGTTCGCATCTCCCGATTATCCACATCATAATAAAAAGTTCGATGATCCCATATAGAGTGCAGGATGATCCCTTAATAAGTCCAATATGTACGATAGAGACATGTAGGATTAGATACACCGCCGATGCTGATGCCGAAGCCGACCATATACGTTTGACTGATTCCGAAAAACCAGAGACATAAAGACAAAAATATGAAATTTATTAGATGCATGAAAACATCTACTTTATGTCGTGTATCAAAACCCAGAATATCAAAATATCAAAACCAGGGCAAAAGGGAGTCGTTTCAAAAAAAAAACTCGCCACAAAATATAAAAATATTGAGATGAAAAAAATTACCTTAAAAAAAGTTGTGTGCACTCTTTTATGTTTTGATGTTGGATGTTCTTTTTTCACATATGTATATATATATTATATTCGGTAAATCCTTTTTGCAACCGGTCCCGGGGAGTTTCTTTTGTGACTTCAACAAATCATTTTTTTGTGCCAGAGCGCGTCATAACAGAAATGACGGGCAAATTGAAAAATCAAGGAAAAAAAATTCATAAATATACAGAAAGATGGGTTTTTATATATTTTCCGCTGTGATAAGAGCGCTCAAAACTATATTCCACTACTGGAGCAAAACCCACTGCATTGTGAATGCATTGGAAAAGTTTAGGGTAAAAAAAACTGTTGAAAAAATCCACTCCTAATGAAAAACTTGAAAGAAATTTTTCTATAAATAATTTATATATCGGTGTGGGATAAGATCGAATTGAAAGCATAAGAATATGTATTCCGAATAAAGTTGATTCAACGGATGGTGCACCAAAATTGTAATGCATCATGTATAGATTTTCATTATTCAGGCAGACATGTGCATGTTTGGTGCATAGGCGACGAACATCCAATGCCATTTTTCAATCCACATTCACTTAGGGTTGACACAAATACATAGCAATGGCAACACAATCTAAATAGTAATGTGCAGTCTAAATTATCGTCTATAAAGGCGACCCGAAAGAAGGAATATTGAATGGGTGCTGGCATTTTGATATGAAGAATATATCATCAGATCGCATATAGAGTATACAGCAATATTGCATTGCACGACAAAAAAAAATGAAAGAAATTGCAATGATAAAAAGGAGTAAACAGTGGGATGGAGAGGCAGTGGAGTGTTGCCCTCAAAGGATCCTAATATAGACCTGTACCCCATACGAATACGAAAGACTTGCAGCGGTGGTGATGGCGACGACGACCATGCTTCCATTTTAGACATGCATCCTGGATAAACATTTTCCAACTTTTATGCATTTCCCCCAAATGCAAAAGTGTATAGCGCCAAACATCCCTACAGTTGTTCCGGCATAATGAACAAAGAGCGATATGTTTGTGCACCGAAAAGCGATAGGATGCATGCATATATACAGCCAGGACGATGAGAACGACATCGTCAATGCATGGGGTTACCAGGAACAGCAACGACGACGCCTATGTCGATCCCAGCCCAAACAGATACGAAAATGGGATTGTTCTGGATACCATTCAGCCATAGAAGGATGGGGCGGCGTTCAGAAATGCATTAAAAATGCATTTTGTGTTTGCGGGCTGGCTCTTTTGCCGCACCAAACCATAACCAAGGATTTTCTATCCCAACCGGTGCAGTTTGATATCTAGCGCCAGCCTGAGGCGGTTTCGCGCTAGGGGATGCGGCATGCAGAAGACGGACTGATCCTTGTTGTATGCAGGAATTTATATTCACCCTTTTGGCAGGTTTAAAACGTCCATTGCATTTTTTTTTCTTTATTTCACTTTTTGTCAAAAAGAAAAAAAAATTGAAAAAAAAACGAACGAAGAAAATATCTTTTACATCTTTGTGGTGTTCTGCATTGACTGAATGTGAAAAATGCAGCTGGACACGAAATACAATATGAAAGAATGTACATTGGGGTGTCACTGATGGCTCTTCTCTTGATGTCTTCTATTTCTCTCCCGTGACGGGCACAAGGACGTCTCCACTTGGCGTTGCTATTAAAAATCGGGAACAGTGGAAATATATGCCATAATTACACTCGTATAACGAAATCTGCAAACCATTCAGTTGGACATTGCGATTGCTTGTGCGAATTCCAACCCCTAAAGTTTTCTCAAAAAGGATGAGTTTCAACTACACAAATGGACGGTTAATGGGTGGTTGGCATCCATGTTAAGAGGGTATGCTATGAAATCGCCGGCGAAATGCATTTTCAGCATTTAGCTGTTATCCAAGTGGGAGTTCGGTGCGCGCAAGGGTTCCCCAAGGCAAATGGACGACGACGACAAAGTCTCCCTAAACGGCCATTAGTCTCCTTGCCAGAGACGGACCATTAGTCGATAGGGCTGAAGAAGAGGAAATTATTCCACTTCGGCTGAAAGTTTGGCAGTTTGATGTGCTCCCCTATGCCACTTACACATTTAACGGTCATGGTTCGAGGGAGGTTTTTTGGGGAGAACTGAAATGGGCTAGAATGGAAATGATAAACTGTCTAGTCATCTGCCTGGACAAAAGATGGACTCTATCGATTTTTGTTGAAGATTCTGGGTAAATTTTTATGTGTTTAAAGATGAATTTCAGAAGGAAAAAATCTAAAGAATATTGAGTTTTTCGTTCAAACTATACTGCACACCAAGTTGTGTGTCCATATTAACGTAAATTTACAAACGTGTATAAATATTGTATAATTAGCAACGATTTGGATTAAAAGAAATTATCAGAAAAAATAAGCATGAGATTTTCTTAAAATAATTTTAACAACTATCGGAAGTTGCAGAATAAATTTAAGAAATATTTTGAGGTTATTCGTTGCATTTCTAGTTCTTTAGAAAAATTCTAACAATATATTAGAGGGTTGGGGGTTAGGATAGGAAAATATTGTACACATATCTCGTAATATTCTTTCCCCGAAATTGAAAACCATTTTTTTTTTTTGATTAATAGCAGGAAAGGGGGTCAGAGGGACGGAGAATTGGTGTAGATTTTTTTGCTTGGATATTGTATCTAAAAAATCCTCTATTAAATGGTGAAAATTCCATAGAAATCCGTCAACTGGTTTACAAGATGACTGAAGAGGGGGTTCAGAGATGCAGGGAATTTCGGAAGCAAACATAGCTGGAGGAGCCGCGCAATCTCAAGCAATCCAACGCAATGTGTTACCATTTTGTCCCCTGCGGGGCTCAAAAGATGCAGGCGAACACTCTTCTTTGATAGCTACACAGTAAAAAATATTACAATATTTAATGTTGGCAAAAAAAGATGTCAACAATCAATGTTGTAAATTTTGACATCACTTGTAAATTTACAAAAGTGTTGTAAAATTACAATTGAGAATGTAAAATCATTTTACACATTTTATGTGTAAACTTACAAATTAATTTTGCAAAATTTACATAATTAGTATGTAAAATTCGACCACCACTGACTCAAAATTACGTACGTAAAATGTAAAATTACATGCCAAAAATGTAAAATTACATACCTAAAGAGTAAAACTCATTTTTTGTCTTACATAAGAATCCACTTCTTTTTTTTTTGCCCTTGCATATATAAATGCAGTTAATTTTGTTTTTCAAACTAAAATTCTAGTTCTTGTTCCTCTTTTACGTCGTTCAATTAAAATGAAAATAATTGATTAGTAAAGGTGCCGCTCCACATGAGAGTAAATGAAAACCTCTCCATAGCAGCTACTCGCAAATGAACACGTCTCTGAAAGTCGCTCGCAGAAACTCGCAAAAACGCGCGAGCTAGTTTCTGCGAGCTGTCAAAAGTGATTCTACTCTCACTAGACACGCACCCACTGAACTCTCGGGGAGTTGCTCGCCAGATACGAACAGCGTTTGAATTTCGCTAGTAGCTCTCGAGAACTCGCCAAAGCAGGATGTCAAAAAATCAAGATATTGGTCTTGAAAAGAGAAAAATCGTCGAAATTAACTCTCAAATGGACAACCTCCTGCGAGTAACTCTCGAGAGTTTTTGAGAATTACTCGCATATTGACTCTCATGTGAAGCGGCACCTTAAGCCTAAGAATGAGATTGAAGCTCATTTAATGAGCTTGAATATTTTAAAGATATGTACCGATATTTCCAAAAAATACATCTTATTTATTAATTAATTTGCACTAAACTACAGTTTTTTACGCAAAGATGAGGAAATTTCACAAAAATTTTTACTGTGTGCAAAATATAATCATAGAAAGAACTACTTTAAAACGTATGACAACTATTTGTTAATACATAAATTTTATAAATAATATAATAACATAAAAAAATATTATCACGTCACTAAATTACTTTTTGTTTTGTTTTTCAGGTTTATTAATGCGAGACGAAGAATCGTTCAGCCAATGATTGACCAATCAAATAGAGCAGGTAAACAAAATGTTTTTTATATTCTAATAATTTTTTTTTTTTTTGAATTCTACAAATGAGAAGTTATTCAAGTTAAAGGCAAACCGAATGAGTAGAAAAAAATATTTCTCCAACACTTTTCCACAACATTAAACACATCCTTAACAAGCAATTATGTTGTCGTGAGACTTCTTAAATGTCCAGCGGGGTTTTTATTACCTCTTTCCAACCATCTCCCCATCTATGGATGGTTGCCTAACGATAAGAAATTCGTACAGAATTGTATAAATAAGTATCCCACCCCGGCTGTAGTCAACTATAAAAACATCACAGTCAATGCCCAATGACTACTCAGTTCAGCTCCAAATCTCCTCCGCAAAAAGTTAACTAAGAACGAACTGAGCCGAAAAAGGCCTAAATATCTTTGTGCGTGCTTTGACACTTTACGACACTTTGTTTTCCGGTGATGATCCTTTTGGTTATCCCGGAAAGTGTAATTGTATGATATCCAAGCACTAATAAGAATTTTATGACTTTTTTCGCCTGGACCTTACTTACAACTTCTACATAGAGCTAGGAAAGGATTTTATTACTTTTCTTGAACAATTTTTTACGATTTTCCCATTAGACACTGTGATATTTTAACCTCTTTGATTTTCTAGCACTTTATACGTGAGAGGTTTTTAAACTTCAGAAATCTAAGAAATTTCAGGAAAGATTCGGACGTAAACCAGTCGTTGCCGGGTTAACACGTTGGTTACCAGCCAAAAAAAACGCTTACTCCACTAGTATACACTGGGAAAAAACGCAAAAAACATTTCTGTACAATGTGAGTCACCAGTGAACACAAGATCAATACAGACAAAAACGAACAACAAATTTTTCACATGAAATATGCTCCACAAAAAAACCCCCCTTTGTACCGCACGAGCGACTGCACTCAACCATAGAACTTGAGAAACTAACGGTAATGACAATAGTGTATGTACACCGGTGACTCACATTGTCCCTGTGGGTGACACGCTGCGATCACCGGTGACTCACATGGTAGCCAACGTGTTAAAGTATTTTGTAGACGTTTTAGAAATACTGAAAATTTTCAAATTTTCAACTTTATTCGACCTGGTAAAACCCCGAAAGGTTATTTTTTCGAGAAGAAGGAAAAAAATAGAAAATTTGCTGTATCCTTACAGGACTTTCCGTTTAGAATTTTGTAATTCCTAGGGTTCGCCTAAAATCTCTTAATGATAATTTTGTGACAAAGATCTTAAAAAAAATATATTCGCGTTGTCCATTGAAGACCTTAACGAATTTCCCCGAAGATGAGACCTAGCGAAATCGCTTTTTCGGTTCTGAAAAATTCTTGGAAATACGTTTGTAAGAATTTTGTAAACTTTCTGGCGTGTTTATACCCGTATGGTGAAACCAAAGGGTATATTAACTTTGCTTTACCGTTTGTAACGCCAAGATCCCGTCATCACACACAAAAATGAATTACACCAGTGTGTTTAGAATGATAAAAAAAAATTGAATTTTCCATGTCTGTCCGTCCGTCTGTCTGTCTGTCTGTCCGTCTGTCTGTCTGTCTGTGGCGCGGAATGCAGGCGCACGGATTGAGCTAGAGACTTGAAATTTTACGCAGATTCGTTTTTCGTAAAATGCGAGGCTAAGTTCGTTAATGAACTTCGTTAATGGTAAAATGCGAGGCTAAGTTCAAAAATGGACCATTAGGGGGGGTACCCCCCATAGGAACGAAAATGTTTTTCGCGAATATCTCAAAAACTGTGCATCTTATCAAAAAAGTCCAAGAACAAAATTTATTCAGGATATTATTCTACATAAAACTCCCATACATCAAAATCCGATTGGAACAAATTTTAAAAAATCTTATTGGAAAGTTTGACTTCATAGTGGAATTTTGATAAAACTGTTCGCCATTCACTTAAATGACCATACGGGTTTTCAATAATTGCCAGATTGGCAATTATAGCTTTTGTTATGTTTTTAATTTGTCAATTTCCTTTTCTGAAAAAATTCTGATTGAATTGACGTTCTCTACTCATTGATAGCCGTAGATATTAATTTTATATCGTGACATTGGGCGCATTCAGTGAACTGAGCCGCTCAGAAGTTTTTTGAGCAGCTCACTGGCTCAGTTACTGAATGCAATCGTTCTTTCTGAGCGGCTCAGTTTTTTTACTGAGCGGCATTAAAGTACGCTCAGTTAGTGAGTGGTGCGAGACGTCAAAAAAATTTAACCCGTTTTATTTAAACTCAAGGCAATTTGACAGTTGATGGTTTTCGATCAGCATGCACTGAGCAGTGCGTTCAGTACATGGTGAGCGGGTCAGCTGAGCGCTTTTTTAACAACTACTGAGCCGCTCGAGAGCTCGAGAATCCTTAATTCTTATTTATTAAGATTACTAACAGCAGAGAATCAAATATTTTTTCCCCGAAATTGTCAGTCTGTTCAATCGGATTTTTTATTGTCTTAAAACAATACAACCAATGAAGCCGCAGATGTTCCGGGTTATTTTATACTAAATCATATTTACAAGGAAAAACATAACAAAAGCTATAATTGCCAATCTGTCAATTATTGAAAACCCGTATGGTGATATTCGTATCAAAATTCGAGCAGGTGTACCAAAACTCCACTTTGAATTCAAACTTTCCAATAATATTTTTTAAAATTGGTTCCAATTGGATTTTGATATATGGGAGTTTTATGAAGAATCATATCCTAAACAACCTTTGTTCTTGAGATTTTTTGATAACATGTACCGTTTTTGAGATATTCGCAAAAAACCTTTTCGTTCGTATGGGGGGTACCCCCCCTAATGGTCCATTTTTGCCCATTAACGAACTTAGCCTCGCATTTTACGAAAAACGAATCTGCGCAAAATTTCAAGTCTCTAGCTCAATCCGTACGCCCGCAATCCGCGCCACAGACAGACAGACGGACAGACAGACGGACAGACGGACGGACATCCAAAATTCAATTTTTTTTATCATTCTAAACACACTGGTGTAATTCATTTTTGTGTGTGATGACGGGATCTTGGCGTTACAAACGGTAAAGCAAAGTTAATATACCCTTTGGTTTCACCATACGGGTATAAAAACTGCCGCTCAAAAAATTATCAAACTTCATAGCATTGAAGTTGAAACTTTCAAATAATGAATGTAAAAGAGTTTTTTAATTTTTTTCTAGTGTATAAAAGAGATTTTTTTTTGTATAAAAGAGTTTTTTTTGTATAAAAGAATGTAAAAGAGTTTTTTAATTGTTTTCCAGTGTATACTCCGCATCCGGGTCCATCAGGTTACGGTCACGAAGCAATGGGCTATATGATGGACAGTCAAGCGCATATGATGCACCGCCCCCCTGGCGATCCTGGCTTCCATCAAGGGTATCCACACTATCCACCTGCCGAGTATTATGGTCAACATTTGTAATTAGGAAAAAATGTTTTAGTTTCTACTTAAGTTTTAATTTTCTTTTTTCAAAAAAGGTACGTTCAGTGAATTTTATAGCTTTAAACATTTTAACTAATTCTATTTGTGTTTTTTTACAGTGTTCACCCAGTGATGATGTCGCTCGATATTTTATCTCTCATAAATTAATCTTTCTGTTTTATAAATAAATAAAAAAATCTAGGATGAAACATTAAAAAAAGCGTTAAATGAAGAAAACCCTCCGTTATGTTTGTGCTTTATTTTTATTTAAATAATTTTAACAACAATCATTATTTAAAAAAAAAAAGAATTTAATAAAAATTTTGTTTTGTAATTGTTCACTAAAAAATCATACTGTGTATTGTAATATATATAAAAAAAAAAGTGAATTTATTAATTATAATTAGTTTAATTGTGTTACCACACCCAATCGAAAAAAGAAAGCAAAAATCTATCACATCAGAAATCATCGTTTTTATCCAACTAAAACATAATTGCTCTAAATCGGGGACACTATTAGAAACAAACTGTTTTATCTATGTGAAAAAAAATTACTTAAAACATTAAGAAAAACAACAAGAACCACAAATAAATAGTGTGAGAACGTGTATAGTTGAACTGTTTAAAAAAGAAATCATACTAAAAATTACTTTGTATTATATTTAAATATTACTTTTAACAAAATAAATAAATAAATAAATAAATAAATAAATACTACATCAACAGCGGAAACAACGAGTTTTTATTTAAATAAGTGAACTAAAGATATTGTCAAGATTCTTAAGAAATATTTAAAGGACTCACAGTTTTAAAGTGAATCTAGTAATTGTAAAAAGAAAACTTAAGAACCATGAATTCTATAACGTAGTTCAACATCTTAAAATAGAAATTATTTAACAGAAAAAATAAATAAATAATTGAAACAATGTGATCTTAATAATATAAAAACAAAACATAAAAAGTTGTAATAAATTGTGCACCGATAGCTACTTAGAACTTATGCTAGAGTTTTTGAGAAATTCAAGTGAATCGAAAGATTCACGAACTAAGGATAACGCAAATAGCATAAAATAGTGTGAAAATTGTTTCGAAGGTCAATACAAATTCAAATCATTTTTCCCGGGAAAAATCTTTGCAACTGTAATAATATCAACATTTTAAAAGAAAACTTAAAAAAAAATAACCTAACAAACCAATATACAATGTCATAGAAAAAATCGTAGCAGAATGAATCCAATCAATAGTGATACCGGAAAAACGAATGGCAATATTTAAGGACTGACCTAGTGGCACGCTCCAGAAAACCATTACAAATGTCAACATCAAAATTCATCGGGATGCCATCAAAAGAAACTCGTGCTAAGCATCCTGAATTGAAAATTATTAAATACTGAAACATGAAGAGGAAATCCTATAATAAATTGTAATTTTTGTGTAATTAATAACTTAGTAAGAATTTTGATGATATAAAAATGAAAATTTAGATCAAAGAACGAAGAGATTAAATATGAAAATTCTAATATTAGACAAGAATATTCGAAAATTTGAAATATTTTTGAGAAGAAAACTGAGTAAAAGTGTTAAAAACGAAAAAGAGCAAAACGATAAGTGAAACAATTGAACACACCGAAAAAATAAAAGAAAAAAACAAAAAAGTAATAAAAAAAACGATTGTATACTAAAATATAATAAATTTAAAATTCTATATATATATATTATATATAAATATAAATATAAATAAAAAAATTAACTTTAAATATTAAATATTATAAATATCTGATTTATATATATATACACATTGTAAAAAAGAACTTTATTATTAACTTAATTCAGAATATAAGAAATAAAATTTAAAAAAATTATAAGGGAATACAAAAAATGAAACAAATTAAATAATTTTATTATTATTTTAATTATTATTATTTTAGATATTTTATTTGTTTATTTTTTGTTTCTTGAAAAAAGTATGAAAGGTAAATGATTAATTGTAAAATTCTTATAAATAGAAATGAGGGGCAGAATAAAATGAAAAACATTACAAAAAATAGAAATTCAAAAATTAAATTCAACGCATAATAACTGCAAAATACCTACAAAAAAAAGCAAAAGAAACAAAAATAGTAAGAAATGAATTCTTTTCCACATCAAATCCAAAAAGGAAAGAAAAAGAGAAACGAAATCTTATAAATTTAAGATTCAAGTGAAATTAAAACTCAATGGGCAAACTTGCATTACATTGGGCATAAATTAAATAAACAGGAATTAATGCATAATTACTATGCGAAATTAATACGAATTAATATAAAGTGAAAATATTTTTGTCTGTTTTTAATTTGTTTATAGATTATTATTATTTTTTGTTTGTTTTTTATTTTGCATTTTAATTTTTAATTATTGAAATAAAGAAAAAAATAATATGAAGAAAATAATCCAATTGTGTTTCTTTTTTTTTTGATTAATTTTTTTTCAGTTCTTTTTTTCATTATATTTTTTTTTAATATTTGTAAGGAATGGTCACGGCAAAACAAATATTTTTGTGAGGTGTAAGGTAGGTAAGAACACCAGGATACAAATCAAACAATTAGAAAAATTAGTGTTGGAACGTAGAAAAAATTTCCCTTTTTGTTGAGAAACCGCGGAGTGGGATAGTATCAAAATTAATTTTTTGACTTTTTAATTGAAAACCCGTTTTGTTCAATAACAAATACAGTAGAGACTCGGTAATTCGAACACTCGGTAATCGAATACCACGCTAATTCGAACAACCATTTTTTTATATTGGGTATCTTGTAATTCGAATTGTGGTTGATATATTGGTCTCTGTAATTCGAACTTTTCTTGTCGCGCATGGAAATGGCTTGAATTCAATAACTGAGGCATTTATCAGCAAAATTTGCCTGGTGGTATGTACTGTCGTAACTGTACAGCCATTAATTTTGAAGCGAAAATTTCAAGTTTCTTTAACAATAATTTAATGTTGTCACATAGGTATATCGTCGGTGATAGTGCAATACCGCGTATGAGCAGTTTGTAACTACCGCGTATCTACATTTTGAATATTTTACAGGGGGAAGAAAAAGTTTGATATTTCTAACCCTTTAAAGAGATTTTCTCGTCTAAGATTTTTTGGGACCTCATTATGAGCGGTTACCTATTGAATAATTCAGATGGCATGACTCCTAAAGTGAGCAATTCATCACTTCGAACATTTAGGCCCGAAATCTCAAAATTGCTACTTTTGTAGATACGCGGTATTTACAAACTGCTCATACGCGGTATTGCACTATCACCGACGATATATCTGTATCCCAGAGGTAAACTGTCGTATTTGCCAAAACCGCGATTTTGGGGTTATTGTTTTAATTACATTGTGGGGACGTATATATTATATCAACTAATATTTTGTTTAAACAATGTCCTAAAATAAAATAAACTACAAAAGTTTCAAATAATTACCGAAAATCATACACAATAAAAAGTTTGCAATTCCGAACTAAAAATGGCTCCTGTAAAATTTGCAAAATGTCAGTTACGACAGTTTCCCTCTGGGGTACAGATATACTCTTTGAATACAGGAACATTGTTGCTTAATTTTAACTTGAAAGTATTTTTTTTGACATTAACACTAGATTGCCCAAGGAAGTCATTTTGACTGCTTGCGAACATTTTTTTGTCATCAATTTTTTCCTAATTAATATTTTATTGTAAAAACCTCTCATTCATTTTGAAAATAATTGTAGCACATTTTTATCGTCTATTTTTTTAAAAATTACGTCCAATGCCCAAGGGAGTAAAAATTTCAAAATGACTCCATTTGAGCATCTAAGAGTATTGCTAGTATCGGGCATTCTAGTGCTAAGACTGTTTTATTAGACAAAATGTCCACCATAAAAAAAGTATCCAGTAATTCGAAGATCTCAGTGGTTCGAATTAGGTCTGGTTTCTATTGATTCGAATTACCGAATCTCTACTGTCTTAAAAACCGGTGAAAACCGAAATCGATTAACCGGTTTTTTATTCAAATTTACCAAAATCGAAAAAACGGGTTTCAACTGGAAGTTTCCATATAGTGAAGAATATGGTTACAAAAACCGGTGATTTTTCTAATGTTTTAACAATTTATGACTTCATTCACCATTTTTATTTTAAGATTGCTAAAAAATCAAAAAAAAAATTGTCAACACCTCGAAACCGATAAACCTAAAATCTGGTGTAATTTGATAAATTAATTCATAGAGATTCGGGGTAAAATTTTTCGGTAAGGATCGACTATTTGGAAAAACCCGGAGTGGTAAATCTAATTTTTTAAGATTGATCCTGTCGGAAAAAAAAGTTTTTACAAAACCGAGATCTGCTTGAATGTAAAATGCAAAGATTTCAATTCTGTTAATCAATCCGGTCTCTCTCCTTTTCTTGTCAGTCCACCAAAAATCTACGAACAACAATTGAGTTCTTTTACCAATTATTTTAACACGTTCGTGACATTTGCTTTTTCATCTTTTTTTACATTTGGACATCGTGTACCACGGGTGGTACACTAGCGATTTGTTTTCTTGCGGTTGTGCGCCATCGGTGGTATACGGTGCGTGTTTTTATATTACTTCCACAAAAAAACTACCGCACTATTTACTCGCGCGGTTTTAAAAAACTGTACATGTACCACCAGTGGTACACGATGTCACGAACATGTTAAATTAAACAACAAAATTTCTTCTAGTCTAGAATCACGAGCAGGTGAGAAAAAATGAAAAGATTTTGACCATGCTCGTAGACAAATATTTTGTTATGGTCTCATTCAAATCCAGGTTCCAAATAATTCTTTATGTGTTTGTTTTATTCAGGGTATTCACAGTCCTCTTTTAATTTTCGGTATTCGGTGTTTTCGGTAATATTAAAAGACTGAAAATATTCTGCTGTGAACATCCCACAGCACAGATTTGAGAACAGCGCTTTTATTGGATACGTGACCAAATCATGAACTGCGAATTTGATTGTAAAATATGTCACATACCTTTAAATCCATGTTTGATGTATTCTTTTGAATTTCTATTGTGACAACGGCTATCAAAATTGAAAAAATTTGCATCAGTCCGATGAGATTAACCAAAAAGCAGCGAGAAAATTTGACAACTAAAAACATTACTAGCGCCACTCGCGGTTGATTCTTGATACCGAATAACCGGGCCGGAAAACACGACTCAAGGACTCAAGGCATGTCTACAATTACCGAATCCGGTAATTCATTTTTACATGAACCAAATTACCATCTCGGTAAAAATCTGTTAAATTTGACTGAATTACCGAGCGATAAAATTACTCGCAATTTAAAAGAGGACTGTGAATACCCTGATTCTACTTTGACGAATTAAACTTAGTGTCTATGGAGATATTTCATCCAAAAGGTTTTCCAGACCAAAAAAAAAATCTTTAAAATGTGATTAAATTACATTTTCACACTCTTTTTTTTTGACATATCGTTCATTTCTATTATGCCTATGATTTATGAAATAATAAGAAAAATAATTACTTTCTCTTCAGCGAACCTCTATGTTTAATGTAAAACTTTTATACAGAGCCACCGCGATTTCAGCATGCGGTTTTGTTACGATAGTTCGATCATCCTTAAATCTAAATATAACGCAGATTTTTTTAAGTTTTGGTTTAATATTAAATGGAGTCTGAACAAATTAATTTTTTGACTACTTACCCCCGTATTACGATTGTGGTCTCGTTTTCGTTGTAAAAAGTACTAACAACACGTAAAACGATTTTTTTTTCGAAAACGACACGACATTCAGAATATGGGTGTTAAATCTGGAGTACAAATATTTTCATCCTATCTAGTTTCATAAAGAAAACAAAACTTCAGATTTTAAAATTAAATTAACTGAATTTTTCATTAAATCTACTTGTATTTTAGTTTTCACATATAATCTGTGATAGCTGCTGAGCCATTCTTTATTTTCTCATTGTATTATTTTCTTTATATTAATTTTTTATTCACTTTTATTCAATAAAAACATTTTAGCGTATTTACTAAAAAAATTTACTAAAAGTAAAAAAAACTGCACAATTCGACGATATACGTAATTTGGAATTCTATCGGATCTATTTTAAAAAAATAAAATTGATTAAAAAGCAAGTAAACTAAAACTATAAATTAAGCCTAACTAGTTATGCAAGTGTTTTGTAAGTAAAAAAAAAAAACAAATAATTAAAATAATACTAAATTATTATATTTTTTTGTAAAAAGGTCAAACATTAAAGAAAAATTATTTCTTTTTTCGTTGTTAAAATTGCGAAAAACTCCAAACCAAAAAAACATCATTCAATAACAATAATATTTTTAATTTTTTTGGCAAAGTTCATTGAATAATGCAACGCATCAAACTTTTTTTTTTAAACTGAAATAAGCCTTAAAATATTGGTTAGTGGAACGAAATACACTAATGTGGGTAATAAATTTAGTTGTGCTCATGTTATTACAGAAAAAATACCCATAATACGAATAGTAATCGTGATGTTTTTCTTTGCAGAAGAAAAAAAAGTAAATAAAAAGAAAGGTGAAAATGTCTTATTAAAAACAGGGTCCCAAAAATTGAATTGAAACGTATGAGAAAACAAATAAAAACCAAAGTGAATGAAAAAAAAATTAAAAAAAAACAAGAAATGGAAACTAAAAATCGTTTGTTGCTCGTTCCTAGCAAAAGATTTATTAGAAAACCGTATGGAATATTTTCATGAAAATAAGAAAATAATTTTTAACCAAACACAATCAAGTAGAGTATACGAAAAAACAATAATATTTACAATAAAATGTAAAAGATGTTTTCATTACTATTGGACTTACAATCAAAACGATATTAATATTTTTAATTAATTTATTTATAATTGTTGGCAAAATACATTTTTGTAGTTATTTGATTTCTTTATATCCGCCATAAAAAGTTGGTTTTTTTCGGTTGTAATTTTTTAGATATGAAACAAATAAGAAAACTAAACTAAATATTTACCATACAAAATTATACGAAATTTTTGCTAATATCAGATTATTATAAAAACTTTAATTTCCTTTTGAATTTTGGAGAAAAACAAGTTATTTTGTTTCTTTTTAGAGAATGATAAAACTTAAATGAAAATCCATTGCTCGCCTTAATCATGTATACGAAATCTTTAAGAAAAGAAGTGAACAATTTATGAACACACAAAAATGATGAAAATATGAGTAAATAATATGAATTAAAAACAAAGTAAAAGAATTACATCATTTTTATCATTACATATAATAAACTTGAAACAAGGAATATGAAAAACCAACAAGAATATAATAAAAAAAAATTAATTTTAATTTTTTTGAAAGTGCGAAATAATCACTGAAAATATTGTTTGTTGTACTAAAACAAAAATTGAAAGAGTGGGAGAGAAAGTGATAATATGTGAAAGAGATTATTATATATATATATAAATGAAATAATGTTTAAAATGCTTGTATGTAAATTTTTAATTGTAATAAGATGAGAATATGAAAAATTAAAACAATGTTTTATTTACGCAATGATTTTTACCCTCATTTTCAGAATAAATTTCGAAAATTTTTCGGGCAAAAAATGTAATAGAATAAGAACTGATTTTTATGCCGTATATTTTATGATCTTGGCCCCCTTTTCGGTGTTAAAATTACGAAAAACTCCAAACCAAAGAAACATCACTAAAAAAACGATTTTTTTTGCATAGTTAAACGAATAATTCAATGCATTAATTAATTTTTTTTGAACTGAAAAAAGCCTTTAAATATTGGTTGGATAAAACGAAATATACTAATGGGGGTAGTAAATTTCTCCATCACTTTTAACCCCTTATTCCATTCTTCCTTTCTGTATACTCATTTTTACTTTTCTCCGCGTAGAAGCCAGTTTTAGAATAATATCTGATGTGAACTAGAAATAATATCTGATGTGAACAGCACATGACTTTCTTATACAAGACCTAAGTTCCTGCGCAATCTATAACTCTACGAATAAAATATTAGTTTGTGGATAGACGAACGGACAGGCAGACGGACAGATAGACAGATGGACAGACAGACGGACAGACAGACGGACAGACAGACGGACAGACAGACGGACAGACAGACGGACAGGCAGACGCACAGACAGACAGACAGACGGACAGACAGACGGACAGACAGACGGACAGGCAGACGCACAGACAGACAGACAGACGGACAGACAGACGCACAGACAGACAGACGGACAGACAGACGGACATGCGAAAATCAAAATCTTTTGTCATCCCTAACACCCTGATGTAATTCATTTTTGTGTCCGATGATTGGCGCCACAAACGATATACTAAATCTATAAAAATGCGCCGCAGACCACATTCTTAGAGACAATGGGTGCATTGTTTACTGAATGCACCGCACCGCTATGCACCGCTACTGAGCCGCGCACATAAAACTGCCAAAATATTCGGGGTTATAGTGGAAGATAGACCGAGATATAATTATTCCCACAATATTCAGTATTTGCGCGTCAGATATGTTAAATTTGGAGCCCATCGCAATGTTAGTTGACGAATGTAATACTCATTTTGAAGTAACCTCAATTCGAAGCCTGAAAGAAACCGGGATTATTTTGAGGTGACTATACCGAAGTACACTCCCGAACTCTTTCGCCAACATTTTACGCAACGCCGACTATTTCCATTCCCGTTTGCTCAGCAAGAATTTCCATGCGCTTTGCGTATTATAAATAACACCATTTATTTCCATCGTCATTTTTACACATGAATAGAGGTTATGTAATTCTTCATTTGACATTTGCTCAGCTACTGAGCGGAGTTCTTTTGCGCTCAGAAAAAATGTGGGCTGCTCAGTTGAGCCGCTGTTTTCGCTCCAGAGCGATGCTGAGCGGCTCAGGTGGCTGAATGCACCCAATGTATCTTTTATAGAGAATTGTTGAAAAAATGTGCGGCAAGCGAAAAAATATGCTTTGGAGCAACCTTCAGCCGAAATAGAGTACGCTTTGTATACTTAGCGATCGTTTTTTCTAGTATTTGAAAAACTATCACACTATTTTGTGAAATCCGGGACAAAAGTTTAGTTTCCGGAACGCCTGTACAACAAACCTAAACAGTGGCTATCTCAGCCATTCCGGGCGAAAATATATTTAACATCAAATGGGTTGTTTTTATTTAAACGTTTCTAAAGTAGTTTAACCCGTTCGGTACATGTATTTTTCTATGGGGGTTAAAAATACTCTATATACAAATTAATGATGTTTAAGCTATTAGTATTCATTTAAAACGAAAAAAAAATTAAAAAAAAAATTAAAAATTTTATTTTTTTTCAAATACGTCCACTGTGGTCCAGATTTTTACTCAAAAAATCAAAATTGGGTCCCAAATGCACTTAATGGTGCACTGAATGAGAATAGTGTGTTGAAAATAAATAAGTAATAAGTAAATTCATATTTTTAACTGCGTTGCCATATGGCATCAAAATACCGAACGGGTTAAACATTTTTTGAAAAAAAATAACAATTAAATTTAAAACATAAAAAATAACATGTTACAGAAATTCACTTTGGTTCGAAAAATAATGATAAATTTTACAAGTCTTTTAAAAGTCCAGGAACGCGTTTAAAGTAATATTCTTGTAAAACAGAAGTTTACGTAACTTTACAGTTCCACTTTCTAAATCTGATTGTGAGTAAAATATCTATATTTTCTTCGTAAACCATGAACAACGTAAAGCAGGAGAGTTCATAGCACTTTAAGGATCTCTGATTTATTTGCTCAGACGGGGTGGCACATAGCTGTTCTTTCATATGTACAACCGACCCTTCGGGCAACTGTCATGTTCAGAATATCTGTTGTTGATGGATTTAGTCCAGCGATGACAAATACTTTGGGAAACTTCATGAAAAAATAATAAGGAAAAAAATATAATATAAGTGAACGAATAAACAAATCAAAATATAGTCCCTTGAGAAAGTTTTCAAGTCAATCGCAATCGATAAATAGCAGACTTACAACTGAGACTTTAACTTACACAAATTTTGTATAAAATTTTAGTTTGAAGAGGCGATTTTACTACGATTTCATTTGAGCAATGTGGAAATATAAAATTCATTAATGATTATAGTTTCTATTTTCAATATAGTAAAATATAATAAAATTATCGCAATTTTTGTTTTTACATTTCAAAATACATATTGACCCAATTCCATCAATTTGCTTATTATCGTTTTCATTTAGTTTTCAATCTGGTAAAGCAAATGAAAATTAATTCTGAGCTGCAATATTTTGTGACCGAGACGAATGTAAATAAATGTTTGTCTCGGATTTCTTTCAAATCTAGCTCACATAATGTACCCTTGTAATTTTAATTTTATAAGAAATTTAACTTCTTAGTAGTGAAATTTACTATTTTGTATTTAAGTTGAATATTCTTTCATTTGAAATCAAGTATTTTGTAATGGAAATGAAAGTCCCGATTATAAGTTGTTAAATTTACTATTTTCGTTTCTCTGTGTTTGGTTAGTGATTTCCGTCAGTTTCTTTTGGGTAGCGTCATGTCAGCTGAGCCTTAGACATCGGGAACTGAGTTCGAATTTCCAACTTTTTATATTCTATATAAGAATCTTATAGAACTATAATAGATTAGTCTACCGTTCGTAACGCATCGAACCAATCGTCGGGCAAAAAAAAAATTAATTTGAGATGACAAAAGATAATAATATCCGCATGACCGTCCCAGGTTAGGGATGACAAAAGAGTTTGATTCCCGCATGCCCGTCCGTCTATCTGTCTGTCTGTAAACATCTGTGATCACTTTCGAAAAGATTGAGCTAAAGACTTAAAATTTTGTACAGTTTTGTTTCTAGTAAATGACAAAGCTTAATCTTTAAAGGGGCAGAATCGGACCATTCCTTACCCTCGCCCATACAACAGTATCATTTTTTTACAATTTTCTCGAAAACGGTGAGTCGTTTTGAAAAATGTATGAAGGTAAATTATGTTTAGGATATGACTTTACATAACTTATCTATACATCAGAATCCAGCTGGGCCACTCCTCACCCCCTCACCCATACAAATAGAATTTTTTTTCGATTTTCGCAAAAACGGTACGTAATATCGAACAATTTATAAAGACAAAACATATTCAGGATATGATTTTACATAACTGTATATTTTACATAACCATGTATCAAAATCCAATCGGACCAATCAGACCATACAAAAAAATTTGTCAGCCCTCATATAGAGTATTTGGCGATTGTTCCATGGCAGTTGTAGCTTTTCTTATATATTTTTCCTATTTAGCAACATTTGGTATAATCTTTAATACCAATACGAAATTTTGCAGCACTAAAGTGAGTTGGTTGATTCGACAGTTGGTTATGAGGGTTCAACCTTAGGATGTTTTTTTTCTTATTATACTCTAAATGATATACCATATAGGTAAATATTAGATTTAGTATACTGTTTACAATCATCGGACACAAAAATGAACTACACCAGGATCTCGTTATGTCCGTCCGACTGTCTGTCCTTTATCTGTCCGTCTGACTGTCCGTGAACAGCATGACTTTCGAAAGCATTGAGCTAGAGACTTGAAATTCTGTATGGTTACGTTTTTACTAAATAGCTAGGCTAGGCTAAATTCTTGAACGGGTAAAATTCGACTATTCCTTCCCCGGGCCATTTTCAAACGTTCAAACATTTGCTTTTCAACCATTCATTATTTACTTTCCCTAAAATACTGAAAGATATAAAATACATTGAGCTTCCTGACTTAATCGTGGACGGTGACTTTAAAAATCACCTTTTTTATTATTCTATTTTGTGAGTTTTTTCACATTAATTATTCCTTTTTGTTCATGTTCATAATGCAACATTATTAAAAACATCAATTTAGTAAAGTAGTCATTCCAACATACCTATATAAAAATTTGAGCGGGCCACTTCTTTCCGGTTTTGCTCAGACAGACAATTCCTATTCGATTAAAAGCAAAAGACTAATCAAGGCAAACATAAATAGACAATTAAGTGGCATCCTCTTCTTAGTGATCACTGTAACAGATTAGTAATTATAAGTAACAGTTTTCCTCACATATGGTGATGTACAGAGACTTCAACTTCAAGAACGTGTTTTAATTTCCTGAAAGAAACATCTCTAAACTAACTAGTATAATTAAAATCCGGAATTTGTGTAAAGATTTTTATTAAAAATTGTTTGAAAACAAAATTACTTTGGGAAACATTTCGACCCAAGAAGGTCTTTGTGAGAACAGTTTATAACAAATTTCGTTTTCAGAATCTGAACAGTCTTCAATTGCTTAAAAGGGGTTAAAAGTTTTACCACCAGCCAGCTCCACTTCCGTAACCGCCACCTCCGAATCCACCACCTCCGATTCCTCCACCGTGACCTCCACCGATCCCAATTCCACCGCCAATTCTGCCAAATCCTCCATGACCGCCACCGATTCCGCCTCCTCCGATACCTCCAAATCCTCCATGACCGCCACCGATTCCGCCACCGATTCCACCACCTCCAAATCCTCCATGACCGCCGCCGATTCCACCTCCTCCGATACCTCCAAATCCTCCATGACCGCCTCCAATTCCGCCACCACCAATTCCACCACCTCCAAATCCTCCATGACCGCCTCCAATTCCGCCACCTCCAAATCCTCCTCCACTTGGTACAATTACTTTAATCACTTTTGTCACAGTTGCTCCTCCAAAACCACCCCCGCCGATACCACCTCCGCCGATTCCACCGCCAAATCCATGGCCACCGCCGCCAATTCCCCCGCCGCCTCCTCCTCCATAGCCTCCAAAACCACCTCCCCCAATTCCGCCTCCACCGAATCCACCATGACCACCGCCGATTCCGCCTCCACCGATTCCGCCTCCACCGAATCCTCCATGACCACCGCCGATTCCGCCTCCACCGAATCCACCATGACCACCGCCGCCTCCTCCTCCATAGCCTCCTAATCCTCCTCCAAATCCTCCAATCGCTCCACCGCCACCTCCTCCCAAATGTCCTGCGGAAGCACTAGCCACCAACGCAATTAAACAAACGAATGCCTTCATGTTACCGACTGAATCTAAGAATCGAAACTGATGCCAGATAACCACAATTTCCAACTATTTATACAAACAATATTTCATGTCTATTCTACCTGCACATCAAAATTACTTAACAAAATTTTCGGCACCGTTTGGCAGCAGCTTGGCTAGACTCTCACGGAAAAAAAACTGTTCCATCCCAAAACACGAGGAAATCAAGCAAAAAGTCGCTTACTTTTCTTATTATATAAGTGAATGTGCATCCCAGGTGAAACCGTGTCCCTTTCCACCCGCCGTCCCACCAATCATCTAGAGTGTAAACCAAAATCGCTTGATCCAAATTAAACGCCAGTAGAGGTTCAAAAACTTCGCCTATTACAAAAAAAACCTTAATATCGTTAAAGAAAATTATTTCATTTTACAACCAGAACAGTATTACGTCAAACATATAAAAAACAATTATGTATTATTGTTCCATCTAAAAAAAAATGTGCTGAACGCCAAAAACTTATATGCAGTTTCCTCTCTAGCCAATTTGTTTAAAAGTATGATCGAATAAGTAACGATCTGGGAAAAAAGCAAATCACTGACCGAGAGGAAAAGTAATAAAAATATCGGGGGCTTCCACATTCATAAAACAGCATACAACGGACAAGTTGTTGAATTACCATCAGTAGGTACCAATATCATTGATTGACTATGCAACAAACAGATGTATATAGCTTGTATATAACGTGTATTATCTGGCGAAACCGAACAACAGCACTACTAACAATTCCAAACTTCCAAACAACCAGTCAACAACATGTCAATATCCAAGGCAATTTTAGAGTCCAAGTCCATCCATCTCTTATATCTATCTATCTATCCATCCATCTATCTACTCAAGCACCGCCGTGGCCGATATGATCTTGCGATTTTGCCCTGCAGAGTAGGTACATGATTCAGACACTTTCACTAATGATGCCTTGCAAAACGCTTTGTTTTAATAGCATCCGAATCCGTCGAATATAAAAGGTAGGCCCAGCACAAAATTCGGCTAACACGACATTATGTTTTACGCAAAGTTAGATCTCCGATTAGTCTCGTTTCTGACTTTGAATCTTAAATTTAATAAAATTACTCTTATATGCAGAGATTTTTTTTTCACTACACATCATAAGACAATTACGCGAGGATTACGATATTAGAAAAATTACGCGATTAAGTTGAACAAATGAGTATCCAATTTCGAATTAAATTTAAACATTAGACACACAATTTTGTATGCATTTTAATTTTTATCAAAAAAAAGTGCTGACCAAAAATATGCTTTTTTTACTTTACTCTGATATCGAGGCTTTCTGATCAATACAAAATCCGATTCAGGCAAAATTATGAGGATGTCCGTCTGTCTGTTGTACGCATCTTAAATAACTCGAGAACGCGTTGAGCTAGCGACTTGAATTTTTTTTTAATTAAATTTTACGAAAATGGCAATTTTCCATAAACTTTTGGAAAACAAACGTTAGCTATAATGAGTACATCCTATATATATATTATTTTTAAATCAAGTTTTTTGAGAATTTCTTGAAACTATGGGCTTTTGAGAAAGAATAAATAAAACAAAATTTAATGGATATAAAAGTTTCCACATTTTTTCTTTTTAACGGTTTTTACGCATGTTTTACGTATCTTTAACACTTTCCGAGATATTTGAAAAAGTATTATTTGTCACATTTTTTCCCCAAAACTAAATATTGCAGAGGAAAGTTTACTGATATTTTAATTTTTAATTGTAAAAATCCATAGAAAAATTATTTTCATAATCCTGTAATCGTAGTTTTTAGCGAAAAATAAATAAAATTTTCTAGCCGTTGCTTATTGGGTCTCCAAAAAAATAAAACAAAATCTATAAAATATTATTATTCAAAAAAAAATCATACTATTACGAAATATAAGGTAGATTTCTCGTTTTTTTTTTTAATTTTTTTAAATAAAGCTCAAGTTAGAATACACTTTAGTTTCAACACTTATCACTCAAACTATTTGCACGAAGTATTCACTAAACTAAATCCCTAGAAATTCTGCCTAATACTATGTTCACACCAAAGCAAAATCACGTAATTTTGCGAAATGATTTAGATCTTAAACCAAAGTGTTAAAGTAATTTTAACACAGAGGTTAAAGTAATTTTGTTTGATATTTCAACTACGCTAGTTCAAAAATTTGTGTAGGATTGCTATGAATTTTAGTAATATGATGAATAATACAATTCAAAACATCGATGAAATATGTGCAAACAGAATTAGACACTTTAGACGAAAATGGAAATTATCTGTAATGAAAATAAACAATTATTTTCCATTTCATATCTAATCGCATCAAAAACAGGTAAATTTTTTTTTGGCCCGCGTAGGTTGTTTACTAATGTATCCTCTTCGCGTGCGGAATACGGCTTCTTTTTCTTATATTTCGGTTTTTCCAATCCAGCACAAATGTCAAAACTGATGTACTGAAGTCTTCAGTCTTCAGAGCTGAATAAGTGATGCAGGGCTGTATCCATTGTTTTTGCTTGATTTCGTTCCTAATTTTGTGGAAATTACATACTTTAAGTGATTTTGAAAACAGGTTAATGTACTGGAAATCTCGTGATTTCGAGCGTGATTTCGTTCAAAATTACGAAAATCTTCAAAATTACTTAATTTTGCGTCGGTGTGAACATAGTATTAAATCATTTAAGTGGATCTAAAGTTGTTAACTATACTTTTTCAAAAGGCACTAAATTGGTTTATTTTATCTAATGTGTTTACAATGCTGATTTTCTCTATTTTTTAAGTAAATTAAAGTTTTATTCAGAATTTTTTCAATAGCAGTTGACAACAATTAAAAATTAAAATAACAATTAATTTAAAAGTTTAGATCTTCAAGATTACACGCAATGAAACCCGACTTTTGGTCAAGATTAGAGATAAAACATAAAAGAATTTTGCCTAAAAACATTTCCCAAGCACTTCGGAGTCGATTGGAGCATTAATACAAAAAAGAAGCTGTCTATTAGATTGTCAGTCTGTCTAAAAGATTTCCCAAAAACTAATACTTCTGACATTTTGCAGGGATGTTTGGTCCTGGACTCGGATGCTCTTGTCGACTTTTAGTGGGAATCCGATAAACGAAAGTAACCAAAATGGCGGCTTTTTAAAATTCGCAATTTCGTATTTTGCTATTCACTTCGAAACTACGTGTTTTTCAGTAGTTTATAAGTCGAAGACAGTAAAATTTTCTACACTTTTGTGTTTTACTAGAACTCAATATCCCAAAAATCAATTTATTGCGATTCTCTTGAAAACTGACGGGTTTTCGGCAGTTCCTTGTATTAACTAAATTGGAGACAAGAATCTTTTCCACAACTTTGTCTTTTACTGTAAGCTGCTATATTTTACCGTTATTGAGATATTTTCATTAAAAGTTCAAAAAAAAAACAGTTTTTCAAAAAAAAAAAAAGTTAAAGGAAGAATTTAAGTTATTAAATTTTTGTCTTTCGCCGTAAACCGATATTATTTACCGCATAAGTAAAAATTTTTGGTCGGTTATGAGTTACAAGTAACAACTTGGGTTATAAGTCACAATTTTTGGTCGCTTATGAGTTATATCGAGAGTGTAAGTACTCGAAGTCGTAACTTGCAACCGTCATTACAACTCTATTTGTGGTAGTCACGACGTCGTGTAGTTTCTTGAACCACTTTATGGGAATCGTCGCGACGTCCTCAAGTCGTCGTATAATCCAATGTACGACTACTAGAATTAGTCGGACAAACGTCGTATAGCGTCGTCACCTCAAGACTTCACAACCGATATTCGACTTTTTGATATGACCACCACGCTTCCATCTTGAAATTTATATTTTATATAATTATCGGGGTTGCCGTTTGTAATATCATGTTGAATTCGAAAAACTTTTGTGATGATAAATATCGTTTACATGATATCGTATTCAGTTAAACTATTTGCTTTTAGAAAATTTTTCCAAAAAAATCAATTAACAACAAAATCCTTTTTTTTTTTTTCAGAAAAATATGGTATTTAAATATCGGGGAAAACAATGAAATTCATTTAAATAAAAGTTAATAAACAAAACTATGGTCATGAGCCATTACTTTTACTACCATGTAACCACACCTAATATATTATTTGATTTTTACTTTCATGATTATTTATGATATCCATACGAAGAACAAATTAAAATTTAATTGGTGATTCAAAGTTTATTACAAAGGTTGCGACTGCCTATCATAGTTCATTAAAATAATTCTCTCAGCATAAACGCACAATTACCAAGTTTTAAAATGCAAAAAATCTTGATTTTTAGAAACCAGTAGGGAAAGTTGAAGTTGTAAACAAATCCTATATTTATATTTTGATGAAGTTCGAAAAAGTGTTTTCTGAACAAGCATCCAAAAATAAAACAATTGAATTATTAAATAGATTAAATCAAACATTTATTTAACATGTAACAAGAATAGTTCTTAAGATTTTGGCAATTAGTGGAATATCAGTGTTGCTAAGTGCTTTTTACCATTTGCCGCCTCCGTAAGATCCACCATAGCCGCTACCTCCGACAAGTCCCCCATGTCCACCTCCAATTCCTCCATGTCCGCCACTGAGTCCTCCCAAACCACCGCCAATTCCGTGTCCTCCGCCGAGTCCTCCATAGCCCCCACCAATTCCATGGCCACTGCTAATTACAGAAATTCCATGACCGCCGCCATTTCCTCCCAAACCGCCCCCAATTCCGTGACCTCCCAAACCACCGCCAATTCCGTGTCCTCCGCCGAGTCCTCCATAGCCCCCACCAATTCCATGGCCACTGCTAATTACAGAAATGCCATGACCTCCGCCATTTCCTCCCAAACCGCCCCCAATTCCGTGACCTCCCAAGCCACCGCCGATTCCATGACCGCTGCTGATCACTGAAACTCCATGACCACTGCCGATTCCTCCTAAGCCACCTCCGATTCCATGGCCTCCCAAACCACCCCCAACACCGTGTCCAATGCCAATCGAGGAAACGGCATGTCCACCGCTCAGTCCTCCTGCGTAGTTGCCGACTAGTCCGGCACTATGACTAGATCCAAAGGCTGAACTGATTCCACTGCTATATCCTCCGTGACCACCGCCTAAGCCGATACCACCTCCGTGACCACCTAATCCTGAACCGCCACCTCCGATATATCCTGCTTGCGAGGATGCAATTAAGGCAAGTACACAAACGAATGCTTTCATCTTGGATGTTTTAATAACAGTGAGGAACTGATATTTGCTTCTGGCAATTCAAGCTTTTTATACCAATTTATTGATCACCACCTTCCTTGTATTTTCAGCCAATTATGAGTGCAATTCTCTTATGATATAATTGCTGCTCATTCGATTTACAACGCCAAGTGCCGAAAGTGTAAAAGTATCCAGCACTGCAACGGATGCGGATGGCGGCCTCTCCTTAGTAATAAATCGGATCTCACCTTGTGTAATTCTTATTACGATTTGCATCGAAAATCATTGTAATTGCATTGTAATTGTAACTCCCGAACTGCACAATCATAAAAAATCAACAAATAATAAAATGAAAAAAAATAGTATGCTCATTCGAATATCACCTGAATTACCGAATTTTACAATTTCTCATACACATATTTATATGTAAGTAAAAAACTTAATTACAATTTTTATGTTAATCACAATATTATGGACGCTTCACTCCATGTCCAACTTACAACGTGAGGAGAAACAATCTCCAAAATATTTTTGTTAAGTAAATCTCTGCTTCCAACATACAAAAAATATCTACATATGAATCGAGAAAAACAAATTCACGAAAAAAGCATAGTGCCAGTGCACCGGCAGAATTAAAAAGTAAACTTTCAATTTTAATTATGGCCATTTAGAGATGGTATCGAACATATATTTTTTTTCTTCTGGTTCGAATATTCATTGCCAAAGGCAATTTAAGCTAATTGAGAGTCATGCACTTTGAAATCAACCATTTGTAAATTTCATCAATTTGTGATTTTCTTAATTTTATAACAAAATTTTAGAAACTCCGATTCACATGTTGTTAACATTTTATCTAATTGATATTGCGGAATTCCGCGAAATTGAATTATTTCGCACTTTAGAAAATGATCCCGCAATTTTTGCACCTGTGTTATTTTGGTTACTCGAACACCAGCAAACCCTGACCTCTTTAAGAGATTGCTTACAAAACATTACCGAAATTAATGTAATTCCAATAAAACTATGTTTACCGTTTATTTTGAATGTATTATTTGACCTTACTTTGCTTTTACACACAAAAAATTGATTGTGATGTAAGCAAAGGTGAATGGCTTGGTTTATTGACCCTGCGATATTTAGAATATCGAATAATAAATTCTTTTAACTTATACAGTAAACAACTCACAGTCTTTTTAAATATGTTTAAACATTAAATGTTTGGATTTTTCACTCATTTTATTGATCTGAGAGACACCTGTATTTTGCAAAAAAGTCTTTTTTAATTATTTCTATTCTTTCTATTTTATTTATTTTTATAATTTGGGTTGACCACTGTGATATTTGAATATCTCGAAACTTAAGGTTTATTGGTCAATATATCGAACATTTTTTGCTTCTCCCGAAAAACATTTGTATCGCAGTTCTCCTGCCGAACGATTAAATATTTATGAAATTAATTTAATTGAAACAAAGGAAGGAAAAAATTCTTAAGGAAACGTCAGTCAAGTTTAAGTCCAAAGTGTAGTTTGGCCTCCTCATAACAACGGCAAGACTTCTTAAGTTTCGAGATATTGAAAATCACAGTGGGCAACCCTAATTATAAAGATTGATTTGCGCCTTGGGTAAAAAGAATAGAAAAATAAACTAGATGCCACACTGTCATCAGCTACTGATCGCGATCTGATTCCGATATCGCTGTTGCCTGACTGCGCCTACTGAAATCAGTTGGTATGCCTCAGGGAACCGATAAATTTAAATATAACCGATATTACAAATTGATATTAGAGTGGATTAAAAATTGAGGTTAGGTGGAATATATAGATGAAATTTTTTCCGGAAAATTTGAGTACACGTTATTCTTACAGATTTCTTAATGCCAGAATCGGATTTAGCGACCCCAAAAACCCCCAGTTGAGATTTTTTTTCTGGAAAGTTTGAGGGAAACGATTATCACGCTATTCTTACAGGTAGGTCCTTACAAGGACGAAGTAGCCTGACTTTTCAAACAGTGAAAACTGTATCAAAATCCGTTCAGTAGATTAACAAATAGTGGGAGAGGGGGTTCGTATACTGAGGGAGTGATTAGTTTGATGGTGTTTACATTGGGATTAACTTTGAGGCGGCACGTCTTTCGTCATTTTTCTGACGTGTGCACACGGTTCGCTTCATCTGGATTCACTAAACCAGTTTCATCAACAAAACTAAAGACACAAGTTGCAACGACCAGACTCAAAAACCGGTTTGCGACCGATAATTTTAAGTGAATCTAAACTTCGTACACTCTTTTTGGTTTCCCTCCCCACTGCGTCCCTCACACTCACTTGGCCGGAGCGAATGACGTGCCGCCTCAAAGTGAGTCCTAATGTAAACACAGTCTTTGAGAGCACGAAAGTTCTCCTTGACGGACAACCTGTCCAACACCTGTCCGTTTCAAAATCCAGTCAGTAGTTTAGGAGATACCAGAAGAGAAGGTTCGCATCATGCGGGAGGAGAAAGTTTAAATGAAAGAAAGTTTTTCTTCACGGCCTACTTTCCCAACACTAAAAAGCATATCAAAATCCCTATAGTGATTTTAAAGATAAAAGGCGAGGGGGTCAGAGGGGAGCCGTTATTTCGACATACTGTTGATTAAAACTCTGTCTTAGCATATCAAGCATTAGCAAGTAATTTCCAGCCATATTGGACCAGCAGTTCAGCTTTGGTACGGTCAAAAAGTACAAAAATGGAGAAATATGTATGTATATCTATAAAATCGTTTAACCTGACTGATTGACTGACTGATTGACTCATCAACGCCCAGCCCAAACCCCTGAAGCTAGAAACTTGAAATTTTTACAGTATGTGCGATCCATCACATATGCGCTCACTAAGGCGGGGTTTTTCGAAATTTACCGCTAAGGGGCAAACGGGAGGTAAACAGGGTTTGGGGGTTTTAAAACTTTGATTTTCGCCATGAATCCTGCTCATTAGGAGGCTGTAAAGTATCACTCGGTGGTTTTCGGGGTCGCCGAAATCCGGTGTTAGAACTTCAAAATTAAAAACGGAAGGTCCTGTAAGGATAACACAAAAATACTTTTCTCCTTTTGCCCTGGGAAAAATTGGCATTAGGTTTTCGGGGTCACTGTCACAAATCCGGTGTTATAATTTCAAAACTTCTAATGGAAGGTCCTGTAAGGAAAACGTGAATATCCTTTCCCCCGTTTTTCCCGCGGCAAATGGGCATCAGGGGGTTTTCGGATTGGCTGATGACAAATCCGGTGTTAGAAATACCAAACTTGAATTAGAAGGTTCTGCAAGGATAACCTAAATATCATTTTCCGTTTTCTGCGGAAAAAAATTGCAGTAGGGGGTTTTCGGGAACGCCAGTTGCACTCTCGGTTGGCCGATTATGCTCACCAAAAAAATCAAGTAGTGCCGAAGTGCGCGAAATGTATTTTTGTTTGATCGTACATTTTCGTAATAGACTTCAATAACTTTAACATGTTGTTCGATTGTTAATCTTTCCATGGTCGAAATTTCCAAATACTGAACTTGTGAAACCTGAAAACAGCTGCCAAAAATCATTAGACGCTTAAGCCTCAATCACATTTAACATCGGTTCAAGCTATTGGAACACCCGATTTTATTAGACAGTGCGTTACTAGTCCATAAGTTAGTGGCTAAATGCTGCTTTGGTTTTCTGGACCTGTACAAAACTCTGGTGAACGATAATTTCACAAAAAATAGTTTAAAAATAACTAAAATAAACAAAAAAACTTTTTTTTTGAAAGTCTATTTAACATTAAAAGTTTGTTTAGACAACAAAGATTTTAAATAGTGATGAAATTTAATGGGAAAAATCAAATGCAGTTGTATCACAATTGTGCTTTTTATCATTTTAGTGCTAATTATGGTTGATATTTTTAAATTTGATGACAGTTGTTGATCAGCTCACCACCAGCCGCCACCAATACGACCGCCATATCCACCACCTCCACCACCAATTCCTCCTCTCCAGCCACCTCCTCCTCCTCCGTATCCGCCACCACCAATTCCTCTCCATCCACCACCCCCGAATCCACCTCCGCTAAATCCACCACCGCCTATTCCTCTCCATCCACCGCCCCCGAATCCACCTCCTCCGAATCCGCCACCGCCTATTCCTCTCCATCCACCGCCTCCGAATCCGCCACCTCCATATCCGCCACCGCCACCGCCTATTCCTCTCCATCCACCGCCCCCGAATCCACCGCCACCATATCCGCCGCCGCCGAAGCCTCCTCCTCCAATGTTTCCTGCCGAAACCACCGCGATAAGGACCAACACGCAAATTAATAATCTCATGTTAATGCTCGGAGCTAAGAACTCAAACTGATACCAATCTAACGCAAAGCATCCTCTTTATATATACGAAAAATCATAGAATCGCTTAGCATTATCTCCACCTAGGTTTGACTAAGCCGGTGAGAATCAATGCTAAATGCAGTCACTAAACCTAGACCTAGCTAACTAGTAGCATTTAATTACACTCGAATTTCATTTTAGGTCATTTCATGCAAGTATTCCAATCTCATTTTGTTGCCCAATTTTTAATTCATCCGTACGGCTGACGCGGTCCAAAATTTTAAAATTGACGGGGTCCACGCTTTGCGGCCACCTGGGCTATAGCCGCTATTTGGGTATAGGTGCCGCGATTGAACTAAATCCTAATCTAAATCATGGGGCTATGTTAAACCAACAAAGCGACTTGAACTCCATTCATAACAAAAGGTATATACCATAAGACGCTGCATTACTTTTACTTTTTATGATTCTTCTACAGCTGATGTCTTTGGCAACATTATTATCATCCATTCTGTAGATAGACCAGGTCAAACTCCTATTAAAGTCGAGTAGCCTTCCTCATATTGTTGGCCAGACATTAGAATCATGCTATGGAAAAAAAAAGTATTTTACCTGAATTTACCTTTTTCATGTACTTGTAAGTCTTTTACGAAGCAAAAGCATATGCAGAAACTTTGGCAGCATGATACTCAGTGTAACAAAAAGATTATTGCGTTATGATGGATTAATAAGGTTTTTCCAATTAGCAATAAGACGTGGTCTAGTTCTGCTGTAACTATTCAACATACACGTACCAAAACTTTAATCTTTGAGTAATTTCTGTAAAAGACCTTCGAAGGTGCACTTGAAAGGTTTTGTCTGCACAATCATCGTGTTTTGCTCAACTATGTACTTAATCTGACTTTTATGAGTAAGTATCCTAGGCTATAATAAAGTTAAATTGGCTTAATGAAGAACTATTCACGGCGACTGGACCAGTTACGAAATCACCTTAATAGGCACTTTGCGAATCTTTATGCAGTTGCAATTATTCAGGCGAAACAATGTAATGAGTTGTTAAAAATTTCGTTACTTTAATGATGAATGTCAAGTTCTGCTGTGTTAATTCAATTGCGACTTTTTTATGTACATCCAACGAATCAAAATTGGATTCTCATTGTTGCTAAATTGATTGAATCTTCAAACCGAAACCGAAAATAAAAAGCCTCCACTATAGTGAAGTAATGAAAAATGTCAACCCGTATTATGAAGTGACAATGCGTAATTTCATTATGGAAATCTTTCCAAGAAAACCTTGAAAAGTATTATGCAAGACGAAAATATTATTGGTATGGATAACTGTTTATAAATTGAATTAAAACTTTTAAATGGTTTTTAAAGATTCACTTTTCTTAACTTGGGAGTGAATAAAAATTTTATAAAAATCGCTTTTTGAAAAAAAAAAAAAATTAAAATCGCTTTTGAAAAAAATGAAAAAAGGAAGAAAAAAATAAGTTAGCGCCACCATTTCTAGCTATAATAAAAGGTGGCAAAATAACTCATCAGTATAAAAACCATTTTCCTGAATTTTCTGAATTTTTACTTAGCCGTGAAAACTTTTTTCATGGGATTTTTCTTCCAACATGTTTGTTTGGATTGCCGAAGAAACTTTATTGTATTTTAATGTAAATATCAAGCTCCGAATTTTTAAAATCACGAAAAATATCGATATTACCCTATAATTTAAAAACCGTTACTACTTTCGCATCCACATTAGTTACAGGTGACCTGATATCTAAAAAAAACTCATCAATTCGTTAATCCGGTGGGAAGGAAACGAGTTTTCAATGTGTTCTTTTCGGAATTTTCCTGTTCCGTTGGAAATTTTGTAATTTTTTTTCACTGTTTTTTTTTTGAAAGGCTTATGCTACATTTACACGAATGACAAATTTGTCATTTTTTTCTTGTCATTATGTTAATTCCCGTGTAAATGGCATAATTTTTGTAATTTTTTCTGTCAGAAAATGTCAATCTCTCATAAAAGAATGAACTTGTCCATTCTTTTATGCCAGATTGTCATTCGTGCAAACGCAATATTAGTTATGACAAAAGTTGAATACTAAAGTTGTCATAACTAATATTGCGTTTGCACGAATGACAATCTGGCATAAAAGAATGGACAAGTTCATTCTTTTATGAGAGATTGACATTTTCTGACAGAAAAAATTACAAAAATTATGCCATTTACACGGGAATTAACATAATGACAAGAAAAAAATGACAAATTTGTCATTCGTGTAAATGTAGCATTAGACGTCGTTCGGGAGGTAGAATTTTTTTAAACAATTGAATTTTGCAAAACTTGGAAAATTCATTTGTAGTTTATCAGGAAAATTTTTGGGCTGGCGGTTCTTTCATGCAAATTAGAAAACCATTTTTATACTCTGTATGATATATCACAAGGAGTATATTATATTTAGTATACCGTTTGTAACGCATCGAACCAAAATGAACTACACTAGCCTCTTTGCGATGACAAAAGATTTTGATTTCCACATATCCGTCCGTCTGTCTGTCCGTCTGTCTGTCCGTCTGTCTGTCCGTCTGTCTGTCCGTCTGTCTGTCCGTCTGTCTGTCCGTCTGTCTGTCCGTCTGTCTGTCCATCTGTCTGTCCGTCTGTCTGTCCGTCTGTCTGTCCGTCTGTCTGTCCGTCTGTCTGTCCGTCTGTCCGTCTGTCTGTCCGTCTGTCTGTCCGTCTGTCTGTCCGTCTGTCTGTCCGTCTGTCTGTCCGTCTGTCTGTCTGTCCGTCTGTCTGTCCGTCTGTCCGTCTGTCTGTCCGTCTGTCGGTCCGTCTGTCAATTCGTGAACACCATAACTTTCGAAGGGATTGAGCCAGGACTTGAAATTTTGTATAGTTACGTTTCTCGTAAATTGTAAGACTAGGTTTTTAAACGGGCAAATTCAGACCATTCGTTTCCACCTCCCTCATGCAAACGAAACAATTTCTTACAATTTTGTCGAAACGGTACATCGTATCGAAAAATTTATTAAGACGAAATGTATTTAGAATTAGATTTTACATAACCGTTCCATACATAAAAATGCAATCGGACTACTCCTTCCTCCCTCCATCGACCATACCAATGGATTTTTTTTATAAAAATGTTGTCTGTCCTCATAAAGAGTACTAGCTTACCCGTCGTTGCCGGGTTAAAGTTTTTTGTATAAGTTTTTGAATACCAAAAGAACCGAAAAGAACTTTAAAACTTTTGAGAAAAATCTTATCCTTGCAGGACTTTCCATTTCGAATTAGTCTAAAACCTTATTCGTGATCAGCGACCTAAAGCCAATTTTTCCCGGCAAAAACGAGAAAGGATATTCGCATTATCCTTAAAGGACCTTTCGTTAGGATTTTTGAAATTATAACACCGGATCCGTGATCAGCGACCCTGACAACCCCCGAGTGAAACTTTTCAGCCTCCTATTGAGCAGGATTCATGGCGAAAATCACGATTTAAAAACACCTAAACCCCCTTTACCCTCCATTCACCCCCTTAGAGGTAAAATTTCGGAAAACCCCGCTTTAGTGAGCGCATATGTGATGGATGAGACATACTGTTAAAATTCAGGGTTCAGGGCTTCAGGGGTTTGGGCTGGGCGGTGATGAGTCAGTCAGTCAGTCAATCAGGTTAAACGATTTTATATATATATGGTAGATAGAGGTTTGACAATCGTATTAGCCTTAACAATTGTAGCTTTTTTATTCCAAATTTAACTTACTATAAGAACTATAAGAATATTTTTTTTATAATTTTCACATGAAATTATATTATAATAATATTACATCATCATAATAGCATTTAATTGCTGGAGAAACAAGTACTTTAAGCATATTAAAATTTCACCCCCTGTCAAGGGACCTGATAATATGTCATGCATACAGATTTAGTAACAATTCACCCCAAAGAACATACGACAACCATCAAAGAGTTATAATATCTGAGCTAAGCATTTCTTTTATCTCATTTATGCAAATTATCGGACGTACAGACTTTATGTATGTATAATTTTTGAATATTTTCACTCTATGAATATGATTAAAACATCTCTGGACAGAAAATGGTTTAAATTGTGTCGGCCGCGGGGATGAGGAAATTTAATGTATGTAAGTAAGTTGATATTTAAATAAAATATGAACTGAATTGTATTTTGTATATCTGATGCTGATATACTGAAAATCTGATGGTTTTGTTATATGACTAGCTGGCGGCTATACGAGCTGAATAATCTGTATCTGAATATTCGGTTCGCTATTCGCTACTACACTTTGGTGTATGTCGACGCACAAAAGAAGATTACACCGGACTTGCGTTCAATTTAAATCGTTTTAAAACTGTAATAACACTGCAGCCCTCAAATGTTTTATGACTTTGTAACAGATTTAGCCCTAGTCGGCATTTATAGGATTAAAAACGCCAACATGGACTCAAAAGGGTGAATCTCTCTATTCTTATACATACGAGTATGTGGGAAATAGTAAGCGCAGTATCCGATTGGGTGTAAGGGGTTGAGGTACTGGAATTTCACCGACTGTTGGTCACGACGTGCGCTAGTTAAGTTAACCGTCGACAATTATTAGAGTTTGTTGATAAAATGTTTCGATTGTGAACGTCGATAAAGATTTTCACGTTGCCTGTCGAGCAGGTTTATGTAGAGGTTTTTTTAAAATAATTATAAGATTCGCGGTTTCAAAAAATCTTTGGAAACCTCCAGGAGCAAAAAGTTTACCAAAACGAGGAAGCTAATTATTAATTTGTTCCCGAACCTCAAAAGATCGTATTTTTTTAAAACCTTTATCACAGTACTTCACGGGTGAAATCATGAATACAAACTATATCACATAGAATTTCTAAAAGAATGAGCAAACAATTATTTGGGAATCGTACGTAAAATGTGCCATGTTAACTTTCCGTCCTTCTAATCATTTTTACGATTTTTTGTATGTTGCCGAAGAAATCAAAAATCTGTCGAACAACCCCATAAAACTTGTAAAAGATTTCCAAAATTGATTCCGCAATTTCCGATAGCTGAGCGAATTATTTTCAAAAAAATCATTTTTTTTTATTCTCTTTTGAGAGTTTACATAGTTTGCTACAATTCGCATATTTTTAGAATTTTTTTAACTCTTTTGTTTTATTTCTGAAATTTTTAATTATTTTTTTCTTTTTAGTGCATTTTTTTTAATAAAAGCTTTTTTTAAAAAAAAAATTTTTTATTTTTTTTAGGTTTTGTGCTCTCTATCTAATGGAGGAAACCCCATGAAAATATGTTAACCCATTCGGTATTTTGATGCCATATGGCAACGCAGTTAAAAATTTGAATTGACTTATTATTTATTTATTTTCAAACACTCTATTCTCATTCAGTGCACCTTTAAGTGCATTTGTGACCCAATTTTGATTAGTTGAGTAAAAATCTGGACTACAGTGGACGTATTTGTGAAAAAATAAAATTTTTTAATTTTTTTTTTAAATGAATACTGATAGCTGAAATATCATTAATTTGTATAAAGAGTATTTTTAACCCCCATAGAAAAAAACATGTACCGAACGGGTTAACTGGTTTACGAGATATCAAGTGAAGGGTTCAAAGGGGAAGGGAATTCCTGGTGCAAACATATTTAAAAACATCCTCTCCGTGCCAAGCCATCTAATGCGATGTGGTTTAATATTTTTTTCTATTAAGGGGTTCAACAGTTACAGCGGAACATTCTTCTACAGTCGAACGCATATACAAAATCTTATTTTTTGGAAAATCGTATAAAAAATAGTCAGCCTTAATTGCAGCAGGGAAATCTCTCTATAGAATCAATAAAATTCTTTAAAATCGCTTGTTTGTTTCGGTTTGAAAAACTTTTCCTTAAAGCCTATTTCCGAATATGCTGTGTATGTCATAGTATGAGTGTGGTATCCTTGCTGTATCCTCTCTCAATTTGTTTGACAACCATTAATCACTCAGTGCGACAACTTCTGCACGGGTGACTGCCATTTCCCGTTTCTCTGCCCTTCACAGAGCACAGAATATAACGTTTGTTTCTTTTTTGGTCCTTAGCAGATGAGGTAAGTGGATGAAATTTCTCCCCAGTATTACATCAATAGCAGCAGCAAATGATAAACCTAAATTGTAGTACATGGTAAACGATAAGTGTATTCGTATGTGTATAAAAGTTGAATTAACCGGATATCGTGATTGATAATAGTATTTTCAAATGCGATGGAGATCAGACTGTGTCAAATAGAAATTTTTCATTATCTATGGCCACAACCCCAGAAAACGATATTATATAAGTCTTTTGTGCATTTCAATTTAAATAAGAAAAAAGATTTCTGTGTTCGGTGTTAATAAATAATGCACTTGCAATTTGTATCTGGTAAATGGCATCAAAAAGTAAATCCACTTAAATATATTTTGTTTTGAACGAAAATGTCTACAGGATATTTATAGAGCTTACACATATGGGAAGATTATTTTTATTATCGAAAAAATTGAAGTAAAGGCTGCAAGATTCGTCCGATAAGGAGTTTGAAATAAAATCAACTGCAAATGATTTTCTTAATTATTTTCAAAACTCACTGGGTCTAAAAATTGTGTCCCGCAAAAAGTTTGTCGTAGATATTTGTTATTAACGTCAAAATCCAAAGAAATTTTCTTATTTTGAAGAAAATACTCACTAGCGGAAGTGTCATTCTTCGATTTTAATGAAGCTTTGCACATTAGTAGAACCATGAAAAATATTCGACACATATTTTTTTATATTAAAACTCGAAAAATTCAACAAAAAAATATCAGTTGTGATCTACACTATTTCTGAAAAAATATGTGAAAAAAACACTTTAAAAAACAAGTTTTATAACCTTATACACTTTCAAAATGCACTAAAAAGTAAAAAACAAGTTTAAAGTTTCACAAAAAATGTTTTTATAAATTGCGTGTTGTTGTGAAAAAATAAAGTGTGCTGCGTTGCACAGTATGAAACCGCTATTACAGATTCAAGAGCAAATGCAACGTCACACATTTTATATTTTCACAACAACACGCAATTTATAAAAACATTTTTTGTGAAACTTTAAACTTGTTTTTTACTTTTTAGTGCATTTTGAAAGTGTATAAGGTTATAAAACTTGTTTTTAAAGTGTTTTTTTTTATTTTATACTTTTTAGTCTTGAATTAGCCTACCAAAAACCTCCAGAAAAGATCTTTCGCGGGAAATTTGACCAAAAGGAAACTCACGTTATCTTTGCAGGACATTCCGTTAGCCTTACAGAATTTTAAATGTCAGAATCGGATTCAGCGACCCCAAAAACCCCCTAATGCCATTTTTTCCCGGAAAAAATGGGAAAAGGATATGTGTGTCATCCTTACAGGACCTTCCGTTTTGAATTTTGAAAATCTAACACCGAATTCGTGATCAGCGACCCCGAAAACCCCCTGATGCCAGTTTTTCCCGGAAAAAATGGGAAAAAGGATATTTGCGTTATCCTTACAGGACCTTCCATTATCCTTACAAGGATGGAGTAGTAAAAATATTGAACTGTCACCGGAACTACGCAAGGTGACAGATTTCATCTTCCTAGGTTGCATAGTTTCGGAGATATAAGGTTCCAAAGATTCCAGAGATAGACACATAGCCAGCCAGGTAGGTAGGTCGCGACAATCCAACTTAATAGAAAGTGTAGAAAAATAGTATTGTTTCACATATCTCGAGAAGCGTTAAAAATACGTACGTGAAAACCGTTCAAGGAAGAAATGCAAAAGATTTTATTTTGGTAATATTCAATTTTTTCCCTCAAATGCGCATAGTTTCCGAGAAATTTTCAAAAACCTTTTTTTTTTCAAATATGCTGAGAAACGTTGGATATCCTTAAAAAACCGTTAAAGCAAAAAATGTAGAAAATTTTGTATCCTTCAAATTTTGTTATATTTATTTTTTCTCAAAAGCGCATAGTTTTCGAGAAATTCTCAACAAAAAATCAAAAAAAAAATTTATGAAAGGTTCCCGTTATAGCTAACGTTACTTTTCCAAAAATTACGATTTTCATAAAACTCATTTACAACCAATTTTAAGTCGCTAGGTCAACGCGTTCCCGATTTATTTAAGATACGTAAAACGGACAGACCGACAGACAGATGTACGGAGATCCTCATAATTTTGCCTGAAACGTAGATCAGAAAGTTTCTATCTACCCCCGTTCTCGAGTCAGTCTCCATCATGAATGCAGTTTTTGCCTCTATAGCAGAGAAAAGAAATATTCTGGGAAAAATTTCGATCACAAAATTTTAAACTCGAAAAATTCCAAGAAACCATAGTCTTAAAAAAAGTTATTTACTTAAAACTTTTATTCTAAATACTAAATTTATTTATCTATCATTCATCCAGCTTACAGTTCAGAAACTATGAAACGAATACTAATCGATAGTTGCGCTGTGGCTAGAGCTATCAAATTTTCCGCATAATTTTTATCTTCAAAAATTAATTAAACATTTTGTTTTTGACTTGATAAAATCAATTGTTTAATTTTAAGAAGTCCAACTATCAATGCATCCGTCGTCTACCTCTCGAATTTAAGATTTTTTTATTCGAATGTGGTTTCCATTGTATTTAAGTATCTGATAATAATATTACAGACATGCATATACAATAGATAACCGAATATCTGTACCTTGTACTGCTGTAAAACGTCCCCAATTTATTCTTGCGTCCATTAAACTCCCACCACCAGTCTTTTGATTTATTCAATAAGAGAAAAATCCGCTCCAGTTAAGTTTGTTTGTACACAAGTCATACTTTCTCGGTTGTCTGTTGTATTATTTGAACAAAGTAAAGTTTTTCCCTGATAAGGGTTCAACTCATTTATCAATTTAATGATGTGGAGAAGTCCTGACGGCAATGCAAATTTTAGATAAACGGATTGGCAGCGATACGTCGAGATTTGCCTAATTTCATTAGGCGCACATCCGATTTTGAAGACAATCCATACCGAGACGACGACTACTGCTTGTAACTTTTTTTTTGTGTTTTCCTAACTTGTTCAGCTTTTTTTTGTGAATAAATTTTTCAGAAATCTTTTGTACAACTTTGACACTTTTTGAAAAATCCCTCTATCTTCAGCTAAAATAAGTAAGGGATGTGTTTCCAAACAACCACGAATACCTCTACTGAATAAATTGAAAGGAATCCAGTGTTTTGGATGAATATGCGAACATTGAAATCAATCCAATTCAAAGTTAGATCCATTGGAGTGGTTAACAAATTCAATTTAGTTCAATTGTAGAACCAAAGCAAACCGAACCGACTCAACCGACCTTTGAGAATGGATGAATTGATGGATAGCAGCACAACATTGGAAACAGAAAATGAATTGCGGGAAGGAGGACGGACGGGTGTGAGATTGGCCCGTGTAATGCATCATCAATGCTACTGATATGGTAATGGATCAGTCACGGTCTATACCCCGAACTGTCCTCCCTCACCGATAGTACAAATCCCGGACAGTTTGATATCTTCCAAAGTTGGGATTCTGATGGATAGTGGATGGTGTATCGCCAGGGGTTTCAATGGTGCCCACAACTTGTCAATAATACGAAACAAGTTTAAATCTCAATTGAAAGATCCGGTAGACGGGCAGCCGGCATTCGACATTTGGTATTCCCCATAAAATTTAACCAAATAAATGCGCCAAGTACCTACTCTGATATACAACTTATACTAAATGGGATGGAGAATGCCGAGTATCTAGAGAATACTTCCAGATCGAGTGGAATTAGCCATAATGAAATTTTCCTATACCCACAGCCATACACGACTCTGTGCTACTGCTGATAAAATTCGTGGACCAGAGGGATGAAGATGAGACCATCTCGTAAATTGTTTTCTTCTCAATTTTATATCTTTTATCTTAATTTTTTTTTTGTATTCTCTTCCAATAGGATATTTTTTTTTTGTTTTGGTCCAGGAGAAGCTGAAAATGTCATTGTTCCCGAACGAAAAACGACGATTTCGATGACGACAACAAGAGGTTTTTCAATTCAAGTGGCTTGTTATGTGTGGGAGACAATTGTTTCATTAACATAATTGGGACGTTTTTATGCCGCCAAATGTATATTATATCTCTTGTGTATCTATATGTATATTCTTTTTTTTTTCACTGTATTGATACAGAGTATAATAGATGTTTTTATGTATCTAAAAATAAAAGCATGGATGTTTTGTAATATTATATGTGTCTGGGATGAGCATGGCACAAGCATTTGTTCCTCGAGAGCTTTTTCGGGGGTAACTTAATTTTTTTAATGGCTGAGATTCAATTATTTCAGTCGGCTGGGAAGTTTCAGTGCAAATCTGATTAAGACGAAAGTGGAACAGGAAATCAATGGTTTCGGGCTATAAGAATGTATTATATTGTATTATATATATATATAGGGTGTTAAATTGTAACATGATGATATACTTATATATCTAAATACAATTATTTGAATGATAATAGAAACAGAGTGTAGAATAAGATTTCTTTCAAAACGTTTCGCACTGGATTCTTTATTAAATGACATAACAAATGTTGATAGTCTAAATAATTATCCACAAATTGTATTTCTTTGTAATTGTATTTATTTATATTTGTTCAATTTATGTTAACTGGAAAAAGAATCGCGTTGGAGATTTCAATTGAAAATTAATCCAAATTTAAACTGCAAAAATATGTTTTATATATTTTTACCGAATTGGAAAAAATGTATAAAGGCACTTTGCCTTTCAATTGTGTTAAATAAATAAAACAAATTAAATTAAATATAAAATATAAGTTTATACCTTGCATACCCCTCGTTGCCGGGTTAAAGTTTTTTGAATAAGTTTTAGAATAACAAAAAAAAATTGGAAAGAACTTAAAAACTTTTGAGAAAAATCTTATCCTTGGAGAGCTCCCCTTTCATTGTAACACCAGGTGTTCGCGACCAGCGACCCCAAAAACCACGTAATGCCAATTTTTCCCAGGGAAAACGGGAAAAAGGATATTTTCGTTATCCTTACAGGACCTTCCGTTTTTAATTTTGAAGTTCTAACACCGGATTTCGGCGATCCCGAAAACCACCGAGTGACACTTTAGAGCCTCCTAATGAGCAGGATCCATGCCGAAAATCAAGGTTTTAAAACACTTAAACTCTGTTGTATTAATCTCGCTTTTATTTCCGATACACAGGGCCCAAAAAATTATTTTTTTCTTTTCAGTGCATTTTTCCTAAATACACCCATACCTCGATATACGGCCGAGATTGGTTCCAGAAATTTAGGCCGTATATCGAAATACCGGAACATTCTTTTAGGAAATTATAGCGTGTATTGATCGCAGTGCATTTCAACATAATGTTGTCCGATTTTTGGCCGTTTATCGAATCAATGTGCAACGTATTTCAAGACTGAGACGTAATTCAAAGAGCGGAAGGCCGTAAAACGAGGGGCCGTATATCGAGGTATGGGTGTAAAAGCTTTTTTTTAAAAAAAATTAACCATCGAAAATATCATACAACTTCCTTTTTAGCATTTTAAAGCATTTCTTGATGGGAAATTCTGATACAACATCGAAAATTTACAAATCAACACAATTAGAATCATTTGAAGTAATCGAAATTAATTTGTGCAGCATCCATGACCAAAAAACATAATCCAATTCTGATACATTTGAGCTATGCTTCGATCCATTGACTCCATTCAGCCCAGTGCATTTGTTTGTCAATGGAAGTAAGTAACTTTGAAATCTGATGTTGATTTTAATGACTAGTTATATTTGTATATTTAACTTAATAAATAAAAAGACATGTTTATTGTCCAAGTGCTCCTGATGACATGATTTTGCACTTTAGTGCCAACTGCATACAACAATTAGGATGTCACGTTGTCGCGTTATACAAACGAGCACTGATATAAAGTTGTATACACGAGTTAAATTCGTAGCGGATATCGAATGGAATTGAGGTGGTATTCTCGGAATATGTAAGGTACTCTCAGCTCTCAACTTCTATGTATTACTGATATCTATCTAGAATGTAGAATCAGATTTATATTTAGATATATTTTGATGCTCGGGAACGTTTCTATCTATAGTGGATGCAATGATCAGAAGCATCGAGTAGAAATGCATGTTTTACATTATACTCGTACACACATTTAGCACGTAACAAAAGTCTCTAATGCATTTCAGCATATCAAATCTAATAAAATGGCATTGTTGTTCTACGTTTTCGAACTCCATCACATGTGGCTCACACACACATTAAAATCGTATCAACAAAAATACGTGCATTCAACTATTTTACAACTATCAGAAATTAAAAAAGTTTACTGTTGAAAAATTCAAAACTTCTTGACCATTTAAACATTTTGGTGTTGGTTTCAAAATCAAGAAATAATTTTTTTTTTTAAATGGCTGTTCATAAGATACACGCAGAGTGTGAATTTAACTATAACTAAAATAGTTAATTTCAGTTACAAAATAGTTAATTTCAGTTACAAAATAGTTAATTTAAATTACGAAAATAGTCAATTTAACCACAAAATAGTAAACTTTACTACTAAGTAGTTAAATTTATTCAGCCCTATTCCCGTAACCGGCAGGACGTGTACGCCGCGGGATTTGGCGTTTCCCGCAGAAAATTTGCATTCTGCTAAACGCAATTGTCCTGGCGTGTACCGTGGTGCTGAAAACGTTTTACTTTCGGTATTACACTAAACGCACCCACGAATGTTTTGACTTTTCCATACATTTATTTCCCGCGAGTAAATCGTTGCGGGACCAATCAATTAAATAGAAAGTTTGAATAAAAATGTGAATTTTTATTTATACATTCAATGAATTTTAACTAAATATAAGTTTTGGAGGTCAGGAAAAACTAACTAGACGCAGTACAATCATTTAATTGAACAAATAAAACTTCATGCGTATCAAATCAGCAAAACTGTCAAAATACTCAGCGCGGGGCTGAATAAAACTGCGTTTCTACGTCTACTAGAATAAGAAAATTTCATTCGATCGAGATAAATCTTGCGTGGCGTATACACGTCCTGCCGGTTACGGGAATAGGGGTGATTATAAAAATATCCAATTTTGACTATTTTTGTAATTTAATTTAATTTTTTAGTTATAGTCCCGATTCCCCATTATGAACTAATTAGATTTACTATTTTTGTATGCACTCAAACTTTTAAGGGAAAGACAAATCGGCAGTAGTTTGACTGCCAGACCCAAGTAGCATCCGTCTCGTCTTTATTGTCAAATTTCAGCCGTCTCGTCCTTTTTGTCAAATTTCGTCCCAATACAAATCGCGGCGACAAGCAATTTTTGACGCTGGCACATCGCCGTTGTGCAAATTGGATGCTTAACCGCAACACTTTTCAATTCTAACGCTGCCATTTCATAAATAAAGACGCCCCCATTGAATCGCACAATTTTTTGAGCGGAGGTATCTTTCTCCCTCGAATGCTTACATGGATTACCGACCAAACAGAGATGAAATAATAAAAACGTAAACAAACAGCGAACAAAAAAATTCTTTTGTGTGTAAAGCGGGGGCTTTGAGGTAACCTCATGTGCCCGTGCTTTTCGGTGCTATTTGGGTACTACATATATTCCATACAAAAACCCTGGGTAAGTGCGAGAAAGTTAAGCTAGAACCTGAATTGTACCTCGATGCGTCCGTCATGCGTCCGTGCGGTAGACAGTTTTATGCGGTGACCGTTGGGTACAGCAACGAATCACTTCTTCTTCACTTTTTTTGCACTTCTTCTATTAGTTTATCGTCGAAACAATTACTTTCAATTTGTTCCATACTTAAATTGCTTAAATCGTAACCAAACTTTTTAACAAAATGACATTTCCGTGCGTTGCCGGATGTAAAAGTAGAAAGTCGACCTACTCTATGCAGACAAACGCATTATTACGGGAGTACTCATAGCAGCCCGTTGATTTTACTTTGACCGCATCGAACTGTCAACGTGACGGACGCATGGCGGACGCACGGACGTATGTTTCTGGTTCTACCTTTAAATAATTTAAGTTGGAGTTTAGTTGCTAAGTTTAGTTGGTGCAAATGGCAGAATTTCAGAACCACAAAATATGTTTGTATGAAATTTCTTATTTTGAATACCCTGCAAAAATTCTCAAAACAACTAAATTTAGATGACGAATCTCAACTTTAATTCGAAAAATTTATTCTTGAGACAGAATATTATTTCGCAATAAAATTGAAAGTCGTAAATCTTTTTCAACCATCTCCATATCGTTCTTTGAATATAAAAAGGAAGGACACGTAAGACACAATTTTCACTTAAATTTGTTGCAACAATTTAGCATTTCAGAAGCCCTATAAGGCCCAAAGCGCAGCATAACCTTAAAACACTTTCAATTTATGGCCAAAATTTATCGATTTTCTGCGTAAAAGAGATTTTATTTGTGTTCTCAGTTCCCAGCAGTTCACAATTTCAAGTTCCCAGAAACACTTGAGGAGGTTTCGCTCCATCCTGTTCAATGAAAATAACATTTGTACATTTTATAACATCGTCATCGCCGTAATCATTGCTCGTCTTCGTCGTAGGTCAGTTTTATCGCAAATGATTGGTCGCCCTTTCTTGTCCTTCCATCGCCACAGCCCAATCGTAGTGTGAAGGGACGTGAACTGTGGCGACTACTTTGCAATTCGGGTGTCAGGCATCCAAGCATTAACCAGAAATTCCGAAGGGAAGATGACGACACTTTTTATGACCGATCTTTTGGTCCTTCTTTGATGAGTTGGAGCACTTAATGGGCATCTTTATGGCCATTTCGGTTCTGTCTATTTGCCACGCCACAACACAATATCGGCCAGAGAGTATTCCATTCCCGATCCTTTTGCGTTTTCTTACAGTGGCCATTTAACTGTCTTGATGTGTAATTAAGTTTTATACGCCCGTTTATGGGCGTACGACGTCTCAGGATTGCTATTCATTCGCAACAACCGCGATGATGATGAAGATAGCGATTTCTTTTGGTTTAAAGGCATTTCAAAAATACTTTTCTTAGTTTCTTGAGGTTCTGAGGACGAAACCATTCATGCTTCCCAAAATATACAAAGTCCATCTTATACCTAACCAGTAATTATACACACCGATTGGATATACATTCGATTTGCAACATTGACGCCACCTAATTCACAATTTCAGAATCTAGCCACATACAAAGTGTGTAAAAAGTTTGAAAGAGATTTAATTTTGTTGCTCCCCTTCGGCGTATTTTAAAGACACACTAACGCTATGGCTTATAATACCAACATTGGGGCTTTTTCAAGGCTAGTTGGGGGCATATTTTTGAGGTATAGAAGAATTCATTGTAAAATAAAAGCAACAGAAACGAAAAACAGATACAGCAAACTTTTCTAAATTTCAATTTGATGGCGGAAAAGTTCTCGGACGTGATGGAATTTTTTAAGGGCGAAATAAAAGTTTTTCTCGGCGAAAATTTAATTTTGGATTCTGTGCAGATTTAAGGGATAAAAAAGTTTTATGACCAAAGAATTGATTTAAATGTCAAATAAATTTGCATATAGTAGTTGAATTTTGTGCCGAGATTTCAAGACGTTTTTACTAGATGCTTTTGTTTATGCTTGAATAAAAGAATAAAATTTTGGTTTTAGATAAACACAGTTTTCTTAATGCAAAATAGTATGAAATGGTATTCACATTTTTCACGTATTTCAAATAAATATTAATTAATTCTTTTTATTAATTCGAATGCAATAAAATTAGTACTTTATCTGAAGGTATATTGAGCGCAACACTTATTGGCTGTAGCGCCCAAAATTACTAATCGACTGCAAAACTACTGTGGTATAGGGTATTTACTGCTTCTTTTTTTTGCTGTATTCGAAAAAATATTTTCCGAGTGGAAAAGATTTCGAAAATATTTTTCCTACTAAGAACAAGCCTCTAAAAATTCGAGCAAAATATTTCCCAAGTGGAAAAGGTCTCGGAAATATTTTATCTACTCAGAGCAAGCCTCTAAAAATCCGAGAAAAATACATATATACCTGGTAGAAAAGGTCTCGGAAATATTTTTCCTACTAAGAACAAGCATCTAAAAATCCGAAAAAAATATTTGCCGAGTGGAAAAGGTCTCGCAAATACTTTTCCTGCTAAGAACAAGCCTCTAAAAATCCGAGAAAAATATTTCCCGGGTGGAAAAGGTCTCGGAAATATTTTTCCTGCTAAGAACAAGCCTCTAAAAATTCGAGAAAAATATTTGCCGGGTGGAAAAGGTCTCGAAAATATTTTTCCTACTAAGAGCAAGCATCTAAAAATTCGAGAAAAATATTTGCCGAGTGGAAAAGGTCTCGAAAATATTTTTCCTACTAAGAACAAGCCTCTAAAAATCCGAGAAAAATATTTCCCCGGGTGGAAAAGGTCTCGGAAATATTTTTCCTACTAAGAACAAGCCTCTAAAAATCCGAGAAAAATATTTCCCAGGTGGAAAAGGTCTCGGAAATATTTTTCCTACTAAGAACAAGCATCTAAAAATTCGAGAAAAATATTTCCCGGGTGGAAAAGGTCTCGGAAATATTTTTCCTACTAAGAACAAGCCTCTAAAAATCCGAGAAAAATATTTCCCCGGGTGGAAAAGGTCTCGGAAATATTTTTCCTACTAAGAACAAGCCTCTAAAAATTCGAGAAAAATATTTACCGGATAGCAAACGTCTCGGAAATATTTTTCCTACTAAGAACAAGCCTCTAAAAATTCGAGCAAAATATTTGCCGAGTGGAAAAGGTCTCGGAAATATTTTTCCTACTAAGAGCAAGCCTCAAAAAATTCGAGAAAAATATTTCCCGGGTGGAAAAGGTCTCGGAAATATTTTTCCTACTAAGAACAAGCCTCTAAAAATTCGAGAAAGATATTTCCCGGGTGGAAAAGGTCTCGGAAATATTTTTCCTACTAAGAACAAGCCTCTAAAAATTCGAGAAAAATATTTCCCGGGTGGAAAAGGTCTCGGAAATATTTTTCCTGCTAAGAACAAGCCTCTAAAAATCCGAGAAAAATATTTCCCGAGTGGAAAAGGTCTCGAAAATATTTTTCCTGCTACGAACAAGCCTCTAAAATTCCGAGAAAAATATTTCCCGGGTGGAAAAGGTCTCGGAAATATTTTTCCTACTAAGAACAAGCCTCTAAAAATCCGAGAAAAATATTTCCCGGATGGAAAAGATCTCGGAAATATTTTTCCTGCTAAGAACAAGCCTCTAAAAATTCGAGAAAAATATTTCCCGGGTGGAAAAGGTCTCGGAAATATTTTATCTACTCAGAGCAAGCCTCTAAAAATCCGAGAAAAATATATCCCTGGTAGAAAAGGTCTCGGAAATATTTTTTCTACTAAGAACAAGCCTCTAAAAATCCGAGAAAAATATTTCCCGGGTGGAAAGGTCTCGGAAATATTTTTCCTGCTAAGAACAAGCCTCTAAAAATCCGAGAAAAATATTTCCCGGGTGGAAAAGGTTTCGGAAATATTTTTCCTACTAAGAACAAGCCTCTAAAAATTCGAGAAAAATATTTGCCGAGTGGAAAAGGTCTCGAAAATATTTTTCCTACTAAGAACAAGCATCTAAAAATTCGAGAAAAATATTTGCCGGGTGGAAAAGGTCTCGAAAATATTTTTCCTACTTTTCTGCTAAGAACAAGCACAAGCATCTAGAAATTCGAGAAAAATATTTGCCGAGTGGAAAAGGTCTCGGAAATATTTTTCCTACTAAGAGCAAGCCTCTAAAAATCCGAGAAAAATATTTCCCGGGTGGAAAAGGTCTCGGAAATATTTTATCTACTCAGAGCAAGCCTCTAAAAATCCGAGAAAAATATATCCCTGGTAGAAAAGATCTCGGAAATATTTTTTCTACTAAGAACAAGCCTCTAAAAATCCGAGAAAAATATTTCCCGGGTGAAAAAGGTTTCGGAAATATTTTTCCTACTAAGAACAAGCCTCTAAAAATTCGAGAAAAATATTTGCCGAGTGGAAAAGGTCTCGAAAATATTTTTCCTACTAAGAACAAGCATCTAAAAATTCGAGAAAAATATTTGCCGGGTGGAAAAGGTCTCGAAAATATTTTTCCTACTAAGAACAAGCCTCTAAAAATTCGAGAAAAATATTTCCCGAGTGGAAAAGGTCTCGAAAATATTTTTCCTACTAAGAACAAGCATCTAGAAATTCGAGAAAAATATTTGCCGAGTGGAAAAGGTCTCGGAAATATTTTTCCTACTAAGAGCAAGCCTCTAAAAATTCGAGAAAAATATTTCCCGGGTGGAAATGGTCTCGGAAATATTTTTCCTGCTAAGAACAAGCATCTAAAAATTCGAGAAAAATATTTCCTGGGTGGAAAAGGTCTCGGAAATATTTTTCCTACTAAGAACAAGCCTCTAAAGATCCGAGAAAAATATTTCCCGGGTGGAAAAGGTCTCGGAAATATTTTTCCTACTAAGAACAAGCCTCTAAAAATTCGAGCAAAATATTTCCCAAGTGGAAAAGGTCTCGGAAATATTTTTCCTGCTAAGAACAAGCCTCTAAAAATTCGAGAAAAATATTTGCCGAGTGGCAAAGGTCTCGAAAATATTTTTCCTACTAAGAACAAGCTTCTAAAAATCCGAGAAAAATATTTCCCGGGTGGAAAAGGTCTCGGAAATATTTTATCTACTCAGAGCAAGCCTCTAAAAATCCGAGAAAAATATATCCCTGGTAGAAAAGGTCTCGGAAATATTTTTTCTACTAAGAACAAGCCTCTAAAAATCCGAGAAAAATATTTCCCGGGTGGAAAGGTCTCGGAAATATTTTTCGTGCTAAGAACAAGCCTCTAAAAATTCGAGAAAAATATTTCCCGGGTGGAAAAGGTCTCGGAAATATTTTTCCTACTAAGAACAAGCCTCAAAAAATTCGAGAAAAATATTTCCCGAGTGGAAAAGATCTCGGAAATATTTTTCCTGCTAAGAACAAGCCTCTGAAAATCCGAGAAAAATATTTCCCGGGTGGAAAATGTCTCGGAAATATTTTTCCTACTAAGAACAAGCCTCTAAAAATTCGAGAAAAATATTTCCCGAGTGGAAAAGGTCTCGGAAATATTTTTTCTACTAAGTACAAACCTCTAAAAATTCGAGAAAAGCAGTTTTTCAAAAATGCAAATGCTCGAAATCAGCATGCTTTCTGGGACATTCGATTGCAAATCTCGCGATTTGCGCTACCGGCATAAATTTTGCGTAAATCGAGCTTTCCCTGTATTTTTTAAAGCCCAGACGATGTTATTTAATTTTGACAGAAAAGTATATAATTTACGAGAAAAACCGGAAAATTAATTTACAGTGTTTCGGAAAACCCGCCAACTAGAATTCGTTTTAATATTTTTTTTTTCAATAAAGCATAAAAACCTAACAGTATGAAAAATTTCGCGAAAATTTGAAACTCATGGGGCAATCAAATTTTGCAAATTCCTTGCCAAATGTGATCACAATTGTTTGAAAAACAAAAGCTTTCCCTCTACCTGTGAGATTCTTGAAAAAAACAAAATCTTTAAAACAACAATGTTTTAGACTCCTAAATTCTTACGAATTTTAAATTTTTATTGCAGTATTTCGAAACTAGGAAATTAAAAAAATATAATACTGAAAATCAACATCAGCACCTTTAATTTTTTTACATTTGAATTCCGCTCAAAAAACCATTACGATCTCCAGAGTTTAGCAATAAAAAACACATTTCCAAATGCTCACCAAAGCAATTTACAAATTTTTATTATAAAATGAACTTTTCACAGGACTATAACCGACAATAAATAAAATTAAATCGTATTCTTATTGTTGTTTTAAAAACTTTATAACAATCTCACGGTATAATCTGCAATGCAGAAAATTTGCTATTTGATAAATACAATTTAGCATCTTAATCGGTGTGCGAAGACAACTTTATATTTAAGAAAAGAACTCGTCTACCTCCCATAAGATTACCTTTTCATAGTATACTTAGATCTGGGTGCTTTAGGATCCCAAAAGTAATTCACAGGCAAATTTAATGCCCTCTTCGGCTGCATAATTTATGAGGTGATAATTTAATTCATCCAGTGCCACCAGAAACGAAAAAAACCCGTGAATCTCCCTTGATACACCAAAGATGTCGTACGTTTTAGCATTTCTGGAAAAAGAAACTTCTTTCACTTCGCTGTACACATCCCCAACCCAAAATTCGCGAGGAGAGTATAGAATAGAACTTATTTTTTCTTTTAAAAAAAATGTCTTATATCACTGATCCTTATTTTCTCACAGTAACTCTTCTAGGGAGATCGTTGCGAAAAAGACGCAAAAATTCGCAAGGACTGTAAAAATGAAACGAGTTCAACTGAACCGGGATAGAATAAAATTCTGAAAGCTGAATCCTGGTTTAGATTACCCGACGCTGTTGGACTCCGAAGGAAGGAAGGAAGGACTTTGTAACATCACCACCTCCTTGAACATCGAAAGCAGTCAGCACTGCTACAGATAAGGGAATTGTTCTGTCAGCTCAAGTGATATATTTCGACCAAGAAATTTCCATAAAAAGTGGATGAGGAGTAGCAATAGTACTCAAATAACGGCACCAAAATTGAAATCAATTCGGTAGAAACGAATGGAATAAGTCCTGCGGAAGTATTGTTTGCTATCAAATAGGATTTTCACAAAACTTACGAATCTCTGATTGAAATCTCACCCTTTACCACTCTGTCTATTCCAATGCGTAAGAATCGTTGTGTACAACATCGACCTCCAATACTGGAATAAATTTAAAACTTCATTTTTATAGTTTTCCCCGTACGAAAATATGGGTGAAAATATAATTAAATCGAAGGAAAACTATTTTTCAAAATTAGTTTCTGTGGCCATATTAATAGTGATTACGCTATTATCCCTGCCGACACATGTCGTTATGCCCACGTACCACAAACATGAATCCTTGGGCCTTGAAGACCAGAAGCAAAGGAAAAGAAAATTACTCGACCATAATCAAGTTCTAATAAATCGGAATTTCTCTGTTTTCATGCCTGGAATTAGTTTTACCTCATTTCCGAATGAGCTAACTTGCACCATATGTTTCGGTTCCCTGAAATTTTGGACGTGCAAACAGTAAAAGTATAGCCAGAATAGTGGACACTCCCGAGATATTGTATTGACCAAAACTATATCCGCAAACAAAATATCCTGACACATATGCTGTCCGTTCAACCGACAACCGCCGGGATGCAGAGCGTAAAGTAAAAATATTAGAAATGTAGAAAACCACAGCAGCATACAAAAAAGAAATTAAATCAACCACCAAAAACAATAACGTAAAGGAATAAAAATATAATAATCTTTTCTTTAGGTCAATTGTGGCATGGATACGAAAGAGCCTCTTATTTAACGTCTTGGGGGATATGGAGAGCGACCGAAATGGACTTGATCCGAATAGACCAAAGAAAAGTGCGTGCATGAGTAATCAAAGAAATAAATGAGAAATAAATTTTTGGGGTTGGGCAAATGTAATTATAGTTTTTGGCTTGTGTAGCGATATTTTTTTTTCTCATAATAATCGAAATCTATTTCACCCTCATTCACCTGGATAGAACTTATGGAACGTAAACTATCATAGATAAATAGGAAGATGTGGTTCTGACTGACCCCTATTTCCCATCCTAATATAAACGGAATTCAGATTTCGGCTAAACGATTTATTACAATTAGTTAAGGTGTTGGCTACTTTATTGCTACAAAACTCCTTAAATGGTTTTTTAATCATTTCCATGTCAGCAAGACTTATAGCAATTATATTGAAATCCATTTAGAATGAAACATTTATGACTTCACATTTGAAACATGAAAACTTAATGTTTCACACATATTTAACACGGTTTTATTTCTTCTCTTTCATATTCCTGCGTTTTTCTCTACTACTTCTACAACAACCCATATAGGGTCTTGCCCAGCTCCATCTCTCCATTCTACCCCGATCAGGCTAGCGCTCGTCACCTCTAGCCGCGAATTCCCAGTTTTCTTAGAACTTCTTCGACCGACGTCATCCAACCAGTGCTTCTTTTGTCGCCCGTGGGACGGTGGCTGGCTCTCCTCCGGACATTTTCGAAAGCCTTGGCGGGCTCTATTTTCCGGACAATCCCCTAAAAATTTCAGAAACAGAATATAAATGTATTTTTTTACATAAAACCATTACCATTTAAAATGTGTTTTAGTAGTGGTCAGTTTTTTAATGGCTAGATTATTGTTGCTGCTTTTTTATACGGATAAGACTACCCCCCCAAACGAACGAAAACGTTTTTTGCAAATATCTCAAAAACATCTTATCAAAAAAAGTGCAAGAACAAAAGTTATTTAGGATATGATTCTACATAAAACTCCCATACATCAAAATCCGATTGGAATAAATTTTAAAAAAAATTATTGCAAAGTTTGACTTCAAAGAGGAATTTTGATACAACTGTGCGCCATCCACTTAAACTTCGAACAATGCCATATCTTCATACGGGTTTTCAATAATTGCCAGATTGACAATTATAGCTTTTGTTATGTTTATATTTACTAGCTGTGGGACCCGCCAATGAAGCCTAAAAGATTTTTTTAGTAAGATATTTTGAAATTAAAATAACACCATCGCTTTTCGTCGACTTTTCCGGAGTTTTCTTCGGCCTTGGAAAAGTCATGGAATAATTTTTTCCGCTATTTTTTTCCGAATTTAATTAAATATTGATATAAAGATCATAAATGTTACAATTTATTCCGCTATTCAAAATTCATGTTGCACAACCCTTGCCAAGTTTAGTAACTGCAAACGACCATAAACACCAATTTTCGCGAAATACTTTTTTTTAAAAGTGAGTTTTTGAGACAAGGGGAAAAATAATATACAGTTTGCAGGCTAGATGTGGTTTTGAGTTAATTTTTGTTTATAAGACCCGATACTCAAGAAAATTTAGACAAATCTGAAGTTTTATGGGTTTCCGATAATTAATAAAAAAAAACATTTCTTCCGAAGAGATATTCTTAAGATTCATCGACCAAAATTTCCGTGAAAACTTCGTAGGAGACGTCACTTTTAACAGGTAATCGCACCAAAACATTTTCAAACATCGGAATCTCCTTTTAATTCTCAAAATTCGAACAGGTAATCGCACCAAAACATTTTCAAATATCGGAATCTCCTTCTAATTCTCAAAATTCGTAAACGAAACTCTTAAATCATAAAATATTTTCTCGCTCTATGTTATTATTTCAAATCACATAAAATATTCGCTAAAAAACCAGAAATCTGTTCAATCTATATTAAATGCAAAAGACTCAAAGCAATTAAATAAAATCAATGGCACTGAAAATTCAAAATAAGAAAATTCCATTATTTCTAAAATGAAAATCAAAGATGTATGACGCTATAAACACGAGCCAATGGAAAGCACATATCACAACCATTTATCATTTTCGAATACAAAACCCAATAAAGCATCGAACCGTAACTTACAACCTGTGCCCATAAAAAAGGATATTAAAATTGGATGAAATCTCCGTCATCTCATTCCGAAACGATATCAATACCCAAATCACCGATAACTTTAAAAAATTCAATCTCGTCGGAGAAAGCAAAGAAGCTCTTCTTCAATTTTGCACATCTTTGGATATTCAGCAGAGTTCCTACCATGCTTTCTTATATGAGTTTTTTTTTCTGTTTGTTTTACGGGAGCATTGTTGAAGCGTACCTTAAGTCTCACACGTACGATATAGAGGTATTATATTGAATATCAGAATCACACAAGAACCACTGAAATAAAGGGTAAGACTGGATGGGGTTGGGTTAAGGTGGATGGTTGCCACGAATAACAAGAAATCTGTTATTCAGTTGTAAAACAATAAAGAGGCTGTTATTCAAATAAACCAATAACAGGGCTGCTCAGCCCGCTGCCGCCGCCGCCGTCGGTTATATCTCTCCAGACACCCGGCGAGCGAAATTCTAATAATAAAAACCCCGAAAAGTCTTTACGACACTGGGACTACAAGGATAACACAGCACAGTTAAGTCTTCCATATTTCGCTATTGAAGCCCAACCCGCAAAAGGGATATAAGGATATGCAGAAAATCCATTCAGTCAGTCGATGTGGTAAATGTCGGCGGAAGGGAATGGGACTCAGATCCGGGATCTTTGCAAAAAATATCAGCAGCACAAAAAAAAGACCAGTACACACCTTAATGGCATATTGTGGTGATTCGTAAATGGAAAAATGGTGGAAATGTCACTATTGGGAGTAGTTAAGAACTCTCTGCATGTAGATCGAGTTTCCAATATGCGCATTTACTGTAAGTATATCCGAATATGTGCATATATGGAGCATTATACAAAAATGACTGTTGACAATAGAATCCCTGCCATTTGCTTCGAGTCTGGTTGGTCTTTCTGGTAGCAGAGGTTTTCGACTTTTCCGGTACATTTTAAATTGGAAAAGTCATATGTAGATTTTCGACGTCCAAGTCGTTGCCGTCTTCTTCATAGTCGTCAACGACACTGCCCTCAAACGCTATACTTATATTCCGACATATGTATATAAGGTGAAATCGTATTAAAAAAATGTCGTTACTTGCGCGAACCATGTCAATTTTATTATGCCTGCATAGCCTTGGGTGGTTCTTCTACATTTTCACAAATGTGGTACAAAAAATAATCCAAAAGAGTTTTTCTGACTGCTAAAAGGATATTTTCTTGGGAAAAATAAGATTATATCGTAAAAATAATATAATACAAGCAGGTACGTTAGTAAATTTTTTGATGTGAAAATCCAGATATTTAGAAAACAAAAAACTGTTTTTAAACCTCCTATAACCCTTTCAAACCCAAAATTTTTTTTCTTCCGATTGCTACAAAAATTGCTATACTATTATATTTCAATACCAGAATAACAAAAAAAATTAAAAAAAAATTTTTTTTGGTCTGAAAGGGATAGAACTCTCGCCAAGAGGTAACACGATCACTGCTTTTGGAATTTTGAGCGAAATTTTGAGTCTGAGCCGAAATATAAACGTATTACGTCACCTAACACAATCGTATACAGTGGGTCTGAAAGGGATAAAACTAGCTTTATAGCCTTTAAATAAATAAAAAAAACATTGAAATTCATAGTGCAACAATTTATTATAATATTTGCAACAAAATTCAACAATCATTTAATCTTCGAAAAGCTTTCAATTAACCATAACCCAATTGTATCAATCTTATTCTTTAAAAAAAATCCAATTCTTTTATAAAAAACGCAACATATTAGATAAAATATATAAAAAACAACGTATGACAAATAAAAGATTTTATGGAAAAATTTCTTTTTTTACGAATATTTTTTATTTTATTTTGAGCACATAAAATTATTACTACGACATTCTTAGGCCTTATTGGTCATCTGGCATATTTCTGTTTTTCTCGAAACCATTTCAATGCTTGTACTGAACAGTTTACCATTAACGATTGAATAAAATGAAATTAATTTTTAATTAAAACAATTGAGAATCGGAAAAATCAAATTTTTTTCTTATCAAAAAGTTTACCAAAATAAAATGAAAAATTGTTCTATTAAAAATTTTTCCGAAATCGTAAAAATTTTCACCTACGGCACGGCGGCCGTTTCTGTGAAAATCTTTACCCGTGATGCTTTTTTATTATTTTTTCCGTAGAACATGTGTTACTATCAAAAAATTGTGATTTCGATTCTATCAAAAATTGGCACATATTCAGAATAAAAAAGGAATTTCTCAATATTGCTTTTCGATTTTTTCTTTCGGTCAGCTTGTAGATAAACGCTTTTTTATATTGACGCCTCCGTGCAAGACTGTTGTTACTTGACGTACAACATTATCCAATGTTGAGTTCTTAGATCACTAAAGCATAAAACCTGTTAACTGTTTTGAGATGTTTAGAATTTACAATTACAAAATAAACTATTTTCTTCCAAAATTTGCAAATAAAAATTAAAATTCTACCAATAAAGTTTTATAACTCCAGAGACCTACAATAGCCTTGAAAGTTTGGGAACCACTAATCTATACGATATTTTCCATAAAAAAATGGTTCGCTTTCATTTAGAATATTTGACTTTTGCCTCTAGCAATTGTTCATTTTCTTATGTTTTCATAGAAGATTTTTCTTATAAATACTAGAGTAGTTATAAATTTCCGTTCCATGAAAACTGAAATGAAAAAGTTTTCCCGTGAAAAATGTAAACACTGTCCAAATAATCTCATTTTTTCGCACTAAAACAGAATCGGAAACGCACATTTTTCGCCATTTCGCGAATCCACCCAATGTGGGAATGCTGTTTCCTGAGGACATTATAACATGGTGTGATAATAGGTACAATGTGTAATTAAGGAGTCTCTAAGCTTTATTTCCACAGTAAATAAACGCATAGAAGTTTTGTTCTACGAGATTAATTTCAAGTGGAAATACTTGAAATCCATCGTACATTGTTTTTGAAAAGAAATTGCAACAAGTTTCTAGAGAACTTTTTTTTGTGAGATAAGAGGTAAGAGTTCTAGCAGAAGAATAAAATCATTGAACATTTAAGGTATCTTTAACACTCAGAAAAATGGAGGCTAACTCGACGACCTACATACGGCATAATTGGCCCCGCGTTCGCGTTCGCGCGTTCGCCTGCATGAGGGAAAGTAAAACTGTGTTGACCTGTGGTCGGAGAAATTCTGAAATTAAGCCACCAGCAGGTGAAGTAGGGCATTGGGAGCTGCACGAGTTGACCTTAGATAGGCATTTTGAGGATGTAATGTCATGTAATGGAAACCTCTGTAAGCCAGCTAGCGGTCAGAGTTAACCTGACAAAAAGTTGACCTGGACATTTTTCTGAGTGAAGGTTAAGTTTCTTCCCAATAAACTTTTCGCTAAATTTCACGAAAAAAATATACCCCGATTTAGTCAAACATGTTTTTTTTTCGCTAACTTCGTATTGTAAAAGAATTGAATTTGTATATTATTCTAAAAAAAATTTTTGAAAAAAAAACTTTAACTAAAGAATCCTCATCGTGATTATACGAATATTTTATTAATAATTTGATTGATAGACTAACAGGTGACTAATAAAAATCATGTCTTGGCCTAACGCTTAGCTAATTGTTTCAGTAATTAGTTCATCATTTTCTAAGACTCTGTCACGTAACATTCATGCCATATTGTTGTACTATTATCCTGACGAGATCATTAATTTGACGCCTCGCAACATACTAAAATTCCGAATGAGATATGTTCTTTCATCGCGACAGCGACATAAAAACAAGGAGCGCAACGAGTAGCCATCAACTCGTTGATGTGTTTACCTCTTTTTACATGGTATAAAAAAAAATGCACATGCAGCATAAAGCATAACACACAGCATATTCCTATATCAGTTTGGTTTCAAACAACAACAACAACAACAACAACAAAAAATAATCATAACTCTAAGAGTTGCAAAAATCAAAAAAAAAGTATCTACAAGATACGAAATGAAAAGCATGTTTCAGCCTCATCACATCCAGAGACCCTCAGCCTAGCAGATTCATTCTTATGTATAGACCTAAAGACGAACAAACGAAACGAAATATGTATCTTTTTATGACTTACAGTGCGAAATTAATTAAATTCAATTATAATTAATTTCGTTTATAAATCAAAACTTAATTGTGCTACCGATTTGATGCTACAAATAGACGAAATGATCGGGACGAAACTATGATCCCTCTTAATGCAATTTGCCCAATGTGTGTAGCGAATCGCTGTGAAATCTCCTTAGTAGAATCACATCTAGAACTGCTTCAAATTCCATAAATTGCATTCGAATGCAGTGAAATTGGAAAATTCAAAAAAAAAAAGAAAAACTGAGAAAAAAGTGCAACGCGAATAAAAACCTAGACGAAATGTAAAAACGCGAAAATATCATATAAGACCAAAAGAACGAAACCAAGCCAGCGAATGGACAGACAGACAGCCTGAAATATATCACTTGCTTGGGATGACTTGTAATTAATTATGGATGAAACAGAATTATTAATGGTCTCGTGAACCTTCTTGTGAATCTATTAATACAAGCTCTTGTCCATGTTTATATTGAAACACATGTAGTAGATACGAATACCTACTAGATACCAGTTCAACATCATTATACCATATTATAGTAGAACTCAGAAAGGAGCTATTCGTAAACTAAACTAGATTGAAAATTTCGCGCGTATTTTGATTTTTCATCAAAAAGGCCTTTGTTGCATCAAATCTTTAGCTATTCTGTATGATGAATGCAGCAGTTTTTCTTGATCAGAATAAAAAATTTTGCCCCAAAAATAGACGGGCATAGAATTAATAAAAGTCATCTCATAGTGAAAAGTATGCAAATAGAACGTAACATGCAAATTTTTTATATGTAGCTGTGCCGAATTTATACTCATATCATGTCGCTGACAAAAATATCAGCAATAAAACATTCCAGTGCTGCAATTTAAATGAGAATTCCTAGCGGAAATTTCAACTGCAAAAGAATTTCATCCAATGGAGAAAATATCTCGTTTAGTACTCATTGAATATGATTACTAAGCAAGATATTTTCTGACATTTGAAAATGGAAAATTTTTTTTGAAAATTTTCTTAAAATAATTTTATCAACTACAGGAAATTACGGAGTAAATCTAAGAAACGTTTTGCTTCAACTCTATAACAAGCTTTTCAATAAATTTTAGAAAATTTGGTAACTTTGTCTCCACGACTTTTTTTTCAGAATTTATTCCGCGAATTTGATTCATCTATCGCTAAAAATTTATTCCTGAAAGAAACCCAAACTCGATTTTTCTCATATAAAACCGTCCGAATAAATTTTAAATTTGACACCTTTTGCTAAGTGATTTTATTCTGCGATATATGAATAATGTTCGCGGAACAAATTCTAAATGAAATTTACGAAGAAATTCAAGAAAAAATCGCAAGTGTAAAAGGGGCCTTAGCAAAAGCTGTCAAAGTTTGAAATTTTTGTTTTCAGAAATAAATGTCTGAATTTTGTGTGGTAGTGTAAACAGCTGAGCAACATGAATTTAATGTCGGGCAATAAAATTGGCGGAATAAAGTGGCAGGTAAAAAATAATAACTTATCCTTGGAGCACAATGAACGCAACCAAGCCGCAATCATCACGCATCCAAATGTTACTTACGAGTTTATTTCACAGAAATGCTTTTGAGTGACCACAGTGAACGCATTGAACGCAACCATCGAAGCAAAAGTTGCCAAACTTTGAACTTTAACGCAACAAGTCTGCGTTAACAGTTCATAAAGTGAGGTCGGGGAAATGTCGTTCGAGGAAAAATTGATAGCCTTAGTGCAAAAAAACGAAATTATTTACAAAAAAAACACTCGGGATTACAAAAACATCATTCTGAAATCAAGAATATACATTGGGAGTCATTCTCGTGTGCTTAAAAAAGTCTTCCGGGTCGGAAGTTTTTATTTTATCAAAGCAAACTTCAAAATATCCATCAATGTCCCGTGTTAAATTCACTATGGCCGCACCCAATATTGTCTTTTTTTCTTTTTAGTTTTTCGCATCACATTAAATAGCAAATATATAAAACAAATAAAACAAATTATCACTTCAAAATCTCCCATTTTTTATATATTTTTCTACTTTAGTTCACTTTTAATTTTTTTGTGTTTGTCTCACAACGCAACAGACGACCCTTTTATTGTGCTCAACCGCTCCTGAACTGCGTTGCGTGACAGTTCGAAGCGTCCTTAGTTGCGGCTTGGTTGCGTTCATTGTGCTCCAAGGGTTAAATAATTTACGTGGAATCTAAGTGACTTTGTTTCTTTAGTGCTTTTTTGAGCAATTTCCGATAGTTGATAAAATTAGTTTAAGAAAATCTCTTGTAAATTTCCTTATTATTTTTATATTTTGAAAATTCACTGTGCAAAGATTCGGATATTTTTTTTGAAATCTCGAATGTGCTTTTTTTCCCGATAAATATTTTTTTAAAAAACTAAAATTGAAAATTGAACTAAAAAACATTTATATTCGAAGTGGATCAAAAATAGAAGCGAGATAAATATTTTTTCTATTTTCTTTTTTATGCTTTTATCTCGCTTTAATTTCTGATACATACTGCCTTAAAAAATATTTTTTTTCTTTTTAGTGCATTTTTAAAAAAAATCTTTTTTTTATTCTTTTTAATCATTTCGTATTAGATCAGTATGACTAAAAATTCAAAATTACGCATATCTTTCACTACGCTTGTTTATACTTTATACTTTTTAAATTCGAGAAAAAAGATAACCACGTCATCTTTATCGACTTCTTAACGCTAGAATCGGATTCAGCGACCCCAAAAACCTCCAGATGAGATTTTTTTCCCGGAAAAATTGACGAAAAGCATAATCCCGGTATCCTTACAGGACCTTCCGTCACCCTTACAGATTTTTTAATATCAGAATCAAATTCAGCGACCCCAAAACCCCTCGGAAAAGGATAATCACGTTATCTTTACAGAACCTTCCTTAATCGAAGTAGTGAAAATTTCGTATTGTCATCGGACTAACGTAGGTGTGCAAAATTTCAAATCAATCCGATGAGTGGAAGTGGGTCAAAACTATATTGCAAGATTGAACCCTAATAGTTGTAAAGACAATAGTCTGCTCTCTCATAAAATAAATTGTATTCTTACTGAAATTATAATATGGAAATAAAGAATTTTTGAATTTGAATTAACCCTAATAGACAAACAGATACGAAGGTAAGCTAAATAAAAGCCTTTAAAAAGGGTTTGTTTTTGAATTATTCTTCCTTTCTCTGATCAAACAAAACAGTTTTTGTAGTGTATATTTTGTTTCAGTTTTTTTGAAATCTGAATTTTAGGCACATTTATCATACCGCAAAAACCCATTGGAATACCGCACATTTCACAAAAATTTACTAATGGTAAAATGATTAGGCGCTTGAAAATATCGAGAGAACCTTCACGAAATTAAATCATGCTTGTCCGATGTTGTTCATATTGGAAACTCGAGTTCTAGAAACTTTATATCTATTAAAAAAATCTTATTTTATTAAATTTCAATCAAGTTTCTAGTTTCTATTACTTTTTTGAAACCCAGAATGTATTTTAAAACAAAAAAAAATAGCATCAGCCCCATCTGCAGAGTTTTATTTTTATCGCTGACTAAATGAAAGGCGAAGTACCACCATGTTTTAGAGTAAATCATAAATCACTGCATAATATATTCCGGGACATATCCCAAACACAAATTGTCTCCCAGCAAGTGATCAATACTCGATAACACATCATTAGAAGTGTTTGCATAAAACGGCATCAATGACATAAAGCAAGAGGAAATCTAGTCCAGTCTGAGGAAAAGGATCTAGATTCAGGGGCGAATCGCCGGATACCAATAAAAATAATAATGGATTCGACCCACCGAGCCAGCACACTCGAAAATATATAGTTTCACCCATTTGGGCATATTTTTTGCGGTTATTTTCCCGATGCTCGCTTATCCTCCCTAGATACGGCGTGTACATTAGTTCAATATCCTTGCCATTTCACATATAGTCTTACAACCAACTTAAATCCGTTTTCCTTTGAAGAACAGACCAAGATCACCGATTGGAGTATGAGAAAAGAGAAAAAAATCACAAAAAGTCATACAGCCATAAATTTTTCGCTGTGGAAACATTCAAGAGGCCACAGGGACACAAAACTCTCAAAATGTTAATGTTCCCGAAAGATGTTTCGAGTATTTTTATGGTTATTTTATTAAAATTACACAAGACAGCAAAGATTTTCACAAAGCCCGGCAACTATTCCCAAGAACTTATCATCCCTGTCTGCCTCTGACTATATATCGATTTATTCACCGAATACTATATGCACAAATCTTATTCTTTTTTATTATTTTTAAAGGATATACTCTGAATTCTTGCCACCATTAAAATCGGGGGATGATTTTTTTTTGCTAACAGTACTCAGGAATATGTAATGCCCTTCACATATCAGGAAATTCGAAACCAATGTATCATTTCGATGGTAAATCGAGGAAACGGATGAGAACCAAGAAATGAATAAAAGGATTTTCGAAAAAAACGAGTTCAATTTTATGACTGCATGTAACAACTCCCAAAAGGGTAATTCGTTCACACTGTATATTTGTGCGAATATATTGTATATACGAAAATCCATTTTTATTACAAATTCGTATTATAAGCAAATAGCCCAGGTCGTCAAAAATTCGTACCGGAAAACACTTGATCCAGTTTAGATCACCAAGAAAACAGCATAATACTTAACCCAATCTACTACCCTAACAAAGAGTTTTCCAAGCCCTAAGGAAGCCCCTTCTACCTCATTGGACTTTACTTTTATGGACTATACGAGTATCCTGCTGGCGGGAAGTGCGAGAATAGTAAAACCAAAATATCCTGATTGTGATATCCGGCCGCAAAATCTTTTATGTTATTACACCTATTCTCTGTAATCTTATTGCGCCTGATTTGAATAAGGACCTTTTTATTGTTTGTTTATGCCCACATTAGACGGATTTTGATATTGTGATGGTTCACTCTTGGCCCCTCTTATCATCTAAAATCTACTTGTAAGTAGCACAAATGTCTCTGTTTCTGATGGAATTATTCGGAAGGGATGAAAATTTGGGAAATTCCACCAACTAGAATGGTACAATTATGATCCTGGTGTTATATAATTTTCTGATATGCATCAATTGGAAAGTTCCATGTAAAAATAAGTTTTTCTATGGAAAAGTGTCGTTTAAGTGTGTTATGACTTGTTTTCTATTCACATTTCATAAAACAACGTTTAGGGCTGAACGTTTTATTAGAAAGATTTCCCCGATTGCATCAGGATTTAAAAACAAAATTTAAGGAGTTTAAAAATATATATAGTTTGTGTCGTTCTTAGCGGCAGGATCGTGTTCGTTTGCATGGATTTCCATTTTTAAAAAGCATATAATTTTGAGTTGTGCCAGTTTTGCAGGAAAAAATTACAAGAACTTGCGTAGTATTTGTAGTTGATATTCTTTAAGTGATAAATGTATTTAAAACAATTCTTTTGTTTTGTTTTGTGTCATTTTGAAGCCAAATTTATCTTCTAGCCTCTGTCAACGATACAATGACCAACAATGTCATAACTATTTAATAAAAGTCGGTTTTCAGCGTTTGTAAATTAATTTTTTACCATCTTAAGAGATATAAGACATTTACTAGAATGGTCTTCGCAATCAAAATGTAATTTAATCTCCGAATTTTCTCATGCAAACTGCGCTATTCGTTTTCTGCTTTTATAAGCCAAGCTCATCACAAACTTGAAAAAAATTTTAGGCGGTTTGTTTTTTGAAAATTGCCACCTTAAAAAACACTTTTTTCATTGAATTTTCATTCAATTAACTTCAAGATAATACTTATTTTCTCAAATAAAATCCACTGCAAAAGTACATCCCGCTTAGCAGCACAAATTTTCTGAGTCCCATTTGATGTGCTCTTAAGCGGGTTCGATTGTACAAGTATATAAAGGGTGGTTAAATTTTAAGGGCCGATGTTGAATGTGAACCACACCTAAACGTCAAGTTTTTTTCTGCATTTCATTTGACATTTCTCAATTTCAGACTAACTCAATTTGAACCATGGAAAGATACACAATCGAGCAACGCGTTAAAGTTATTCAGGCTTATTATGAAAATGGGCGTTCAAATCAAAATGCATATCGTGCACTTCGTGATTTTTTCGGTCAATTTAATCGTCCAAATGTGCGTACAATCGGAAAAATCGTGTAAAAATTTGAGCAAACCGGGTCTGTAGGAGATGTGAAAACACCAGTGCATGCTCGTACAGCTCGTACTGCAAAAAATATTGCTGCTGTTCGCGATAGTGTGGCTGAAGAGCCGTCCACCTCAACTCGTCGTCGTGCCCAACAATTGCACCTCCCACGCTCGTCGTTGATGAACATTATGCATAAAGACTTGCATTTACACGCTTACAAGGTGCAATTGACTCAAGAACTAAAGCCTCTTGACCATTTCAAGCGTCGTCAATGGTCAGAATGGTGGCAAGAAATGGCAACAGTGGATGATCAATTTTCGAAGAAAATCATCTTCAGTGATGAGGCACATTTTCTCCTCAGTGGATTCGTCAATAAGCAGAACAGCCGCATTTGTGCGAATGATAATCCAAGAGTGATTGTCGAAAAACCAATGCACCCACAAAGAGTGACTGTTTGGTGCGGTTTATGGGCTGGCGGCACGAAGTGCACGATATGCATTTTGATTTGAACGCCCATTTTCATAATAAGCCTGAATAACTTTAACGCGTTGCTCGATTGTGTATCTTTCCATGGTTCAAATTGAGTTAGTCTGAAATTGAGAAATGTCAAATGAAATGCAGAAAAAAACTTGACGTTTAGGTGTGGTTCACATTCAACATCGGCCCTTAAAATTTAACCACTCTTTAGAAGTTCTTGAATTTTTTTCAATGGGGTACGAGACCTTGATTTGGGACCACTGAAAAGGTTGAGAACCACTGTACTAGAGGATTAATGTTTCAAGTAAATTCAATACAACGTATTAAAAAAAATATTTTTCCAGTGAAATTAGTGTATCCGATAATATTAAGAACTTGAACCGACTACACTTTTATACTCTATGTGATAGGAGTATATTCGATTTAGTATACCGTTTGTCATCCATTTTTATTACAAATTCGTAATAAAATCGAACCAATCATCGGCCACAAAAAAAACTACACCAATGTGTTTGAAATGACAAAAGATTTTGATTTCTATATGTCCGTCCGTCTGTCTGCCTGTCTGTTTGTCCGACCGTGACACCATAACTTTCGCAAGAATTTAGCTAGAGACTAGAAAATATTAAATATTTGCATTTCTCGTAAATGGCAAGGCTAATGCTACATTTACACGAATGACAAATTTGTCATTTTTTTCTTGTCATTATGTTAATTCCCGTGTAAATGGCATAATTTTTGTAATTTTTTCTGTCAGAAAATGTCAATCTCTCATAAAAGAATGAACTTGTCCATTCCTTTATGCCAGATTGTCATTCGTGCAAACGCAATATTAGTTATGACAAAAGTTGAATACTAAAGTTGTCATAACTAATATTGCGTTTGCACGAATGCCAATCTGGCATAAAAGAATGGACAAGTTCATTATTTTATGAGAGATTGACATTTTCTGACAGAAAAAATTACAAAAATTATGCCATTTACACGGGAATTAACATAATGACAAGAAAAAAAAGACAAATTTGTCATTCGTGTAAATGTAGCATAAGTTCTTGAACGCGCAAAATCGAACCATACCTTCCCCTTCTCCCATACAAATGGAATTTTGTCTGCCCTCATATAGAGTATTTGACGATTGCCCCCTGAAAATTGTAGATTTTTTTATGTTTTTTTATACATGTTACTACTTAAGTGAAATTTCTTACCCATATTAAGTGAAATTTCTTACACCACCCCTACGGTGATAATGATGTATGGCTCGTATCTACCACTAACAAGTAAACCTCGCGAGGTGTAACTCTCAGGTCTTGATAAAACTTACATATGTTAAAGAATGATTAAAAATATAAGACGTATTTTATTTATCGACAACCATCCAAGTTTAGGGTCCTTTTTGACAGTGATTATATACTTGTATTTGAAAAAGAAAATCATCCAAGTTTAGGGTCCTTTTTGACCTCCATAAAAGTATGCAAATTTTCATGTATTTTTATTTTTTGATAGAAAAATTTGTCCGATTTCAATGAAACAAAAACCTAGAATTCTTCTTTTTGACAAAAAAAAATACTTTTACCTACTACAGTAGAATCCCGATAATTCGTATTTCAAGGGACCAGCGAATTCATACGAATCAAAATTATGGAATTGTCCTTTTATGTGAGAACGGCCAGATTATGGAACTCCCTTCCGATGGAACTTCGTTCTCTTAGAAATATCAATCTTTTCAAGAAAAACTGTTTTTTTGAGTTGGCTCGTCCACCTGAATCTGTGGGTATTGTATTTGTTGGTTAGTCTTGGTGGTTTTTGGCTGCGATAATCTTTAAGCTTTTGGCTTAATCTTTCTGCTTACCCCTTGTTATATGCTTCATTGCTTGATACGTTTACTAGGTGATCCTCTTAAATTGACTTAATCTTGGTTTTCTTGATTTGATTTTTCTGATTTTCATATTTTTTTTTCTTTCTCCTTGGAATTGGTTCGTGTGGGGGCACAGGCTTTCTTTATATCTTTATGAGCTTATTATAGCTCCAGTAATATTTTGACAAATTGTCTATTTCTTTTTTTTTAAATATATATTTTCTTTTTTTATTTTTCATTCTTATGGCTCGTGTTTAATCGACTTTTTTTTTTCTTTTTCTTTTTTTATATTAACTCATACACTTAATATGCTATATTACATTTATAACATACATTGATTTATTTGATCTCATGCTATGGCCTTGAGCCTGGTTTATTCTTTATTTAGCATTAAGTATTGATTTGTATCTTTTACTGTTGCTGAGCATTGATATATTTAATTTTGTTCATGTTTTTATCTTTGAACCTTGTTTTTGAACATACTCTTTGTGAATTAACTTCAGAGGCACTTTGCCATTTATGAATTGAACTGAATTGAATTGTTAAAATAATAAACTTTCTTGATTTCCTTTAGCTCTATTTTGTATATTTGTATATTAAATATTATTAAGCTTTTTATTAATACTTTATTGTACTTAGTTAAGTTGCCATTGTTTATAACCTGTACAAAAAGGCAATTTGCCTTAGAAGATAATAAATTGAATTGAATTGAATTAGCCGGATATACGAATTATCGGGCTACGAATTATCGGGATTCTACTGTATATCATTGATATCAGACAACTCTTTCCACCAAAAAATGCAAATAAACGAAAACGTGCATTCTTTTAAATAGGCCAAATAGGACGTTAAACATGAATGGTTGCCAATAAAAAAAATACGTGTTTATTTTTCAACAATAATTCACATATCTGTAAAAATTTGCCAAAACTTAATAACTACAATACATTTTTTAAATTTTCAACGAAGCAATTTCAAAATTTCAAAAAATATAACACGATAAAATCTTTGGTTTTCGTTAATTAAACGTTAATTTAAACTTCAAAATTAGCAAAAGAAATGTTTTATCATGTCATAAATTTTTTGAATTTTTAAATTTCTTGATTGAAAATATGAGAAATGTAGTTATCAAGTTTTGGCAAATTTCCAAAGATACATAAGTTTCATGAAGATCTGACAGATAACTAGAACTATTTATCTCCTTCAAGTTTGAATTATCAAATATAAATTGTACTTAATTTTCTTAAAATTAAATATTTCTTTAAAAAATCAAAAGTTTTTTATAATAATTAAATTTCAAAATATCAAAAATATGTTTAGTGATTTAAAACATTTTTTTCCATTTCAAAATATCATAAGATTCAAAATCATAGATTATTCCCAATCTTTTTCCTCAAAACTTTGACATGGTAAAATTGAGGTAAACACAATTCGGCACAATCCCATTAAGATCATTCAAATATTATTTTATGAAGCTAGTTAAGTTTATATTTACGGTCTGGCGTCTCTTAATAAAAGACTCTCGAAGTAAATTTTGCAATCACAAATTACGAAGCATATGGCAGCAATGAGATTGTGTATTCATGTGTTCATTTCAGGTGACGCCAAATGATATAAATCACTTTAACCCTTTTATGCCCTCATCTCTTGCCAACCAAAGACGCATATACCATTCGCAGAAATTGCCAACAGCTTCACACTATGGGTCGCATATCGTTTTATGTACAATAATAGATACAGCGAAATAAATGACTTGCTATGCTGAACACAAACCATTTGATATCTTAATGTTTTCACCACCGGTTTACTAACACAAAAGCCTATTGGCAATGGCGAGAAATTACAGTCAAAACGGTCACTTCACCACCACCCCACAACAAATGCATAGCCATAAAATTGGCCTTTTGAAAAGAACACAAATTGTACATGGATTTTTTACAAAATAGAAAATCTAAAGAAATGTAAAAGCATCAAATACACGCACGGATACCGAACTCAAAAGGACCAAGGGTCAGCTTGTTATTGGATTATAATCATCCAAAAAGCGAAACGGCAGCAGCATCAGCAACAGCATAAAGCAATAAAGTAAAAATGCCCTTCAGTAAAGCGATGACGCCGCTAGAGAGTCCCATTATAAATGATTTTCATATGCAAGCGACATAAAATTTTTCCAAAACTCCAATGACTACAGGGGAGAGGAAACATTCCGGTTTCCCTGGTGCAAACATGAAACACCCAATTTGTAACAGATGGGGGTTGCACCACAGAAAGAATCTCCCAAACATAATTCCATATCGCTTTGAACCAAAGGCGTCAAAGAGTTAAACAAAATATTTTCACATGGAACATCGGAGGACTCAACCGATTCGAATTCCAATTGCCTGCCCCTCTGCGAAAAACAATTCAAGAAAGGGTAGCGATAAGCACTTAGAGTCCAATTTTTGTTGTAATTAGAGAACGATTCAATTGTCCTGTCACGACAATACACTTGAACTAGAAAGAAGAGGAAACCAACGATTTCCTGGGATCGAATCCGAAAACAAGTGTTTATTATGAATAATGGGATCCATTTTGAGGGGAATCGGAACAGCCCTTGCTCTTCACATTCAATTCGTTTGTAATTATTTTATTTATTTGTTTCACATTCTCTGCAAATCGTGTTTACCCCATTTTGACGAAGTCGATGATTGATTACACTCAGGATTGCAACCAATTTTAATTAACTTTGTTTTATTATACCACCTCAATAGCCAAGCAACTAATTTTAACATATTTGGAATGTCAAACGTTTTATAAAACGTAATTTTGGGGATGCTTACAAAAAATATTGAATTTTTAAGTTCTTAAAACATGAATAAATATTAGAAATTTTATTTAAATTACCATTTGCGCCACCAGTATTCAAGCGATGTTGTTTTTCGTAAATACAAGTATTCGTAAATACAAGTTCGTAAATACATTTCAGCCATTTTGGCAGCGAACGACTTTTGCATAAAATCGAATATCGTACAGTGATTATATACTTATATTTGAAAAAGAAAATGAAGATAAATAGTCCAATAAAACGTTAAATTGTTTATTTCCATCCTCATAAAAAATTAATTCATAAAATCTAAAAATATGCGATTTGTAAAATAACAAAATAACAAGACAATAAAGAAAAATAACAAGAAATTTTCGGTCGAATTTTGCGAAAAAAATATAATAATTTTTTTTTAATTTGAGGTGTTTCGATGCATAAACCAGGCATGCAAACTATATGTTTGAAATAGCTTATCTTTATTCTCACATTTCGTGAAATTTCATTTAATCGTTTTTGAGTTCAGAGGTAACAAACAAACAAATCGCTACTTCGGAGGAAGACTGTCACAACTCAAAAATTGTAAATTTTGGGCAATGACGTTTTAAAGTTATTCTGATATTTTGTGTTAGTATTTTTGATATTTAGAAAATATCTACAGTAACAAGCTTTTACTTTTGCAGACTGGCAGAATTTGAAATGGGACAGTTTTACCAAAAAAGCAGCATGCTTTCACCTCAAATAACGATTCACAACTAAACATGTGACACTGTTGAAAAAACTTTCGCAACTTTTTCGCACAATGCAAGATCGACACATCTGCTCTCTGGTGCCCAGAATTATAAGTTACAATTGTGACACTCTTCTACAACAAAGTATACCATAATTACCACTCTTCCTCCGAAGTAGCGTTGTGACAGTCTTCCTCCGAAGTAGCGAAATGATCAAATTAAGAATTTTGATGGCAATAGTCTTAAAATTATTCAAAACTTGGAAAAAATATATAAAATGGTAGTTTTTGAACAGACAGAGAGGTAAATGTTTATTAAAAAAACCTTATTTTCAGTACCAGAAAGACCGAGCCAGCGAGCTCAAAATCCTATTTTTGCTGATTTTTGGGGAAAAAGTAAATTCTCATTATCTTTACAGAGCTTTTCCAGAGTTTTTAAATTGCCGACCTAGAAAGCTAAAACTAAAACTAACGCGCGATAACAAAATTTCATAGAAATCGGTTGAATGGTTATTGAGTAATCACTGTCACCGATTTTTAAAACGTTGTTTTGAGACACCAGGTGAGGATTATCGAGGGGAGGGAAAAGTCAGCCCCCTTAGTAATACTGTAAAGTTTCATTAAGATCGGACCACCCAATTCGAAAATACCAGGCGAAAGGTATCGAGGGGAATTTTCTCAGAGGTGAGACCTATCTAGATCGATTCCTTGTCCCCGAAAATCCCTAACCCGCAAGTTTCATGAAAATCGTTATGCGGGTTTTCGAGATCGTTTGTGCAGACAGACATTCCTCGTATTATATTATAGGATATTTGAAAGGATTTCATATTTATATTAACCATTTTATACTTTAAATAATATAAGTATCATATAGGAATACATTTTTTGGATTTAGTATACCGGTTGTATCGCATTGAACCAATCGCAGGACACGAGCATGAACTACACCACACTACACTATGGTGTTTGGGATGACAAAAGATTTCGATTTCCATCTATCTGTCCGTTTGTCTATCCGTCTGTGTGTCCGTTTGTCTATCCGTCTGTCTGTCCGTTTGTCTGTTCGTTTGCCTGTCCGTCTGTATGTCTGTCCCTGAACACCATAACTGAGCTAGAGACTTAAATTTTGAGCTAGAGATTTTGAGCTAGAGACTTAAAATTTTGTACAGCTGCGTTTCTAATGACAAGGCTAAGTTCTTGAACGGACAAAATCGGATCATTCCTTTCGTCCTCCTCCTCCTCCTCCTCCTCCTCATCCACCATACAAACAAAACAGTGTTTTAGAATTTTCTCTAAAACGTGGAGTCGTATTGAAAAACTTATATAGATAAAATATGTTTAGAATATAATTTTACATTACTTATCTATAGATCAAAATCCAATTGGACCACTCTTTCCTTCGTCCCTCATCTAAATTGACTACTTTTTTTCTATTTTATCGAAAACGGTGAATCGTATTGAAAAATTTATGAATGTAAAATGTGTTTAAAATATGATTCTACATAACCGTTCTATAAATCAAAATCCTATCCGACCAACCTTCCCTCCTCTCCCAACAATGAAGTTTCTTCATAAAAAATCTGTCTGCCGTCATATAGTGTTTGATGATTGCCCCCTGGCAATTGTAGCTTTTCTTATGTTTTAATTCATATTTTCCAGGATTTCCTCAAAACTTATTTTTGTCGTACATCTCATATTACCACCTAGTGGTTTTAGCGACAGAATCCCAAACAAATTGGCTTTGTTTGAATGTACACCCAAAACTGCACTGAACATTTATATTATTTATGACTTGCACCAAAGAGTGTAAATACACTTTCTTGTGCGTGCGGTTTAAGAAACCATTTCGAACTAAGAATATGCAAGGACCATCAAAATGAATTCTCAACCAAACGCTATCAAAATATGAAAAGCTGTTGTTGTATCTAGGAATCAATTGCAAACATAACGACAAACAGAAGGAGCTTGTTTCGTATAAACAACTGGGTTTTGTGGCAAAGGGACAAGTTTGATTGAGGTAAAAACCAGGATTTGATGGATTATGCTTTACGCTGGCTCCCAGATGGGTTCCCAGCCATGTTTAATGTTGGATACACACGCCATGGAGACGAGTCCTTTCTAGGGCCATGATGTTACGTTTGGAGAAGAAGAAACCATTCAGGATTGCCGGTTATGGAGTTATTCTACAGTCGTTCATTCTGAGAATTCAAATTCTTCGAGGAAATCCTCCATAGGTTCATCGCAAAGAAGATTTGTTGGAAGTAAAAGGTAGCAAGGTAAATAATGGTGGGTGGGTAAGAGACGAGTGTAACTCCAAATGTTTCTTGACAGTCGACAGCCTAACACGAACGACACACTAAACAAACACGAACCATTGTAATTTTCTGGTTCGCATTTACCTTTAGTATAAGATTTGATATGTTTTTGGAGCACATCCCACATACCACTGCCCTTCCCATACTCCCTAATGGACCAATAAAAAAGGGGATCTCCCTTAAAGTGTGCACTTTCAACTGTAAGTACGAAAACTGAAAGGACTGAGGGTTTATTTGTTCATACGTCGTAATGTAATGTAACGCAACGCAACGGATAACATAACATAACGTAAATTCAGTGCGTACTCATGTGTGTTTCTTCACTTCCAGTGCTATATGAAGCCATAAATAACATTTGTAGGCGTTGGCAGGTGTCGCCAGTGCTGTCTAAAATCGCGATAAATCTTCATACGAAATAAATTTTGTAGAAATTTTCGTAGATATGTGCGAGGATGCAGATGTGTGACATTACGGCGACATATAAACACTAAACCATTCGCCTCTAGTATAAGCTGTCACTTCTAGGCCCAGCGAATAAATAAATTTTCTAATTGGAAATAAATTTTATTTGTAGACAGCATCGTATAGTGCCTAAGCCCATATGAATTTCATGACATCCAGAGTATCCAACATCATACGCAGCAACAGCCACCATCATATCACTTCGAGTTGTCCAGGTTCCGTTCGAAATTTTCATCCTATGAGCACACACTGTAAACGAGTATTTATCCCGAATTCCTGGACCCCATCCGTATGGTCATCACGGAATAATTCTTGAACTATGAAAATTTAACATTAACTCAACTCGGGCCAGCGAGAAGGAATCACATTGATGGCATTTGTTGTGGTTTAAGCAGAGGAAAATTTCTGAAAAATAAGACTATTCCAATTCCATTTAATCTTTGTCCCGAGATATTTTGACCACAGGCAAATATTGTGACAACCGAGCACGGTAAATGGGACCCGATTTGCAATTACCGCGCCACTCTTGAAAGATTTATGTTCAACTTGGGGACCTACACATGTCGTTTGTCGAGGAGCAATTTTCACTTTCATTTTCTTCTCCCTGATGGTATTTCATCGGTGGAGTTGTGGGACTCTGGAATGCTGGGATAAACTCTTCTTGGACAATTTCAACTCATCTCTCAACGGCATCTTTAGATAATGACTTCTCTTGGATATTAGCTCGTTAAAAGATGTTTGTTACATCTGAGTGTGTAATATGGATGTTCAGACATGGGACGAAAAATTTGCAAGCCTAAGTGTTTTTTAATTACACTTCGATTATTTTTTTAGGCTGCGTTGGTACACCTGAAATAACAATTTTCGCTTTCACTATGAAAATCAAAAAAATCTACAATTGATTTAGTTGAACGAACCTTTGTCGATTTTTCCTACTAGAAGAGTATTTTATTTAGTGGCAAATAAACCAAAAATCCTAGCAAAATTAAAATAAAAAAAAACCCCAAAACTCACTTGATTCTAAAGACTGTACCTCTGCACTATACAGATCACGTACAGATCACGTATCGCAGATACACGATCTTTTTTATCAAAACACAATAAAATTGCCCAAGTATTTTCTTGAAAATTATATCGAAAAAAATCCTTCAAAATTTTGCACGGCGCTGGGAAATTGTGGAAGATCCTAGAAAATTCGAGTAAAAATCCTTCTTCTACCATCGATTGTAATAAAAAATATCTGATGTGAACAGCACATGACTTTTTTATACAAAGTGTACGTTTCTGCACAATTTACCTAACGAATAAAATATTAGTTTACATTTTTTATTTGAAATATCTCGATAACGGTAAAAGATATCGATTTACGGTAAAAGGCAAAAATGTAGAGAATACTACGGAAAAATTCAGGAAAATCGAATGAGAGACTATTTTCTTTTTGTACTATGGAAAAACTCAGGAAAATGTGATGAGAAACTATTCACCTACTAAATTATTTTTCTGAAACTTTTTTTTCTAGATGGAAAATTCAATTGTCTGTTACTCATTCAAGGACAAAAATTTACATTTCTAACGGTATTGGAGCTATAAACCGAAAAATAACCTATATTTGTCCGTTACACTCAGAAAAATTTCCAGGTCAACTTTTTGTCAGGTTCACTCTGACCTTACAGAGGTGTCTGTAAGCCAGCTAGCGGTCAGAGTTAACCTATCTAAGGTCAACTCGTACAGCTCCCAATGCCCTACTTCACCTGCTGGTGGCTTAATTTCAGAATTTCTCCGACCACAGGTCAACTCAGTTTTACTTGCCCACATGCAGGCGAACGCGCGCCTGCCCGAGGCCAATTACACCGTATGTAGGTCGTCGAGTTAGCCTCCATTTTTCTGAGTGTAGACATGAATGTGCCGGTTTTTTCTAAATGTAGATTCGTCAAAATTTCATGAACATTTTGTGAAAAAGCGTTTAGAGAAAACAATTTTGTGTCTGTGGATCCGTTCTTAACCATTCACTTTCTATAAATTATACAGAAATCGTAGACCCAAATAAAACCTAAATCTGCCCAACCCAATTTTAGATAAATTGCGAAAACCGACCACTTGAGGTAGCTGACCTGGGAATTCCCTCAATTTTCACGCGGCAACACAGTTGTCAATTCAAATTATTTTTTTTGTAAATCGAAGAAATTTCAATTTGTTCTCGCGTGTGATTTTAAGTTTCAAAACATAAGAAAAGATACAATTGCCAGGGGCTAATCGTCAAATACTCTATATGAGAGCAGACAAAATTTTTATGAAAAAGATCCATTTGTATCCGATTGGATTTTGATGTATGGAACGGTTTTGTAAAATTATATTAAAACTTATTTCATCTTTATAAATTTTTCGATACGATGCACAGTTTTCGAGAAAACAGGAAAAAAGTTTTCCATTTAAGCAGGAGGTAAGCAGTGGGCTGATTGGATTTTGATGTAGGAATGAATTATGTGAAATCCTATTCTAAATACATTTTACCTTTATAACTTTTTCAATATGTATCACCGTTTTCGACAAAATTGCTAAACAACTGTTTCAATTGTATGGTGGAGGGGGGAAGGAATGGTCAAATTTCGGCCGTTCAAGAAACATGCAACTATACAAAATTTCAAGCTTCTAGCTCAATCCTTGCGAAAGTTTTGGTGTTCACGGATAAACACACGGACAGACAGACGGACGGACATGCGCAAATCAAAATCTTTTGTCATCCCTTGCACCCTGGTGTAATTCATTTTGGTGTCAGACGATTGGTTCGATTCGTTACAAACAGTATACCTACTAAATTTAAATATATTCTTACACATATAATATATCATATAGAGTAAAAAAAGATAAAAAATACCGATTTGCTAACACACCTACAATCACCTATTCAATAGTAATTGAATTTGACATCTAACAAAAAATCTTTAAAATCTTTAAACTGTGGATAGGAAAAGAGTTTTTTGTACAACATTTCGTCGATAAAAATTTTATGGGAAATTTTTTTTTGCTGTTTTTTTTTTTTAAAAAAAAAGCCTAGACGACCATACGTAAATGTGTGCGGTGATAATAAAAAAAAGTGTTCCCAGAAATGTCATTCCGCAGTTTCCTTTAATCTCCTAAAAGCAATAAAATATTCTGTAAAGGTTCCCCTTCAACAGGGAGTTATCTTGAGTTTCCCAGCAACAATAAGGAAATTAGTTCGTTGCTATCGGTCGATAATATTGAATGAATTTCCTTTTTGATGATTACACACCGTAGAGTGAATGTTATATTCGCATAATAATAATCTGGCATTTAAAATACCCAAATAGTGTTTCTTATTGGACCAAAAAATAAAAGACTCACTCATGGGCAACTAATAATCTTCCGTGAATCTTTATGCAGGACTTATACTAATAGATTTGCCCATCATTTAACTTGAATATATTCTTGAAAGTTACTTAGGCTTTGTTTGAAGGAAATCGATTAGAAGATATTAGGATTGTTTACCCTTTAATAAAAGAGTCTTAGGAATGAATATCCTGATACAACTAAAGATTCTATTAAAAAACAAAAGGATTGAAATTAATTACAATTATTTTGGGAATATCAGATCAATAATTCGGCATTTTAGCATGTCGTCGTCATTAGACCGGTTGCTGTCGAAAGTAATTAGCCATTTACGGTGCATGAATGCGCTTTGCAACATTAAGGGTGGTGTACATTAATCCAAAAATAAAAAAAATAAATAAAAGGGGGAAAATGTTGCAATTCAATATAAATATAGAATGAAATGACGAACTGGTGTGTCTATAGCTTAAAGTTTGTAAGACCTCTAAATCCACCCTTAAGGAAGGGCAATGATAAATGATGCAAACAATTTAAGTTCTTCGATCCAGTGCCAGATCACTCACAGACTTTTAGAATGTCTTGTCGTATAGTTGTCGTAGTTGATTCTCATCAGAGTATATAGTATATAGTGAAATCCACCCCCCTTTAAAAAAAAACTCCAAATAGAGACCACACAAATTTATACACATATATAAGAAATGGCCAGAAAAGTTAGATGGATACCATGCAAGGATTCTCCATTTAACATCCTTTTTGTAATCGTTATATCGTATAGACGAAGTCGCACAAACAGTTTTATATATTTATACAATAATACAAGTAGTATTAACCTCCTTTCCTGTGCTCCCTTCTCATCGCATAGCTGGATGATTAATGACTCCCGGACAAATAGAATTTCGTCGAATGCAACACAGAAAAGGGGTTGGAATCAACGAATTACGTACTCTTGCATTTGTCGGTCATTCACTGTACTCCGAAAATGTTATGTGGATTCAGCATTAAAAGGCTAAATCGGCCAGCAGAATATCATCACAGGATAGGATAACGTCCAAGACCCTATGCTGATATACAAACGACTATATCCAATCTGACTCTGGACTGTATCGCCGAATACACTTTTAGAGATGAAGGTCTGCAACTGGATAATAACCCCCTTATTCCATTCCCGTTTTCGCTTCTGGGCAATCCACAGATAAATTATTTATGGGAACAAATTTTCAATTCAACGAACTGGACAGACATGGCTAAGCCAAGGCCGATATCCTTTCGGCCTGAATTGAATTTGCAGCTTTTTGTTGAAAGAGTTTTGTCACAAAAACTTTCAGAATTTTAATCCGTTTTTTTTTTAGTTTGGTATTTGCTAAGAACTAATGCTCATCTGTTCATCTTTTACTTTGTGCTGCTTAAAGAACGTAGGATAGATATTTTTTATTGGGTCAGTTGTTGTATGAAAATAGAGTTATGTGATTTAAAGAAGTTTTGTTAGTATAAAGATTTTAAAAAGAGTTTTTTAATAATTATAATATATGACTCTGAAAAACTGTGTCTTATTGAGTGTTCGCTAGGACCAATTTCCCAATAATTTCATTTGAATTTTCAAAATTTGTTCGAATTGAATTTTGATGCATGGTAGAATTATGTAGAATCGTTTTCTAAGAACTCTAAACGCTTTTTTCTTTAAAAAAAAGTGTTGATAAAATGATCAATTTTCCGGATAATAAATAAATTTTTGTATGCACCGTTTTCGAGAAAATAGGGAAAAAGTATTCAACTGGTTCAACTGAATTTTGATGTATGGATGAGTTATGTAAAATGCTATTCTAAAGACATTTTACCTCTATAAATTTTTCGATGCGACTAACCGTTTTCGGGTCAGTGTTGTTTGTATGGGTGAGGGGCGAAGGAATAGTCAGATTTTTTTTTTCATTCAAGAAGTTAGCCTTGTCATTTACGAGAAACTCAACTATACAAAATTTCAAGTCTCTAGATCAATCGTTTCGAAAGTTTTTGGTGTTCATGGACACACAGGCGGACAGACAGACGAACAGACCGCCGGACAAATAGACGGAAAGATAGACGGACAGACTATTGTTGATTTAGAAAAAAAGATGGTAATCTTGATAGTGAATTTACCTACTTATTTAAGATAAATTTCAAGAAAATTAAATTCCAATGCAATTAAATTTCGTGTTGTTGTTATTCTCAGAGAGCCATAAAAATCCTTTTACTTCAGGATATAAGTACAACTTAATTTTTCTATGTTTTGTTTGCCGATTAAAAAAAATTAAAGGCAAACCACAATAATGGAAGTGACAGGGGCTAGAAAACATACGCCAGCACATCCTTCCACATGCTCTGAATCAGGACAAACGTGTGCAAAACGGACACAACGTCATCGGCTAAATGCACACAGAAGCTGCAATCCGAAAAAAAAACTCTCTAACAAAAGATGAAAATGAGAATTTGTTTTGCCGCCCCGACATCTACAAAAATTGATCCTTTTTTCCTAACTCTGATTCTGCAAAGCACGCATTCATTGTATGCCTATTGTAGGTCGCCACTCTGACTCGTCTCGAATCCTGGCCGTATCCTGGCAGCATCCCGATCTATGTACCAGGACCGTTCTTTCATTTCCAGATTCAGCGAGGCGACGGTTTTGCGTGGCATAATAAAATGGGCTCTGGTTTGCTTTGTTTGCAACTTTTTTCCGCATATAATGAAAGTCGAATTCCGTAACAACCCCTTGAGGCAATTATTTTGAAAAAGGAAGAACTAAAGGGTTGTACATTCCGCTTTTTTTCTTTAATTTTACTTTTTTTTAGTCAGGAGAATGATAAAGGACCTCTTTAATATTTTTGTGCTTACAAAGGTCTGTGTGTGGAAAAATTCGCGTACACCAGTCACCCACGCGTTTCATGTTTTTGATTGTCCTTAAAAGGGACGGCTTTGTGAGCATCTAAAGGCAAACATTCATCGAGGGAAGCATCTTTTATATTTTAAGTGGTTGTTCTAGGGATATTTTGAAAGAAATTCGTTTTATTACGTAGGGAGTAATGCGATGCATTTAAAAAAATTTGATATTTAAAAAATATATATTGTTGCCGCCACAACTAGTTCTTTAGAAATAGTTCAATTGTATTTTTGAATTCACTTTTTGTTATCATATTTTTAGAACTCTCTCTTGCTTAGCAGACTTCATCGCGAGTGGTCGCATTTAGGAGTTCTCCAATTGTATTTGAGATTAATCGAGTTAGTCGTATTTGAATTAATAAATAGAAACAATAGATAAGACGGTTTTTCTTTCTTACTTGTTGTCCGTGAATATTAAAACAACATATATGTATATATAAAAAACTAAAATTAGGTACACTCAGAGAAATGTCTCGTCGAAATTTTTTCGTAAACCGAAAATTGTTAGATTACAGGAAAAATGTTCATAAAAATTACGAATGGCGTCGTAAAACTTTTTCGTAAAACTTGGGCAAGGAAGATTTTACGAACAAACTTCATACATTTGAAATACTTTTCGTGAATTTTACGAACAAAATATCTTGGTTCGTAAAAATTACCACATGGTGTGGTCAAACAAATGAATTCTTTGCAAATTTTATGAAGTATTTGTAAATCTTGCATTGAAAACTGTAAATCTGGAAAAAGACGCATTTTTAGTTGGACGTCAGATCGAACAAGTTGTCATGAAATAAAATTAAAAATGGATTCGGAAACTATCGAAAATATAAGTGATTCTGAATTTGAAAATAGTGAAGTGTACATCGTAGTGGATGAAGACTTATTTCGTCGTTTAAAATCTTGGAACTTAGAGGAGCTTTACGGACTACTATACGGTAATAAAAAAGAATGTGATTTTGTCTCAATAACTTATATTTTCAATTTCTGTATAGAAAATGACATAAATATCGAGTGCCTTAAATTCATGAAATTGCACCATTTGGACCAATTATTTAAAAATAAAAAGCTTGGTGCGAGAATTTTGTTTGAAGATCGACTTTTTAAGTGGCAAAAAGCAAATGTGAGTTCTTTTCTAGTTTCAGAACAATTTTACATTAGATTTTTATTTAGAAATATACTGAAACAGCGAGTGCATCAACAGAATCTATGTCCAGTTCTGTTAACCGGTGGCTTGAATCATTAGATTCCACTTCATTATCAGGCTCTCCGGAAGTAGTAATATTCTGTGAAACTATAATTTAAACTAGTGTTAACCAAAAAGATTTTTGCAGTCAGTAAACATAACAGAGATTTTGACCCACACTAAAAAAGGCAATAACCTGATGGAAGCGTACAAAAAACATAAAAAATTCAATGACAAAGAAAGGAAACTGCTCTCTAATATCATTGTTGGGCATTTGATAGATAACGACATACATGCCAAGCCGATATTATTTGAAATTATATCAAAAGATATCGTAGCGCTATTTCCGACTGAAAGCCAGGTAAAATATTCCTCACACGAATACTTTTCTTTACAAAACTGAATATTATCTTGCAGGAAACATACTATATAAAAAAAGCCAAGGGAGCGCCAGCAGGACTTTACACAAAGTACCACAACCAGTTGAAGAAATTAAGACCTTTAAGAGCACTTAAAAGACATTTTGAGGGAAATGACCAAGTTAGCGCTACGGACTCTTCTATAGATAAGAATTTTGGTATGTTAAAATTTTTACCTTTGTGGAACTTTTATTTTTAGACTTTTTTTTAATAAACCACCCATTCATTCATATTACCTACCAACTGGTAAAAAAGTTATTAGACTTAAGAATTATTTTTAAATGAATTTGTGATTTCTAATAATAAACAATTTTTAGAATATATATTTATGTTTTTTTGAATTCTATAAAATATATTCCAATCATAATCTTCTTTTTTAACGACTACAAGAAATTTTATAATTTAATTTTATGTAATTGTGAAATGGAAAACGATTAGATTTTTTTTTGTTCCCACAATGTAAGTTCTAATAATGTATTTACATTGTGGAAACAAAAAAAATCTAATCATTTTCCATATTTCACTATTACATAATATTAAATTAAAAACGCCCAAAACGCTGCAAAAAAAATCACAAAAAAATCGTAAAAAACACGAATATTTTGATAAAAAGTACGAAATCGTTTACGAAATTATTTCGTAAAAAGTACGAAAACGTGTTCGCTGTTTTTGCGATATGCGAATAGTAAAATTTACATTTTAATTTCGCGGGCTCCACTTTTACGACGATTTTTGGTAAAATTAAAGAATTTTTCGTTAATATTACTACAACAATTCTCTGAGTGTACCAACCGTATTTATTTAAAATTATGTACCGTATATATTTTGCACATATTGTATGTGAACAACCTCCAACATGTTTTACATAGCATAATAACAAATATTAAATGTATTTGGTTCAAAAACATTATGAAAACATGCAAAACTATTTATGGCGGACAAAAAAATTGATGAAAAAGTTGTTTTTGTTTCGATTGATATATCCCTTGTTTTATACTTGCCACATAGCGATCAAATATTCGCATATTTAAGTGAACGTACTATAATTCACTGATTAAAACCTTACTATCTATCAGGTTGTCGTGGCATTTTCCCAGCATTAAAAAAGATCTCCACAGATATTTACTTGGGGGGAACATGGAAAAAAATCGAATCTCAACAACTTTGCCAACTAGCAGATACTCATATAGTAGTTACGTATAGAATACCTCAAGAGGTATTAATGTTTAATCTTGCTGCCAAATGAGTCGATCGGAAGATCATTTACGGACCACACAACACATCTAAATCTTGTAATATGTTAATTATTCGATTCAGAATGGCAAGCGATCGTTTACGCAACTTTGAAATTAAATGATCACCTGCATAACGTGATGCTGATTTGAACATCGGATAAAATGTCGGAAAACAGTTCAGATATCTTACTATATCTGGCCAACCATCGAAACTAGCAGCAATGACTTGGACCCCGTAACGGCAACCTGAATCATACTTGGGCAAATTAACGCTGGAATAAGACTCTACCTGGTGTCTCTGATTCTCCAATTTCCGATCGTTGATCTACACACAGAATCCACCATGCATTTCACTATTGATCGTTGAGGTATATTACAATTCCTATCGATAGATGCAATTGAGTGCGTGCCATTACGATATTTATCTTATTCAACAAGAACTCTCCTCATATATTCATTTGAACATATTTTCGCATTTTTTCTTACAAATCAATTGAAGGATTATTAGCATAATTTATACAAAATGCAATGTTTAATGATCGCCTGCAACTACGCACACATTCGTGATGTGTAATTAATGCGAAGTTTGAATTTGTTTCTGTCTATTTTCCTTTATGTTGCGTTTTTTATGAAATTATCGTGACCACAGTACGCAACGCTACGATCTTCACTAGCCTACCTTTTAAGCTAGATGAAATGATAACTTCGTAATATGCGTATTGGTCAGATTATCCAAAGTGCTTACACCGGAATAGAAATATGATCGAATGACCATTACATGGCATGAAGTCAAAACTTAAGCATTATTCATATGTTCATACACAATGAGATAAGAATTGTTTCCATAAATTTGATAACTTTGCGAAGATGAAGGTATAGTCAAAACGTAATCATGTGGAAATTAACGCAAGTAATATAGAAAAGCAACTGCAATTTACTTAAGTGGTATTGACATGCATTAATATTAAGAAATTGTTTTTAATATTATTATCTCCCTGGATTTAAGAATGAATTCCACTTTATTTTATATTTTGTGAAGGTGAAATTAGCACTTTTATTCAGATTATCAACGCTTTTCAATTAAATATGGATTTCCATTACACTTAAATTTTTCTCGCTAATTAATAAGTTCTACAAAGTGTGGTGAGTAGGTATTCTCATGTTTAAATAAGAATTATGTACTTTGCACCCTCGGTTAACTTGGGTTCATCGTACGAATAATGGAAAACATGAATATGCTAACTTCTGCATGTCTTCAAAGTTCAATAAATTAATAACAATTGTAATTAATGTAAGTTAAGCAATTATAAAAGAAGTGACCCAAATCTTAAGCTGATATAGCTTGGTCACCAAATAATTGCTATTTCCCAATAACTAAAAGATTTATAATTGTTATTTCCCAATAACTAAAAGATTTAATGTCAAACCAGTACATTGGACTTTGTAATGGTAATCGATCGATGATCGATTCAGTGAGTTTAACAAGAGAGTTCTGGTTGGTTCACGGGAGTAGTCGGACGTACAGTTTCAGTAACTTATTAATTGTTAATCGAAAGTTGTAATTCACATTATTAATTTCATTAAGTTGTAATTTATATTATTAAAGTGTTATTTAAATAAACTAAGAGTAAAATTTATCCAGTGTTTTATTTTGTGAGAAGTGTATATGTCCACTCGGCGTGTTTAGGAAAAACACAACACGACATATTGGCGCAGCCGGTAAACGTAAAAAAAAAAAAAAAAAAAAAAATTACGTAAAAAGAATCTACGAACGATAATAATAAAGTGAAAGTTAATAATAATCTAAAATTGAACAGTCGTTAAACGTACACAAATTAAATCATCCGTACGTAAAAATAATCTTCGAACTACAGTGTAAAGTGAAAATTAGTGATCATCAGAACGGGAAACGTAGCAGTGAACATCAGCAGTAGGCAGATATCGGACTTGGCAGCAGAAAGTTTCAAATTAACCATAAAACAATAAGCGGAAAAGTGACCAGAGGCAGCAACATCAGACTAGTAAATCGAATTTTCATTTCAACAACGAAAAATCATCAGTTGAATTACTCTGCAAGTGATATCAAGTGCAGGGTAACAGAAAACCAAAACGAAAAAGAAGCAGCAAAGCAGCCAACATAGGAAGCAGTTTGGAGGAATAGAATCAGCGAACGGTAAAACACCGCATCAAGTGCAACAACAATTGCGTGCAGTGTCATCTTACAAGAAGTGTGCTACAACTAGGTCAACGTTGGAATCAGCTTTCAAGTGGCGTTTTAAGGCGGGCAATCAACTTTATAATTAGTGGGAAAACATTTCGTCAGCTGAAAATCAAAATTGGGAGAGGTCAGGAACAGTGCAACACAACGATGCAGATCCAATTTTTCGGAGGTATGTGAAGTAATAATAAAGTAAATAAATTGTATTTGGTAGTTTAAAAAAATTAACTATAGTATCCGCAAAAAAAAATTATAAGTAAAATGAAAATATTTTGTTTTAAATTTATAAATGAGTAAAAGAAAAGGGGAGAACATTCTCACAAAAGAAGAGCTAGATCGGTACAAATCAATTGAGATAGAATTAGAGCAAGTAAAAAATCAAAAGGAACAGTTTAGACAAGTGATACTTAGGCTTAGAGAAGATTTTGGTTATACTCAGGAAATTTTATTAGAAGAATTAAAACTACTGCTTAACAGTGAACAGGTACGAAGGTTAGAACAGTTAATTAAAGAAAACCCAGATAAGTTATCAGCAAGTCAGATCACAGTAACATCCCTCCAGACATATATAGAAAAGGTGAAAGAAAAGAATATAGAGTTCGAGAACGATATTAGGAAATTACAAATTACAGAAGCTACGTTAGAGGATAGAATTAAGGAAAATAAGAAAAATTTAAAAGAAGCTGAGAGTACTAGCGAGGAATTACTAGGCCAAATAAACAGGGTAAATGAAATAGCCAGAAACTGCCCAAATAACGATAAAAATTGCTTAACTAAAAGTGTTATTGAAATTAGAAAAATAACAAGTAGTGCAGGGTCTAGTAGTATTTTTGAGGAACTAACAAAAGTACACGATAAGGTTAGGAATTACGAAAAAACTATAGAACATTTAAGAGTAGAAAACCAAAAGCTAATAAAAATGAAAGACGCACAAAATTTAACTGGTAACGCGAACGGACTAGAAGAAGCATCAAACAGCTCGTTTATAGATAATGACAAAACACAGTTGATGATAGATTTCATAAGTAGGCAACTTCCCCCATTTTCCGGTGCTCCTTCACCAACAAGAAGGAATGATATTCAGAGATTTTTGCAAATCGCAAAAAGTTTCTACCAAATTTTGCAAACTCCCGAACAACAAGCGACATATGTGGAATTTATTTCCACTATGGGGTTGCAGGGCGAGGCATACACGCTAGCCCAAATTTCAAATATATCGACTTTCAGTGAATTGGAGAAAGTCTTAGTGCAGGCCTATATGCCATCCAAATTGCCCATGGAACTTCGGGATGAATTAAGGCAATGTAGGCAAATGACAGGAGAATCGGTAGAAACATACGGGAGAAGAGTACTGCAAATTCTAAACGAATGCAAACAGGCCTCTCAAGCCAGATATCCGGGGCAAGAAGAAGCGTTCAACGCGGAATTTGATCAAATAGCGTTACGGACTTTCAAACTAGGTTTACGGAACCCCATGTTGAAGCAATTAGCTCACACACAAGAAGGGGATATTAAAAAAATAATGAAAAAAGTAATCGAAGTGGACAAGTTTGAAAGTCAGTCCGTTACAGATTATGCGTTAATGAATCAAAAAACAAATCAGTTAGGCTATGATCAACAAAATTCAGATTTCCGCGGAGGTAGTATAGGTCAAAATTTTAATCAAAACAGTCAAAACAGGATTTTCGATAATTTTTCTAGAAATGAAAATAGAAGCAATTATGGAAATTCCAGTAGTGCAAATAGGTTTTCATCGACTCGATTTGAAAATAGACAGCCTCAAAGAAATTCTAACGCGGCTCCAAGAAATTCTACTCAAAATTCAAAATGTTTTAATTGCGGTAATACGGGCCATTTTGCGAGAAACTGTACGAAAAGTCGTCAAAATGATCCGTATGTATTTTGTAATAGGTGTCAAAAAAGGGGACACAAATCGCAAGATTGTCGTAATCCACCGAACCTTCGAATGATACAAGAGGATGCATGCGAATTTTGCTTACGTAGCGGACATAGGATAGATTCTTGTTATCCGCATCAAGTTTGGCTAGAAAAGCAAGGTAACTCGGCGGGAAACGGGACACGGGTGGCTGCCAACACCCCAGTCAACCGCCAGTAAATATTCGTAAAGGGTGTACTCAGCACTCCGAGATGCTACCCGTGACAGTACCAATGGTAACGTTACCTTTGGATATTGTACACAACAAAGCATCTGAATTTTTAGTGGACACGGGGGCTGAGATAAATTTGATAAAGGAAAATAGTTTAAAAGAGGAGACTATAGTCGATAAAAGTAATAAAGTAAAATTAGCAGGAGTATATGGACAAGGTGAAACATTAGGTAGTTGTCAGGGTACAATTTTGATTGGGGAAGGAATTTCAGAGAAATTCCAAGTTATAAATAATGTTAAGAATATTCCAGGGGATGGAGTATTAGGTAATAAATTTTTGTCGACGAAAGCTAATATATTCGGGCCTCAGCGATGTATGCAATTCCCAGCATACCAAGTCACAATTCCGATTCATGAGCCATATGTATCTCAGGATCGAAATTATGAGGATAACTCTATGAAACCTTCTGAACAATTAACAGTAAACCCAAGGATGTCGTCATGTGATACCAATAAAGGTCGTAAATCGTTCCCTTACGGGGGTTATAAGGCTCCAAATCTCGTGAATTTTTCTGAGGAAAATAATGTCACAGAGGATATCCAACGTCGATCAGGTCATCAAAATGATTTGACAAAAGGCTCATCAATTTCTGAGGGTCTGGCAACCACAGGGGATGTGTGTAAAGTTCAGGTAAATGTCGTTGAACATACTGCTGTTTCACAGCAAAATGTCGGCAGGGAATCTAGCAGAGTTTTTTCTTCAGAGAAATCGGAAAATTTCAGAGACAAGGATATTGAGTCCAAGGTGATTCATGATTATCCTGTTGATTCGCAACTCAACATGTCCATGAAAGTCGATTTCGTTAGTGACCAAGAGCATCCCAATATAAATGCTTCGCCGAAAAAGTTTATAAATAAGAGAGAAAAAATGTGTAAGGATACTAGGGAAATAGAAATAAAAGATATAGAAAAAGGGATATTAGTAGAAAATAGAGAAAAGAGTAATTATATTGAAAAAGAAATAAAGTCTCCGCTAGAGGTAAAAACCGAGGGAGTTGAAATAATTGAAAATGAAGTACCAGGATTAAATATGATAAGGATTCCGGCACGAAGCCGAAGCATAGTGGAAATACCTTTCAGAGGAAGTGGGGAGGTAATATGTTTGAAAAAAGAGTTGAGACCAGGAGTGTACCTGGGAAATTGCATAAGTGTTGTGCATAATAATAAAATGAAGGTAGGAATAATAAACGTCAAGGAAACGGAAGAATGTTTCGAAAATATTGAGATATCAGCCATCCCAATATCAGAGTTTGAAGTTTTAAGCGATACGAAAGATGTAGGAAATAGGAAGGGTAGTCTTAAACAGGAACCTGAAAGAATTAGAACGATAAGAGGACAAAATAGTGCCCGGACAAATAAATTGATCACAGAATTAAACCTGAACGACGGTTACAATGGAGAAGAACGCGAGGCATTAATGGAAATTTGTAGGGAATATAATGATATTTTCCATTTGCCTGGGGACAAATTAACATTTTCAAATGCGCAAACGCATTATATAACCACTAAACCAGGGTACCCTCCAATTAATCAAAAAATGTATCGGTTGCCCGAAACTCAAAGGGGTATAATTCAGGAGCAAGTCTCCAAGATGCTAGAAGACGATATCATTGAACCCAGTAATAGTCCATGGAATTCACCGCTTTTGGTGGTTCCTAAGAAAGCTGGTCCAAATGGCGACAAGCGCTGGAGAGTGGTGGTGGATTATCGTAAATTAAACGAGATCACCGTTGGGAATGCTCATCCTTTGCCTAGAATAGAAGATATTCTAGACCAGCTAGGGCATTCTAGATATTTCACCACACTCGATTTAGCCAGTGGGTATCACCAAGTCCTGGTGAACGAAGCCGATAGACCCAAAACTGCATTCAGTACGCAGTTTGGACATTATCAGTTCAAAAGGATGCCTTTCGGTTTAACCGGAGCTCCTGCTACGTTCCAGCAATTAATGAATTATGCTCTTTCCGGTTTACAAGGGATAGAGTGTTTCGTGTATTTAGATGACATAGTAGTCTATGGGAAAAACTTACACGATCATAACAGAAAATTACGAGAGGTCTTGTATAGATTGCGCAAATACAACCTTAAATTACAGTTGGAAAAATGTAAATTCCTGAAAAGGGAAATAGTGTACTTAGGACACAAATGCAACAGTGAGGGTGCCAAACCCGATCCTGAGAAAGTAAAATGTGTTCACACTTTTCCACGGCCCAACACAGTACGGCGGGTACAATCATTTTTAGGGCTTGCCAATTACTATCGGAAATTTATCCCGGAATTTTCAAGAATAGCTGAACCACTAAATAAGTTAGTACGAAAAGATACTCGGTTTAAGTGGACTGAAGATTGCGAGAAGGCGTTCGTTAATTTAAAGAATGCTTTGATTAACCCACCCTTGCTCGCCTACCCAGATTTTGCCAAGCCATTCGTCTTGACTACAGACGCAAGTAACGAAGCGTTAGGGGCCGTATTGTCACAAGGTGAAATTGGATCAGATCGACCTATTGCTTACGCGAGTCGAACATTAAGTGACACAGAAAGACGGTACTCTACTATAGAAAGGGAACTTTTGGCCATAGTTTGGGCCACAAAAAATTTTCGATGTTACTTATATGGACGACCTTTCACAGTAGTGACAGATCATAAGCCACTAAAAGGCCAATGCAAAATCAAGGACACTACGTCTAGGTTAATGAGATTTCGGCATAAATTATCGGAGTACGATTACTCGATTGTTTACAAACCGGGAAAATATAATACCTGCGCGGACGCGTTAAGCAGAATACCGGAAAAAGAATTGGATAGTCAAGAAGGCGATGAAGAAACACCATATTTGGAGATAGAAAAAGAATTGTTGACAGTTTCAGACCAACCGATCAAAACTAGTAAGGTCGCAGATGGCCCTTCGATCCGAACGGTTGAACAAGCGCGGGAATTGGTAGAAAAATTCAAAAAAGATTCCGCAGAAACATTTGCGAAATGCTTTGTAACAACACGACTCCAATCACGAAAAGAAAAGGAGGTGAATGATAAAAAATTGCCCGAAAAAACTATAACCGAAGATTCGGTTCTGAATAACACTGTAGAGAAATCAAGCGTACAAGTACTTAATGACAGGGAGGAAATACTAAAAGTTATCAGGGCATACCATGACAGTCCTTTAGGCGGACATCGGGGAGTAGCAAAGACCTTTAACAATATTAGAAGAACATTCAAATGGAAAGGCATGTTTAACGATGTTCTGGAGTACATCAAGCGATGTGACTCTTGTCAGAAAAACAAGCAGGGCAAAGCGCATGTTGTACCACTGATGATATCATCAACATCGCTAACTCCATTTGAAAAGGTGTCTCTAGATATCGTAGGTCCTCTAGAGGAAACCCCAGAAGGAGATAAATATATCCTTACATTCCAGGACGATCTCACGAGATTCACGGATTGTTATGCTCTGCGTGACATCGAAGCGACCACGGTAGCCAGAGTGTTTTTTGATCAAATCATAAGCAGGTACGGAATTCCTAAGTCGTTATTAACGGACCAGGGTTCTAATTTTTTGAGTGACATATTCAAACAGGTTTGCAGATTACTGAAAATTAAGAAATTGCAAACAACGGCGTATCATCCGCAAAGTAACGGAGCCTTGGAGAGGAGTCACAAAGACTTAGTGGAATATCTAAGAACTTTTGTAGACAAGAACCCAAGAACATGGAACCAGCATCTTCGTCAGGCCATGTTCGTACATAACACTACAGTGCATCGTAGTACTGGGTTCACTCCAATGGAAGTTTTATTTGGATTCACTCCTGCAATTCCGACGGAATTGAGACGAGAACCCGAACCGGTTTATAATTACGAAAATTATGTATTCGATTTGAGAAGAAAACTGCAAGAGGGTTATAAGATCGCTAGGGATAGTTTGGTTGCCAGCAAGAACACCAATAAGGAATATTATGATAAGAGAGCAAATCCGAAAATAAGATATCATGTAGGGGATAAGGTACTGCTAAAAGATGCCGCGCGGAAAGGAAAATTAAGCCAAATTTGGACAGGGCCTTATGTAATAGTAGATATTCCCAACGATGTAAATTCGGTGTTATCAATTAGGAAAAAGAAGAGAAGGGTACACAACAATCGTTTAAAACCATATTTCGATTAAACAATAATAGTATCAAAAGGAAATATAGAATAATAGTATTAAAAAGAAATAGTATATTCGTATTAGGTAATAAAAGATATTTAAAAAGAGTTAACCAATAAATCATTGAATTAGGCTTAGAAGAATGAAACTCGCGTAAGCGAGAGTCAGGTAAAGGAATAAAATCAGACACTAGGAAAAATAGGAACTTTCGAAAAGTAGCCTCACATGTCGAATTTTCAATAACACATTTTGCAGGATTGATTATACATTTTGCAGGATTGAGTATGCTGCATAGGCAAAGAAAGTACCGAAAGTTCATTTCTTTTTTGAGAATGTTCACTCAAAAAAAAAAAAAATATATATATATATATATCTATATATAAGTAACCATATAGGTCATGAAAATAGAATTATTGTAACGCTTTTTTGTAAAATAAAATTATAAGCAACAATTTTAATTTAAAAAAAAAAATTTTGTATTCTTAATTTTATAAAAGTAAACTAATGTTGTAAGCGATTTTGTTATATAAACATATTAGGATTTGAAAATCCATACCTTTTTAAAGTAATTTTGTTAAAATAGCACATAAGAATAAATATAACATACACTTTACCGAGGAGGATGATTTGTAGAAAAATAAATTTTTCTTTTTCAAAAGGGGGAGGAATGTGGTGAGTAGGTATTCTCATGTTTAAATAAGAATTATGTACTTTGCACCCTCGGTTAACTTGGGTTCATCGTACGAATAATGGAAAACATGAATATGCTAACTTCTGCATGTCTTCAAAGTTCAATAAATTAATAACAATTGTAATTAATGTAAGTTAAGCAATTATAAAAGAAGTGACCCAAATCTTAAGCTGATATAGCTTGGTCACCAAATAATTGCTATTTCCCAATAACTAAAAGATTTATAATTGTTATTTCCCAATAACTAAAAGATTTAATGTCAAACCAGTACATTGGACTTTGTAATGGTAATCGATCGATGATCGATTCAGTGAGTTTAACAAGAGAGTTCTGGTTGGTTCACGGGAGTAGTCGGACGTACAGTTTCAGTAACTTATTAATTGTTAATCGAAAGTTGTAATTCACATTATTAATTTCATTAAGTTGTAATTTATATTATTAAAGTGTTATTTAAATAAACTAAGAGTAAAATTTATCCAGTGTTTTATTTTGTGAGAAGTGTATATGTCCACTCGGCGTGTTTAGGAAAAACACAACACGACAAAAGGGCATGTGCGAAACGGTCTAATTGCATGCTAATTCTAGTACGTTTTCAATCAATTATCACAGCGAACTGGAAACTTTCCAATAAAAACTGGAATGAGAACAGAAATTCGCATGCAATTAGATCGTTTCGCACACACACAAATTGCGCACTTGATCTTACCCAGTTAACAATTTGGCGAAATTCCATCCAAAGTGAAATCACTTTTGTTGAAAAATCCTTTTTTGATACTATCTGTCTTCTTTTCAGATTTTTAAAGACATTTTCTTAAAAAGTCGATTCAAAAATGAGCAAACCGCATTCATATTTAAGTTTTTTTCTCAAAATTTTAATGTTTCCCTTTCTTACGTATAAGATCTGTTATCGTCCCATAGAACCCTATGGAATGCGATTTTGGAAAAAATGTTTTCGAGAAAATCTTTTACATTTATTTGGAAAAAAGGAAAGGGTGGTCCGATTTTTTCCATTTTCGATTTTCGGAAGAGGTTTATCTTTTGATAATTGCCCATTCTATGCCAAATTTTAGCTTTCTACTTCAATTAGTTCTCGAGTTTTCTAATTTTTTGTACAAAAACTTCAAACATTATACCACATATATTTAGCACATCAGGCTGATTATGTAAGAAAGGTATCATTCCATCGTCAGGTGGATTAAGGTGTATTTTTACCTTAGTATCACGAACTTATTGCAATCTAAACGTTGAAGTATTTCTGCCTCTTTGTTGGTACGGTAATAACTTGGTAACACTATGGCTACTTGGTTTTTTGAAAAAAATTGAAAGGGGTTTACAAAGGCAATACTCAACATGATGATATTTTTTTCTTGCAAAGCGTACTGTTTTTCACTCAGGCATATCTGGTTATCCTAATTGTAAGGCCAACAAACATTCGAAGCCACCGAAACCACAAAGTGTTCTTCAAGGTCTGGTACACGTCACTCTTTGTAAAAATGTCCTTAAAATAAAAAACTGAAAAAATTACAGGCGTCCATCGAATTATAACGTCTCGATTTAAGACCAAACCCTCTCCCCCACCCCTATATACACTAAAGGTTACCACAATATACATTACGCCAATACACAATATAAAATATGAGCTTTGATTAAAAATATCAGTTGTGGTCAACACAAAACTTTCTTCTACAAAATCTACGACCCTGCGCAATTTACGCTAGAGCCCTGTCGCGTTGTTAACCTAAGACGACCTCCCAATAAATTCTTGGTTCATCCAAAAATATCAAAAACGTACAAAATTTGAGATAACTTGAGAACTGTAAAAGATATCAATTTACGGTAAATGGCAAAAATGTAGAAAATGTTAACATCTGTAATTATTCTTTTAACTGATTTGTCGAAAAACCGTTAGTTTGCAAATTATTCGCAAACATATGATTTTTTACATATTAATGAAAATATCTCAATAACGGTAAAAGATAACGGATAACGGTAAGAAACAAAATTGTGCAGAATGCCATTCTCATTAATTCACTTCATACATTCAGTCAGCAAAAACCCGTTAATTTTCGAGATAATCGCAAAAAACTGTTTTTTTGGGAATAACGGTTTATCTCGATAACAGGTTGAGATACCGAGTTATAGCTAAAGACAAAAGTGTGGGAAATTTTATTTTCTCCAAGTTTTGTCATACTTAAGGCCACTAAAAAACGCGTAGTTTGGGAGTAAATCGAGAAAAACGAAATTGCGATTTTTGAAAAACCGCCATTTTGGATACTTCCGGTTAACGGATTTCCACAAAAAGTTGATAGGATCGTCCCATTTCAGGACCCAACATGCCTATGAAATTTCATGGCGCTAGCTCTATTAGTTTTTGAGAAATCTTGTACACAGACTGACAGACTGACAGACACTCTGACAGACAGACTGACAGGCAGAAAGACATTTTTTAAATATGACTCCAATCGACTCAGGAGTGATCGGGAAATGTTTTTTAGGCAAAATTAAGAGGTCGAAATTTTTCATGAATACAATACTTTATTATACTCCGTAGAAGAAAGTAAAAAGGCATGTCATCAACGATAGGCGGCCAAAAAAAGTCTTTAAAATTCTTCTCTATTCAGAGATTAAAGTCAAATTGTGTTCTAAAGAACTTTTCAGGCATTCCTACCAATTATAAATATTTACTGATTAAATGTTGACTGATTATATCGATTTTCCAATACAAAATATGCTGCAATAGAAAACAAATCTACGCAGATTAGAGAATTTATTCAATCAAAATTAAACATAAGGTAAATGTACATAATTTGGAGAATTAAACTCTAAATTAACCATGAAAACTTTAAATTTTTTTTCATTGTGTCATTAAGCTGAATTGCTTATTGCTTATTTGTCGAAAATAATTATTTTTTTGTGAAATTTTTGCGTGAATTTCGTACAGTTATGTAAAAAAACAGATCGGTCTAAATGTATATAATTCGGATCATTTTCCGATTATAATAGTATTAACAGTTTCAAGAAATTTGTTTTCCTAAAGATACGTACTTTAACCCTGGGACATTAAAATAACAACAAAAATAGTTTATTATCACTATTCAAAAGCTTAAACGTTTTTTTCTTTAGATTTTAAAAACGAATTCGTTAATTTAATGCACTTGATTAATTGTTGTCGGTAAACCATAACAATAAATTACTAATGTGAATACTTAAAATTTGCGAAAAGTAATTGAGATTATTTTTTATTCTTTAATACAGTGAATAGTTTTCTTGTTCTACCAAAAATAGAGAGAGACTATTCACATTTGGAACAACGATCCGAATTATGCATCGTGCACGGGCATCATGCACGGGCATCGTGCATGGGAATCGTGCATGGGCATCGTGCACGGGTATCGTGCACGGGCATCATGCACGGGCATCGTGCATGGGAATCGTGCATGGGCATCGTGCACGGGTATCGTGCACGGGCATCGTGCACGGGCATCGTGCACGGGCATCGTGCATGGGCATCGGGCACGGGCATCGGGCAAGGAGTGGTCCAACTGGATTTTGATGTATTAGATGGGTTATGTAAAATTATATTCAACTTTTCACGACTCAAAGTTTTCGAGGAAATTGTCGGAATGGTCCGATTTTGCCCTTTCAAGAAATTAGTCATGCCATTTGTGAGAAATACAGAATTACAAGTCTCTAGCTTAGCCTGACCATTTATCACCGTTTGAGGGGGATTATCCCCTTTTCGGACTTGGCTATCCCCCACATCCCCCTGAAAAATCCACCTTATTTCCAAAATTTATTTATGAAAGAATCGCTCTGCCATGAACATCAGCACCAGTCGAACGTGTTTTCTCGGCGATCAATAAAATTTGGACGACGGAAAAGACTCGTTTACAAACTAAAACTCTTAAATCGATTCTTCTCACCAAAAACAATAACAATCTCAGCTGTTTGGAGTTTTTCGAATATTTGAAAAAGGACAAAGATATGTTGAAACAAATCTCTTCTCAAGAAAAATACAATGAATCGACAAGTTCATCAGTTTGTGCTTGAAATTGAAAAACATAAATAAAAAATCAATATTTTGATTGATTAATACAATTTTTTTTCATTTTTATTTTTCATCCCCCTTCATCAGCCTCATTTTATACCCCATTGGCTCCAAAAAAAAATGGTCACGCTAGTTTAAACTGACCGTGTGCTATGGTTTTCTGTCACATTTGCGATTTTGCCGGAGACATCTTCCGGAAATTTTCTTGAATTTTAATTTAAACGTTAGTAAAATGGTAAAGCTAAAAGTGCACACGATATGATCACTGTTCATATTTCTGAACATACGCATATGTTGCTTATAAGCTTCAAATGCTCATATGTTCATACAATATATGAAAGGTGTTCACACGATATGAACATTTTGTCCCAAAGCTTCAAATTTTTAGGTGTGTTCATATGTGCTCAAATGCATTGTGTTCATATTTTTTCTGCGCGTATGAACCATTGTTCAGACGATATGAACGTTTTGTTCAAATTACAGATATGAACAATTTTTAAGAACATTTGAGCACACAACACAACAAATTACAAAACTGTCGAAAACTTTTTTTTTTGTATTATATGCCAGGAACTTGGAGGCGAAGACCAAACTGGTCCGTGTTTTAAAGTCCATGAACAGAAAAGTTCAAATTCGAATCGAATTATTTTACGCTGAGTGGGATTTGAACCACTGCTCATTGGATCACAAGGCAAGCACTTAGCTGACTGAGCCATCCACGCCACCTACTAGACCCAAATAAAAACCAGAAAACATGAATTTACTTACAAATTTGACTCAAAATTTTACATTTGAACATGTTGAAAACTTAGCCCATGTTCAAATGTTACAGTGTGTTCATATCTGTGATCATACGTCCGAATTTTACAAACTGGGCTCATACGGTCCCAAAATAGTGTTCACACGGTATGAACAGGTCGTGTTCATACGTTTGCTCACGGTATGTTCAAATGTGTTCATATGCCTTGTGTTCATACGTATGAACACAAAAATATGGTGTTCAGACGATATGAACACGTTTGGGACACTTTTTTGCTCAAAAATATGAACAGTGATCATATCGTGTGCACTTAACTTTATTTGTCGAAAATAATTTTTTTTTTTTGTGAAATTTTTGCGTGAATTTCGTACAGTTATGTAAAAAACGGATCGGTCGAAATGTACATAATTCGGATCATTCTCCGATTATAATAGTATTAACAGTTTCAAGAAATTTGTTTTCCTAAAGATACGTACTTTAACCCTGGGACATTAAAATAACAACAAAAATAGTTTATTATCACTATTCAAAAGCTTAAACGTTTTTTTCTTTAGATTTTAAAAACGAATTCGTTAATTTAATGCACTTGATTAATTGTTGTCGGTAAACCATAACAATAAATTACTAATGTGAATACTTAAAATTTGCGAAAAGTAATTGAGATTATTTTTTATTCTTTAATACAGTGAATAGTTTTCTTGTTCTACCAAAAATAGAGAGAGACTATTCACATTTGGAACAACGATCCGAATTATGCACACTTACCTTAAAACATCTATAGAAATACGGTATTTAAAAACTCTATAATATAACCTTTAATTAATTAGCGGAAAATGTCGAATTGACCCGAATATTTCTAAACACGTGTCTCATTAATTTTTGGCTGCTAGAACTTGGATCTCATTAAAAACCCAGCACGACATTTTTTCTACAATTTCTTAAGATATTTCTTATTTCTTTCTTTTAATTAAACAGAAGCTAAATTCTGCCAACACTACGCTTTTCCAAAGAAAAAAAATGTTGTCATCTGCCGACTTATGATATCAAAAAGCATATCGTGAATGATCATCATCATGGTCATAAGTCAATAGCAAACTCTTACCTCTCATCTTTTGATCAAAATGAATAAAATAAAATTGCAAAAGATATAAATTGCTTGGAATAATATTTGTATCCATATGGAAAAAAACTAATCGGATAATTAATAAAGCATCATTTTAATTATTAATATTCTCAGATTTCCAATTAATTCTTTTTTATATTTCGTTTCGATTTTAAGATTCGGGCGACATCATCGGACACGCTGTGCGATCAAAAATGATTTGCCAGCCGAAAAAGAAAAATATTCCAACAAATTATAAATGTTTCTTTTTTCATTTATAGTCGATATACGATTATAATATGATATTGGATGCTACTCTGATGAGAAATTTATTTTATTTTTAATTTATTGCATATAAAATTCGGATAAAACTTGTGTTTTTTTAAATATTTTTTCGGTTTTAGCTTAAAATTTATGAGCTGTTTCAACGTAATCATTAGATATATAAATAAAATAAGTTGATAACTTTAAAAAAATCGTAAAAGACAAACAGTAGACTTATGATACGTGAGAACTAACATTAATATAATAAATAATTTATGAATAATTTATTAAATTCAGAAAATGCCACATACGATAATGTTTTACATATTTTCTGTGAAATTTATGCATGTAATTCGCAAGACATAACATTTACAAAGTTACAAGATAATAAAAATTTTGACATTTTTATAGTTAGGAATATATTTAGAAAAAAATATTATAGTTAGGAAAAATATTAATTTTTTCTTCAAGAATCAAGTAGCCTTTCTTTTATTTCAAGCCCACAATACAAACATTTAAGAATTTTGAAAAATATAAAAAAAACAGCATTGGAAACTCTTGAAATGGAGATGTATCCTGTGTAAGTGAAAACCAATCTGAAAAGTGTGAGTGTAAAGCAAGTGAATTTAATAATAGTAAAAAGATCGAAATTATTGGAAAGAATTAAAACCAACGTGAAATTTTTATGATTTTTGACGATTGATCAATGAAATTTTATCATAAATTCTATGAGTAGATTTCATAGATTTAATGAAAATTCGTCATAAGTTCCATTAAAAACTTCTATATATGAAAAACTTCATAAACGCTATGAAAATCATTTCATAAAAATCATGATTTTTTTTTGTCATAAGTCCAAAGACCTTAAATAGTTCCAAATTACACCTAAATTTTCATAGACTTTGTTAAGTTTTTCATAGATATTACGAATTATTTTTCTGGGTGTATGACAAACGATGCTAATTTCCGCATATCCGTCCGTCTGTATGTCCTTGAACACCATAATTTTCGAAAGGATTGAGCTAGAGACTTATAGTTGCGTTTCTCGTAAATTGCATTAGTTGCGTTTTTTTTAATGTTCTGAAGCAGTTCAGAACAAGCTTTCCATACAAAATCATGCACCACCTTTTCATCTCGGACAGCGTTGGGAACAATGGGAAATTTTATACGGTAATGTACGGTAATGAAGTGCTGCTAACTTCAACGTAATAATTCTGACATTTTATTTTCAATTGAGGATTTTCTGTTGGTGGTTAGTTAGTTCTGTTATGCCCGAAGTCTTCAGTCCCAGATATACTGCGGATAACACCAATTGGGAGATATACTAAGTATATCTAAAAAAATGGAAGTCTTCGTAGCAAAAAACATCGAGATAAAGATATCTCTCGGGTAAAGATATCTCTTTGTCTGAGGTCGAGATATCTGTATATTTTTACCCCAGCGCCACCACTCACTTTTTAAAGCAGTTGTGGACAGTTGCAGAATAAAATTAAAATATTGAAATCGGAAAGTTAAAACGTATAAAAAAACCGATGGATTCGTTAATGGAAGTGAATATTTTTTCTGACTCTGACAGTGATGAACCAGCAATCATTTCAAGACCCTACGTACTGCAAATAAGGGTGAATCATTTTGATACTTGGAGTGAAAGTGAATTGGTCATGAGATTTCGCTTAACAAAAGCAACATTTCAAGCACTTTTGCCTAGAATTGAAGCTGAAATCTGTATTAATCATAATAGGTAAAAACGAAATTTGTTATTTATTGTTATTAAATATTTTCAGAAGCAGAGCAATGCCACCCAGAGATAAACCATTGTTGGCTTTACGGTTTTATGCGACAGGTTGTTTTTTAAGGGCGTGTGCTGATTTCTCAAAAGTTTCGGCTAGTCTCACTGGTCGTATGGTAGCTAAGGTTTCAAAAGTTATTGCGGCGCTGGATCATGATATGATAAAAATCCCAAACACCATACAAGAAATCCGAAAATCGTTTCCATTTGACAGAAGTGCTATCAGCGCCACGAGCGGATAATAAAACATTCAAAACAATAGCCTTCGTGATTAGAAACAAGCCGTTATGCTGCTTTTGATTACAAATTTAAGGTCACTATTTCGACCACGATTTAATTGATTTCTTCGGTTCTTTGCTTCGCGAAACAAGATATAAAGGTGGTAAATTACTCGAAAGCTATAACGGATAATTTGCATCGTACCTTTCACTTCGAAAATCCTTTAATAAGAACACACAATTATAGAAAATACCTCTTTATGTGACGTCACGATAGTTTGTATCAAGGTGGTGTTTTATTGTATCCAGTGTGCAGGAGTTGTGGAACCTTATTTCGAGAGTTGCTATACCGAGTTGGAATTTTCATGAAGATGCCCAAGTTAAAGATATCTTCGATATATCTTTATCTGCGGTATACACTGTAGAAAATGAATTTGAATTTAAACCGAAAAATGGGGTAAAAACGGGGTAAATTTGCAAAAACGTCGTAAAATTTCGAAAAAAAATCAGAATTTAGCTCGCACACCATTTAAGTTGTAAAATCACCCAAAAAACATTAATCTTACACTAGAAATAGGGTAATTTTAAACCTTGCGTAAAATTTCGACCAATATTCGTATTTTTACTCTCATTTTGGTGTAAAAACACGCTCACAGGGTATTTTTGCATTATTGTACGGACAATTTAACCTTAACCTTATAATTCGCATAAGGTTTGTGGCATCGGAGTATAAATACTCGAATCGAGTTTTACTCTACCAAAATCCTGTGTGGCGCCTGCCACATGGCAGACATGCCCGGGAAATTTGGATGTGAAAACATCCGCAAAAATAATATATTATTTTTTTTTTCAGACCGTATAAGCCGAGAAATTCTAATACCATTTTCGGTGTAATTTTAAACAAAAAATGTCGTAAAATTACACCTTTAAGACGCGGTTTTGCTACCAAATAGGAGGAAAATTACAACAAAAATGTGGTAATTTTAAACATCCATGTCGTAAAATTACACCCGTATTGTACTTTTACTTCTTATTTAGCTTAAAGTTCCCCCGTAAAAGAGGCTTTTGTACGCCACAAAATGAGTAAAAATGCATAGCTTTTAAGCCATTACGACTCGTTGTAATTTTACCCCTATTATCGTAGGAAAATGGTTTCCTACGATAATAGGGGTAAAATTACAATAAAATTTTCTAGAGTGTAGCTATCTGACAGAAAAACTAAATATGAAGACCTCGGGCATTAGACAGCTAAATAATTTTAAACATGGAAGGTAGCAAATCGTGAGTACAGCAAGAAATTATAACGATAACGGCCTACTGATGCTACCAACGTGAAGTTAGTTGCGATTGAACTCGATGAAATTTCCCACTTACTCTGGATCGTTTTTTAATGTTTAGTGTTCTAGAACATTAAATAAACGCAACTATGGTTAAGTTCCTGTACCCGCAAAATCGGACTATTGCTTCCCCACTCCCCTATACAAGCGAAACAGTTTTTACAATTTCCTCGAAAACGGTGAGTCGTATTGAAAACATTATGAAAGCAAAATGTGTTTAGAATAGGATTTTACATAATCATTCATTACGTCAAAATCCACTACTTCCCACTTATCCACAGAAATGGGATTGTTTTATAAAAGTTCTGTCCACGATTGGCCCTGTTTTTAATCAAAATTCGGTTTCGATTATTAAACAATTGCCCCCTGTTTTTAATCATAATTCGAAAAGTCTTCATATAGAGTATTTGGCAATTTTCCACCATTTTTGAAATTCCTAATCAAATACTAAATTTCATACCTAATCAAAAGTACTTTCCAAAAAAATTTCATTCTAAGAACGAAATAAATCACATGTGACAAGTACGGAATTGCAATAAAACTTTCTTTATATGCATGCACACATCGACGAATAATTTATGAACCCGGCTAGATTTTATTTATGAATTCATGCATATACGAGTTCATAATGGACTAAAGTTCAAAAAGTACACTTTACCTAAAATGGTGTCACTTTCTTAAAGAAAACAGAGTCAAGCCAACAAACGCCAACCACCGACAAAATTCAAGAAAAAGGTGGAAAAACAAAGTAAAAAAAATCAAAATCGGAATAAAACACCAAGGACTACCGAAACTTGTTACAATAAAATATGCGAGGAACTAAACCTTTGGGACTGAAACAATTTATCACCAACAGACATCAACTGAGATCAACATACATATGTATATGCAGTGGAACAACAAGAAATAAATAAAAAATATCACTGAAAAACCGACTATGTGTAGATGTATGTAAAACAAAAACCCATGAAAAAGGAAAAATGTCATCTGCATAATTTTCATTTCCACATAATTTTCCTTTTTCCTGATGTCCTGAGATCCCTATGCCCATTTTAATATATTAGAGATATGTGTATATTTCCTGAATGAACATATGGATGTGTCCTGTTTTCGTTTTATTCAGGACACCCACGAAATACTCACCAACCTACCATTTGCAAGTTTCCCATTCAGTTTCCCCGTAACGGATGCACACCGCACGTAATTTTAAGATTTCTGTACCCCAAGAGACCCCATCCAGTCCAATTGAGTACAAGTAATGTCGCATCCTTGGAACATGCGACGAAACATTAAATTCATTCATATCTATGCCCCCACATAAACTCGAGATTTTTTACGGTTTTCCTTCATTTTCCTGCATCAACAGAACTAACCAAATTGAATGAAAATACTGAACACTAACAGTCCAAACCATAATCCCTCCGCCGTTTCCTCAAACAAAAAAAAATGGAAATAATATCTCGAGACCCTTGTTCGTTCGCCTCCCCTCACACCACAATGGCAGACGTTTTGTTCGATGGAAATTATTTTCACTTGAAAGAGTGCGTATATGAAGGACGAACATGAATCAAGTGTGAGAAGGTGAATCTTAAGCTATTTCTGTAGTCCCACATATTCACCTCCCCTGGCCCATTTCACCCCTATGCCTGGAAAACAATGCCACCCTTTCAATATCTTATATTCAGAGGCGTATATCCTTTTTACTTTCTACGCTTCGCTTTTTTTTTTGTTCTCGAAAAGCGTAAAAAATTTGTCACAAAAATTTGATAAGTGTGCGAACCTCAAGTGAATACAGGAGACGTGTATCTTGAGCTCCGTGGAAAATAGCACACGATCCCTAAATTTTGTTATTCCTTTCCCATACGTACTAGCAATATTCGACTATGGCAAAGGTTTTTCTCAATTTTCCATTCCTCATTGTAGGATTTTTTTTTTTTTTGTGAAGATTTTTTCCCATCTTTTCTCATTTTGGTGTCTTAAGGAGTAGAATCGAGAACAACAGTATTGAGTGGAGTTCTTTTTCGTCCTTGCCGTATTATACACACGCACACAATTTTTTCTGAATAGCTGAATTATTCATAGACACACATGTATGGCGAAAATATATTATTTTATTTTTCGTCTTGTTTTGCTTCGTTTTACTTTACTTCTTGTTAAAAAATATGTATATGAAAAATAAGAAAAAATGGTGTATGCCATGAGACAATATTGTTCTGAGAAATTTATGGCAAGGATTCAAAGGTTCTATCGTGTATTCTATGCCAATGCTGAGTGTTGGGCTTCTTTTTTTCCTTTCAACTTGAATCCGGGGCACACAAGCAAAAAGTGATGAAAATTTTTATACAATTTAAAGCATAAAAATTGAATAGAGATATTAAAATTTTTATAAAAGGTTTTTTTTGCAAAAACGCCATTTTGTTTTCGCTCATATAAGAAAAATCAAGAAAAAGGCAATCTGTTATATCTGTAACAAACTGACGTTTCTTCTTAGATTACAAAATTCCATTGAATGATGATTCGCAGCGAGCTTGATCTCGCTTGCCGTAAAATGATTCCACTGCTTTATGCCTTAAGGAAAACTGCTACCAAATTTTTAGTTTCACGATCTGCAATCTTTTTGGGTAAATTTTAAACCGTTCCAAGGCTCTAAATATTTAAAAACAAAAACTTTTGGGGTTTCACTCATGCAAGGAAATAGACCGCATCAATCTAGCTATACTATTATCTTCAACTCCGTGCAGAAACACCTTACAAATGCAATGTTGGCAATCCATGCGAAACTCTACGTGCTGAAGCAGACAAATACCACAATTGCAATTCACGGAGCCACCTAAAATATAAGGAAGAATATCAGTTGTGCTTAACGCAAGACTTTCCTCTGTCATATTTAATTTAGGAAAATATATATGAAAAAAAATAGTTTTTCAATATCTCGAGAAGCATTAAAGATATGTAAAAACCGTTAAAGAAAAAAATTCTAGAATTTCATATCCTTTAAATTTTAGTTTCCGATATGTTGGAAACCGTTAGAAATACGTAAAGAAATTTTATGTCCTTTAAATTTAGTTGTATTCATTTTTTTTCAAAAGCGCATAGTTTTCGAGAAATTTTTAAAAAAACGTATTTCTTCAGAAAAAAATGGTATGCAGGTACCCATTATAGCTAACGTTGCTTTTCCAAAAGTTGATTGAAAACTACGATTTTCGTAAAACTTATTTTTAAAAATTTCAAGTCGCTAGCTCAACGCGTTCTCGAGTTATTTAAGATACGTAAAATGGACAGACCGACAAACAAATGCACGGACATATACATAATTTTGCCTGAAACAGATTTAGTACTGATCAGAAAGTTTTTATCTCATGAACAATACTTTCCCTTTATAGCAGGGGTGTCCAACAATTAGTAAGGTTTTTTAAGTCGCATTCTAATAAAGTTTGTAAATATATCAGTTTTTGTTGGGCCACATTCAAACACGTCCTGGGCTACATGCCGCCCGTGAGCTGCAGGTTGGACAAGCCTGCTCTATAGCATAGGAAAGTAACAATGGATTTTTATGTATGACGAAGTTATAAAGATGTTCCGAACATCCCCGTGTTATAAGGTGTTCAGTATAGAAAATAAAAATCTAACTTTCGCAATACTTTTCCTTGGAATCTTAACATCTTTTTATAGCCGGTAATTGAAATACAGTGAGTATTCGGTAATGTGAACATCAGGTACCGCGAACGATTCAATTTCACTGAACTCACTAACTGGGCTAATTAATGGTTATCAAATGCATTACAGATTCTATAATATGAACATGCCGTACTCAAAATATTCTGTGATGTGAACAAATTTTTCACACAGAATAAGATGAAACTCTAGCAACCTTAAAACTAATTCAGAATATAAAAATTTTTAAAAAATGCTTAAGACAACTAAGTGCCGTTTGCATCAACGAAATTTAGCAACTTATGTTCAACTTAAATTATTTCAGTCTCAGAATTTCTACGGTTTAAGTAAACTAGTCGTAACTTTATTTTTTAAGAATAGTACGAGCAAACGGGCCTAAATCAAATACAGGTCCCACGATAACTGTAGTTTTTTAGTTATTTTTAACTGTACAATAAGGGTATTCACAGTCCTCTTTAAATTTTGGGTATTCGGTGTTTTCGGTAATATTAAAAGACTGAAAATATTCTGCTGTGAACATCCCACAGCACAGATTTGAGAACAGCGCTTTTATTGGATACGTGACCAGCGCTTTTATTGGATACGTGATATATGAACTGCGAATTTGGTTGTAAAATATGTCACATACATTTAAATCCATGTTTGATGTATTCTTTTGAATTTCTATTGTGTCAACGCCTATCAAAATTGAAAAAATTTGCAGTTCGATGAGATAACCAGCGAGAAAATTTGACAACTAAAAACATTACTAGCGCCACTCGCGGTTGATTCTTGATACCGAATAACCGGGCCGGAAAACACGACTCAAGGCATGTCTACAATTACCGAATCCGGTAATTCATTTTTACATGAACCAAGTTACCGTCTCGGTAAAAATCTGTTAAATTTGACTGAATTACCGAGCGGTAAAATTACTCGCAATTTAAAAGAGGACTGTAAATACCCTTAATAACTGTAGTTAATAGTCGAGAATTTATTCACTGATTTATTTCAAAATTTTATTGGAAAATGATAAATGTTAAAGATTACTTTACAATTATTTGAATGGAATTTGAAATTTTTAATTAATTTTACATTCCAGTTTTTAAAATTGAATACTTAAAATACTCAATTTATTCCACTACATAGTTAAACTTTTTTCAATAGTACCCGCCGTTAGTCCTTTCAGCCACTATGATAAAAAATCCAATTTCAATTGAAACTGATTTGAATCTCCAAAAGATCATTAATGAAGAAAAATCAAAGTTTAGCAAACGATAAAATTTGATGTAAACGCAATATCTCAGCTAGATGTACTTGCATGTAAATAATTTAAAGTTGTTACTGTTTTTCAATTGAATAGATCAAGATGTGTCACTGTCGATATCGCGAATCTACGGAGCGGATTAGCGTTTTTACTTCAACCCCGACAAAACAGAAGCAAGCGGCAGATATTAAAGAGATCGTTTTTATGCACCTAGCCTCGATATACTTAACCTCTATCTTCGAAGTTTGACCGGCATATTGCTATAATACCAGTAAAATTGTCTTTTATTTTTCCTAAAAGTCATGTTCTCAAGCTGATCTCCTTAAGAATGGAGAAAAGATTATTTACTTAGGCAATCGGAGCGAAATCCCCGTACAAAAGCAACAAATAAGAATAAATATTGAAAGATCAGACTCGTTTAGTCCATCGATATCCAACTATACAGAATTACTAACAAAACTATAAATAAATAGATATCATCATATCTCTATAGCACCCATATTGGAGTATTTCACTCACTGTTTTGCAGTTTCGCCATGCGCGAATGTCATTAGATACATTTTGATAAAAATCTGAGACCGATCTTCTCTTCCAATGTAGAATAAAAGTATGTTTTTCTTTTATTTGCACCTTGCCGAACCTAAAAATAATCCAAATAAAACCCAAACGGATAAAAAAAAGCCACAGATAAAGATTTTCGTTTGGTATTCCATTTGCCGCTCTTTAACTGATCGGCTCCTGTTGCTTCGGGCTATCTCCAGCACTCGAAGATCGTTCATATCGATACAGGTAGAAATGTCTACAGAAATTTTAGATATATTTACCGTGAATAAGATCCAAAATCGATGAAGATCACTCTTGCATACCATAATATTTCCAGTTCACTTTTTATTCAATTTGATCTTCATCTTTCCAAAGTGATCTTCAGGTAAAGTGGAGACCCGATTTTGATTCATTGGCTGGTGGATATTTTCAACGCATATAATAAAATAAAAATCCATCACAAAAATAAATAAATGAGACTCGAAATAACAATGATTTAAAGATGAAATCAAGTGAAATCCCTTTTTGACACGATCAGATTCCATAGATTCCTTTATAACTGATATTGTCTCATTGAATGTCTTATGAAGATCACAAAATTTCTTGGGATTTATAAACTGATTGTGTGGCATGGCGGCTTGATAACTGGTGCTGATGACGATTGTGACATGTTGTGAGTCAGAAAAACCGACAGCCAATTGACTGACAGATGAGATGTTTAACAGACACTCGACAAAATACTCAATCCTGTCATTTTACTTCATTATGTACCTTCAAATGGCAACTTATTGTTCGTAGAATGATATTATGTTTGGTATGTTGCATGTGGACCATAAATAAAAATGTTAACTGAATAAGGAACAGCACGTACAGCCGTATTTCAACTATTTGAAATCTCTAAAATCCGTATGATAAAATATTGGTCTGTTTTTGCCATGATGACTAGATTTATGTGAAATCAGACGAATGTCGGCAAGATATTATGATGACATATTTGGTGCAATCTTAAAAGAATCTGCAACATTTTATTAAATTTTTAGAAACAAGAAGAACAACCCTAAAAAAATACTTTTATTGAGTTTTTTTACAATTGATTTTCTTGGTCACGATTTATTATTTTCTACTAGCGATAAAAAGGATTTTAGGATAACATGTATTTTCAGGAAGTAGATATCGTTTTCTACGTTTTTGCACAAGTGTCTGCCCAGAGCCAAGGGCGGAAGTGGCTATAAATTTTAGTGATTCGATTTACACGATTTTTGAATTGGTTAGGATCGTCGAAACATAACAACAGCTTCAATTTTAGGGTTTAGTTGAATTTGACTCTTAAAAATTTTCGCCTACAAGGCATATTTTTTTTAAATTCTGCCTCTCAAATAAATTAGGCATGCTGTGTTTTTTTCTGTTATTCCCCCAGCCCCCGGTTGTGTTTACCAATCAAAAAATTGTGATTTCAATCCTCAAAAATCTAAAATTAAAATCAAATCTTAATTTCTTAAAAGAAAAATGTTCAACACCTCGCACAAACACAATTTTTCAGTTTTTTTTCAGTCAGATTAATAATAAGCTTTTTTATAGAATAAAGCTTGAGTTAATCCACGTTGAAAGTTGTAAAAAAAATATTCACGATTCAATCTCATTTTTTGGCCGAGATGAATTTTTCAAATTACTGTAAACAACACAAATAGCCCTTGCACATCAAAACGTTCTGAGTACGTATACCAAAACGTCAAACTTTACGATGGAGCCGTCAGTTGACAGATGGCAGCACTAGAATTGCCCAATTCCGAAATATAAGCGGCAACCCTCTTATGCATATAAAGGGTGTTTTTTTTAGACGTGTGGTTTTCAATCTGCCACTACTTTTTTCGGAGTTGGTCTTTTTGACAGTTGTCACTTGATTTATGCTCAGTTTGGTTTGCCATTTCGTCAAACGACCATCAAGCGCGTCGCACGTTTGGTGAATGGGCCCAAAACGAGATGGCCACCGATCCCGATTTTCACAAGAAAATTTTGTTCAGCGATGAAGCTCACTTTTGGTTGAATGGGTACGTCAATAAGCAAAATTGTCGCATTTGGAGGGATGGTAATCCACAAGCCATTCTTCAGACGCCGTTACATCCTCAAAAAGTCACTGTTTGGTGTGCTCTATGGCATAGGAAATCATTGGTCCATATTTCTTCAAAAATGAAGCCGGCCATAATGTTACAGTCAATAGGGAACGCTATAGTGCCATGATTAATGACTTTTTCGTGCCTGAATTGGAGGATGTTGATGTGGACGACCTTTGGTTCCAACAAGACGGCGCTACACGCCATACAGCCAACGAAACAATCAATTTATTGAAGGAAACTTTTGGTGAGCGCATTATCTCGCGTCGTGGGCCTGTGGCGTGGCCTCCAAGATCGTGCGATTTAACACCGCTGGACTATTTTTTGTGGGGTTATGTGAAGTCGCTTGTCTACGCAGATAAGCCCGAGACGATTGACGCCTTGGAAGAGAATATTCGGCGCGTTATTGCTGACATTGCTGTAAAAAGTGGTCGAAAATTGGGCCTCTCGGCTGGAATTTATTCGAGCCAGCCACGGCGGCCACTTGCCCGAAATCATTTTTAAAACATAATGGCAAACCCTTATCTTTTATAATAAAGCTAAACTCTTGGCCATAACATTAAATTATATGCGTTTTATTTCTTCTTGAAAACCACACGTCTAAAAAAACACCTTTTATCACGATTTCTCAACAGAAAAATCTTGCAATTTCTCAAAATTGAAAATTTTTACAGATCCCAATTATGGGTAGGTACGATCTTGCTTTTAAGTAGGTAATGTTTCATCCAATATCCTACAAAAGTTTAAAAGAAAATTAAGTTTAATTTATAAAAAACATGTTTTATAAAAATAGTTAAAAATTGTGTTTACAGTTCGATTACTGCCAATCTCCCACAAATATTAAAAAATCCTTCTCAACGGGAATATTATCTGTGAGTTGAAAATCCGCCCTTTACTTTGTGTAAAGAAATCATTTATTTTCACAAAAATATAGTTTTTTTACACAGCAGCCCGTACAATACTATCATATTATAAATATGGTGAGCTGGCAAATATATTAAACTATAATAGTATAAGTAAATTTCATTTAAATTAAGGACACATAACTGAACCGCACTTGCAAATGGAAAAAAAGTAGATAAAACAGTTCCACAAAGTAAACACAAATGAAAAGCCACAACCATTTTCCGCTTTTCAATTTTATGTTCCTAACCCTAGAAAAATCGCGAACATTGAATCTGCGGTAAAAATAGAACTGTTATCCTCGCTGTTTCCCCCGTAATTGGTCAACTATATGAATTTTTAATAAATACCCTCAGTGATGCAGGTATTATGCGGTACTAAAGTGTAAAACTTCAAAACAAACAATTTATCTATGCTTTTTTTCATACGACCCAGCCTTGTTGGCATGCGAAAATATCGTATGAGCACCTCTACAAATTTTGTGCAGTAGATGAAAAATCCAAAAGGAATATTGTGAGAACCAGTGCATGTTTGACACTCCTTCCTCCAGAATGGTCAAATTAACTAGAAGTTATTGTTCTTATTATTTATTGTACGCTTATTATACATACTGATGCGGCAACGAACTTGAATTTAGTAATAAAAGCAATGAAAAAATACTGGAGACGAAACGTTTGTATGTATTTCAGTATCTCAAAATATATACTATATAAAAGATTTCTTACACACAAATAAAATCAGAATACTTAAGGACTAACTGGGCTAAATATGTACAACAGGGATAAAAATAGAAGACTAAAAATGATAAATGAACGCCATCCCGAACTCAACATATAATATCAGGTTTGCTCCATCGATATTTATGTTTTGAATTTATAAACGTTTAAGTCTTTATGCTTTAATTACATAATCATCTGAGCTGGATTGCATTTAATTCAAAAAAATCTGGATTTTATGCTTTGATCTGGACAAACGTAGTTATTAAAGTGTGTTTTAGCTTCCCGTCATTTGTATGTAATTGGAGTATTTTATGAATGGAATCAGTTGAACTGTATTTTAATTCGCGATTTTTTTTTAAATCTTCCACTTCTTGTATGATTTTACAAGACAAACACTGCAACGAATTGTCATATAAAAAATTTCTCCCACTTTTTTTTTTAATTTTTGTATGGTTTACAGGGTCCAGAGAATCATTATTTTCGATTCGTTCGTTAGCGAATAATTGTCTCGCGAATTTTATTTTTGATTCATTCGAGAATTTTATTTTTTGATCCTCGAGTTTAAAAAATTCTATTCGTGAATCGAATCGAAAATTTCAAGAATTGAAAATATGATGCGTTTGCGAATTTATCGCAAAAGAATGATTTGCGAATCAAATTATTGTATGTATGAAATATTTGAAACGAAAATATGTCATGATTTTGAATCGGAAACAAGTAAGGCGAGGGGAAATATTCTGGAAAGAGGGACGGGACGGTTGATCAGCTGGTGGAAGGGGAGGGGGGTATTTTTTGGGAGTGGGTCATTTGTTGGGTGGTTAAATGGAGGAGCTGAATTTGTTGGATTAAAGTTAAGGGTAAGGGGCGGGATAATTTGGGGTGGTGGGTGGTTGATAGAAGGGGGAAGGATGAGGAGGGAATTGTGAATAGACAGGGATGATGGGGAAAGGGGTGATGGGGGAAGAAGTGAGGTGTGAAGATGGATGGGAAGGATGATAGGAATGGGATGGGAGCGTTAAGTGGGGTAGTTCATTTGTTGGGCTGGGGGGCAGGGAATTTTATAAGAACTATAATCGACAAGCGGATAAACAAAGACTTGAATTTAGCGCTACGAAAAGGAAATGGAAAAATAATCAAAACGAATGATTCTAAACAGCTAAAAATCGGCTTCAATTCATTCGCGAGCAAATCGAAAAAATAAAATTCTCTGTAAAAAGAATCATTCGCGAATTTTTTTTATAAAATTCGATTCGCAAACTATTCAAATACAAAAGAATTTTATTTTCTAATCGGGAATCGAATTTTTCCGTAACCTGGTTTTTAATTTCCAACTCAGTGTTTTATCATTTTTGTAGCTTTAATATCCTACCAAAACCTAGTTAAAAACCATATGTTTTTCCACCTTAAAATGTAAATTTAATAAAAATTATTACAAAATTATAAAATATCCGGTCCGTGTCATACGACGGTTTCCTATTTTTCTTATAATAGAAAACTTTTTAAAAAAATCGAAATTATCAATTTTAAAACAGCCAAAAATCCAAAGACAGTTTTTTCAGAGAACCAACACCTCAAATCCCCATAATAAGCGCTCTGGTACGCGCCCTAATGCCCAAAAAGCCTTAAAAATTGAATCGATTTTTATTTTTGAAATATGTTACACTAATTTTGATGTTTTTGAACTCCTGTCTCGCATTTCACGATTTTTCGTATGAGTTTTAATACCGACGTGGCGGCACCCTATCCATGCAGGCCTCTACCTCCTAAATGTGTAATGTACAATATTTTACGGGCAGTCTATATCTAAGCTTTTTCCAGGAAAAAATATTTTATGTCAAATTTCAGGTCCTCAACTCAAACACTGCCATCGATATCTTCTATTTGTATTAGAAAAATCAAGAAGCACAAAAGTTTTCTGATCATACAAAACATGTTTAAACGATGTAAAAATATCTCGAAACTTAGGGTTTATTGGTCAATATTTTAAAAATATATACTCTGTACGAAGTTATTCCCTTTTATGAAAATCTGGTGAATATAAAATTTTCAATTTTCTTAATATCAGCAGAAAAGTATTTTTTGACTTTATTTTCTAATATTGCAAGAGACTAAGTTCAACACAAAAGAATGCTAACAAGTTTCACCTGAAAATTCTATACGAAAAAAAAAATCAATTGCAAAACAAAAACATTAGAAGAATAAATTACAAATAAATCAAATTAAAATTCAAATCTAACCTAATGTGCATCACATATGAATACATAAAATAAAATCAACAATCATAATGTCAGTGAAATCCTATTCGAATGGCGCAATCTTTTGATGAAATCCACTGACAAATTTCGGATAATAGAAAATATGACAGCAAAAGATACATAAGTAGTTGAAAACGCTTTCGTGCGTATGATAGACGGACAAAATGTCTGTCATCGTATATCATTCTGCTTGCTCAGATGTCAACGAGAATTATAAACAGACGAAAAGACGAATATCTACCTATGTTGTATCTTTTTTCGCTGTTTATTCCTTTTTTCCAATCTACTATTATTTAAATTTTCCCAACCATTCGGAAATAATTATGCAAATTGGCGTAATTTTATATCCAACAATAATTATTTTCCGCCGCATATCACGAATTCCCGAATACCCTTGGAACGTGTATCTCATAGAATCAAACAAATACTCATATATGTGGCTCGGCATTCATTCAGTTTATTGAATGACCGCAATGCTTCGAGGGATGATATTTATTAAGCACCATAAAAAAAACCATGCGACTAAGTGAATGATTGTCCAGTGGTTTTCGGGAAATATGTAAAAACTTATGGAATGAAAACCGCATTTTGTCAAATTATCGAATTAACTCGTCGCCGCTATTTAAGATCACTAGCATGCAAGTCTTCATGAAGTTAAATACATTTAGGTATTTTCCAGTCAACAGAGTCCTATTTTCATATCATTTCTGGTGTAATTATCTTGTCGTGGCCAAGTTGTTCGCAATCAACTTTGAATTTTCCCTCGGCAGGAAACTGATATTCAAACAGGTTATAGAACTTTCACCTTGTTTCTGGTAGGTATCATCATCATCCCTTCGGTAAGTATTTGGTTCCAAATTATTCTCCAAAAGTATACTATTGTGTTCATAAAATTGTGGTTTTAACAAATTAGCGATATTGAGGCAAACAAGCCTCTTCTTTATAACACGTGGAAACCACAGGTAGTTAGCCTCTTTCAGTTAAAAAAAATAGTTTATGTTGAAATTATTTGAGTTAATTAGGAAAAAGTCTAATATAAGAATCAGGCTATTTACAAGCTTTTATTTAGTTTCACTTGTTAGTAAGTTTGTTTATTAGTTTGTTGTTTTGTCTGTTGGGTTGTTTGTTGGTTTGTTTGTAGTTGGTTTATTGGTTAGGGTCAAATCTTGTAATATTATTTTGACCCATTTTAACTAACCCGATTGGCTTGAAATTTCGCACACATACGTACTAGAAAACATAACAAAAGCTATAATTGCCAATCTCGCAATTATTGAAAACCCGTATGGTGATTTAAGTGAACGGCGAACAGTTATATCAAAATTCCACTTTGAAGTCAAATTTTCCAATAAGAATTTCTAAAATTTATTCCAATCGGATTTTGATGTATGGGAGTTTTATGTAGAATCATATCCTAAATAACTTTTGTTCTTGCACTTTTTTAATAAGATGCACCGTTTTTGAGATATTCACAAAAAACCTTTTCATTCGTATTGAGGGTACCCCCCCTAATGGTCTATTTGTGCCCATTAACGAACTTAGCCTCACATTTTACGAAAAACGGATCTGCACAAAATTTCAAGTCTCTAGCTTAATCCGTGCGCCCGCAATCCGCGCCACAGACAGACAGACGGACAGACGGACAGACGGACAGACAGACGGACAGACAGACGGACAGAAAGACGAACGGATATGCAAAATTCAACTTTTTTTATCATTCTAAACACACTGGTATAATTCATTTTTTTGTGTGATGACGGGATCTTGGCGTTACAAACGGTAAGGCAAAGTTAGTATACCCTTTGGTTTCACCATACGGGTATAAAAACTAGAAATAACAAACAAACTGGCGGTACACAGACTCCATTTTGTAAAAATCATACTACTCATCGTGGGGGGTCTCAAATGAAAGAGCTTTGAAAAATAACTCAAGAAAAAACAAAATGGCGACTAAATCGATAAAACAACCAATAAAAAAATTAGTGTACTTTAAGAGATTTAAAAACTAGCGTTTACTTAAATGTTCACTTGAATAAAAAATTTTAAAAAATGATTTTATGTTAGGACTAGCTTGCATACCTGCCGTTGCTGGTTAAAGTTTTTTGCACTAAAAAACAGAAGAATAATTTAAAAACTTTTGAAAAAAAATGTTATGTCTTCAGAACCTCCCCTATTGATGAAAACCATATAAAAATCCATTCAGTAATTTAGGAAACAGCAGAGAAGGGGACCACAGAGACCGAAATTTTAGGGATGAAATCTCTAATGAAGAAAACCGGATCAAAATCCTTTTGCTGGTTTAGGAGATAATAGGAGAGTCATTCAAGGGGTGAGGAGGGGATAGAATTTAGTGGGCGATAAATTTCCTTGGGAGCAGACCTCTCTAATGGTGGAAACCGGATCGAAATTCCTCTTGAATTGCAAAAGATTGCAGGACAAGTATTTTAAGAGTGGGGAGCGAGTAGGTTTTAATTGGCGACATATTTCCTTGAGGGAGGACATCTGTAATGAAGAAACCCGTATCGAAATCCATTCGGTAGTTTAGCAAATAACAGGACAGGGGTTTTACAGTAAAGGGGTGGATTTGGGATCAGATGGGAAATTTTTTTTCTGATGAACGACGCGCCCAATAGTGACAACCGCATCAAAATGCATTCAGTAATTTAGGAGGTAGAAGGGAAGGGGGTTTACAGGAACGAGGTGGATTTCTGGCAATATTGAAAACCCTTATGGTGATTTAAGTGAACGGCAAACAGTTGTATCAAAATTCCACTTTGAAGTCAAACTTTCCAAAAAGATTTTTTTTAAACTTGTTCCAATTGGATTTTGATGTATGGAACTTTAATGTAGAATAATGTCCTAAACAACTTTTGTTCTTGCACTTTTTTGATGCCTCGTATTTTACGAAAAACGGACCTGTGCAAAATTTCAAGTCTGTAGCTCAATCCGTGCGCCCACAATCCGCGCCACAGACAGACAGACGGACGGACGGACATGCTAAATTCAACTTTTTTTCATCATTCTAAACACACTGGTGTAATTCATTTTTGTGTGCGATGACGGGATATTGGCGTTACAAACGGTAAGGCAAAGTTAGTATACTCTTTGGTTTCACCATACGGGTATAAAAATTTTCCCTGATGAACGGCCTGCCCAAAAGTGAAAACTAGATCAAAACCTATTCAGTCGATTTTGATACGGAAGACTGTTGCAAAATAATACATAGCCTGTAGCCGGACCAGAGCAACACAAAGGAAAAACTGCATCAAACTTGGTCCACTGGTTTTCGAGCCAAGTCCGGACATACAGAGAGACAGACGTTGCCTTATATATATATAGAGATAGACATAGAGATTTGGCCTCAAAAATAAAAGCAAGATAAAAGATTATATGCAAAAACTCTCAATGCTTTTATTTTGCTTTTATTTTTCAGGCTGAATCCTTATATCAATTTTTTTATTTTTTATTCACTTTAAAAGCTTATTTTTTTTAATTTTCGTTTATTTTAGATAAAAATTTAAAGTTTTTTGAATTTCCCAAGTCAAATTAAATAAATTTTTATTACATTATAATTAAGTCGAGAAACCGTTTTTATTACATTATAATTAAGTCGAGATAAATTCTTCGGTATATTTCTAACATTTAATAATTAACACAACTAATCTGAAACCAGGAAATATTTTGAAATAAAAATTTTGTTAGAATTTTGTTTAACATCTTCATATTGCATAGACTTGATAGCGGAATCTCTGTGTCTGAAAACTTTTAGAATCCCGCCATATCTATGAGACTTGGCACCTGTTTCCCATTTTAGACAGCTTTACGATACCTAGTCTAATCTTCGCACATACATTGTTTGTTAATTGCATTTGACTCAAAAGCAACATTCACCCATTAAAACATGCATGCTTTTATTCACAGTGAACGTTTAGTTCACACAGGATCTGCTCATTCTCAGTTTGCGAATAGAATGGAATATCCTGAAAAAAAACTAACAATCGCCCGTCCTTCAGGAAAAGTCTGCCGACATCAACAGGAGCTGCGGATGCTGCAACATATGCATGCAACTAACAAAAGTATGTCTAACCACAAGCTGAAAAGATTTTCCTCAAATTCGGAATTGTATAGGGTTTGGGCGGTATTTTTCGCCCATTTATTTGTTTGCATTTCCTTTAAAGGGATCCCGTGTACTGCAGCAGCCACCGGCAATTTGAGAAGCTTATCACAAACTCACAAATAAACTTGTGCAACATTGCAAAGTCGACATGAAGCGAAAATATGAGTTGGCTGTTTGTAATACTTTGCAACTTATATTCGTGATACGTTGAGTAAACTTATATAAATAATTTGAGCTTTTAAAAAATTCCATGTGAGGATCATATAAGAAATATTTTAAGAAATCTTAGGAAAATTAGCCTTGGTTTTTGTTTTAATGAAAAATAAAAATTTTGCACACGAAAAAAAACAGAGATCCGTTAAGCTTGTTAATTATACACATTTTTCATAAGCCAATATTTCGTTCACCATCAGTTTTTTAACATTTGTGATTTTTAATGCAACGAGTATTTTTCTTAATACTATCACAATGGCACTTTTTGGCTTTTACGATTTTAGCATGCGTTGCTCGGTTACTAAAGCCCGATTCATACTACCGATTGCGATTAAGATTGCGATTACTATTAACGCTTCTCGCCAATGAGATCAAAGCTTTCAACAATAGGGATCTAGATATTTTGGGATGAGAAAAAATTTTGATTTCCGCATGTCTGTCCGTCTATCTGTCCGTCTGTCTGTCTGTGAACACCATAACTGTCGAAACGATTGAGCTACAGACTTAAAATTTTATATAGTTGCGTCTCTCGGAAATGACATGGCTAAGTTCTTGAACGGGAAAAATCGGACCATTCCTTCCTCCCTGCCCCATACAAACGAAACAGCTTTTTGTCATTTTCTCGAAATGTAAAATGTATTTAAAATAGAATTTTACATAACCCATCCATACATCAAAATCCACTTGAACCACTCTTTCGTTCCTCTACCATACAAATGGTATCCTTTTTCATATTTTCTCGAAAACGGTGCATCGTATCCAAAAATCTATAAAGGCGAAATGTGTTTAGAATATAATTTTACATAAGCGTTCCATACATCAAAATCCAATCGGACCACTCGTTTCCCCCCTCTCCTATATAAATGGATTTTTTTAAATAAAAATTTTCTCTATCATATAGAGCAGTGCTCCGCAACCAGTGTGCCGCGGCACACTGGTGTGCCGGGAAATGATATTAGGTGTGCCGCGGTAAGCATTTCAAAAAGCTATTTAATAATTCTTTCAGGATTTTTTTTTAAATGTTTTCATTATAAATATTTTATACACAAATTTTTTTATATTTTGTTTTGTGGTGTGCCCCGGATTTCCAGAAAAAAAATTGGTGTGCCGTATGCAAGTAAAGGTTGCGGAGCACTGATATAGAGTATTTGACGATTGGCTCCTGACAGTTGTAGCTTTTATCATGTTTTTCAGAATGTGAATTTGTAAAAAATCGTTTGTACTATTATAAAGGGTGGTTAAATTTCAAGGGCCGATGTTGAATGTGAACCACACCTAAACGTCAAGTTTTTTTCTGCATTTCATTTGACATTTCTCAATTTCAGACTAACTCAATTTGAACCATGGAAAGATACACAATCGAGCAACGCGTTAAAGTTATTCAGGCTTATTATGAAAATGGGCGTTCAAATCAAAATGCATATCGTGCCGATGATGCCGCCAGCCCATAAACCGCACCAAACAGTCACTCTTTGTGGGTGCATTGGTTTTTCGATAATCACTCTAGGATTATCATTCGCCCAAATGCGGCTGTTCTGCTTATTGACGAATCCACTGAGGTGAAAATGTGCCTCATCACTGAAGATGATTTTCTTCGAAAATTGATCATCCACTGTTGCCATTTCTTGCCACCATTCTGACCATTGACGACGCTTGAAATGGTCAAGAGGCTTTAGTTCTTGAGTCAATTGCACCTTGTAAGCGTGTAAATGCAAGTCTTTATGCATAATGTTCATCAACGACGAGCGTGGGAGGTGCAATTGTTGGGCACGACGACGAGTTGAGGTGGACGGCTCTTCAGCCACACTATCGCGAACAGCAGCAATATTTTCTGCAGTACGAGCTGTACGAGCATGCACTGGTGTTTTCACATCTCCTACAGACCCGGTTTGCTCAAATTTTTGCACGATTTTTCCGATTGTACGCACATTTGGACGATTAAATTGACCGAAAAAATCACGAAGTGCACGATATGCATTTTGATTTGAACGCCCATTTTCATAATAAGCCTGAATAACTTTAACGCGTTGCTCGATTGTGTATCTTTCCATGGTTCAAATTGAGTTAGTCTGAAATTGAGAAATGTCAAATGAAATGCAGAAAAAAACTTGACGTTTAGGTGTGGTTCACATTCAACATCGGCCCTTGAAATTTAACCACCCTTTATTACTTATAATGTATTTGATTCTAATTTATGTAATTTTCTATTTAATGGTCTAATCTATCATCGTTGTGCAATTATTGTTAAATTATATTATGTTGATTTTGTTAATTTAGTTTTGTATTTGTTAAAAATTTGTAGAACCTGTTAAGCTGTTTGCAATTTAATGTACATAAGTAAACACAAATAAATATTTTTCATAAAATCAACATTTTTTAAAACACGTACTGCTGATAAGGAATTACAAACTGAATTAATCTCTTGTAGAAAACTATTGAATTTTTTTGGCTTGCAACACCGAGAACCTTAAATGAGAGTCCATAGAAAAAATTTCAAACTGGTAAAATTTGATCGAGTCGAATTAAATTAGTATCTGCAGATCATAATCCTAGCAACGCCTATTATAAAAGCTCACCAGTATCAACTTGATTAATCGAATCAACACCATCGACTAGGCGAGTCCAAAAATTTAAAAATTTGTTCGGTTTGCGTGTGTCTCAGACAGCAACAAGGATGATGATGAGGTTAAGAAGGATTCCATTGTGCAAGGTGGTTAGCATTCCAATTGTAGTCAAAGTGGCATGGTTACCTGATACCTACGACATCTAAAATCACCCATTTTACCCATCAAAGTAATAGCAATACTAGTGCACACCTTCCGCACTGGCGAAATTGAAACGCTAAGCGTTGCATAGTTTTCACGGAACCAAACTATGATGGCTAAAAGGCACGCAATATTAAAATGAGTTGTTCAAGTTTAGTGCTCGACTTCAGTTTTCTGCATGTCCATGTCCGACTACCTTTGGACATCCACCCCATCTGCAAATGAGCAGTGGGCAACAAAGCAACCATCTTTCGTGCCCAGAAATCAACAATTCTATCAATAGACCATAGCGGGTCATCATATATGGCAGCATTTATGGAATGGCCACATTTTGCTTCTTTAGGCGTAAGTGAACAACATGGGTCCGAGTTTATGCAATTTATGAACCATTTGAATTTTAGCCGAGCGGCCATAGCATAAAGTGTTCACAAATCCAATTGCATGTCCGATATTAAACGACTAGATGTTAGAAATAGTTTATACATATAGTCCTACCTGATTAAATATATGCGTGCTTATGATACTATTATAAGTTAAGGTGCTGCCAACGCGATATCTTCTATAGGAGGCAAGCATGCGGCAGCCCCTATTAAATGACTTCCAATTGCAATATGTAAGAAAGATACAACCCCGGAGGTGCTTTTACTTATACGAATAGTAGCAAATGAAACTGAATTAATATCTGAATATAAGTACACATTTTCGATGCATGACTTCTAGCATAACTCGAGCTATGCGCCACGGCCACCATATATGCAGATCTTTCGCACTTTTTGCTCGACAATTATTACGTAGCATTGGCTATTTTCGTTTACCTCCGTATTAATTTCATGTTGTGTTATGTTGTGGAATAGTCTTTTTTCCCCGTTTCTACAGAAATGATGTCCGCTGGTTAGTTGGCTACCTTATCGTTACATCCATAAAGTATAATTATCTAAAATCGGACACGCCTTCATATTTACTAATACTATACACCGCCGTACAAGTTGCCATTTTAATTCTCGTGAATGTTTCGTTTCGTATTCCAGTCGTATGGATATATTAAACCTTGAATTCTACACATGATTACCTGAGAACCTCATTTTATACATTTTATACACCACCCTGGCTGGCAACATTTGCAACAATCATCATCTTTGAAGTGACTTCCAATCCAGCGACCCGAAATGGATTGATGTACCTGCAAATTGGAAAAGGGTTCTTCAACTTTTCGAATCTTACATCGCTATATTGCTGGTCGTCGCCATCGTACTGTGTTCCACCTTTCGGTTCAATTTCACGATTATTGGCTGGCATGTGTGGATTGTTTCTAGATTCCATCTTATTGATATGCAAATCATTCCACCATTTAATTATGGGATTGTTGCCTTTTTTGCTCTTAGGGCTTTTCGCGCAAGGGCCTTCATTTATGTTTTGGCTGAATTTACCTCCATAAGTGTAGCCAAGCTATTCAAAAACGTTTAATGAACAACCTTAACACGTATTGTATTTGTATTAGTTGAATTTGAACGCATCGAACCAAAGAAATCTATAGAAGAACGGAAGTTTTCTCAATACTTTTCTTTTTGTACTTTTGGTTTCGAAAAGGGCATTTTCGGGAAGTTCGTTTTGATTTGAAGATGGCGGCAACTGAAATGCGGTCTGACACGTTGCAATTATGTGTTTTGCATTTAATGGATGACCAATGGAGTTTTGTATGTTAATTGGAAAAGGCGTTCTAGACAGAAACAAATTGGATTTCGAACATTAGGAATCATTTTAATTGCCAGAGATTTTAATTTCCCGGAAATGATATAATTATGCGAGAAAATGTAATTAGTATTATAAATATATGTACTCTGTCGCACTTTTTGCCCGACAATTATTAATGTATAATAAAATTATTAAATGATACACGATTTTTTTAGAATTTGACATCGCTGTTTTTTTTTAAATATACAAGTAGATGCTAATCGTTAAGGGAGGGATGGTTTGGTTAATCTCATAGAAACGGTTGTATTAAAAGATTTCGCACCCAGACAGTAAAAAAATGTTCGTGATAAATCACAACTCCAAGTGCAGTTGACCGACTATCATTAAGTTTTAGTAAAATAAGTTTTGTGTTATCTTAAATGTAAAACGAAAAATAATTTTGCTTCTATTTTATTTTTCAACATTTCAAATTCGGAAAAAAAATGATTAAAAAATTATCATTTTTGTTCTCCTTCACTAAAATATAAAATTGCTCGTATTTAATGCCAATTATAACGCCTAATAGTGTGTTTAGTTTTTGTAAAATTACTAAAGGGTCTCTCAACAAGGACATAACAATTTTGTATTTTAATAAAAACGCACCCTAAAACTTTTTTTATGATCTTGGAATGCTAAAACGTCAGTCAAGGTTTACATTTTTTTATTTTTAAGATTTTTTTAGGTTTACATGCCACATAGCTGGTCAAACAATTGATCTATTGAAGGAGAAGTTCGGTAGTCGTGCACTCAGAAAAATGTCCAGGTCAACTTTTTGTCAGATTAACTCTGACCTTACAGTGGTGCCTGTAAGCCAGCTAGCGGTCAGAGTTAACCTATCTAAGGTCAACTCTTGCAGCTCCCAATGCCCTACTTCACCTGCTGGTGGCTTAATTTCAGAATTTCTCCGACCACAGGTCAACTCAGTTTTACTTGCCCACATGCAGGCGAACGCGCGCCTGCCCGAGGCCAATTACGCCGTATGTAGGTCGTCGAGTTAGCCTCCATTTTTCTGAGTGTGTAATCTCAAGAAATGGTCCGGTCGAATGGCCACCTCGCTCATGCGATTTAACGCCGTTGGATTTCTTTTTTGGGGTTATGTTAAGTCGTTGGTTTATGCCAACAAGCCAACAACGTTAGAGGAGCTCAGGAACAATATCGAACGCGAAATTGCCAACAATCCGGCCGATATGTGTGGAAGAGTGGTGGAAAATTGGCTCCAAAGAATCAATCTGCAAACGTGCTCGCGGTTGATATATGATGTGGTGTGCCAGTGGGTCTATCACCCTAACTTGGTACAGTAAAACGATCATGCCGAACAATCGTGATCAGTATCAAAATCAATAGTTCTTTTTTTTTATTATTACCCAGTCCTTCAATGTTATTCAGTTATTGAATCCTGTTATCACTTAGTTAGGAGAATTGAAACGGTTGCAACAGTTCTGCAGAATTCGCTGTGTAGCTTACACAGCTCTCTTTTAGAGATCGTATTTTAACCTCCAACCATGTGGGTTTATCAAAAATCATTTTTTAAGTAAATCAGTAAAGCCTTTGAAAATTCTTTGGAAAGCACTGTTTGTCACTAATCACGGAAAAATAGAAAATCAAGGTAAAATAATTCTAATCGCTTAGTGAATCCCACGTGTGAGTAAAGATTTTATTTCAGTGATTTCGACGGTCAATTGACGATCGAAACGGCAAACAGTGCGATTGTTTTAAAAGAAGGGCGCTGATTAAGGAGTCGCCAAAGCGCGAATTCACACGGAAAATATTGTCCGAACTGCAGAATATATATATGATTCGAGCTACCTAAAGTGAAAAAGGATATTTACCTATAGCAAGGTCATGCAAAGATTATCTCTACCGATTTAGAATTCCGAGAGTTCCAGAGACATCGTCTAATGGTTTTAACATCGAAATTTTATTGCACACCTACCAACGTATAGATCATCGGAGGCTAAGAATTAGAAATATTATAATTTATAACTGTAGTGTGAACTACAAATAAGCTTTAGTAAGGCAAGAACTCGAAGGGAAGTAAAAATCTCCAATTAGCAAACTTTAACTTCACTTTTTGCCAGGCATAACATTTTCTCTAAATAATTTTAGCTATAAAAGAAAAGGGGAAAATAATCCGAGGAGTCGAGGATGTGCACATCGCTGACTACAAGGATCTTTCTAAGTAATCGAGACTTCTAAAAAGAATAACGGAAAGGTGATCACGGAGAAACAGTAAGTACTGTACAATTTTTCTAGTTGTGCCTGTATATATTTACTGAAAAAGTGAGTTAATACCAAAAGAAAATAAGAACATAATAAATTAATAAATAACTATTCGAGTTCAGATTAATAATTTGCAATCCACTGTGAACTCAAATTTTCGTTTAAAAGCTTATTTGCGGTGAAAATTATTTCAAAGAAAATTTTAGAATTAAATAATATTCTATATATTTATACAAGGCTAAAAGCTATTAAATTTTTCCGTTTACTATTAAGAAATTGAATAAGGCGCATTAATCATTGTTAAAATTGTAGCCAAGTAAGGGATAAAAGTGTCATCCAGTATTTGTAGTATTTAAGCTTGAAAACCAATTGATGGAAACATAAATATATGCGTTGTCAAAATTTTCCTTTATATGAAATTCTAGCGTTAGGAGTTGAAGGTAAAACAATCATTTAAATTTAGAATATGAATTTTTGATTATGGCATTATTATAGTTCATTAAAATTATTAAGGGAAAACTCAGTTATTTATAAAAAAAAAAGGGGAGAAATAAATTAATTAAAAGGACGAAAGATAGTTGAAGTTTTGATGTGTACCTTTGTCCACTATCTACAAAAAATCACTAATATTCAGGTGAAGCCAGCATAGTTGACATTGAATGAATTGTATTTCCTTTTCTGGATTTGAAAGGTTGTAATTTACAAGATAGGTGTTCAAGTGTCAACTCTTGCGATGGGCGAAAAGCACCTTAAGATGTGCTAAAAGGAGAAGAGGGGATTGGGCGATGGGGGGGGTGAAAGGAAGTTTTACATTCGTCGGGTCAGTCGAGCGTCATCATGGTTAAATAGGGTATATTCAAAGGTAGTAATCCATAGTTGAGAAAAAGTGAAGTTTTTTTTTATCGGCACGGATAACTAAAGTTAGTGTCCATCTCTCCCGCTGAACCAAGAACTCAACCCGACCGCGAGCAATAGCCAGGTTTCAGCAAGCGTGCCAGGGTTCAGAGGGGTGATCAGGGTTGGGGCACTCATTATCGTAGATAATGATAAGCATGTCCCAAATACTTGTTTGTTGCCCATCACAACAAGGACACCATAACAATGAACGACATAAAATTTCATACTTAAATGTAACATGTCCTGTCCACTACACCTGGATTAAATTTCAGCCCGAGGCTTTTCGGAACCTCTCCTTCGTCCACATTTTTTGTGATTTTTTATATTGATTATAGTCCTTCTAAAAGTGTGACGTATTTTATAAACAGCACTTGAATAATAAACGCCTTTTTGGCATCAAAATGAAAAAGACTCCTGAAATAGCACACGTAAATATTTTTTGTCCATTTTCCCCATATTTGTATCCTTTTTGAAGATAAAAATAAATAGAAAAGTCTAAGAAACATTCATAGAACTATTCAATAGGAAATTTATATTACATCAATTCGAAGCTTGAGACTTCTTTATTCGCCTACAGTTATGCAAGACTATTTTTATAATCCTTATAATTTTCCTTTCCGGTTAATGTATATTTAATCTTTTTTCCTTACACAATTATCTTTTCTATTTAAAAACACATAAAATTTGGTTGGGTTATAGTATGAGAAGAAAAATTATCTATTATTCTCGTAGCTAAATTTAAATTTGCTATGTTCTGTAGAGGAAATAGCATAATAAAATTATATGATATAATTTTTTCACTAGGTTCTAGGATTTTATTATTTCGTATTCTTATGTAATCGAACCAAACAAAATATTTGTCCTAGTATTTGCCAATTTTTTTTTTAGAAAAACATTATGCCTGATTATTTAATTTTCAAATAAAAACTAAATTATTCAAGGACACAAATACATAAATACATAAATTACATAAATACCCTTTTTTTAATTTATATATAAAAAACCGTTTATCACGACCGACTGACTCCCATCTCAAACCCCTAGACCTAGAAGTCTGAAAATTTCACAGGATATTCTATCCATCACGTAGACGCTCACTAATGTGGGGTGTTTCGAAATTCAACCCTAAGGGAGTAAACTATAGGGGGTTGGTTTTTTGGAACATTGATTTTGCCATGGAATTTGCCCGTTAGAAAGCTGAGAAATCCCACCCGGTGGTTTTCGGGGTCGCTGATCTCGAATCTGGTATTAGAACTTAAAAATTCTAAATGGAAGGTCCTGTCTGAATAACGAATATATCCTTTTCCTAATTTTTCTTGAGAAAATTTACATTAGAGGGTTTTGAGGTCGTTTGGAATTTCAAAATTAGGAACGTAAGGTCCTATAAAGACAATGCAAACACCATATATACCATTTTCGACCAAGAAAAAAACCATTGGGGACTTTGAGATTGCGAATTTCGAACCTGCGGAAGGCCCTGTCAGGATGGTGCGAGTATCCTGTTTTCCATGTTTGCAAATAAATTAACATCAAAGGGTTTTTCTAAGTCGCTAATCCTGAATATGGCAATGAAATCGCAAAATTAGAAACAAAAGGTCGTGTGGTGATCACAAAAATATTCTTTCTTTCATATTTTCTCGAGGAAATTAAAAGGAAGGTTGTTGGATCGGAGATTTCAAACCTCAGGATATGTACTGTAAAAAAAATATTCTTTAATTCAAAACACAGTACTAACTTAAATTACAGATACGCTAAATATAAAGAAAATTAAAAAAAAAAGCAATCAAAATTTCATCGCCTCAGATCGATGGCGCCCCTGGTCTGTAGCCCAATTAGCCCTATGGTTAATTGGGCCTTGTGTTCAGTACAACACAAGGAAGGTTCTTTTATATATTTCCCCCGTGTTAACCTACCCCTTCAAACCCCTCCCTGCTTGGGATATCGAGTAAAATTCTTTGTATTGTGTTCAGTACAATATTTGGAAGATTCTTTTATATATTTCTCATCTGCGGACTTATCCCCTCAAACCCTTTGTAATTTTACCTATATTAAAAATTGAAACTAAAAACGTTCGAAATAAAAAAATTTTTTCTAAAAAAAATAAAACCGACTTTAAAAAAAAACTGAAAAGATAAAAAAGCACTAAAAAGAAAAAAATAATTTCAAACTATGTCCATTAATAGCGTATTTGAAATTTGGCTTTTTTGAAGTGGCGTTAAATTTGCGTTAAATTTTTTTTTTGAAGTGGCGTTAAAAAAACTAAAATAAATTACATACTTTCTAACCCTTAAGGCTAATCGTTTACATACTTTCTAACCCTTAAGGCTAACTAAGAACTAAGATCGACTCCAAAAATTTTGTTGTCAAACACATTAACTATAGACACGGCTCTTACAATAGAAATTTTACAACGATTTTATTTAGTGTAAATTTAACGCCACTTCAAAAAAGCCAAATTTCAAATACGCTATTAATGGACATAGTTTGAAATTATTTTTTTCTTTTTAGTGCTTTTTTATCTTTTCAGTTTTTTTTTAAAGTCGGTTTTATTTTTTTTAGAAAAAATTTTTTTATTTCGAACGTTTTTAGTTTCAATTTTTAATATAGGTAAAATTACAAAGGGTTTGAGGGGATAAGTCCGCAGATGAGAAATATATAAAAGAATCTTCCAAATATTGTACTGAACACAATACAAAGAATTTTACTCGATATCCCAAGCAGGGAGGGGTTTGAAGGGGTAGGTTAACACGGGGGAAATATATAAAAGAACCTTCCTTGTGTTGTACTGAACACAAGGCCCAATTAACCATAGGGCTAATTGGGCTACAGACCAGGGGCGCCATCGATCTGAGGCGATGAAATTTTGATTGCTTTTTTTTTAATTTTCTTTATATTTAGCGTATCTGTAATTTAAGTTAGTACTGTGTTTTGAATTAAAGAATATTTTAAAAAATGAAATTGCATGTTTACAATAAAACTATGTAAGGGTGCAAAATTTTATTTAGCCCAGGGCGCTCAAACTTGTTAATACGGCTCTGACTGAACACAACGTAAAAACATAACAAAAGCTATAATTGCCAATCTGGCAATTATTGAAAACCTGTATGGTGATATTGGTATCTTAATTTGAGCACTTGTACCAAAATTACACTTTGAAGTCGAACTTTCCAATCAGATTTTTTAAAATTTATTCCAATCGGATTTTGATGTATGGGAGTTTTATGTAGAATCATATTCTAAATAACTTTAATTCTTAGACTTTTTTGATAAGATGCACCGTTTTTGAGAAATTCGGAAAAAACGTTTTCGTTTGTATGGGGGGTACCCCCCCTAATGGTCCATTTTTGCCCATGAATGAACCAGGGTCCAACCAGGAACTTTCTCTACAACTTTCTCTTTGGGATGACCAAAATCGGTCCACCCAGTAAAAAGTTAAGCGTGAACATACATTAAAAAAAAAAAAAAAAAAATATTCAGGTGGAATTGAGAACCTTTTCCTTTTTGGAAGTCGGTTAATAACGTGAATCTACTTTTTTCACCGAAAAATCAGCAAAACGAAAATTTTGAGGTCGCCGAGCATGGCCGATCTTCCTGGTACTTTCCCCAGTAATGGAAACTTAAAATCTAAAAAAAGGTTAATGGTATTGTATTGTTAAATTATTTAACCAAATTTAATTATTTTAATCAATTATATTTTTATTAAGGATGAAAAATAACACCACCGTCATTATGAAAAAAATATCTAATATATACGACAGATAAAGAAAAATCTCACCCCCATTGCTTTAAAAATTCATACTCACCATCGTATTGTACTCTATTTCAGTTTTCTGTCGATCTGGACAATGCATTAATTCATTAAATTCATATTTTAGCTAATTGACAGGAACGGAAATCAGCGAAAAATGAACGTGAGCACATTGAATAGCCATAAAGCACTAATTAGAATCAGTATATCTGCCCTAAAATGATGTCGAATGTTGCATAATGCATTAATATGAATCGCACGAAAAATGGTTCATTCGCCCCGCCCCCCACTGTTTCAGTAGAAGGATTCAATGCCGAAGTATCGCGAATTAATATTCCAGTCAATTGACAAATTAGCGAATCCAGAATTTCGGCCGCGGAAATCAGGCATTTTCAGCAAAAAGGGAAAAAAAGCATTTTAAATGTGAAACCACCAGGGTCTCGACAGCATGATGGCTAGATACTGCAATTTGCAATTATGACAACGATTGCATAGCATTTTGTAATAATTCATAAATATTATTTGCTACAATCATGCGGAATTTTATCATGACCGATGGCAACGTCAGCAGGTTCGTTACTGTTTTTTATTTAAATCATTATTTTTTTCCTGTCACAAAACTTTTAATAGCAATCTGTTTTTCTCCAATAATAAAAAAAAATCTTTTTCTGAAAAAAAACGAGAATTTTTTTTATCATTCCCGGTATTAAATTTGAAGTCTAGTTAATTTGTAATAAAATTCTGTGGGGCAAATTCGAATACTGAAAATTTCTTCAAAAAATATGGTCTTTGGTCTAACTTGGTAACCGATTTTGACTGCACATCTTTTTGTCCAATGAACTCATGAGAACTAAATCAATAACTCGCATTATAGTAACCCCGCTTATAGCAATCTTGTTAACCTGAAAAAAACTTCTTCTAAAATGATGTTAAATCATAAAATATGACAGAAATATGATAGCATACTGTTGATTTTAAGTCAGTTTTAATTTTGATTTAATATACTGATCGATCATAAAATGATCATATAAATATGGACAGATGTTGTTATACTTCAGCATCACTTCTGTTGGACACTTGATTTATGATCACCATTAGCTCGTCGGTTATTTGAAATTTATATCATTCGAAGGTAGCTACATTTGTATGGAATATTTGTAATCGACCCACTCATAGTCATATTTGCTGGTTAATGTTGTCTATGAATGCAACAAGACTCCAAAATATCAATATTATTTGTTTATATTAGCAATTACTTGAATATCTGTCGGAAGTTTGCAAATTTTAAAAAAAATCCTTCTTTTTTTTTGCAGCATTTTATAAAACAATTAATTTAAAAACAAGCTTTTGTACTAGAAAAAAAATATAACCATTGTGATTAAGAAATAAAAGTATTTTTTTAAAAATTTTTCTTTTCTTTGTGAAACCCTGTTTTTTTAAAAAACCCCTTTTTTTAGTTTATCCTTTTTAGATAAAATACATATCTTTGTTGTTCCATTTTTTGTGTTTACTATTCACATGACATTTATAATTATTTTCCTAAGCACTTTCCTGCGAAAACTGCGATAACAAGGGCGTTCGATTTTAACCAAATAACGTCATGTGATCGCCAATTTTACTTAATAATTTATTATATTCAGAAAAAAATTCGATCTATTAATTTTGCCTAAAATCATTTAACACATTGACTGCCATGGCTATCATTTTTGATAGCCAGTGAATAAGGCACTAAGTTTTATGACAGGTCCCTGCTATCATTTTCGATAGCCAGGTCTACATTCTGCATATATACATTTTACATACATACATTCATACATAAATTCGACATATATTCTACAGGCCTACATATATTGGCACTTCTTTTAAAAATTTGCAAAATTGGTTCGGCAGTCAACGTGTTAAAGAGCACTCTTGACTCGATTAGATCATTATTATTATTTGCAATATAATTCTTACATAATTTTTCTTTACATCAAAATACTTTTGGAAAAAAAAGGATTTTACTTTTGAAAAAAAATCCAAAATTTATTATTACTCGAGCAACGCCGGGTACTTGCAAGCTAGTAAACCAATACTTTATACGTCGTGGATTTGTATAACAAAGTCATGTGCTGTTCACATTAGATTTTTTTTCTGAGTTCGAAACATGGATTTGTGACTATTTCCCCAACCCTTTTTGTTGAAAACCCCACCGGATGGCTGGATTGTACAATTTCGACAAAATGGCAATGGCCCACCATTTTGTTTTACTTGAGTTCGGAATACTGGTTTATAAATATTTACCCAACCTCATTTTGATATTTGGTATAACTAATTTATATAACATAGCGCTGACAGCCGACATTTTGTATTTTATGGATGCATATAACTAGGCTTACCAGACGACCCGTTATGGCCGCGAGATTGTTCCATTTTGACAGTGCAAACGAGCGTCCCGCCCCGCTCAGTTTGGTATTTTGATATTTACGAGACATAAAGGATAAAATTAGATACGATTAACATTAATTACATGGAAATAATTTTTTTAAGAAAAAATCCCTAATCTTTGATTTTTGTTTGTATAACTCCAGTTCCACCCACGTCCATTAATTTGCATGAAAGTGTTTTGCAAGAATATCGACTCGCCCCCCCCCCCCCTCCACCCAGGGAAGTTGAAAAAATGTCAATATCACGCTATAAAACCGATGCAAAAAATAAAAGGTGAGAGAAACGGTTATTAAACGGTTGGAAAGCAACGGCTAGGAATTCAAATGACTTCATTTTTAAATGAAAAAACCATAAATTCAATAAAAATATAACTTGCCCTAACCAATCCATCACGAATCTTATTTTCGTCCTGCAGAATATAAAATAAACAAAAAAAACTTCAACTTTTTCAAAAACAAAATCGTTTATCCAAATTTTATCCTTGCTTTTTAATTCTACAAATTATACTACTCTTACATGTCGAATAAATAACAGACAAAGATCATTCCGTTTTCAATTTCAAATGCAATTCGCTTGAGAAATTGCTTTGGAATCGTTGGGGCGTGGCAAAACTCATCGTTCGCCTCACTGCCTCCAACTCTGATGACTGTTGGGAAGACGAAGGAAGACATCGCTAATACAAACCTCATCGTCTTCGTTTCATTCACTGGGATTCACTGTTCAATTATCAAGAATCTGACCGAATCTCTGGCATAACTTTGTAGTATATCGAAATCCTCTTGTATTGTTCAAATATAGTGTTTGCAAAATCATCAAGACCTCTGCAATTTGGAAGCTTCCTGTTTGGTTCGGCATTTAATTCGAATTGACTATAGAAGAGATCAATCTTGGGAGGACTTGAGGATATTATAAAAAATGTTTGTCGAACAGCATTAGATAACACCATAACAAAAATATTCTCAGGCACTGAATGCTTTAGAACACTGCCATAGATAGCTCCATTCAAGAGGTTTTTTTTCGATTCCACACCATCGCAATTTAAACTTCCTTCAGAATTAAATGGGCAGAAATAATTGCGAACTAAAGGGCTGGGCGGGAAAATCATTAAAACGTTCCATCTTCCTTGTATTTTAGTTGTTACATGGCAAGTATATCATTACCTCAATTTCGCCAAGTGAATCTTATGTGTACAGCTTTATATACAGAAATGATTCCTGAACAGGCAATTTTATGGCAACATCACTGTAGATCCACCGTATATCGTATTAAGATCATTCGGTAAGCGTTTACTGACTTCCAGATCGACATGATCCAAGATTGTCGATGAGGGATTCACCTCACTAAAAACAAGGTAACTGCCATAATAGCGTCGAGTACAACAGATCACAGCACGATTTCGATTTTCTTAAAATAGAAAATGGTTTTTTCTTTTGCTAACAATAAGTCGCAATTCGCCGCTGCAGACTACTCAGATTCCATTTATATATATACATTGAGGGCTATTCTACTAAAATCTTCCGCTAAAGTTAAGTTCTTTCTTAACACTACTGGACGAGCATGATCACTTAAAGGTGTGGTATTACTTTCCATTTTGTTCCAATACTCTGATAGTGTTCGATCATATGTTTCGATCTGGTAATCTTTTTCCAACTCTTCACAATCAGCACCTGAAATTCTGCAAGGTAAGAAGACAAGGTTAATGTTATGTTTTGAAATTGTTGAAATTGCAGTACTTTACCTGATGAAGGTACAACTCGAGATGTTTCCGATCGTTCGCTGTTTAATGGTGCATCAACGCTTCAAGGCTTTCGTTTTGAACCAACATGCATTTAATATCATGAGCTGATACCCTCCGTCCATCTATTCTGGCGGCATCGATGCTTGAAATGGACTTCGTGTGCAAGAAAATTAGTTTTTACAGAACTAATCAACTCGACAAGGAAACAACTTGGCAATTCGTGAAGTAATTATTGTAATTACATATAAACGAATATGTGGTTAAAATATATCTAATGAAATTTACGGAAATATTTACCTTGGACAATAAAAGTCAATAGTAAAAGTGATAGAGTCACAAAATTTGAAAAATCCGGGACAAAAATTTAATTTTCGGTGGGGTAAGCCTAAATCCAGGGCTATCTCAGGGACGTGTAGTAACCCTATTTATTGGGAAAAATATCATTAAAATGGGCCGTTTTTATTTAAATGCTTTTAACCTCCTGTCCACCGATAAATATATTGTATATGGTAGATTAATGATGCTCACAGGGTTAATTCCTTATGATTAAAAAAACATTGAAAAAAAACTGAATGTACTGTATTTAGAAAAAAAAACAAACTAGTGGATTATGTATTGATTTAACTGTGGGAAATTTTTGCACCAATATTGGTTCACATCACAAATTTTTTCATGCACTACGTATAAAAAATTTAAAAAAAATTAACGGTCAGCAGAAAATCAGTTTGCTTCGAAAAAATTCATATTTTCGAGCCTACACTCTCCAAAAATCCGGGGACGAATTACCTCCGCCTCAAAACATAGCTAAAAGTAAGCACCTCGCAGTGATATCCAGAAAAAAATTAACACCGTAGCGCGGAGCTATTTTTACATAAATATAAATATTCATAAATATTCATTTTAACACCGTTTTGACCTCAATTTTGAATAAACTCCGGAGTCAAAAATTCACTCCAACTCCTTTTAGGAGTTATTTTCATTGTAAAGGGTGTTCACGTTTAGAAGAGGCTTACCAATTGGCTTCAACAGCCTATTGGGAAGGCAAATGGTTTACGATTCGAGAGGTCCTATGCTCGAGTCCCGGCAGAGACAGTCAATATTAACTTTGAAAACACGAATAAAACTCAAAACATCTCAAATGCTTGCAAAAAAGAGAATTTGCGAGGTTTTTTTTGGGCAATCTAATAAGTTGGTTTAACACCGAAAAATTGTTAAAAATTAACACCCATTAATTTTCTCCGATAGGTGATGGACTCCCTCAAACTCCCTTTCGGTGCGTAATCGACTCCATTTTTTCGAGAGTGTATAAAACGACTGAAGCCCAGCTGACGCCACGAAAATTAGAAAATTGTTTTGTGAGCGGTCCTATAAAAACGCACTATGTTCCACTTTTGACGCGACTTAGCACACGACGCTTTCACTGTAATTTCACCTTTATTCAAGAAATATAAAAAACTAATAGTTTTTTCTCAAAATCACTTTATAGTAGAAGTTTTAAATTAAATCACAACTTTGACCATATTTGTGACTTTCCGAAATTTTGACTCAACGCATAGAATACGAAAAAGTCACAAGTTGTGATTTACATCTTGTGTCCGAGTTGTGTATAGTGACCGGTAACTGATAGTGGCCAGAATAGCGCTATAAATGTTTTTTTAATAATACAAAAATCGCAAAAATATGCAACAGGTTTCTATATTTCAAAGAAAGAAATTGCATATTTTTGTATGTTTTTGCGATTTTCCTGCACAAAACACGTCAATTTGTACATTTTTCAGCATTTTTATGTTGCATATAATCCGGTCTCTAATCATCAATAATGTCAAAAACAAAATAAAATTTATAAAAACATATTCAGAATTACAAATTTAATTTTTATTGCGTGGCTACAAGTAGGTAAAAATTTATAAGAACAAATTTTATTCTTTGTCAGATTTTCACATTTCTTATTGGGGAGAAAAAATAAAATGCCAAGAAAGAAAAACTAATGTCCTCATGAATAATTTTGCGTGAATTTCGCTTTTTAAAAAACCGCTTCACGTTTGCACTTTTGAACTAAAAGATACATTCGTTCTGTAGCAATTTCTAAAAGCGAAAAACGCAACAAACGTTCGGCTTTCAGTGGTTCATACGTGAACAACATTTGAAATCTAAGAGGGAAATTTTCTGAAAATTGAAATATTTATGCACGCACGCATATATGGGTATATATAGACTTGGCGGGTATATATGGTATAGTTGGATTTATCTAGGCTCAGTTCGTTTTCGTTCGTTTCTCGAATTTGTATTAAGGTAGGCAGATATAGGCGGCACCTACCTTTAGCTATGATTAGGAATAGTGTTCTCCGGTAGATATGTTGCTCTGAATGTTCTTCGTGTACTCAATAACCCTGTCTTAGTAAAAATATTCGTTAGTTAGATATATAAAGGTAGCATTGCACGAATCGCACAGCGCAGTAAGTCAAGCAACCGACGTCCTGAAACTTTAAATCCAACCGCCACAAAATATGTGAGAGCGCCAAAACGTGACGCAAATAACAACCTGAAAGAACCTACACCAAGCGTAGCCTAAAGAAGAATTTTCCACCTCTCAGCTCTACCCCCTCAGCTTTCAAAATGCTACCTTGGCCCAGCCTAGTGATCATTTTGCTCTTTTCTGGTAGAATAAATGAAATCCTCGTGGCCCTCACCCTTGCTTAATAATAGTAGTGGCAATGCTATATTTTCCTTTATATAGCCGAAGTGTTTCTGTGCATTTTTCCAAGAGAAAATTCCCTTCTGCAGGAGTTGCCGTTACGTAAGCTCGAATTTTCCACGTAATCTATTTGAGCCATTACAAGCGGCGCATACATGAGCGGAACTTTTTCCCTTCATACATCGCTCAAGCATAGAATGAATTCGAGCAGCTCAACATACCAAAATAAAACAAAGTGAGCATACATACTCCACCATTTGCCACAAACTGTGACGAAAATCTAGGAAAATTCTTCCTCTCGAATGGATGCGGAGCAAAGAATCCCCATCATCAGAACCCAGTGCGGCATGTGAAACAAATCCAAGGCGAATAGGGAAAAGCTCGGAAAAGGGATTTTCGGGTGGCAAAACTCTTTCGTGCGTGTGATCTGAATGAAATGAAGACTCGGAGAAAATTACTTTTCCACATCAGGATAAAATGGTATGCTATTCCCTAACTCACACTCAAAGAATTTTCAAGTCCTGCTCCCCTTTTTGGGGGGAGTTGGGCTCCTTTAGAAAAGTACGATATCAGAAGCCCTTAATAAAATTCTGCATTATATCTACAGTAAATGCTAGCATATCCGTATATTCGTTGGCCAAAGAGATCGCTTTTGTGTGTGGTTTATGATCCACACTCCAAGACGAAAATCTATGAAAATTTGTGAACGGGAAAATTATTTCGTTCCTGCGTAACTGAGTGCAGATATGATGAAGTACTGAGGTTAATGGGAAACGTAAACGCCATTTGCTCAAATTACAGCCGCACTCCACCAAAAACGATGAAAACCAACCGTAAGGGAAAAATTGGAAGACCCTAACAGAAATTCGCTGCGGGGATTACTTGTCGTGACTTCATTTGAATTACTTTTCTGTACTTAACTACTTTTATCGTAGATCATATGGGACTTTTTAAAGTGATGGATATAAATATTGTTACACGGAATTTAAAAATAATTTCACAAAAAGATGTCACGAGATTTACGAGAAAAAACTATAATTTGGGATATAAACTCATCTAGCATGTCTTTAAATTTAGCCACGAAAAGTTCAATTTTTTTTAATTACTGGATAAACCAAAAATTCTTTCAAAATTATAGAAATAGGTACCTATAATTTCAAATAGAGTATTTCAGGGAACCAAGACCAAACCAAAAAAAAATTTTAAATTTTAGTGAACCGAAACCAGAACCAAATTTTTAAAATTTGTGAAATCAACCCCAAAAACTAGAAACCCAATTCACTCTTAAACCAGAACCGAAGATCGTTCAGAAAACTTTTAGTTTACCCCTCAGCCCGTAACGCAATTATTGACTTTTTATACTCTATATGATATATAATATAGGAGTATATTAGATTTAATAATTTGTAACGCATCGAACCAATCATCGGACACAAAAACGAACTACACCAGGGTGTTAGGGATGACAAAAAATTTTAATTTCCCCATGTCCGTCCGTCTGCCTGATCGACAGTAAATTTTTCACCACATTTTTCCTATTGGAATATATATTTAACAGATGACTATTTTATTTTTTGTGAAAAACTATGAATTTCCTTTCGAAAATCTGGTGTTGGAAATTCAATTATCGACATGGAAAGTTTTCAATAAAAAATTTTTAAGTTAATTCTCGGTATGTTTAATGCTAAAAAACTTATGCAAAAAATATCATCCCCCCCAACGACGGGTATGCAAGCTAGTTTCTAAATAATTCTTGCGCAATCTCAAGTAATCTCACTAGATAAATATTCTTAAAAGCAACCAGTTGATGAATTAGATATTTTTTATCACGCCATTTATTCAATTATTCGCTAATTACTACAGTAATAAGCGTAAATGTGAAATTTGTTCAGGACCTAGCATCTTAATGAAGTTTTCGTTGCTGTGTTTTAAGATTTCCATTAAAATTACAACCAATATCCATAATTTATGCCACACAAGAAGATAATTAACAGATTCTCACATGAAATTTACCTCAGTACCCTTTCCTCATTTCTCATCCCTGAAAACCATATTACTTTATTTGTTTCCTTTTTGAACTCCAATGATATGTAGTTTACCTCTTGGAAATAAATAAAAGTAGTTGTATGTGCATGACAGTTACCAATTATCGTCGATCCGAAGCTTACCTGAGTAAATAGGTGACCAAGAGTAATTAACGTTCAGTAAATTAAAATCTAAATAGTAAGACCTCCACCTCATTTGTGCCTCCACTCTCTCAGTCATAATGTAATAAACTGTTTTCATATTTTCACCTTATACTTGACAACTGTCTGAATTGCTGGCGAAACCCAAACCAAACCAACCTCACTTACTTCCATTACCAATGAACCTAAAGCGATATTAGCAAAAACAACAGAATAAAAATCACCCACAAAAAAAGAAGTATTCGCGCAATTAAAATTCTTCACGCCGAATAAATAAGTCGAGGCCATAATTCATTTTTGCACGGGGGCCTCTCCATTTATACGGCTCGAACGTATGGCGTGAAACGTTCGGGTTCGGTCCCTTGGGAGCCTCACTTTTTCCCTCATTTAATGGGGAACAACACTAAACCAAGTGACTTGAAGACACCACACTATGTTTGTCTCCTTATGGTTATGTATCTATTTCTGCTCTGATTCCTTCGTCCCGCCCTTCTTTTTGTTCACACTTTTTACTATCAACTTCGGTCGGTGGAAGCAATTTAATGCCTTCATGATCATTGACTTTTATATACCTAGGAGTCTCGCTTGGACTTCCAATTAGTGCCCAGAATCTGGACTCCTCAGTTCATAAATTATGTTAACAATAACAACTTGCGTGTGCTCCAGTTTGAAGCCAATATGGCTGCCAGATGATACAGGTGTCTACTGCGAACAATTTCGGTAGCCACCTTACTTCGATTGGCGCAAAATCTCTATCCACCAAGTCAGGATCTTATAAATTGCTAATAAAATTCTAGGAAGTATCCTATCGATCTTCTCCAAATCTCGAGCCATGCGAGAAACGTGACAAGTATCGAAGAAACACCAAGTGCCGTGGTTTTCTTGCTTGCTTAACCTGGTTAATGTGTCATCGATCGAAGTACGACAACATGAGTACCTTAAAGGACAAGCCCAAATCGATTCCCTTCTCGTGCGACTATCAAAAAAGGGTTATTTGAGCTTCAGGTGCATGATCAAAGTCAAAAATAAATTTTATTTTGTTGAGAGGTGCTGATATGATCGTGCCAAAAGGTGTTTCTTCTTCTGATCACCAATTCGTGATCACAAATGCTCGCTCTTTGGTGCCGCTCGATCACATCGTGCTTTATAGTCAGGTATTGGGACAGGTTCATAGGTAGATATACGGTTTGAATTAAAGTAAACGAGGTGAACTCATCTCAAAAGCAAATGTCCGGTATTCGCATTGACGTTGTCTAAATAGGGAGAAGGATCTGAGGCCGGGGAAATACAACAGAAACATGAGCAGATGATACTTTTTAAAATGATCGTGCAGATTAGGTTTTTTTTCGAGCGGAGAAACAGGTATTTTGTGAAATTTAATATAAATTCCAGGGAAAAAATAACCGTGCAAAATCGTAAGCATAATGCATTAATTTCAAGATGACACCTACACGCGAAATTTTGGTAACGGAAAAAATTTCATGAAGTACAATCAGATCAAGATTTTTATAATTATCTGCTGTGATTTATGATTTATGTAATTTTAACCGACCAGTGTACATAATTCGAAAGTACAGATTTAAAAAAACGTAAGCACTAAAACTAAGGCGCAGTGCACACGATGCTACTCAAAACAAACTGGTGACTGACCCAAATTGCTACGCAGTATGCGATGAGTCCAAAGTTGTGCAATTTAATGGGCCACTGCAGACGGCGCTACTGATCACTAACCGGTCACTAACGCGTTGGTGATCAGACTCGACCTGGCAACTCGAAAGTGTTTTAATTCGCCTAGTTTCTCGACGAATTAAATACATCAACGGTGTTTTCTAATGGTTATTAAGGTTTATACCCGTATGGTGAAACCAAAGTTTGTGACGCCCAGATCCCGTCATCACACACAAAAATTAATTACACCAGTGTGTTTAGAATGATGAAAAAAGTTGAATTTTGCATGTCCGTCCGTCTGTCTGTCCGTCTGTCTGTCCGTCTGTCCGTCTGTCTGTCTGTCTGTCTGTCTGTGGCGCGGATTGCGGGCGCACGGATTGAGCTAGAGACTTGAAATTTTGCGCAGGTCCGTATTTCGTAAAATGCGAGGCTAAGTTCGTTAATGGGCAAAAATGGACCATTAGGGGGGGTACCCCCCATATGAACGAAAACGATTTTTGCGAATATCTCAAAAACATCAAAAAAGTCCAAGAACAAAAGTTATTTAGGATATGATTCTACATAAAACTCCCATACATCAAAATCCGATTGGAATAAATTTAAAAAAATCTTATTGGAAAGTTTGACTTCAAAGTGGAATTTTGGTATAACTGTTCGAATTTTGATACGAATATCACCATACGGGTCTCCAATGATTGCCAGATTGGCAATTATAGCTTTTGTTATGTTTATATATTAGTATGATTAGTATGATGATGGACATTTTCTCAGAATCAGTTTTGTGTAAATAATAAGATAAAGTTATTTAGTCCACAAATTCTGATTTAATCGAAGCCATCCAAAATAACATACACGCTTAGATCAAGAACGAAGCCATGCAATCACATCACAACTCGTCAAATTACCAATTTTATTCCTGATGGACGAATAGTATCCTTAACTCCAGTTCCATTGCCATCCACTTAATCACATCACATAGAGCCATATTAAATACAAAATCTCCGGAGAAAATAAATGTTACTAAACACAATGAATCCGATTTCCTTCCAAATTGCCTGTACACGATATCAACATACAGACTGTAGCTGTGTATAATTCCTCATTTCGAATCTAAATAAATAATAAACTAGCGCAATTTCTTCCCTTAATTTACTTGAAAATCAATTAAGCTAATGGCGACGGAAGACATTATCCCATTTAGATGGCAAATTCCATTTTTCCTTCAAGACATTTAATTGTTTCATTTCGCTTGGACTTCCTCCAATCTATCCATTAAAATGTGAAATTTTAAAATAGAATTACATTAAATTACTTCCTACACACTTTGACACGATGAATTTTGACTTCCGAATTTAATCATTTATTTGTCGTTGAAAAAAATGTCCGATTCCAAAACTTTAAAGTAACGAATTTCCAAGCGACCTAGCTTTGACAAAAAGTGACAGTTTCTTTAAAATATAAAGGTAGAAAAATATATAGGTAAAAAAAATATTTTACGTAGATTTTGAAAACGTACTACCTACCTCTTGCAAAAGGTCTCATTTGTTTTTGAGCAATAAATATGAAATTTGACCTAGGAACGTTTCTTAAAAAAATGGATGTTGAGTTCATTGATAAACAAAATTGGTCCATCCCTTTCAGCATCCCCCGTACAAATGAAAATGATTCTTTTTTGAAAATAGTACATAAGATCTGAAAACTATAAATTTAAGCAGTGTTAAGAATATAATTTTACATAACTCTTCCTAACATCAGAATTCAATTGGACCACTCCTATCCTTGCCCCCATACAAATGAAGAAATTTTTTGGCTATTTTCTCGAAAACGGTGCACCATATCGAAAAAATCATTAACACATAAACTGTTTAGAATACGGTTCTTTATAACTCTCCCATAAATCAAAACTCAATTGAAACGGTATTTTTTTCCTTTTCCTATAGTCATAGAAAAAAAATTAAGACAAAACCAGTAAATTTTATATTTTTCTTAAGACTACTGGTATTAAGGTGATTTTTGTACTCTATATTATATATCATATAGGAGCATATAAATTTTACTATACCATTTGTAATGCATCAGGCACAAAAATAAACTACACCAGGGTGTTAGGGGCGACAAAAGATTTTGATTTCCGCATGTCCGTCCGTCAGACTATCCGTCTATCTGTTCTTGAACACCATAACTCTCGAAAGGATTGATCTAGAGACTTGAAATTTTGTACAGTTGCATTTATTGAATGGCTAAGTCAAGTTCTGAGAAAATTTGACCATTCCTTTCCCCTTTCCCCCACATAAATGAATCAATTTTTGCAATTTTGTCGAAAACGGTGAGTCATATTGAAAAATTTATAAAGGTACAATGTATTTAGAATAGGATTTTACATAACTCATTTATACATCAAAATCCAATCGCACCACTGCTGCCCACCTCTCTCTCCCATATAAATGGAATACTTTTTTCCTGCTTTCTCGATAACTCTGCATAGTATCAAAAAATTTATTAAGATGAAATGAGAGTAGAATATAATTTTACATAAACGTTCCATACATCAAAATCCAATCGGACCACTCGTTTCCCCCCTCTCCTATATAAATGGATTTTTTTAAATAAAAATTTTGTCTATCATATAGAGTATTTGACGATTGGGACCTGGCAATTGTAGCTTTTCTTATGTTTTGTGTTCAAATTTACTCCTTTCGTCAGACATAATTTTTGGCTAATTATTTCTACTTTACTTTTTTGTGCACACTGAGCTTGTCCGGAAACAAAATCGGAAAACACATAATGTTTGAAAAATGATTAAAATTAAAAGATTTAAACGTTCAAGCGAGATTATTCCAATACCTGCAATGTTTAAACAATTCCGTCTTAGGAAGGATTTGTTAAATTTTCTTTAAAAAACATAGCAAATCCTTACGCCAAACAGGAAATTTTCTAATCGCCAGCATCGGTGTGCGCTTATAGCTGTGAAAAGAAACAAAGGAATCTTAAGACCCAAGAATTCTAACCAAAATGAAATTGAAGCCATAGCATAATAATGTTGTACTTAGGTAGCTAGTAGTATAGCATTTGGCGCTGGTTGGTGGCCGCTACACGAAGATGGTTTTTAGTCAAGTTTCAGTTTTCAGGTTGAGGTTCGGTTTTCCAGGGTGCGAGAAGTGGAAATGAACACAAAAAAACACACCCTCGATGTGATCTTATTTTAGATAGCTGAGTCAAAATGATAAATGACTCTGCCTGAAGGGAATGTGAAATTAAAGTGCAAAAAGACTCGTTTTAATTTAAAGCGTTCCCGTGTCGCCTTTTTTACCCTACTGGCTCCCCTCTTCGCTCCGTTGTGGCCATGCTGCTTCTGCCCAGCCCAACTAAGCCCATTCCACTTTTCATCCCTTCTTCATTGTCGCAAAGTTCTGTGATGTGTTCTGCCCTTCATCGCATCATTCCATGTAGGAGAATGGCTCACTTTTAGCCCTTCACCTTCAGCCTGATTCGTTTTCTGCTCATTTATGTTCAGCTGATGATACTTTCTATTGTATACATATAGTTTCGCAATTCAATAGACGTGATGGATAAACAGATAGATAGATAAATTGTAGATGTACTGGGCGAAGGAAACCGAATCCTGTAATTGAAGCGCCAGGACTTTCGCCAGTAGAGCGAAGCAGTTAGAATAGGATTGTCTTTCCATCCAACCCGATTGAGCTGCCTTGGGTTTGCTTTGCTGGGCTTCACATCCTGACTGACTGCTGCCGGTTTTGCCTGCCTCAATGGTTAAATTTATCCTAAACCCCCGAGTCAAGAAACCATTCCTCCAGCTTAACGTCATGTTCCTGTATCCTGTTTCACCCAGCCCTACCCTATCTACAAACTGGCCCACTGATGGCGCTCTTCTTTTCTGTTGTTTTATTATAACGGCGAAGAGATCTGATCCTACTTTTCTGTTTAGAATGCTTCTGGTATCGGATCCACTGTTTTTATTTTTCCATTTCACGACTAGATAAGAACTTGTCATTAATTATTCCTGGAGCAGATAAAACTGAAATTTTTGTTTGACTTTTTCATTCCGTTGTTGTTTTTTTTTTTTTTTTTTGTTTTTCGTTGTTCATGGTAGTTGCTACTGATTCTGCTATTATTTTCTTACTCCAGATTCACATCTTCTTTTTGTTTCCGTCTTCTCTATAGCGGCTTATCCATACCTTGGTTGGTCTCTTAAATACGGGGATATTTGAAAGCATTGTTACCGCAACACATAATTATGCTTTTTTTCTTAAGATAAGCCAAATATCCGGATCACACATATGTGTAAATTTACATTGAAAAAATTATGTGTGTTAATGTGGCAATACCGAAATTACGATGCATGTATGAAGCATAAAAAGCATAAATTCTCTGCATGTAAAACTAACGATTAACACTGTCGATTGGCGGCCGGCTGTTGTTGTTTTAGTGTTTTTGCCCCGGAAGCAGACAACGAAGAATTGCTAGTCAAGGTGACAAGCCTTAGGGACACAAGGTATCCAGGACAATAGAAATTACTGCCTCTAGAACAAATTTGAATTTCCAGGCCATTTTTTAGTGATAAAGAAACTATAACACTAGAGTGCATAATTCCGGGACAAAAGTTTAATTTCCAGGATTCGGGACTGTCCCAGCCATTCCGGGCTGTCCATGTCATTTTTAATTCAATTTTTTTCACAATAATCCAAAAAATTGACGTTGCACTGAAAAACATAACCCTTTTATAGGCTTTTTTCGTAATTTTTTACACTTTTTCTCAAATTAACCTAAAAGAATTATTCATTTTTTCATATATTAATACTTTATGTTTTTTAATTGCCAACAAAACGAATATCCATTTGGAATTTATATGTTGTCTTAATTTTTTTCTCCAAAGTTCAGTTCAGTTTTTTATCATTTTCTATTAACTTTGCTTTGGGTTATGTGTATTTTAAATCTTCTAACCTTATTTTGTCCCACTTCCACGTATCCGATTGACTTGAAATTTGGTACACATATCGTCGGTGATAGTACAATACCGCGTATGAGCAGTTTGTAAATACCGCGTATCTACAAAAGTAGCAATTTTGAGATTTCGGGCCTAAATGTTCGAAGTGATGAATTGCTTACTTTAGGAGTCATGCCATCTGAATTATTCAATAGCTAACCGCTATTTGGCTAACGAAACAATACTGCGTATCTGTAATTGTTGTGAAGTTGGCGGCAAATCCAAACTTTTTCTCCCCCCTGTAAAATATTCAAAATGTAGATACGCGGTATTTACAAACTGCTCATACGACGATACACCTTCCGGGCGGAATTTCATTATTCTGGTGTCAAAATTTCAAAATTCGAACCGTAAGATGCTGTAAGTATAACGACGTGATCGTTTTTCGGACAACTTAATTGTCGCAAAATTTCAATTTGTAATTATTTTCACAAGCAAATTCCTAATTAAATGTAGAAATTCCTGGTGATTATCATAAAGGAATTCCATACAGCAAAAATTTATAAGCAAGAAATAGTGTTTATGTTTCCTACTTGATTTTTCTAGCATTATAATTCACACTAGTAGAATTTCTACTAGTAATAGTAGAATTTCTTCTACTTAAGTATGGGGGAGGAGAAAAGGAATGGTCCGATGGTTGCTATTTATGAGAAACGCAACTGTATAAAATTTTATGTCTCTATCTTAATCCTTTCGAAAATTATGGTGTTCATGAATAAACGGATAGACGGACATACGGTAGTTTATTTGTGTGTCCGACGATTGGTTCAATGCGTTACAAATGGTGTACTAACAGCCTAAAGCTAGCATCAGACGAGCACACAAAACCTTAACAGGTGTGATGACTGACGTAATTTTGACGTCACAAAATTGTAACACCAGTTAACACCGTCTGATAACTTAAATTGTGACAGAATTTTTGTTTACACACCGTGTTATAACCTGTGTTACGACTGTTTCGTCCCGCCGGAAGATCCTAACCTAAAAATAAACAAAGATAGAAGGATTAAATAAAACAACATCAAAACCTACGAAAACAAATAGACTTACCAGAATAAAGGATCATCACTCCACGCATCTGGAAAAATCAAAAGGATTATCACAAAATAATGTAAAAACGTTACCTTTAAATCCGCGATCAACATCGTTTTTATCACATTATAAACAAACATCAAATGTCAAAATCAAACCCTGCCAACCAAAAACGAACATTTGTGAGGTTTGATCCATGGCAGAATATTCGAGAAAATAAACGACTTCCGCTAAAGTGCCTATAAAAACCGAGCGAGACCAGAATTCATCCAGACGTGGACGAGTTCGGAACTACCAGCCTTGACTGGTCAACCGCTGTTATTGCAGCCAACCTACCAGCTTTGTCTGGTCAACCCACCAGCTTTGTCTGGTCAACCCACCAGTTTTGTCTGGTCAATCCACCAGCTTTGTCTGGTCAATCCACCAGTTTTATCTGGTCAATCCACCAGCCGTGTCTGGTCAACCTACCAGCTTTGCCTGGTCAACCGCTGTTTTCGCAGCCAACCAACCAGCTTTGTCTGGTCAACCCACCAGCTTTGCCTGGTCAATCGCTGTTTTCGCAGCCAACCAACCAGCTTTGTCTGGTCAACCAACCAGCCTTGTCTGGTCAAACAATTTACCATCAACGCAGCATCATCAAACTAGAGAGCATCACCACGCTTGGAATCATCATCACATTGGAACCACATTGAAATTTATCAGATTGAATTAATTAGAATTATCATATGAATTGAATTACTTAAAAACAGCTTAGTTTAAAGCACATTTACGACTTTCAGAATTGATTTGATTATAGATTTATATTATAAATTAAAAATATAAAGTTAATATATTATTTAATTAAACTTGCTAGTTTTTTATTTGTTTTCTATTCGATTATCAGTTTACCACACCCGTGCGTAAACAACGACAATTTTTTTGACGTGTGTTAAACGAATTTTGCCTCCGTCTGATAACCCTGTGTAAAACGTGGTATGTGTTTTGACATTTTTCGGTCTGTGTTAAGACTGTGGGAAAATGTCCCAATGTGTAAACTGGCATGAATTCGTGCCATTTCACACGCACTGTGTTATAGCGAATATCTCAAAAACGGTGCATCTTATCAAAAAAGTGCAAGAACAAAAGTTGTTTAGAATACGATTCTACATAAAACTCCCATACATCAAAATCCAATTCGGAGAATTTTTAAAAAATCTTATTGAAAAGTTTGACTTCAAAGTGGAATTTTGATACAACTGTTCGCTGTTCGATTAAACTTCAAATAATGCCATATCACCAAACGGGTTTTCAATTATAGCTTTTGTTATGTTTCTATCTGCGACTTCACCAATTGTTAGCAAATTATCGAATTGACCGACCGACATCCGTAAGAAATTCCGATACAATTCAGGTTCTTCAGAGCGCAATTCCACCATCAATTTGGCAAAAAAACCCTCCTTCTCGCGACGCGACACCCAATCCTTTGTCCAACAACTGCGCTTTCGACCCATTGACTCGTCGTCACTGCTTTCCACAATATAGGCTGCCAAAATCGCCATATCCATCATCTCCTCATATTTCCTTTTTGACATTTTAATTTTATTTTATTTTTCTTCAAAAATTGAAAATACCGCACAATTGCTTGTCAAAATTGCTTGAGAAAAATACACAAAATGTCAGAGAGCTATCACACCGTCTGATAGCAAATCAGTGTGTCAGACGATTTCGACTGCTGTCACACGTCTTCCATCATCACACCTTTTGAGACGTTTCACTCCGTCTGATAACTACTCAATCTGCGTAACACAGTGTGTAATTGTGTGACAAAATTTCGTGGGAAGACTAGCGACATTAACACGTTTTGGGACAAAAATCCGATTGTGTGGAAAAAAATTTCACACCGTCTGATAACAACACATTTCAAGTGTAAGGACGTGTCGTGTCAGATGTGTTTGAAATGTGTTTTGAGTTTTTTTCGTGACGTCAGTCATCACACGTGTTAAGGTTTTGTGTGCTCGTCTGATGCTAGCTTTATTCTAGCTACGGTCACTAGTCACAACTCGGTCACAAGAGCCTCAAATTCTATGGACTTGTGACTTGTGACTTAAGTATCACAACGCCAGAATACGGCTGTAAATCTAATATATTCTCATGTGATTCTCACGTACAATTACGAAAAATTTAATTAGATTACTTTATGTTATCAAGCAATCATCGTTAAAGTGATATCGCCTTAATGACAACACGAGAGAAAGTAATTTACCATAAAAAAATCATTACATTATTAAGTACGCCAAGTCACTTCTAAGCAAAATAAAATAAACTAAAATATTAGCTAGAAATCTTGTTGCCTGTCGAGTGGCAACTTGTCGCTGTCCAAACAACTCAATTTCACTCGCACCAGGGTGCATCACAAGTAGAATCAAGTCTTCAACGCAAACTCATCAACATCAGCACCAGTATTACTATCAAATGCATCAGTGTCATCGCCATTGAATTTTAATCAACATGAAAAAAGGTGGCTGAGAATACATCAAGCAATAAATCTTATTACCTTTAGTGAAATCACTATCAGCTTTCCCCCCTTTCAGTTGCATACGTTCGTTTAAGGTTTTACCAGTACATCCTCTGAAAAATGAAAAAAATATCCTTGTTCGCACATTCAACAAAGGAGTAATGGCACCCAAAAGAGTTAAATGCACTCCAAATGTGGACAACAGCGACATCTTGTCGACTTAGCCGCCTAACCGGACAGCATCAAAATGACTCTCGCCAATCACACCGCAGGTAGTAAAAAGTTCAAAAATTAATTAACGAAAAACAGGTAGGCAGCTATAATTATGTACTCGATTTTGTTGCATTCATCGGTCTAAAGATGTTGATATCCATCCTAAAAGGACAAAGACGACGCGACGCGATGCGACAGAACGTAGCTGCAGGATCCAAAGATAGGTGAATCCAGGTATCCAACCAAGATACCTTCGAACGACAATTATATGACTCGGGTCCAAAAAGATAAATTAACTCCAGTTAACAGAATTAACTTAAATGAAGAAAACTGTTGACTGAGCCGAAGTTGGCAGAGGCGTCTTATTGTTGCCCAGCGATTTGTTTTGCACGACAAGAACGCCGGGTGGATCATCATGAATATCGGGATACCTGCTTTGGTTCATTGATTTAAATCCAATTCAACCACCTCTCAATGCGAATCAATGCTGGTGAAACTCTAGTTGAAGCAACGGCTACAACGAGATAATTAGATTCCATATTGGATTATAACTGACATTAATATATTTGTTTGACGTTAATGATCTTCTGGTATTTATCTCGTTTTGGAGCCGCGCACAACTCATCGATTCCCATTTACAGATGAATATCGCCGTCTAAAGATGCTTTATCATTGCTAATGAAAAAAAAAGCAAAACCAGAACTAAACCAAGAAATTAATGAAAAAAAAATTACCTGAAGAGATGCAAACGGTTACACTGTGTATTTAATTGTAGTTATATGTATCCCTGGAACGTAAAAGATATTCACTCATTTCCCTTCTACCCTGGCAACCCGCTGGCGGCATACCTACGAATTTTACGTTCCATAGTATAACATTTTAGATTTGTTTCATACTTACTATTTAATATGGATTTTCGTTTTGTATTACTAAAATAGGAATCGAATACTCATGTTTAGTAGGTATCGAATAAAATTAATTTCTGATACAGTTTTACTTTATCCATAGTTAAATTTCATCTTATGCATACTAAGCAGATATATGAGTTGCATGTTCTTAAGATGCTCCTTCCTTGGGTACCGGAAAATGATTATAGTTAGAAAATAGGAAATCAACCATTATAGATCGTATGTAGATTTTACGTCGTTTTTGGTGTTATTTCTTTTAATTATACGTGTGCGAGTTCGTTATAACATTTTTTTTTGTAAGTATATTACATTTTTTTGTATAGAGGTGGATTTTAAGTACTTAGATTTTAGCTACAGGCATCCCTCGATTTAAGACGCCTCGATATATGTGTATCGTTATATGACGCTCAATTTTTTATTTACGACCTCGATATCCGAAGACAAAAATTCGACATACAATGAGAAATTTTGAGAAAAGAAATGTTTTTTTTTTTGAAATTTTGAACTTTATATATTTTAAATTGTGATACATAATCTAAATTGTGCTATTATTCAAAATTTACAGCTATTCCTGCAACGTAAATATATAAAAAATGATCAAAAAAATACAAAAAACCTGGGCAGCAATCATGTATTCCGACGCGTCTCTGTCTTTCGACTTCGACGCAGCTTTTAACTCTTGACTTCGCCATATCATCAGCTTCAAATTTCCTGGAGTGACAGTCAGAATCACGTTTCGATTCATATAGTGACGATTCCGCGAAATTTCCAGCTGCAGATATGGCGAAGTCAAGAGTTAAAAGCTGCGTCGAAGTCGAAAGACAGAGGCGCGTCGGAATACATAATTGGTGCCCTGATATACGATGTTTCGCGATTTTTCAAAATTATGGCATTCAATTATTCATTTTTTCGAAAAATCCAAACATAGATCGAAAAGATTAGAAAAAAAATTTCGATATTAGGGGCATCAATCTTGTATTGCGACGCGTCTGCGTCTTTCGTTCGACGCGAAGAAATCGACGCGACTCAATATTGCAATCGTATATCTCGACTCAATGTGTGTCGAAAGAAAACATTTAGGATAATTTAGAGAACATTTGGTTTGATTATCAAAATAGTTCAGTTTGTGTATGGCATAAAGCAGACATTCCATTATTTGATTTTGATTGTCAACATATCTGGCATTGCTAGGTCAAAATGTTCACGAACTGTCAAAATGATAAGTGCAATTGAAATTTATATCCTCGGTTTGGATAATTCGAATCAAGAAAAAACTATTAATTTACGCCTAATTAGAAGGACACTGAAATCACTGAAAGCATTTAAATCATCGGTAAAAGTTTCCCATAACTTCGTTTTCTTGGTTTTCCACATCGCATTTTTTTCGAGTGAACCTGTGGCAAGTGACGGATTTTCGCAAATGAATTTGACAAGAGCCGCCAACTGATGCTTGTTTGTCTTTTCCCTATAATTTAGTTGTCATAATAAAATGTAATGTATATTTAATTTGGTGTTATTTACTTTGGTTTTGGCATTGTTTTAAACCACTTCTTACGAAATTATTTGCAACGAAGTAAACGCCAAAGTCTTTATCGACGCTAGTCAAGGCGTCGTAAGGTTTATGTCGAAGTTTGTTCGACGCGTCGAGCTACATGATCGACTTTTGTGTTGTGAGACGCGTTTATGCAGACGCGTCGCAATACAAGATTGATGCCCGGGTTTTTCGAAAAGACGAATATTTGAATGCCCTAATAATGAATGTCTTGACGAAACGTCGTATACCGAGGTTTTGTATTTTTTCTATTTATATCATTTTTCATGTATCTACGTTGCAGGAATTTTGACGAACAATTGTCAAAGCTCTAGAATAAGGTCGCTTTGAAAAGAAATTGCAAAGCAGAAACAAAATAGATGTCTATTTAAAAACAACAGAAAAGCTACAATTTCCAGGGGGCAATCGTAGAATACTAGATATGAAGGCAAACAAAATGTTTACGAAAAAAAATATATTCGTATGGAAGAGAGAGAAAGGAGTGGTGCGATTGGATTTTGGTGTATGTAACGGTTATGTAAAATTATACTCTAAGCACATTTTACCGTATGGGGGAGGAAGGAAGAAATGGTCCGATTTTGCCCATTCAAGAACTTAAGCTTGCTACTTACTAGAAACGCAACTGTACAAAATTTCAAGCCTCTAGACTCCTTTCGACGGGTAGACGGATAAACAGACAGACAGAAAAAACGTCTCTTAACCCTTAATTGATGAGGTGGGTCCAGTGGACCCACATTGACTTTTCTCTCTTTGCTATTTCTCATGTTTTCAGCACAGTGACTCTGAAATCTTCAGTATCTTCATACAGTATGGTGTTGTGTGCCGAGTTAAAAGCACGGATTTGGTATGTGATTAGAACAAGTCCATTGAAAACCACCTCATCATTTACGCATATGATTTTCACCTCATAAATTAAGGGTTAATATGGATCACTACCAAATGTTTTGGATATATGCAAATGATATAATGAAATTGTTAAGTCGGCAAATGATATAATGAAAGTTGCTATAATAACAAACAAAACCTAGAAACCAAGTTCCAAAATACTCGAATCTTTATTTTCCTTTAAGGTGCCGGTCCACATGAGAGTAAATGCCGGCGAGAACCTCTCGATAGCAGCTACTCGCAAATGGACACGTCTCTGAGAGTCGCTCGCAGAAATTCGCAAAAAACTCGCGAGTTAGTTTCTGCGAGCTGTCAAAAGTGATTCTACTCTCTAGTCGACACGCACCCACTGAACTCTCGGGGAGTTGCTCGCCAGATACGAGCAGCGTTTGAATTTCGCTAGTAGCTCTCGAGAACGCTAGAACCTAGAAGCTGAATTCGACTAGTAGCTGTAGCAGTCGCCTGAAAAATAAAACTTCCTTTAAAAAAAATACGTTCTGCTCGTCTAAGTTTTTTTTTACTGCAATTACCTGACTTCCCAGATACCAATGTTGACACCTGAAATAACATCAAAACACAACTTTAAAATCAAGTATAAATGTTTTCTTAACTAAACTTATATCAAACATTCACTATTTCTGTCACTATAAACAAATAAAAGTAAAATTTTTGACACTTACCAAAATTTCTAAAATTATCTGGTCCATGAATAATCATTTTCCTGCGTCTGCGATGATACGTGATAACCCCGAATTTTTCCTGTTAGTGTGCCTTACCTGTAAGAAAAGAAAAAGGAGATTAGTATAAAATAAAATTAAAATTAGGAAGTGGACACTAAAAGTCACTACAAATAGCACAAACCAAAAACCAAATAATTGTATTCCACTTGGACTTACTTACCATGGGATCAACTGGAAGTAACAGCTGATCGAAATTTCATCTTATTTGGGAATCGTGCTGTTTTAACTGGTAAATTGGCTTATCTGAGGATGGATCTTCAATTGCTGCTGTTATCTGCAAATGTAAAATAAACAAATGGTATTTAATATCGAAAACAAAATTTTGTTTACTTACCTTGGAGATGTGGACCATCGATCATTCTTTGGGTGGGTTTACACTGAGAATAAATCACTAACACTTTTATAAATTTTCGACGATCATGACAAACATATCATTAGTAGGATTCACATATATTTTCCGGTTACTTGACAAGTCATTTATTTTATAAAATTTAAGGAAAGACTTTATATATTTATTCGAATATGCTTGAAATTTAAAACAAAAATTCGGGAAAAATTTTCTCTATCATTTGGTTTTTGTTTAAAGTATTTTGGGATAAAAAAAATTGAGATTTTTCTTTGAAAATAAAAATAATCTTTCCTAGGAAACAAGTAATAATGGTTGACTTCCGATTTTTGGCTCATATTCCATATTACCTTCATTTTTTTACACTCATTTTTTTTTCCACGTTTTCCATTAAAGTGGTGGCAAAGCCTGATATATTAAAAGTGCTAAGTTTTTAAAATCTGGGGAAAGAGTAAGTTTAAATTCTTATAGTTTAGTGATTGTGGTTTTAATATTATTATAACCAATTATAGCCAGCAAAAAGTGGGGAAATTAAACCACATTTTCAACTTCGGATGTTCTCCATTTGGGGAAAATCTTTGCCAACTTGGAAAATAAACTGTGCCCAAATTCTTGCCCTGTAAAGATTGACTTCGAGATTTTTATGCAGCTTCTGGAATAAAACAGAAAAATATAGTTCTTTTTCTCGGCTGAAATATAAGAACATTTTCTTTTTGCTGCAATCAACATCTTCATCGATAAGACTGAGGCAGAAAAGGCGAAGAGTTTAGATAAGGACACTTGAAGCCAAAATTACGGAAAATTCAAGCCAAGTAAGACCTTTCTTAATTTTATTTCGGGGAAAATAAATAGGTAAAAAAATATATATTTCCTTTAACACCTTTAGCCTAATTTTGCGAAACCACATGGTTACATAACCTCTTCAAAGGGTGCCTTTAGAGTTCACGCTGTCTTCCCCAGAAATTTTTATTATTCAAATTAAAGACTAAATTCATCTATAATTAAATTAAAATCGAACATTATTTCTGCGGACGAACGAGGTCCTATAATGAGAAGAGAGCGGATATTTTTTTTGTGATTTAAATTAAGTAAATTATAGTTTCTTCGTAAACATATTATAAATCGTCTTCTTATATCGTATTGTGAACTGTAGCCACTTTTAAAAGTAAAATATTTTATTGAAAACAGCGTATACAAAGTCTGAACGCTGAACGTTAAGTTTTGGGCCCAAACCTTTCGTATATATTGTCGACGTTTAATTTTAAACTCCTGTCGATCAAACCTATGGTTTGATGTTTTATATAAATATATTTATAGTGGTGTCAGAAAATTATATAAAATTTTATTTTATTTGTTTTATGTTCACATACAGGTTGATTAGTATTAAAATTAAGAAAAAGAATGTCATTAATGCAAAGTTTTTTTGTGTATATTTAAATTATAATTAATAAATAAAATCAAATTAAAATGTTTTGCTAAATTTTGAATTTTGTGGTGGATGTGAGAATGAAGATCGACATGTACTATGCAGCTGGAGATATGTAGAGAATTTCCCTATCCTAATTTTCCTAGTAAATTCTTTTTTTTTGGCACGAAATAAATTTTGTTTTGTAGCAATATAGTGAGCGAATGGCAAGTTCCCCTCCCACAACCGACGAGCTTAGCCGCATGAAAATCGAGCGTGCCATAACCGCCTATCGCATACTAGAACTTGAATATAAAATTTTTTTTTTTAAACAGTGCAACAAAAAGGCTACAATACAAATGGCGCCCAACGTGGGGCTGCTTCGGCTAAGTCCTGCACGGACAAAGCCAATAATACTGCTAGTTCCTTCACGGATAAAGCCTCAAGTTAATTTTTTTATCAAAATTTGAGAATTTAACCCTTTAATTCCCTATTTTATTATTTTGACATGTTAATCGATTCCTTTCTGCATTATTTGGACTTTGAGTCCCGAAACATAAAGTTAATCAACAAGATGTTATCGCGTTTGCCAAAGTCTAAAGAGCAGAGAATCAGTAGCAAAAATATTAAATTGTTTTATGTCAAGAACCTGAGTCTGTAATGGTTAAAAATATAATTCGAGTTACAATCGCCATGGTTCTTTGTCACTAATATCAATCAAAAATCATTCCAGTATACTGGAAAGGAAAACCAGAGAACTTCTACACTTCTTGAGTCCCAAGTTTTAAAGCCATAGGCATGAAAACTTTTGTGTTTGCCATAGAAAGTAGTAGATTTCGTCTGTTATAATTTTGTTTAAGATTAATGCATTAGTAGATTCCTCTTTTATTTCTTCCGATATCCCCGTTTACATCATTCTCCAAGCAGCATAAAATAACAAGTTGCAGTAAAATAACTCAGCATACATTTTTGTCTTCTTATCACATCCACCAGCAAATTTTTATGAATAGTAAAGAAAACAAATTGCTCTTTTTTTTTCCAAACTTTTTATCTTCGCAGGTTCGATAAAAATTTTGGTGGTGTAGCAGTCGCCTGAAAAATAAAACTTCCTTTAAAAAAAATACGTTCTGCTCGTCTAAGTTTTTTTTTACTGCAATTACCTGACTTCCCAGATACCAATGTTGACACCTGAAATAACATCAAAACACAACTTTAAAATCAAGTATAAATGTTTTCTTAACTAAACTTATATCAAACATTCACTATTTCTGTCACTATAAACAAATAAAAGTAAAATTTTTGACACTTACCAAAATTTCTAAAATTATCTGGTCCATGAATAATCATTTTCCTGCGTCTGCGATGATACGTGATAACCCCGAATTTTTCCTGTTAGTGTGCCTTACCTGTAAGAAAAGAAAAAGGAGATTAGTATAAAATAAAATTAAAATTAGGAAGTGGACACTAAAAGTCACTACAAATAGCACAAACCAAAAACCAAATAATTGTATTCCACTTGGACTTACTTACCATGGGATCAACTGGAAGTAACAGCTGATCGAAATTTCATCTTATTTGGGAATCGTGCTGTTTTAACTGGTAAATTGGCTTATCTGAGGATGGATCTTCAATTGCTGCTGTTATCTGCAAATGTAAAATAAACAAATGGTATTTAATATCGAAAACAAAATTTTGTTTACTTACCTTGGAGATGTGGACCATCGATCATTCTTTGGGTGGGTTTACACTGAGAATAAATCACTAACACTTTTATAAATTTTCGACGATCATGACAAACATATCATTAGTAGGATTCACATATATTTTCCGGTTACTTGACAAGTCATTTATTTTATAAAATTTAAGGAAAGACTTTATATATTTATTCGAATATGCTTGAAATTTAAAACAAAAATTCGGGAAAAATTTTCTCTATCATTTGGTTTTTGTTTAAAGTATTTTGGGATAAAAAAAATTGAGATTTTTCTTTGAAAATAAAAATAATCTTTCCTAGGAAACAAGTAATAATGGTTGACTTCCGATTTTTGGCTCATATTCCATATTACCTTCATTTTTTTACACTCATTTTTTTTTCCACGTTTTCCATTAAAGTGGTGGCAAAGCCTGATATATTAAAAGTGCTAAGTTTTTAAAATCTGGGGAAAGAGTAAGTTTAAATTCTTATAGTTTAGTGATTGTGGTTTTAATATTATTATAACCAATTATAGCCAGCAAAAAGTGGGGAAATTAAACCACATTTTCAACTTCGGATGTTCTCCATTTGGGGAAAATCTTTGCCAACTTGGAAAATAAACTGTGCCCAAATTCTTGCCCTGTAAAGATTGACTTCGAGATTTTTATGCAGCTTCTGGAATAAAACAGAAAAATATAGTTCTTTTTCTCGGCTGAAATATAAGAACATTTTCTTTTTGCTGCAATCAACATCTTCATCGATAAGACTGAGGCAGAAAAGGCGAAGAGTTTAGATAAGGACACTTGAAGCCAAAATTACGGAAAATTCAAGCCAAGTAAGACCTTTCTTAATTTTATTTCGGGGAAAATAAATAGGTAAAAAAATATATATTTCCTTTAACACCTTTAGCCTAATTTTGCGAAACCACATGGTTACATAACCTCTTCAAAGGGTGCCTTTAGAGTTCACGCTGTCTTCCCCAGAAATTTTTATTATTCAAATTAAAGACTAAATTCATCTATAATTAAATTAAAATCGAACATTATTTCTGCGGACGAACGAGGTCCTATAATGAGAAGAGAGCGGATATTTTTTTTGTGATTTAAATTAAGTAAATTATAGTTTCTTCGTAAACATATTATAAATCGTCTTCTTATATCGTATTGTGAACTGTAGCCACTTTTAAAAGTAAAATATTTTATTGAAAACAGCGTATACAAAGTCTGAACGCTGAACGTTAAGTTTTGGGCCCAAACCTTTCGTATATATTGTCGACGTTTAATTTTAAACTCCTGTCGATCAAACCTATGGTTTGATGTTTTATATAAATATATTTATAGTGGTGTCAGAAAATTATATAAAATTTTATTTTATTTGTTTTATGTTCACATACAGGTTGATTAGTATTAAAATTAAGAAAAAGAATGTCATTAATGCAAAGTTTTTTTGTGTATATTTAAATTATAATTAATAAATAAAATCAAATTAAAATGTTTTGCTAAATTTTGAATTTTGTGGTGGATGTGAGAATGAAGATCGACATGTACTATGCAGCTGGAGATATGTAGAGAATTTCCCTATCCTAATTTTCCTAGTAAATTCTTTTTTTTTGGCACGAAATAAATTTTGTTTTGTAGCAATATAGTGAGCGAATGGCAAGTTCCCCTCCCACAACCGACGAGCTTAGCCGCATGAAAATCGAGCGTGCCATAACCGCCTATCGCATACTAGAACTTGAATATAAAATTTTTTTTTTTAAACAGTGCAACAAAAAGGCTACAATACATAGCGATAGAAAAATCGCCGAAATTAACTCTCAAATGGACAACCTCCTGCAAGTAACTCTCGAGAGTTTTTGAGAGTTACTCGCGTATTTACTCTCATGTGGAGTGCCGTGTGCACCAACGAAACTTATCAACTTATGTACAACTTAAATTATTCAAGTCCCAGAATTTCTACTGTTCAAGTAGGCTAACCACAACTTAGTTTTTTAAGAATAGTTCGCGCAAACGGGCCTTAGTTCGCTTTTTAGTAAGTTAAAAAATATATTTTATATTTTGAAGTGAAAAAATATATGAACGGCGACGACTGTTAATTTATGGAACAAGTACAAGGTACTTTCTCATAACATTTCAAAAAGTGAAGTTACTAGGATAACATAGTGGTTTAGGCGGTGATGCATATCGAGAATATTTGTGCAGTAAATATAATCTTTGAGAAATGAAAGGACATTTCAGTTTGTGACATACTAGAGACAATTTTTCAGCGAGTTTTGTTTTCCTATTTCAGATAAAAACATATTCGATTACGCGAATCAAAAACATAACAAAAGCTATAATTGCCAATCTGGCAATCATTGGAGACCCGTATGGTGATATTCGTATCAAAATTCGAACAGTTGTACCAAAATTCCACTTTGAAGTCAAACTTTCCAATAAGATTTTTTAAAATTTATTCCAATCAGATTTTGATGTATGGGAGTTTTATGTAGAATCATATCCTAAATAACTTTTGTTCTTGGACTTTTTTGATAAGATGCACCGTTTTTGAGATATTTGCATAAAACGTTTTCGTTCGTATGGGGGGTACCCCCCCTAATGGTCCATTTTTGGCCATTAACGAACTTAGCCTCACATTTTACGAAAAACAAATCTGCGCAAAATTTCAAGTCTCTAGCTCAATCCGTGCGCCCGCAATCCGCGCCACAGACAGACAGACGGACAGACGGACAGACAGACAGACGGACAGACGGACAGACAGACGGACGGACATGCTAAATTCAACTTTTTTCATCATTCTAAACACACTGGTGTAATTCATTTTTGTGTGCGATGACGAGATCTTGGCGTTACAAACGGTAAGGCAAAGTTAATATACCCTTTGGTTTCACCATACGGGTATAAAAACCGAATACCAAATAGTGAAATTTCGGTAAAAAAAAAAACAAAAAACCAAATATTAGACTAATCGAATTTGAAACCTCACTCAAAATCACGACTCAAAATCACGAAATTTTACCCGACCAAAAGCATCGTACATCGAGGGATGGTTGCATTTGTAGAATAATATTAAATGCATTTAAATAAAGAACTATGTCTGCATGATGTTCTTCGCCCTTTTTATTTCCTTGTTCTTCTGTTTCTTCTTCTTGTTCTTCGGAAACTCAAAAAATAAAAAATCAAATTGCAGAAAAACATCTTAAAAAATAATAAAAAAAATAAATTACAATTTTTGAATTAGCAAGTTCGAAAAAAAATTTTTTGTGCGAAAATCGTATTTCTACAATTAGAAAACTAAAAGAAGAATTATGAAAAAATTGTAGAAAACTCTAATATCTTAAACTAAACAATCGGCAAGTAAGAGTCTATTACAGAGCAAACGAAAAACATTTTTGATTGAATTACTCATTCCCAGATTTATATGAGAGAAAAGGGGGAATGAAAATAAATGAAAAATCTGAAAGTCATCTGATCCCTTTGTCTCACATCGTGTTATTAGACTTCAACAAATATTTACCAAAAAACTCAGCTCACTTGGAGATGGAGAATAAACAAAACGTAATCTTCCCAAAGTAAGCTTAATAGATATCCCGGGGGACTAATCAAAGCCAAAAAGAGGAAGACCGACAACGACAACAACGAGCAATTCGACCGACCGACCGATACCATATGCACTGAAAGTCCCATGATCCGGCTACGTGTCCCCATATTCATGTAATGGTAGATGTAATGGCTTTGAAATATCAAGAACAACAATAATAACAAAAGTAGCAGCAAGAACCAGAATTTATACAGAATCAGGAGCAGTGGCAGTGGCAGCAGGATTTATAGAAACAGTTGGAACCGCAAGCGAATTTGAAGCTGCTGTGGACATAAGCAACAACAGCACTATCTTCGGTGGAGAAAATCCAGGATCTGAAAAGGACATCGCCACGAACGTCCCAAGAGCAGTAGCAACAGTATGAGCAACGGGCATAGCAGGAGAAGGACACAAACGAACATGGAAGACGCACCAGAGGCGACTACACCACTAGATGTAATGACTAAACAAAATGATTAATTGCTTTGAGTTTTGATTCCCATGTTGTTAAAAAGGGGAAGTAGCCTCCCCGAAAACTAATTCCTAATGGGAAAGGGTTAAACTTTTGGGACAGAAGTGACCATACACGCCAATTGCGGTGTTAAAAGGGTTTTCTATTTCGTTATTCGCAAGGCCTTCAACATAGTTTGGTTTGTTTTAAAGGGAATTCAAGTCCTTTTCAGCCTCGATAGGGTTCATCATCATCACTTCGTATTTAACAAGTTCAAGTTGCATAAAAAATGTTGACCATCAAGAGTATAAGGATTACCCAGATGATCGAGTCCTTTTCACAATTTTTTCTTATTGCAATTCAGCGAATGGATGTCAAAGGAAAAACTATTACTGCGTATAGAGAAACATACTAAACTGTAATACAACTCCATTCTATAGTCGTTGTGGGTTTTAGGTATGGAAGCCGCTTTGCATAATTTCACCATATCTATGCCGTCCAGGGCCATAGAAAACGTGGCTATAATTAGTTTCGTGGTCCAGGATTATCTTTAGAAATGTTTCCTCAGGAATCTCGTCGTCTTCTGTTGTATACAAATGAACGTCCATGAATAAATGTATAGCGTTGGGTTATAATTTTTTTTATTGTTCTATTCGACTTTATTTTATTTTTTATAGAAAAAGGACTATCAATTTGATTTTGATTCGTTTTTCCACCAGAAATTCAAAATAAAGAACACAACTTTGAATATCTATAGCAGAAAATTATATATGTCGTCCGGAAAATCGTAATAGAGAAATGTTTATCACATTGTCATCAAATGGTTATCCCTTTTCAAAGTCCAAAAACATAGAAAATAAGATATGTGAGGAAATAGATTGAACATGAAACACGCCTTTACCTTTTTCTTTGAGATACATGCAATGTTAAGATGCTCTCTATATAATAGCCGGTGGTACCCCAACCAGCTCCGTTGCCCACATATTTCCAACATATATATCCGTAATAAAATCTATATGTGAAAGAGCCTTGAGATGATATTAATATTCTGTGAGAAGGACCGAAAAAATTGAAGGGAAAAAAAAATCAGAAGCCCCGGAATGGGATAAAATAACTTAAGCTAAGCTCAACATGTTCGTCGAAGGGATCTATTCGGGATTTCCTATTCTATTATTGGTATTAGACCTTGCCTGTGCGTCATGCATTTAAATTACGTGCTTTTGGCCCATGGATTTGCAATAGGTCGACCCTAGAATTTTTTTCCTAAATATGACGACGATAGCGGAAAGGGGAAGTAAAGGATCTTTAGTGTAACAGAAAACAATATCTTCGCCAAAAGACAGTTACTGAGGTTTGAGATTCTCATACACGAAAGTACGTTGTTATACTTTAAAAAATTGGTATTTTTCTCATTTAGCGTAATGCCAGGAAAATTTGGTTGCCATAAAATGATGAGGTTAATGAAACTTTATTGAATGGTGTGTTTTAACCCCAGATAAAAATATGGTGTTTGGCATTTTATCGAATTTTGCTATAGTTTTTGTGATTTCATTGAATTTTTAAAGATTTTCAAGCGTTTTCACTCTTTAACCCATTAGCTCTCAGACTTTTTCAGCATTGAAATTTTGATAAAGTAGTTTTACTAGTCATAGAAACCACAACATATTTTTTTTACGCGTTACCTAATTAACAAGAGAAACTTTTAGGGATCTCGCAACCGTAATAAATTCCTTACTCAGGCAACCTTTATGTCTACCGTGATTGTAGCGGTCGACATACGTCGTGATGAAATATCCTATCATCATGATTGACATGAATGTTGCTTGGGTAGAGTTAATTTTCTAACGAATTTCAAATATCCTTCCAATATTTGAATATCATTGTCCTTATTCCGTTTCAAAGGTTTAAAAGCGAATATCAGTAGATTTATTTAGAAATCCTTCGCAACTTAACACCGGATTTGGTTTTAAAAAAATACTATTAATATTAATGAGAATTAATTATCTGCAATAAATGATATAATATTTGGTTTTTACATAATTTAACACGAATAAAAAGGAATATCCTGTATTAATATTAAGCAAATGTTTAGTAATTTTCTATTTATGCGTTTTTTCGTATTTCTAATTCTTTTAATTGAAAGTCAGCACATATGAAATTAAATTTAGCTTAATAAATTACTACTCACCGACACCTTCCATCAAGTGGCACGCATTGGCTTATTAAAAATGGAAATACATTTGAACCCCAGCCCATCTCATCTCAAGTATGCGTGTCAGATACTCTCCTGACCTGTCAGATCTCTGCCTAAATATCGTTAATTATTACTCAACAGCTATGTTAAACGGACTCTGAATACTGTAAATATGTAGTTTATTTAGTTTATAAAATACAATAATGTATAGAATACCGAATATAGGATGGTTAAAAGGTAAAATTACACACAGCAACATGTCCAGCGCAATTCCGCATAGCGCCAAGTAACGAACCATCGCAGCGCAAAGGTGAACACGAAACGCACTTCAATGTACTTTCAACATTGCTTGATGGCACCGAAAACCAAATGTTTGGCCACGCAACGCATTACCTCAATCCACCATCAAAAGACACACAATTCAGCCTGTAGGAGAATTACGAATTCCGAAAAATTGAATTAAATGGCGTGAACCTCCCTAATCAACCCACCCCCTGCCCTAACTGCTCATTTACTAAAATTCCTCAGCCCACTCACAACTCACACCACTACTCGTGAAAATTCAATTTACATTTCAAGTCCCTACTGGGCCCGCTGTATTACTCGTCTTGTGAATATTTAATTTGAGACGACCTGCACGCAGACAAAACCCTTTAATGAGTTCACCATCGTTCCCAACGTTACATTTCTTCCAATTCCGATTCACCTTATGATAATTTCACCGTCTACTTAAACCTAATTGCTAAGGGAAGTCCCATTCGATGAGAAAACTTTTCCTGCACGTCTGAACTTTTAAGTCGTTATTGAGCAGAAAGTGAAAAACTCACCAAATTTTAATCCTTTATGATTCACAAATTTTATGGGATATTTCCGTAATTCAAATTTTTCAATTTATACACACCATTATTTTGTAGGGATCGGGCAAAGACTCAATTTAAATTGATGTATAAATTTTTCTCAAGCCAAGCAACCTTCTGCAACTCAAGTTACAAAATGACCCTAGTCGCAAATGCCAGTGCTAAATCCGTTTATTAGACAGTTGCTTTGTTATCGGTCATCATGAAACCAGTTGCAAATTGATTACATTTTAACCGGTTACAAAAAAACTGTTTCAAATTGGCTACTTTGTGACCGGTCATAATAAAATCGGTTGCAAAACGGTTACTTTGTGACCAGAATGCAAATTAACCGTTGCAAAACGGTTACTTTGGTACCGATTACAAAAAATCTATTGTTGCAAGTTAGTTACATTGTAACCGGTCAGAAATTGACCGTTGCAAATCGGTTACTTTGTGACCGGTCACAATTAAACCGTTGCAAAACGATTACTTTGACACCCGATTACAAATTAACCGTTGCAAAACGGTTACTTTCTTACCGATTACAAAAAATCACTTGTTGCAAATTAGTTACATTGCAACCAGTCACAAATTAACCATTGCAAATCGGTTACTTTGTGACCAGTCGGAAAGTTATTGTTATTTCTCATTGTTTTATCGTGCTCATTTATAGTTCACTTAAAAACAGTAGTATCGAAGTATAAATAGTGAACTTCGGGCCAAGGAAATCATACTTTTCTGATGTAGACTGGGAATACAAGAAATTGTAAACCAGCTCTAGCATAAACTATTTTTTTTACTTCCTTTTCTATTAAAGAAAATTATTGTATTCATGAGGAAGACCGACTCGAGAACGGGGACAGATAGAAAATTTCTGATCTGTACGAAATCCGTTTCAGGCAAAACTATGAGGATGTCCATGCAACTGTCTGTCGGTCTGTCCGTTGTACGTATCTTAAATAACTCGAGAACGCGTTGAGCTAGCGACTTGAAATTTTTTGTGAATAAATTTTACGAAAATCGTAGTTTTTTTGTCAACTTTCGGAAAAGTAACGGTAGCTATAGCGGGTACATCACATACAATTTTTTTTTTTTTTTGAAAAATACGGGTTTTTTTGAAAATTTCTCGAAACCAGTGCGTTTTTGGGAAAAATCAATATAACCAAATTAGGTAAAATTTTACTTTAGGGGCGCGGTTGACTCGGATCTTCCTATTTTTTTCCTAGCTTTATGGATTTAAAATATTAAAAAAAAATTAGTCGCTCGGCCATAGGGGGGAGCCGGGAGCCCCCCAAAGTTTTTTCGCAAAAACTAGAAACGGCTATAATTTGTGCTCCCCCCTATGGCCGAGCGACTAAATTTTTTTTTATTTTTTAAATCCATTTGACCCTATAAAGCTAGGAAAAAAATAGGAAGATCCTAGTCAACCGCGCCCCTAAAGTAAAATTTACCCCAAAATTTAAATAATATAAAATTTTCTACATTTTTTGCTTTAACGGATTTTTGTATCTCTAACGGTTCTCAAGTTTTTTGAAAAAACTTCAATTTTATGAAAAATTTCGAAAACTTTACTTTTTTGAAAACTTTCAAAAACTTCGCTTTTTTGAAAAATTTCGAAAACTTCACTTTTTTGAAAAAAATTCATATAATCAGATTAAAAGGAAATAAAATTTCCTGCATTTTTTCCTTTAACGGTTTTCACGTTTCTTTGACGGTTCTCAAGATATTTGAAAAAAAAAAATTTTTTTATTTTATCCGAAACTAAATTTTGCAGAGGAAAGTTTTGTGTTAATCATAACTAATGTTTTTTTATATCGCGCTCACTCTAAAAATATGTCAACCCAAAAAAATGTTATGTTGTAATTCAAGGCATAATTTGATCACTACCCCAAACATTTTTTATTATCAATTCAACAATTAAAAATTTATAATGATAAGATGTGAGTTAAGTCCAACCATCTACGATAAACAAATATTCTGCATGCAATATCCTTCTTTCTTGTTCCGTTGGCAACCCGAATTTTTCCCAATTCTGGCCATATATCAAAAACTGCAGAGAGCTCGAAGCTAATAAATTTTTAATTTAATAAACTGGTCCTGCCTGGGTTCTGTTAATTTGTAATAAGGGCTTAATTACCTTAAGTGAAAACTGTGTTAAACGAATTTGTTTAATTTATTAGCGACGGCATGACATCGCTAAATATTTTCTGCTGTGGAGGTGGACGTTTTATTGTTTTTATACCCAACCTGTTTGCTTTTGTAGTTACTTATGTTTCAGATGATACTATTTCTTATTTGAAATATTATTCTGTCGGTCGGCGTTTTTACAAAGTGAAACAATTTGCCGCATGTGTCTGGGAAAAATAATATTTTACAAACAAATATTTTCATAAAATACGTCACACATTTAGGGGGAAGAGAAGAGGGGTTGAGATAGTGTGGCAGCAGATATTACCTATTTGTGCTTGTTTTGATATAAAATACTCTATTAAACACTCGTTTTCCAGGAAAAGATATTTCCCTTGTGAGACTTTTTTTTGCATGCAACATTTTTATTTTTTTCTCATGCCATGTTTCTTACAACCTCACTAGGTTTCTGATTTCAAACACTACGAAAATCAAATCGCACAAGGACTAAAACTCCAAATCTGATAATCCAGATTCCAAAACCTTCAACCAATAAAAATCAAGTGCTCTTCAAAATATTGTCAAGTGCAATTCGGCAACATGAACAGCTATTTTACCAATATTTATCGAAACATACCCTGACGAAATACATTCCAAGGGGAAAAATTCAATTGTTAAGCTTGACACGATAAAGATTGAAGGATTCTCAAGTGCTCTCAAAGGATAAAAATGTTTCTACTTCGGGAAGCCACATAAGGACTTGCATTACATCGACACGAGACTGATGTACACTTGTTAAATATCACAGTGTTTTTGAACTTTGCTAAACAGTTGAGAAATGAGTAAATGTTAAATGTTTTGTTAATTGTAAATAATTATAAAATTCTTGTAATGTAATAATAGAAATTCCTCATTTTGTAACGCTTTTGTCACGTTATTCATCATTTTGCTGAAGTTTCAGTTTATGTTAATTAAGTTTGATACAATATCAGATTGGGATGGCTGAACGGTTGTATGTTCCTCATGCAATCCGTGTTTTTGAAACAGTATACCAAGTGAGTAACGATCGCACAACAGCAAAACAATCTGTCGAAGCAGTGAACATCTCATAAAGGGGAAACTTAAATCTAATTACGGCATAATCAGGTACATGGGGCTTTGATTAAGAACTGCCAAAAGGCACTGTAACCTCCCTCGTATATCGTCTATCCTTATCATCTACTGTAGTATAACTAGTGGAATATCTGAAAGTCCTTCCTTTGGTGTGGCTGGTGTAACTCACTTGATTGCCAAATGAACAAGAAGGGTGGCTGTCACCCTGATATGACAAATGCGGCCCGCTACCAATGGGGTGCACATTAACTTTGACTCTAGGCTCACAATCAGTTCAGCTTCCAAAAAGGACCTCGATTTCTCTATCCATGTAGGAGTGAAATTAACATATATTCATCTCTCCTGGATCATGTGTAGCCATAACATGTCATACAAGGCGAACACACATGTCAATGAACGAGCATAAAGCAACGCATATTAACATACATTAAACTCACTGTCCTGTTTCAATCCACTGGTGATCATTCAAGGGTAGGAAGAAAAGTTCCACGCTTGGCAAAGAAAACGCCCGATTTTTTACTTTTCCTCTTCGATAGAAGACAAATATTGTATTCAAGACCAGTACGATATCCGTTTCAGGGAAAATTATGAAGATGTTTGTGCATCTTTCTGTCGGCCTGTGTGTCTGTTGTACGTAGATTAAATAACTCGAGAACGCGTTGAACTAGCGACTTTCAAATGGGTTTTACAGAAGTCACAGTTTTCTATCAACTTTTTGGGAGGTACCCCTACAACTTTTTTTTGAAAAAAATGAAAATTTCTACTTTTTTATGAAAAAAAAATGAAAATTGAAAATTTCTCGAAACCTATGAGATTTTATGAAAAAAAATATATATTTAAATTTAAAGTGTGGGACAGTTTTTATTATACAAAAAAAACAGTACAAAAACATTAATTTGTGGGGCGATTTCTCGTTATGAAAAACGTTAAAAGCTAACAGCTCGGCGCTCGGTACTTCACTACTCTCTTCCTTCTTGGTCGTCTTGGTCGCAGACCGTGTTGCCAGATTGGTTACAAAAGTAAGTTTCTGTATTTTTTGCTTCAGTGGTTTAAACATATGTCTAACGGTTCCCAAAATATTTGAAAAAAGTTAAGTTTTTTGAAAATCTCTCGAAAGTTATACGCTTTTATGAAAAAAATAATATAACCAAATTCAAAGGAAATAAAATTTTCCACCTTTTTTGCTTTAATGGTTTTAACGGTTAATCTTTAACGGTTCTCGAGATATTTAAAATAATATTATTTTAAATAAAAAAATATTTATAATATAAAAATATTTTTAAAAAAAAAACAAAAGAAACCAAATATTGCAGAGAAAAGTTTTGTGTGAATCACAACAGATTTTTTTACAATTTTTTTTTCTTTCTGCTCCATGAACCTTCCTTCAGACGTTGTAAGTCAAAATTCCAGGCCACTCGATTGGGTCATTTTTGAACTAGATATTTTTTGGCTAACATTTTTAATTTTAAAATTTTTTTAAACTATTGGGAGTATGCATTGAAAATCAGCATTTTGTATTGAGACTCATAATTCGGCAGGTACATATCCGATCGGGCTGAAATTAATTTTACCTGAAAGCTAAAACCCTAGGCTGCAAACATCAGTCCTATTTCAACTGCCGGAGTGTAAAGACGTTTTTATCCGAAATTTTAAACATGGCTGAGTTCGTGCCTATAAAACCGTTTTTGCGGGGAATTCTTTTACATTACTTCCACCGAAAGTCAACAGCAGCTGAGGGGCATAGAATATTAGTGGAAACATACGACGACAATGCTCTTTCAGAACAAACATGCAGAAGATGGTTTCAACAATTCAAGGGTGGTGATTTTGACCTCGAAGATGAAGAACATCCTGGTGCTGAGAAAAAGTTTGAAGATACCGATTTGGAGGCATTATTTGATGAAGATCCATGCCAGACAGAGGAAGAGCTTGCGGCAACATTGGGAGTCGACCAATCAACAGAAAAACGGCCGCAATTCATCGACAGACACGACAAAGTTATTTTGCAACATGACAACGCACGACCCCATGTGGCAAATGTTGTAAAAAAACTACCTGGAGAACCTCAAATGGGAAGTCCTTTGCCCCCTCCGATTACCATTTGTTCCGGTCGATGACACATGGCCTGGCTGAGCAGCGATTTTCTGCTTATGACGATACCAAAAAATAGGTCGATGACTGGATTGCCTCAAAAGACCAAGACTTTTTCCAGCGTGGAATCCGCATGCTACCTGAAAGTTGGAAGAAGGTCGTAGCTACCGATGGACAGTATTTTCAATGATCTGAGTCTGATAGTTTTCTCAAAATAAACTGTTGATTTTTATTTAAAAAAAAAACGCTCATTTTCAATGCATACTCCCAACATATTTTTTTTGCAACTGCAACTTGTGCTCGAGAAAATATCTCAACTCATTTTGAAGCAAAACTACTAAAAAATCATACTTCACACGCTTTTAAAAGCTCTAACTCGAAAACCGCTCTACCGATTAAGCTGGAACATTCCTTGGCCGGTCCCTAAAGGCAGAGAAACAGGAGAAATCTCTCATCAATTTCACCCTGTCGAACTTTTCACCCTACCCTCGTATCAACAGGATATGTTCAACGATACGCATTTACGCGACGCTTTGTTCAATTACACTGAGAATGGCTCGTTCTACAAATAATGACGGTATGACTAAAATGACTAGACCGGGACTAGAGTAAAAGTATGTTGATGTCATGTAAATGTATTTAATGAAAATTGCAAAATGAGGCGCACAATAATTCAATGAAAATCGTTACATGTCAATGCATTAATCCACATAATCCTATTAAAAATAAAATAAAAGCATCAAGAAGGCGGAAAGAGGACAAAGTTGATATTTTTTGCTGTCCATTTTTAACTCACCCTTTAGTAGTTTATATCAGGGGACTGCAATCCGATATCCTTACATTCTATGAAACTATGCACAATGTAGATAGGGCACACTTTTTTGTAACTTTGGTCACTAGAAAAATAAAACATACACACATCACAACATTCGAATGAACAAATTCTAATTTGCATACCGATTTTACAGGGGATTCCAAAGGGTACTATGGTACGGGGATGCCAACTTTTAATCTGATAAACAGCTTTTTGGCTGGTGCTACATTTTCTATTTACCTTTCCTGGTATAAAAATGCATGTACCTCTCGGTTGATATTTCTTTTTCCTGTTTGATTCTATCTGAAGCCGAAATTTAGATTTGTGCACTCAACTGAATCATTTTAATGTTTTCATTACGATGATATATTTTGTTAATGTTTTTAATCCCATTCAAATGGAAATTTTATATTTCATTTATAAAGTTAATAATGATATTAGAGAGCTGTTTCAGTTAGACTATATGATATGTTAAGTGAATTATCGTACATAATTAACGCATGTCACATTTTGAAATATTACCGCATAGAGGGCATTTAAAGTGTTGTAACTTTAAATATCGTGTAAATCACACAATTTGTTTAACTATTAAATTAATTTAATTTATGAAATTAAGAGGAAGTATATTCATTTTTTTATGAAATTTTATCGAAAATATCACTGTTTAAAATTATAGTGTAAAATCATTTTTTTTTCGAAGTTTTTGCAATCATTTTAACTTTAATTTAAGGAATTTGAGGTTCGAATTATAGGCACTAAAACAAATCGAGCATGTAGTTGAATCAAGAACACCCCCAAATAAAGATTTTTGCCGGAAAATTTGAAGAAAAAAAGAGATTAGTTTGTTGTGGTGTTGTTGCTTTCTCTGACAAAAAATTAATCATTTGGTTAAGTATTTAAACCAAATCATACTAATATATAAAAATGAGTTGGTGTCTGTCTGTCTGTTCCTCTTTCACGCAAAAACGGCTGAACCGATTGACTTGAAATTTAGCATGAGTCTCTGTGGTACATAGGCATACAGAAAAGTATCGCGAGGGGTGGGGGGAGTAAGGGGAGGGGGTAAAGTTATTTCGAAACTTAGTTTTTACGCTATGTTACTCTTTCGCGGGGAAATTACTGAACCGATTGGCCTGAAATTTAGCTCCAACATAGACTATAAAAAAAAATTTGAAAAAACTTAACCCGGCAACGACGGGTATGCAAGCTAGTATAAACATAAGAAAAGCTACAATTGCAAGGGGTCAATTGTCAAATACTCTATATGATGGCAGATTAAATTCTTATTTAAAAAAAACTAATTTGTTTAGTAGAGGAGGAAAGGGAGTGATCCGATTGGATTTTGATGTATGGAACGGTTATGTAAAATTATGTTCTACACTAATTTCATCTTTATAAATTTTTCGATACGATGCACAGTTTTCGAGAAAAGTATTCCATTTGTATGGGAGAGGGGGAAGCAATGGTCCGGTTGGATTTTGATGTATGGGTGAGTTATGTAAAATTTTATTCTAAACACATTTCACCTTTACCAATTTTTCAATATGACTCACTGTTTTCGAGAAAATTGCAAAAAACTGTTTCGCTTGTATGGGAGAGAGAGGAAGGAATCGTCTAATTTTGCTCGTTCAAGAACTGAGCCTAGCCATTTACGAGAAACGTAACTATACAAAATTTCAAGTCTTTAGCTCAATCCTTTCGAAGGTTATGGTGTTCACGAACGGACATGCGGAAATCAAAATCTTTTATCATCCCTAACACCCTGCAGCGGTATTGTGATTTTAATCTGTAAAAAAGGTGGAAAAACTCACACGTGAGATTTCTCGCCTATTCATTTCCACTTCACCTTTGAAGAATTCGGTATTATGATTTTCCAAGTGAAACCTAGTACATACTTAACACAAATCTATTACAGAATATGATAAATTTGTATTTCAAAGTTGTTTTTGGTTGCTATTTTGCAAATTTTAACTAAATTCAAGAAAAGTGTTACAGTTTTTTGTATTATAAACAATATAAATGATTCTCTAGATGTTGTTTCAACATTTGAAACATAATTTGTGCGGATTTCAGCATTTTTTTTGCACTTTTGATTACATAGGAAATTTCACACATAAAATTTATAACAGCTTCTCTCTGTCTAGCAGGTACTTTCTTCTAGCAATTATGTGCGGAATGCAATTTTAATTAGTTTCGAATAAAAGAAATACCATTAAAAGTAACCGCTTTTGATTTCATTTATTTCGCCCGAATAAACTCACTTTTCGTTTCCACGTCCGAAATGGGTGGTGGATTTTTTGACATTTCGAGGTGAGAAATTTCACGGTGAAATTCTCCCGTATTTGTGATCACAATACCAAATAATGAGAAAACTCACTTATTCAGTTTTCTCACGCAAAAAATGTTCTCACTTGGCAATCACAATACCGCTGCTGGTGTAGCTCATTTTTGTGTCCGATGATTGGTTCGATGTGTTACAATACGTTTTATATTTCGTATTTTCAGATGAAAACTCCTGTTAATTCGTATGACTTTTTCTTTTCCGATTTTGGTTTGTTTTTCGCGGTTTTCTTCCAATACTGGTTTGTTTACAGTTCTTTCATTTCCATTATATACTAACTTGCAGTTTGCAGATCGCTGTTTGTAGGAGTAATGGAGCAAAATGACGAGGAGCGATGAGTATAACGACAAACGAGTCAGTTTTGTTGCAATCGATAAAACTCGCAAACAAGGATCACGCCAACAAAAGATACCGGATTTTTTTAGTTGAATTTTTGATGTCCCACACATGTACAGTATGCATATTTATTTAAGTAAATAAAAATCCCGTTAATTCCTGCATTTTTACCCTCGATAATTCGTAATCCCGATAATTTGAATATCCCGATAATTGGTATTTATCAGTCGGTCCCTTGAAATACAAATTATACCGGGATTCTAATGTATATGAGAATGAAGAATCTTTCAAATCGAATACCGTTATTAGAAAAACATTTTTGCATATATTCAGGCGCACTTGTCCTTCTATAAATAACAAGAAATGTTATTTATTTTTTCTCTCTTTTAAAATTGTCTTGAATAAATTTCGAGACAGGAAAAAAAAGAATAAATATTAAAATAGAAATTTTCCCACAAACTTGCATTATTAGAAAATCCAAACGCTAAGCTTCTAAACACATCTACGAAAACATTTATATATCACTTTTTAGTCCTTTTTCCCTTTTTTGAAGTTTATTTTTGTGTGTGCGTTTTTTTTTATTTTACGTTTTTTTAGTTCAATGTATACTGATTCTAAGCTGCCCCAACGCGTTCTCTCTGTAGCCCAATTTAAATACTCTCAAATATATCATTCTGGATGACAGCGCAATTCTCTTATCTGCAGACCCAGCAGCATCCAGGATGAATATTAAAAAGTAAAGTCCCAGCCATCGAGTTCGGGAGAGAGAAACATAACTGGCAAAAAAAGGAAAAAAACTTCCTCACTTTACTTCAAGCACGTCGTGTGTAAAACTTGAAGCAAACACAGGCGCGAAGCAGGCAAAGGGACCGGCTCTAAATCCTGCCGGAACGCAAGCCAATAGCAATTCTGTTGCTATCCTAAAGGATAAGAAACATAGAAATATGAAAATGTTACTTTAAAAAAGATCACAGCTGAAAAACGCCTGCTAAATCACAACTACAGCCCAATACTTAAGGTCTGATATTGACAGACCAGTGAAAGAACACAAGTGTTATCCACTTGTATTTGTGACTCAATGATCGTTTAGACCGTCATCTAATCGGTGGATTTGATTGAAAGCTTAAAGATTTCAAAACAAAACATAAAAACATATTTAGCTTCAGAAGGATTCTCAATAGACACAAAACCAATCCCACAGCGATATGATACCTGAAATCAAGAATATTTACCGTGTTATGTCGATTGTTAACTGAAATGGACATCTTACAGTTTCTGTAGTACTAGTCGGGGAATCCTTCCGGGATACCGTCTAAGATATTGCTTTCTTAAACGACAAATCTATCGATGACTACCCAATGGGCACAATTTACTTAAACGAAGTCAATTTCGAGAAGTGCATTTCTAATTCGACATACGATAGGATGTAAACTAGAATCTACTGAGTGGGCATTGGGAAAATTGCTATCAAATAACATATAGAAGTTATACTATAAGCCATATTAGAAACATATCCTCTGGGCTAAATGACTTTTCATGTCACGTGTCAAAGTGGGTGTAACCTCATGTTGTTTCCAATACGCCCCAGAACAACATGCACCTTAGTAATTTCCCTTCAGTGTAGACCAATATCCCTCCATCAACACACATCACACTGTTTGATTATGTGGAATCTTATCGTATTCCATCCCATCCTTTCTAAAGGTTATAGGAGAGATCCTTAATACAAAATCACCTCGTTGAACTGTCGTGTAAGACGTCATGTCGTTGGCTGAACGGGATAAGGTGATCTATAAAGTAATGATGGGAGGATATTGATACGACATGTGCACAAATTGTTGTATGTTCTGATTGTCATTAAAAAAACATACAAACGTAAGACAAAAAAAAATAACATTCTTGCAATATGTTTACATGGTAAGCTAGGAAATTAAATTAATTTAAATTAATATAGCTTGTTTAAAAAAAATATTTTTTTTTGTGTTATAATTTTTAGTTATTTTGTATTTGATCATTTTTAGTAATGGGCGGTCACACGACGCTGTTTTGCCAGCGCTAGTGGCTGTTTGGCTGTTAGCAGCCGTTTCAGCAGCACCGTGTGAACCCTAGTGCGTTGCTACTACCAGCAGCAGCGTGATGATTTTAGCAGCGCTAGTGAACTAGAGACCGGTCAACTTTGCCAGCGCTACTAGGGATCACGTGACCCTGTCGCATGGTTTCTGAGCTGTCAAAAGTCTGATAAGTGGTAAAGTTTGTTTATTGTAACTTGTTATTTTACGTTTATTTATTTAAATTTGTGTGTAACGTTTATTATTTTAAAAATCTCCCAGATTAAAATGTCCAACCACTGTTTTGCTATTGCCAGCATTACTAAAGTATAAATCGTGTGAACCCTCTCAGTACGCTGGCTGCTACTTGCCAGCACTACTAACCAACACCAGCCAGCGGCTGGCAAAACAGCGTCGTGTGACCGCGGCATAAGACCAAAATCCAAAATGACATATTTTGTATTTTTTTTTCTTCTCTGTTTACAATACACACTTAAAATTATAGGCTTTCGACATTATATTTAAATTCTAGACTAACAAGTAAAGCTCGCAAGATTGACCTCCCTAAAAATATGCGATTTTTCGATTTTTTAATTTTTTTTATAGAAATATTTCTCTGCACGAATTAAATTTTATTCTACTTGACGAAAAAATAATTTTGGTTTTTGGTTCGTTTTATCAAAAAAGTTTGAAAAATCGTAAATTGTGTCCAAAAAAGTCTCTAAATATTGAGGTTGCCGATAAAAAACACATGTCTCTTATTATTTCTTCACATCACAAGTTTTATCAAGATCTGAGCATTTCGCGAGAATTAGGTGTAAATGAAGAGCTCGAGGACTATAGCTGATTTGTTGACTCTTTCATTTCACACAGACGGTACTTGGCATAATTAATTTGGAAAACATTGCATCTAACAGTATATAATTGTCCTCGGAAAAGTTCAACACAATCGGATTCGCGAAAATGGGTCAAAATTAGGTTAAAAGATTTGACCCAAACTAATAAGAAAAACTAAATAAAAGCGTCGAATTTATTTTATGTTTTATTTATTTTAAGTTTAATCACATTTTTTTAAATTAAATTTTAAATTTTAAAAAAAATGATAACTACATTTTTCTAATATTTTTTTTTCATTAGAAAAATATTTTACAAACATCAAAAGTGTGACCTATACAAATACAGTTTTTCCTCATTAAATATTTTGACACATTACAAATAATAAATTTCGGCCAAAAAAAAAGAGTACCAAAGTCTATTTTATACCGACTTGAATAATGTTTATATAATCAAATCATATCAATTCTGACAATATCGAAATATTTTCCATACTATTCCGATTTTATCATTTTGAAAATTTTATTCGGATGCCTTAAGGGTAATTAAACTATTACCTATTACCAACCGAATTATGAACTAGACATCAATTTTGTATTGGGCTAGACTAATTTCGAATTTTCGATTTCATCAGTGTACATCAAAATTGTTATCAAATCGCCCAAAGCAATAATATATAAAATATCCAATTGCAATAGATTGCTGCCAACAAATGCAATTCGGTTAACGATCAGAATTTCTAATTAGTAGCCAATCAGATCGAATTGTTTGATTACAGCTGGAGGAATATCGAGAAATATTTTATAACATTGGGTATGTATCGAACCAATATAAAGTTATCATGAAACAAATATCGAAGTAGAAACCGAATCCTTGCGAGAAACACCAGTAAACTCATTTCGTACGGCAAATTCGTTTTGGTTTGGCTCAGATTTATGAAACAATCGTCCGAAATCCATAAACATAACCTAGAAATGGAAAAAAATTGTTTTCATTTTATTACAGCATTTTGTATTCCGGTTTCATACAAAAGGTTCACCTTTAAAGTTAAAAAAATGAAAAGTAATCAATAAAAAAAACTTTAAAAAAGGTTGAACCGACTTAAAAAAAAGTCTAAAAATAATAATAGAACCAATTTAAAAAAGATAAAGCTCTAAAAAATAAAAACTAGGATGCATTCATTCATCAGGGATATCTGCGAATTCAGCTGATCGAATTTTTAAGGGGAGATAAAATAATTGTTACAAAAAAGTCTTCATTTTCTGGTTGAAATATAATTGGCAAACGTGATGTTCATCAAAGTTTCTTTGGGTAAGATTTTATCATAGCGGAAGTCGAATTTCGAGTTCAATTAAATATTTTTGAGTAGCCTGCGACGAGTTATGGAGCACATTGAAGTCGTTGGTGTCAGAAATGTACAAAATAGCAGCTACTCGAAGTTGGAAAAACGCACTTTTTAAATCGCAGTATCTTCCAAACGAATCATCCGATTTCAACAAAAGATTGTGTGGATGATTTTTTGTGGCAGAATATATGAGTTAAAACATCGAGAGGTTGCCATGCAACACAAAATTTGGTTAGAATCGGATAATTCGTTTGAAAAATACAGCCATTTAAAAATTGTGATTTTCCCAGCTTTAAGCAGCCGCCATTTTATAACGGTATATTTCCGACACGAACGGCTTGGATGTAAACCGGAAATCACGCTTCCCCTAAGGTAAAGTCCTGTCTTTTTTTATTAAAAGAAAAGTTTGCAATTGTTTATGTGGAGAGTTTGGAAAAAAAATTTGACAAAAGCTCGAAACTCCAAAGGTCGTTTGTTCTTCATTTTTTTCTTGAAAGCAATATAGAATAAGGAATTTTTGTTATGTCTCGCAAACAAGAGATCTGTAAAAAGGAAATTTTGCGAAAATTTGAAACGAATCGGTGAAATAGTTCACTTAACTATTCGCGCTTAATTTCGTTCGAAGCGTATGAATATAATAGGGCAATTTACTCTTGATCGTAGATAGTAAAATCGTACATCTACGATGGAAAAGTACAACGAAGCGTGAGCAGCGCTTTACTAGAGGTTGTGTGTTTTGTCGTAAATTTTTGACTCTTTTATTTATTTTCTTTACCTAAATTGTTTAAAGCATTTTTTAACTCTTAATTTATACTAAATCATATAAATACTTTAATTTACTTGCTTTTCCAATGTCCATTTTAGAGTTGGCACCAAGTTGACATATCACAAAACATACCTTAACCTCACTTTATTAGAAGTACGACAAAAACTACGATTTTACCATACCTTCGGGTGTGGTAGATTGTAGTTTTCGTCGTAAAAAAATTTGTATGGAGAACTGTCAAAAACTACGATTTTATTTACGATTCTACGATTCTACGAGTTTACGATCAACTACGATAAAGAGTGAATAGCCCTAATATAATTATATTCTAAATACTACTGTCTTAGAAAACTTTTTGTTGGATGTACCATTTTCGAAAAAAATGTGAAAAACTCTTTCATTTGTTTTGAGGAAGCAGAAAAGAGTATTTTTTCTTACGAACTATCTTCAAGAGTAGCGTAATCTTTGTGCGAAATATGGTATTAGTAGTTATAGAGTTTTTGTGTAATGAATCCTGGAAGATTTCACAAAGGCTCGAAATAACTTTTCAAATTTATAATTTAGGATATCAAATACCAGAATAATTTAAATTGTTATTAAAATCTAGAATACCCATTCTTATATTTGTAAATACAAAGCCGGCGCAATAATAGTTTATGTGAAGGAAAATAGTAGTAAGTCATTTTGGCACTTATTTGTATTATACGGATATTGCTTCGACTTCATATTTAAAAATACCAAACTTAAATTTGGCGGTACTTTATATCTGAAATAATAAATTTTCACTTTTTAGCGCTTTATCTTTTTTTTAATCTGTTCTTTTTTTAGGCTTTTTTTTATCTCGGGTGGAAAATAAAAATCTGGTAAAGAAACATATAAATCAATTGTTCAACTACAACAAATTAATTGTTTCACCAAGATAAAACCTCAACGCAGGAGTTTTCAAACCCCTACGCCGCGCCGTCCCGTACATATAAGAGTCGAATTGAGAACCCTTTCCTTTTTGGAAATCGGTTACAAAATAAAAAATCTGATAAAAAATTAGACTTAGGTAAAAAACCCAGTGATATTGAAATTAAATAAAATCTTTTAATGACATCTCAAATCTTCTTCAACGAATTTTATATTGTACATTTTTTATCATTGATAATGCCAGTTTAACAATTCTCTGCAATAAAAATATAAAATCAAAAAAAAAATCTTACCATCATAATAGTATTAAAAGAAAACGAAAAAATAAATAAAAATTGAAACTTTTTCATCTCAGACTGTAGTGAGTTTTCTTATTCAGCTCAGCGTTTCTTTCATTTATGAATCAACCGACGTTTAGAATCGCCGCAAATGCAACAACATCAAAGTACGAAGCACCTTAAATGGTATTTCATCTGGACTATTGAGCGATGCTATTTTTTATGGGAATATTATGCGAATCGGGAATTTTTTGCACCCACCTCATCATTTCCTTTACAAATTTACCGACAGAGTCCGGCATGATGGTTGCACAAATACTTAACATCATGGCATCATAAAACAGAGCAGCTTTTTGCGAAACGAAAAAACCTTATAGAAAAAAAAATCATTACATAAAAATACGACTCTTAGGATGAAAAAACGAGTGAAACAACAGGAAAAAATTACAATCAGAAAAAATGGAATATTGTCCTTACCCAGAACACATGCTTCACATACTTCTTGGACATTTATTGGAGATAACTTCTTGGGGTTCCATAAATAAAACATAATAATCCCGCCGCTTGTTACGGTGCGATCTTTGTCCACATTTCTCCGCGTACTTTTATGTGTATAATATACTGTCAAGTGAAAAAGAAAAGAAAAATCACAAAAACTCAAGGAATAATAATAATTTTTTCCATGCCGGATGGGTTCTTCTTACAGACGACAATGAAGTCTCGGGCTCCTCAATTGCTCTTCCTTGAGGATTTTCCTACTTCCATCATATGCAGCTCTGGTCAAATTTAAAGTAAAAAATTAATAAATTCTAATGAGCAAAAAAATAAATATTGCGCAAAGTTGCGAGCAAAAGAAAAAAAGGATTCTCGCGGCAAATTGAAAAAATTGTCCCGCAAGGACTAATAAATCTAACAAGGGAAGGTCCCCAACAAGATCAAGCCGATTTTGATAAAACTTAAATCTCTTAGTACCTCTTTTTTAATATCAACCCAAAAATGGTGTTCAGGGTGGATTCCCCCCTTCCCTCGAAAATCGAGAAAAAAATCTATTTGTAGACATTTCTCAACAAACAGTCTTCCCATTTTAAGGAAACAAAAGTCTTCTCTTGGGTAAGGTTTTTCTTGGGTAGTAAAATTAAAATTGGCAAAAGAAAATTTTAAAATTTTTATCATAGGGTAGAGGAACCCATATACCACCATGTTTTTTCATCCCATAATTTGAAAGGCCTATCAAAACTGTAGTTCTCTTTGCATTCGACCGAAAAAGTCAAATAATAGTAAAGTGACCCTTTTTCCATCCCTTGACATTGTGATCGGGTTGGGGACCTTCCCTTGTAAGACTGAATGAATTTTCGTCCGCCAAAAGAATCCCAGTTTGGTATCGCAGAAGAGAAAAACTTAAAGCGTACATCAACCCTTTTTCGGAGTTCATAATAAGCTCATTGGGTCCGCAATGTTTGTGTTTCTTTTCAATTAGCGTTTAGCTCGAACTCCCTGAGCGTGAGCTTCCCCAGAATTTCTAACGGAAATTTGAGATCACTGTGGAAACTGTATTTAAGTGTATTTAATTTGGGAAGAAGAGGGTTCATGAACGAAGTATGGGATTTAATGCAAATAATATTTTTCAAGTTTAATGCACCCTTTTAAACGAGTGGTGGGTGCGAAATATTTTATTTGGAATGGATGAGGTTTTAATGTTGTGCGGTTCTGAATAAATAATTTCATTATTTGATTATCTCATTGAGAATTTTTTATAGAAATTTAATACTGCACTGAATGTGTGACCACTTTTCGCTCAGAGATATTTTAAAATCCGAATTTTGTAATTAAAGTTTGTTGGGTTAGTATAACTTTGGTATCTAAAATTATATTTTTATTGTATTTGACCGATTGACCGAATATGAGAGAAAAAGCAACCATGAAATTCAAGTTGTGACAACTTTGCCTGAGAAACTGTATCTCATTTATTATAAATATGCAATAAAAATAATTACACATGCATATTTATTATTTGATTCATACCAAAATAATCACACTATGGTAAACCAAATTGACGCAAGAACACATCTGTCGCACTAAAAATCGAACATATCTGTGTTAAAAAGTCAAAATTTGGAACTGGGCCGTACTGTATTTAAGAGTGAAGGTGCAGCACTGCATATAAATATGTATTTCATTAGTGAGAGAACGATATTTCGCTCCCATAATTAAAGTTTTTTTTCTCAAATAACGTAAAAACATGGCGCAAATGCAAAGATCTTAAGAGCAAGTTTACCATAATTTCATTCCCGTTCTATGAAGCGTTTTACTGAAACGCCGAATTTCGTTCCCAAGAGAGTGATTTTCATTTTCTGTGGATTTTGGAAGAAGAACGAAAGTGTAGAAATGGGAGCATTTTGAACACTGCCCAAAACATCTTAAGTAGATTTTCAGTCGTAGCCAAAGTGATCCGTCTGGAAATGCAAATATAGATCACGTGTCTGCTAGAGTAAAGGGTGAGACAAAAGAAGTCGGGAGTCGCTTCTCGTTCGCACTCAAATAATCAAATAGAACTAAAATTCCCAGTAGGAAATGAAGCGCTTCAGAAGTGGTAAAAAAACACTTGCTCTGCTGCCCTCTGGTTTCCCTATTTATTTGTTTTTTTACACATCATGTCATTGCAGGTAAGCACTTCCCCTCAAACTTCCCATTTTTGGTTACTTGGGACGTATGAATATATTCGACAATTTGAGGTTACTCCAGCTTATTCAGTCCTGGTAATTGTGATATCTTTCAAGGTTTGATAAGTTTTTCATACTAATCCAATTTAAAAATTGCGAAACTCAACTTTTGCGCCCCATTACACATTTCGGCTAAAGTCACCAAACCAATTTTCGTTTGAAAAATTTCAGTTCTTATATTAATCTTTGCTAATACCAGTTTAATATAATCAAGATTTTTTCTAACAGAAAATTTTAGATATTTCAAACTGAATTTTTACTTTCTTATAAATATGTACTTTCATGTTATCTTTTAAAAAACTCTATTAATCAGATTTTCTCCTAAAAAATTTATTTTTTTATTTTTGGAACTCAAATAGTTAGGTAATTGGATTACGACTATTGTAATTTTTAGCAAACAAACTAAATAGCGAATTATGACAATAGATAAATGGAAACAAAATTATTGGACACCTGGGAAATTCCCACGTCAGTTAATTGTCTGAATTCCACATTTCATATATTTGTACGCTATTACTCAACACTGAAATCATTACTCTACTGACGGCAAGGAAAACCGCGATTTAATGCATTTTGCACTTTCCATTATAGAATTTGAAATATAAAAATAGAAACCACAAACTCTATTTCATATGGTGCCTTAGGTTACCCACTCATACCAATCCGTTCTTGCATGCTACAAAATGCAGTGTACAGTTCCCAATTTTGCACCCACCAACCACAGTCATAATTTCGCGCTCTTCAAAAAACCCTATAGCAAGTCCAATAGAAATCATAAACCATCCCTTATAAATGCATTTAGATTCTCGACATGAAATCATTTTATACAACGATTTGCGGTTTCAACAATATTTCTGGTAAGTGCATTTCTGCCACCATATCAATGCCCTTCCGGATATACGAGCATATCTACCACGATGAGAATTTAAAAAAAAAACTGACTCTCAAACTCACATTGCCAAACCTATTATCTAACTTTACTGGTAAAAGCAATGGTGCTCACATAGTTTGACTAAACCGTATAATAAAATTGCAACATTTTCATTTCGTGCCTGCATCAAAGTTAAATGCAACTTGCACTCAACTCTTTTAAAACACAAACACTACAAATAATGCAAACGGAAAAAACAACCCCATTTTGAACTGACTAGCATAGGGTCAAAGAGGTCGTATTTTGGGGCATGAGAAAATCCCAGAAAATCGAAATTGTGTTGTTATTCTACCATCATTCCCTTAATTTTCAATAGATGGAGAGGATAGCAATGGCAAATGGCCCACCGGGATACTGGGCACCCTGCTAGCGAGATCGTGCTCCCATCCCTTATTTCGATTTGCCGGGGGTTACCGTGGATTTGTTGAATTGCAGCAATTGGATTCGCGGGAAAATGCCCATAAAGCACGCGACTGTGAAATTACTCGCTAAAATATTGATGTGCGGTTTCTGGAATTTTACCCGACGAACCAACGAAAACAAAATAAAACCGAAAAAACAACACCCCCGAAAACCAAAATAAAACAACAACAACGAAAAAAAAACGCAATCGGAGAAAAAAATGAGAATCACCAGCAGTGAGCCCAATTTTATTTTTCACGTTTTTCCAGTATTTCGGTTTCCGATATTTTGTGCCGTGCGTGTCGATTGCTGTGTTCGAGAAAAATTAGGAAATTTATTCCCTCAGGAGCTTTTTCCACGTCAAAGGGGAGAAAAACACCATCGAATCATCAACTGTATAAAATAAATTTATATGTAGAAAAATTTGGTTTTGTTTTCGGTTGCCATATGCATTGCCTTTATAGGTTTATGGTCGCTAAATACATTTATCTAGCGTGGCATGATTCAAACTCGCTGTGATTTGTTAAACGACGCCTAATTTGTGTTCGGTTTCATGCATTAAAGTTTAAAGTTTCTATGAAAAATTAAATAGCAGATTGAAAATTTATTATTTACCACATTTAAACTATTTAACTGCAATCATGTGAACACAATTTAGCTTAAAAGACATATTTTCGTGAGAATTTTATTTTTTCGCTTTTGTATAAAGTTGATAGATGGTAAAATATTTTTTCTGATTTTAGTAGATACACAAAATTTTTAACCTGTTTTAAATAACTTTAAAATTATTAAAAAACTCATGGTAATATAGAAAAAAATTTTTTTTTCAAATTTTCCTTTCACCAGTAATAGTTTAACTTTCCCACATTAGCAATTTCGAAGATACATTTCAAAATATCTTGTCTAACCTGGCGAATTTTTGACAATTTTACTGAAAGATCACTGGGAGATGCGGCGATTCCACACTTTTTGTAAATGCAGCGTAGGTAGAACTAAGAAAAATATCAGTTGTGATCAATACAAAGCTTTCCTCTCCAATACACCCATACCTCGATATACGGCCGAGATTGGTTCCAAAAATTTAGGCCGTATATCGAAACACCGGAACATTCTTTTTGGAAAGTATTGCAGTTATTGATCGCAGTGCATTTCAATGTAACATTGTCCGACTTTTGACCGTTTATCGAATCAATGTGCAACGTATTTCAAAACTGAGACGCAATTCAAAAAGCGGAAGGCAGTAAAACGAGGGGCCGTATATCGAGGTATGGGTGTATTTGGTTTCGGAAAAACTATGAAATTTTTTTTTTAAATATCTCAGCACCATTGAAGATGCGTAAAAATCGTTAAAGAAAAAATGTGGAAAATTTTATTTCTAATAAATTTGGCTATATGCATTTTAACTTTCCTCTTCTATTTCATAATAATTTTTTTTTTCATAAAAATGCATAGTTTTCGAGAAATTTTCAAAAAACTGTTTTTTTTTTCAAATATTTTGAGAATCGGTAGAGATACAAGAGAACCGTTACATTAAAAAAATGTGGATAATTTTATATCCTTTAAATTTTGTTATATTCATTTTTTTCCAAAAGTGCATAACTTTCGAAAAAGCGGTCTTTTTACCAAAAAATTGTATGGGCGGTACCCGTTATTTACTCTCAAAAGTTGATAGAACATTACGATTTTTGTAAAACTTATTTACCAAAAATTTCAAGTCGCTAGGTCGGTCTCGGTTATGAATACAATACAGCTTTATCCACCTAATGTAATCAAACCTCAGGTAAAGAATATAAGTTGGTATAATATTGAAATCTTTTTTACAACAATATTTGAAGACTCGAGAACTAATAAGTTTAGAAAGTTGAAATCTGGCATAAAACAGGCTTTTATCAAAAGGAAAAACCTCTTCCGATAATGCAAAAAATTGATCCGATATTTTATTGAATATACACTTAAAAAAGCCTTTACGAAAACTCCAATCTAATATAAATAGGACTACAGAACAGAGTAAAATTCATTATTTCAACCTGTTTGCGTTGATATCCCATTGTAACCACAGAAAATAAAAATTTCAATATGACATCCCATTTAACACAATAGCACCAAGACCTCACAAAACCTGAATATATTTGCTATGTTGATGTCAATGTTACCACAAAACGGAGTCCTTTTGATTCCTCTTATTTCATTTTCCCCAACTTCCATTCCCACCATCTTATGTTATTGTTACGTAATTTCTGATGTTTCCTTCGGATCCCCATAGTACCTAGTTTGATATCCAGAATCTCTATGACAATATCATAAAATTAAATTAAAATAAAATAAAATGAAATTGTTTGCGAAATATTCACAGGAAGTCAGTATAACAATGGCATGCGAGCAGACGCTCTTACAAATAAAAGGATCTCGTCCTTGTTGTACTTAACCCCATTCGATGGTTGTTGTTTTTTTTTTGTTCATCATCTTCCCTATTTGTTCCTATGTCGCTTGTTACAATTTCATCCCGGAAAATCCAACGAAAAATACAAAAGAAAACATGATAATTTTCAGACACTTACATTTTTGTTGCGCGCGCGTTCTATTTAGAAACCGAATTCGTTTCCAAGTTATTAGTTATCTACGCCACCAAACTTTCTTCTCTACTTTCCATAAATGGCTCCAAATCCATAGTGTGGGAGCTCACTATAACTAGAGGGTGGTATTCATTTTTATACATTTCACTCGTTTTGAATCTCATATAAAACCTACATACAAAATGTATATATCCTAGCACATACTCGTAGTATGACTGCAGATTTTCGTATGCTAGACGCAGCATAAACAAGTTAAAGTAATCAAGATCTCATCTGTGTGAAACAGGACTGCGGTATCGTAAGGGAAAAGCCACGAGGATACCAGCGTAAACACAATATAGACATGTTGTCTGTCTTTATATCCTTAAATGGCATACTGACGGCTTTATTGGCAATCGAGATCTCCTATCTCAATGTGTAACGACCCCATCAAGGGTTTTACCAAAATAGCATATACACACAGGATCCACATTCAGATCCAGGACCCATCCACGGCCATACCACCACACCAATGGTGTTAGACGATTCGCTATTTATTCTGTGCTCCTTTTTACAGTATTTAACAATTATCCTATAGCCGCTTCATCTCTCCTTGGGTTTCTGGTCTGGCTCCGCAAGATTTTTTTCTCATCGCCTTTGAATTTTTTCTTCGGTTCGGATTTGATATCCTTTGGATCTTGGGTAAATGTTGATGGCCTCCTGAATGTGACACTTTTGACTGTTTCAGCGGCAGGAGGGCGTATTGAATTTCGGTCGAACGGCAGAGACTTAAACACTTTCTGGTCTCACTTTTATAGTTTTAGAAAGTGATTTTTTGTGAGCAATTTGAGGTTTTCTAAATGTTTCTTCTCGGTTTCGGGTTTTAGTTCTTGAATAATATCTTGAATCTTCATGTAAGCGTCAAAAGTTTTTATGATTGTAATTGTATATATCAACAACATTCAACCAGTTTCAAAAATTTATCTACAGTTCATAAATTTTTAAATGAGTAGCCGGATATAACTCCAAAACTGGAGGCCACAAAAAGCACAACATTTTTTAAAAATACCTTGATTTAAATAAAACATCACGTTGATTAAGTTTAAATACATTATGTTCTAATACTTATTTTAATATATTTTACGGCGAGCAGAAAAGAAAAAGTCAATCTATTTTATAATGAAGAATCGCGAATACAACTAAAATACTCAGGGTATTCACAGTCCTCTTTTAATTTTCGATATTCGGTGTTTTCGGTAATATTAACAGACTGAAAATATTCTGCTGTGAACATCCCACAGCACAGATTTGAGAACAGCGCTTTTATTGGATACGTGACCAAATCATGAACTGCGAATTTAATGGTAAAATATGTCACATACCTTTAAATCCATGTTTGATGTATTCTTTTGAATTTCTATTGTGGCAACGGCTATCAAAATTGAAAAAAATTGCAGTCCGATGAGATAACCAGCGAGAAAATTTGACAACTAAAAACATTACTAGCGCCACTCGCGGTTGATTCTTGATACCGAATAACCGGGCCGGAAAACACGACTCAAGGCATGTCTACAATTACCGAATCCGGTAATTCATTTTTACATGAACCAAATTACCGTCTCGGTAAAAATCTGTTAAATTTGACTGAATTACCGAGCGGTAAAATAACTCGCAATTTAAAAGAGGACTGTGAATACCCTGGCTATAAATAATCAAAATCGACTATTTTTATAATAAATTTAAATACTTTGTATGAAAATTTACTATTTTGTGGTTAAGTTGACTATTTCTGTGCTACTATTTTAGCTGTATTCCCGATTCCCCATGATAAAATAGTTAGATTTACTTTTGTTCTGCGTATATAATCAATTTTTTCATTGATAACATTTTAACCCATTAATGCCCACTATTGCATATATGTAACGCAAAAATCGTCTTTTTTGAGAGCTTGTCATTTATTTATCTTGTTTGCGGTAACTTTGAGTAAACCACTCGATCAATGCTGAGAAGGTCTGGGCGCTAATGAGTTAAAAATTTGGTACACAAGATTCGAAATCCTCTATAGAAATGTTCCTTGGACAATGTAAGTTCCGGAGTCAGTAAACTATTTGAAATTAGCTTTGAACTGTTTTTAGTACATTTCTAATGTTGCTACTTGATTTAAATATATTTGATGTACCGTTCGTTTTTAACAACGGGTATCTAAGCTAGTTTAGTATGTATATTAAAATTGAAAAAAAAAATACTCAAAGTTCCTTGCGAACTATTCGTGTTTAGATCATAACCCCGCTCTTCCTTAACATTTTTGCAAACTAAAAATAACCAATGAAACAATGAAAGATGGATAACGCTATTAAAAGTATCGCAAATTAAAAGGGTGAAATTTTTTCGGTAATTGTGCTTTGAATGACGGCAGTGATTTCATGAAAGTTTTTACAGCCACAATCACTTCGCACGAATATCAGCTATCCCAGAGCACAGTTCGCTTGGCACCATTTTGCACCATTTCAATTTAATTTTGAAAAAGTTTTTATTTTTTGTATATTGTTTATGTATAGAAGTTTTTTCCCCTTATATCCGATTGTAAAAAACTTCAGTAAATTTTCAACCCTGGCAACAATAAATAGATACAAATTTCCCTATAGATCGCTGAAAGTTGATTTTCTAGCTGCATAAATAAAACCAAAAATACGCGAGAATGCAATTTAATTAAAACAGGGAGTTTGTAGATTCATTTATACAAAACAGAAGTATAAACATGAGTGGAATGCATGGAACAAATAACAAAAATGAAATAGAAATTTAAACGAAATAATGCTCACGAAGCCTGGAAAATATTTTTTCACTCACGTTTAGATTGGTATGATATTAATTAAATTATTATCAAACATTACCAATGAGTTTTATGAATTTAACGCTCAAACCACTTCATTTGGATACTATACAATGTAACCAGACTGACGTTTTTTTAAATGTGGCAAAAAAAATTATTTTTGACTATCAAAGTTATCTAAATCATGAAAACTTCAGAAAAAATATCAGTTGTGGTCAACACAAAACTTTCTTCAACAAAATCTACGACCCTGTGCAATTTAAGTTATAGCCCTGTCGTATTGTCAACCTAAGACGACCTCCCAATAAATTCTTGGTTTATTCAAAAATATCAAAAACGTACAAAATTTGAGATAACTTGAGAACTGTAAAAGATATCAATTTACGGTAAATGGCAAAAGGTAGAAAATTTTAACATCTCCAATTCTTCCTTAAATTAATTTGTCGAAAAATCGTTAGTTTGCAAGTAATTTGCAAAAATATATTTTTTTATATTTTAATCTAAATATCTCAATAACGGTAAAATATAGCGGATAACGGTAAAAGACAAAATTATGCAGAATGCCATTCTCATTAATTCACTTCATACATTCAGTCAGCAAAAACCCGTTAATTTTCGAGATAATTGCAAAAAACTGTTTTTTTTTTTGGAAATAACGGTTTATCTCGATAACAGGTTGAGATATCGAGTTATAGCTAAAGACAAAAGTGTGGGAAATTTTGTTTTCTCTAAGTTTTGTTATACTTAAGGCCACGGCATAGAGACAACCAAGGTATGCCGTAAACTCGAATCTGACGTTTTTTTGCAACGTCACTTGTGCCGATTAGTTCGTCAAGTTCAGAAGGAATTTTGTTTTGTGGATGGTTATTTAAATTTTTGTGCGATCTAAATAAGATATTTGTAAATTAGTGGACTGATTGCATTAAATAGTGATCAATAAACATAAAAATTAATTAAAAAAAAGTCGGCACAAATGACGTCACACCTGACTATCAAAAGTTTACAGCATACCTTGGTTGTCTGTATGCCGTGACTTAAGGCCACTAAAAAACGCGTAGTTTGGGAGTAAATCGAGAAAAACGAAATTGCGATTTTTGAAAAACCGCCATTTTGGATACTTCCGGTTAACGGATTTCCACCAAAAGTTGATAGGATCGTCCCATTTCAGGACCCAACATGCCAATAAAATTTCATGGCGCTAGCTCTAGGGTAAAGTCGGGTGAAATGGAACACCTTTTTTATTTTAATAAAAGCTCGGGAAATAAAAGAGCTTTTTAAACGAAACAAAAATAAAATCATTCTTTATTACAAACGTAAAAATAAAATCAGAACTCTGGCATAAAAAAAAGGTTAATTCAATATTTTTTTTTAATTTTAAAAAAAAGGTCAAAAGTTCCATTTGTCCTCCATGGTCGGGTGAAATGGAACTTACCATAAGGTGAAATGGAACACTACTTTTTATTCAAATTTTTATTGCCGCATTTATTGCAAGTCATTGCAAATGACGCGCAGGACTCGTGCGACCACAAATTACAGATGACACATTGAAGGCAGTCGTCTTTTTTTGCGTTTTCATGTACTCCTCCCCACATCCTACATAATTGTTTTTCCGAAATCTTCAGGTCCATCAGACTCGCTCATATAAATTATTTCGTTCCTTTCTTCTTCCGAGTCTTCATATTTTTGGAAAGCTGTCTTCCGCGGTTAAGATTTTTCAGATTTTTTTTTTGTTTTATAGGCTCCAATATTTATATGTTCCAATACACCTCCGTTTGGCTGTTCCATCTCACCCTTTTGGTTGCATTTGACATTACTGTAAATCAGAAACTAACATGTCTCGACTTGCTGCTTTTATCAATAAATTTACGTAGTGTGAATCTAACTGTGCATTTTGATGTACCCACACAATCACTCCGCCAAATACTTACCAAAAAAATTAAATCTAAAAAATCCACAAAAAAAGTTTTACGACAAAAACGATATTTTTTTTGGTTTTTTGCTTATAAAAAATAAACAAACGTATGCAGCGTGACGATACCTTAACGCGTCGAGGTTTTCTGATATACCAAACAAACTGTTGCCGACAGCAATAGCAATTATGTTTGACAAGTGCGAAATAGTGGGGGTGTTCCATTTCACCCTCTGTTCCATTTGACCCGACTTTACCCTATTAGTTTTTGAGAAATCTTGTACACAGACAGACAGACTGACAGACAGAAAGACATTTTTTTAATATGACTCTAATCGACTCAGGAGTGATCGGGAAATGTTTTTTAGGCAAAATTAAGAGGTCGAAATTTTTCATGAATACAATACTTTATTATACTCCGTAGAAGAAAGTAAAAAATAGTAAAAAACCCAACAAATAAAAATTTCACCTTTCTTGAGACACTTTTTCCAGGTTACCGAAGAAGTTTTAGAGGCGTACAAATACTTTGCCTTTTCATTTCCCATTTTAGTGGAATATAAGTATCTCAAATGTATCTAATATGCTCCTGTCGCAGGTAAATATCACTTTATACAGTCATTTCTAGTAACCAATATGAGTCGAGCATTAAAAATGCTAGTTGGTTATGTTTTATCGTAATTTCCCATATATTAGTACCCCAGCCAGCCATACTACATTTACCAAAATATTACTTATTAAAAATTTAATCTGAACTACAGACTTGTAACTGAAGAAAACGCAAGAATATATGTTTTATGGGGGTAAAGGGGGTTTGGGTGTTTTTAAACCGTGATTTTCGCCATTAATCCTGCTCAATAGGAGGCTGAAAAGTTTCACTCGGGGGTTTTCGGGGTCGCTGATCACGAATCCGGTGTTAGATTTTCAAAATTCGAAACGGAAGGTTCTGTAAGGATAACGCATATATCCTTTTTCCAATTTTTCCCGGGGGAAAATGTCATTAGGGGGTTTTCGGGGTCGCTGATCACGAATCCGGTGTTAGACTAATTCGCAACGGAGAGTTCTGCAAGGATAAGATTTTTCTCAAAAGTTTTTTAGTTCTTTCCGGTTTTCTTCGTATTTTAAAACTTATACAAAAAACTTAACCCGACAACGACGGGTATGCAAGCTAGTTTTCTATATTTTTTTTGATTTTACTTCACATGATATAAAAAAATCTCAGTACAAAAATCCTTAATTTCAAAAACAGCAAAAACCCACTCTACTCTCAAATTCATGCATTTTACAAGTGGATTGTCTAACCCAACTCACTTATCCTCACATCACACAAAAAGTACGAAACAACAATAGTTCGATTCAGATAAGTTTCCTCTACTGTCTACATTATTTAATTTTCCAAAGTCAATTTCCCTAAAATGTAGGAATAAAACTCAAAGAATTTTATTTTACTTCTTGCACTTTGCTAGGATATCAGTTCCGTGATTGGGTGGTCGAATATTTAAAATACTGGAAAGTTACCGGAAAGTCTTCTTATTGCTCGAGTAAATCCTAGACGTAGAGGTAAGAAACAAAGTGTCGCTATTGTTAAATGACACAACATTTAGGACATCTTTCTTCCTTGGCGACTTCCCCATCCTCTCCAAATTTGTTCCCAGCTAATTTCAATTCCATACACTCTGAACTTTCTTTTGCTGTAGGGGAATCGTTCGTACCTTGGACCCAAATTTACTTTTCGATCGGTATCAAAAAATCTATGCATATTTAAAAATATATATATAAATATGCACTAAAGCTCTGATAACTTGTATATAAAAAAAAACCTTTGTGTTAGTAGTCCTCGCGGTTTTTTAGGAAATCAAATTAAATAACTCAACTTTTCGCGATTTTGACTATTTTTGTAATAGTCACGATTCCCCATTATAAAATAGTTAGATTTACTACGTTTTTCTCTGTGTTTGTTTATCCTGTTTCTATTGCCGGCGAATAGAAACAGGATGAGCAAACTCGCATAGAAATACTCGAAAATTTATAGAAAGATGTTTTACGGTTATCCTTATTAGCAGTCGGACCAAGTGTACCTTGGTCCAAGGTACGAACCCTTCTCCTACTACAAGTTCAGATGAACCTTCAAGTCAGTCCAGTCCATTTTGACGGATTATATATTCATGAGGATGTCTCGTTTTATATTCTAGCAAACATCTCTTTCCCAATGCCATTTAGTTGATTTTTTTCTTTATTGTGTTTTATGTGACTTCCAACATAACTTAAGAAGGTATTTCCTATTTGCTTCTACGGATGAATGTTTCGAAAATTTAGTCTCAAAAGACGCAGCAACCAGATGAATTTTGAATGAACGAAATGGAAACTATGTGTAGGTGTCCCGACAGAATTATCTTTTTATTTAAAAAAAAATCATCGAATGAATTCCCTTTAAGAAATTTCTATGTTAAAATTCCTTCAGTCCCTTCCATCGATCCTTCAGTTTGATGTAATAATAATAAAAATAATAATAATAATGTTACAGTAAATGACGTATCTGACAGTCACAATATGACGCCATATAGCCGGTAACTGCTCGTATTATTGCAGATCAGGGGTCAACCCAATTCCCGGCACAATTCCCAGCGCGACAGGACCGCCTTCGTTCAATTTGCTTCTGCTTTCCTTTGCCGGTTAGCCCTTCATCTTCCACCCACCAAAACTATGCTAGAAACCGTTATGTTTCCACTGTAGGGTAGGAATTTAGTAATAAAGTAATTTATTTCGAAAGTACACATTCCCTGCACACATGTGAAAATAGTCAACCCCGGGGAAATGACGAAGGGCAAGAAGTTGAAAATATATTTCCGTGTATGAAAAGGTTCACAATTTGTGAAAAACTTGGATTATATGAATGTGTACGACGAATTGAGTTATAATGACGGCAACAGCTTGTGATAAGTGCCACATAAACGTTAGAAGTGCCCTTGTGGAGCATAAGTTCAGAAACTGATTGATAGCATTTAGAAATATTGTTGCAATGTCTCCATTATTATGTATACAAAAATATATAAGCAGGTATAAAATTTTAATTGTTTTAAACGACAATGTGACCTGTTTTTTAATAAATAAAAAAAGTGGTAACCCTTTACAGTGATTCAATTACAATAGCGATCCCGAAAGTTTTACGTCGGCGTACCCATAAGAATGTTAGTTTTTTTCTGGCGCATCCCCTAAGGCTTATATAAGCAAATTGTGTATTGTAAAAATACTAAAGGCCCTTAAAGCGAAAAAAATCTGACAATATTATTGTTTAAACCTGGAATTTCATCCAACTGGTTGTGCACTCCGCCATTTAGAATTTCGCGTTAGCATTGGACCCCTACTGAATGTTTCCGAATACTGAAAATATATTTTAGATACTCACTAAGATGGCAGATTGAGAAGAAACGTATACGATAATCTACTAGCTATCTCGGCGTATGGCACACACCTGGCGCTAGAAGTACAAAATTATTTCCATCAAAACACTAAAGTAAATTTTTATATAATTTGGTTGATGCCATTTTGCTTTGGAAGACTGGCATACCGCCTGCCACTATTAACTCCTAGGAATTTAATTTCGCGATCTTCAAAACGTTCTACTACAGGTATCTGTACTATATTCAGACTAGGTGTGGACCCGTCATTGCGGGGTTAAAGTTTTTCTCCGTAAGTTATTTTTGCACCAAAAAATCCTCCTAAACTAGCTTTTGGGGAAACAACATGATCTCTTCAATGCTTTCCGTTTCGAATTTAGAAATTCTAACACCAGATACGTGATCGGCAGCCCTCTAGTGATCAGGCTCTGTGGTAAAAAAAAAACAAGATTTTGAAACATCCAACCCCCTAGTCACCCTCCAGAATTTCGAAAAACCCTGTCATAGCTGGCGTCTACGTCATGAAGAAACATGGTGTGAAAATTTCAAGTTTCTAGCTCCAAGGGTTTAGGCTAGGCGTTGATGCGTCAGTCAATGAGTCAGGGCAAAAGTTTTTATACTTATATATACAAATGAGAGAGCCTATAATCTAGAAAGTGAACAATAGTAGGACACGCTATTAACTCCAATTAGAACATTCTATTAGGTCAATCAAAACAGTTTTTTCACCAGATTAGAACAGACTGTAAGTATTTTTTAAATTTGTTAAAACAACTAAGACTTTCTATTTTTTTGTACGTCACACATGAGTTTTTTTAATTATATTAACTGCTCTCAGTTATTTTGGCAATTTAATAACAATGAGAAATTTTGTAAAGTTTCGTTTTTCAGCTAGGCGGTAATTTTTACATGTCCGATTACTTTCTGGATCATTGGCTCTCTAGTTTTGAAAGACCGATTGTGCTCTCTAGCAAAAATCTCTAGTTTATAGGTTCTCTATTTATACTCGTTCGTTCTGTTCGCAGCCTTACCCGGCTCTTACACGCGACTGTAAAGTCTGTCAGTAGCACAGACTTCAAATGTCAAATTACTGACAACGAATTAAAACACATTTAGAGAATTGGCAGTCAGTGGATTTACACGAGGCTGTGTCAGCGACTGTGTCAGCTGTACAGACGCGTGTAAGGGCAGGGTTACCCTTGGAGCACAATGAACGCAACCAAGCCGCAACCAAGGACGCATCGAACTGTCACGCAACGCAGTTCAGGAGCGGTTGAGCACAATAGAAGCGTCGTCTGTTGCGTTGTGAGACAAACACAGAAAAATTAAAAGTGAACTAAAGTATAAAAATATATAAAAAATGGGAGATTTTGAAGCGATAATTTGCTTTGTTGGTCTTTATCTTTGTTATTTGTATGTTATTGCAATAAAGCTATCATTTTTTTCTTGAATGACATTTCCCCAACCTCATTTTATGAACTGTCAACGCAGAGTTGTTGCGTTAAAGTTCAAAGTTTGGCAACTTTTGCGTCGATGGTTGCGTTCAATGCGTTCACTGTGCTCACTCAAAAGCATTTCTGTGAAATACATTCGTAAGTGACATTTGGATGCGTGATGGTTGCGGCTTGGTTGAGTTCATTGTGCTCCAAGCGTTCTTGAGAATTTACCTACGACGAGAAAATATATCCTTGCGCTTGACACATCAGGTTTAATTTATTATCTCCGAAGTCATCTTTGATTTTCGCCGCTGCAATGTGTTGGCGCTGTGGTATAACCAGTTTTACCTAAACGACTTTCCGGTTAAAAATAGCCGATGATTAAAAGTTAACTGGAGATCGATATCCGGTTATCTTTAACCGGAATGTTACACTGTCAAGAAACCCGATTTCTGCGGTAACACTTCTGCGGTGGTTTAATGTGCCTGTTGGAAAAATAAATAAAATTTGTTACATAGAAATGTCTAAAAAGATCTCTACGCATTACTCGTAAAGAAAATGAAGTTCGGTTATCTTTTAACAAAAATCCAAATCCTGAAATATCCTCGAATTTTTTCGAATTTTTATTTAAGTAACAGTGTCTATTCAAATATTTTCCATTTCGAAACTTTCCGACTATTTCCATAAAATTGATAACCAATACTTATCTGTTTTTGTCTAAATACAGAAATTGCTATTCAAAATTATTACACAGCTGAAGGTTATTTACAGTCAGTTTAGAAGGCGATAATGATATTCGTTTTCGAAAACCAAACATAAAGAAAATTTAAATATTTTGAATTTCTTTACTTAAAATTCAGTGTTTAAATCATCTACCATTATCGATAAATCGCGTATCGTGCAAGGCAAGGGAATAGGATATCAACAACAAATAAAACGAAAAAAAATATTGGCGAAAGGAAAATGGTTGTAAAATTCAAAAGCATGATCCATGTCTGTGAATTTTGATTTTTTTCTATTTTACTTTAGAAGCGGATTACATTGACGAGAAATTTACAGGGGTACAACCCCAAAAAACAACGACAGCGAAAACGAAATAAACTTCTTCCACACCCCATGAAGGAGCTGCGCTTCGATATAAGGAGACAATGTGTTTGTACTGCTGCCAGTGTGATGTTTTCCTATAATTTTTTTCGTTGATTTAGAACATTGCTGAAGGGATGAATGGGTGGCTAGTCGGATGGCTGGGGTTGGATATTGTACTACATAGCACTCATGCATACATTCACTTGACAGAGCCATGATTAATGGGTGTCAAGTAAATTGTTTAAAAAATCCCAAAAACAGTGGGGGAGTCCCAATCCAGGATTCATAGAAGGAGCGATGAAAAAAAATACTGAAATCCCGGCGAATAAACGAACAGAATAGAAAGACGAAAACCTCAACAAAAGAGTGCGAATGGCGCGCATTGGAGTAGAGAATTTAATTTGAAATTCTTAACGTACAAGGTTGGATTTAAGGGATTTCAATATTTATATGTTGATTGGATTTTCCCCATTTTGCCCACAAGCTAAAAAAGAGTAATTTAAGTAATTTTATTAGAAATCGGCATAGGTTTCAATTACATTTCGTGGTATATTCATGAGAAAATTCAACAGCGAATATCAAGAAGTTGGAAAATGGAAAAATACCACTTACAAATAAACTCCTAGTCGAATTTAGTATTAAAGTAAAACGAGTTATTACAGAGAATTGCTTATTATAATCGCATGTTTCTCGGAACTAAAGCACTACACTGTAAAAATCTCTTAAAAATCTTTTAACACGTTGACGGACAGTAGAAACAAGTGAAATTCGAAAATTGACACTATATGTTTTTGTAATTTTTAGAATATTAGAAGTATAGTTTTACTCTTTCTGCTTAAATACACTTAATTTTGATTAATTCAGCACCTTTAATTAGGTTGCGGCTACAACCGTCATGGCGCCAGCGGACTCTAGACACTATGTAATGGGACGATGGCGGCTATAACAGCAAAAATTTAAAAACGTAAATGACAGGTTTAATGACTGAAATAAGCAATTTTTTGTGAGCAACAAAGTATTTTTGGGAGTTTTACACGAAATGTTAGTTCATGATCAAACAAAAATAAATAAATGACAAATAAATTTATTATAATTTTATAATTATTATACATTATTTTCGGTATGCCATGTTTCAAAGCATGGTGCAGGACACAGTGCAGGTTTTGATATGCAATTCTTGCAGCAATATGATGTTTCCTTCCTTACTCCCTTTTTTCGAAAACATGACACTAGGCTTCTACTTGTACGCTGGTAAATGCACATTTGTGCTGCTACAGCCGCAGTGTCTAAAAACGACCGTTTCGTATTGGACGGCTATTGCCGTCATGTCACATAGTGAACTTGAACTTGACGGCTATAGACGCAACTGTCCGTCAACGTGTTAAATGGATCCATCACATTAGCGATTCTCAACCTGTGGGGCGCGCCCCCTGGGGGGGCGCGACTACATTTGAGGGGGGGCGCGAGCATATCCAAGACAAAATATTTAAAAAAGTTTATTAATTGACTGAAAGGAAAATACATACCCACATACAAAACAAAATACATTTCGACATAATATTTAATAATTAACTTATTAACTTACGCTTGGAGCACAATGAACGCGAAACCAGCGCGAAACCAACGCAACTACAACGCTCTGAACTATCACGCAGTGCAAAATTCTAGCGGCGGAGCACAATGGCAGCTCGTGACATAATATAAAGTGGTATAAACTTGGAAAAATTACAAAAATGGATAATTTTGAAGCGATATTTTGCTTTGTTGGTCTTTATCTTTGTTATTTGCACTAAGGCTATCAATTTTTCCTCGAACGACATTTTTCCAACCTAACTTTATGAAGTGTCAACGCAGAATTCTGCGGCAAAGTTAGAAGTTTGCAAACTTTTGCGTTACGGTTACGTTGTAGCTGCGTTCTATACGTTCACTGTGCTCACTTCAAACAATTTGTTTTAAGTGACAGTTTCTGCGCCAGTTTCGCGTCGGTTTCGCGTTCATTGTGATTTCAGCGTTAAAACAACTTCTCGCGAAACCGCAAAAATGACGCAAGAGCAATAAAAAGGCACCGGATTCTTGTTTTGTCAACGCTGAGGATCGGTGTTGCCAAATGTCAATAAATTACTGTTTTCTTGGTAATTTGTGTTTAAAATTGGGGTAGTAGTGTAGGTTTAGCGCCAAAATACTCAAATTACGTTATTATTGTACACATTTTATTGTATGCAGGGGGAGGGGGGGGGGGGGGGGGATGACAATTTTGATTGAAAATTGGGCCGCGAATACTGAAAGGTTGAGAAACGCTGCATCACATAGTTACCAATTTTAATCTTCTTAGGATTTTAATTAAGGTTTTTTCCCGATCATAAAAATGACAGAATTAACCCTAAAACCTAATATAAAGACATAAGAAAAACTGCAATTACCCGGGGACAATTGTCAAATTCTCTATATGAGGACAAAGAAAACTTTTATTACAAAAATTAAGTTTCTATATGGACGGGAGGAAGGAGTGGTCCGACGGGATTTTGATTTATGAAACGGTTTGTAAAAGCATATTCTAAACACATTTTGGCTTTATAGATTTTTGAATACGATACACCGTTTTCGATAAAATCGCACAAAACTTTTTAATTTTTTCTTAACGATTTAAGTAAAACACAATGGTGAGAAGCAATGGTGCAATTGAATTTTGATGTATGGAAAAGTTTTGTAAAATCTAATTTTAAACACTTATTGCTTTTGTAAATTCTTCAACATGACTTACCGTTTTCGAGAAAATTGCCAAAAACTGTTTCAAATGTGTGGGGGAGGGGAAGAAATGAAACGATTTTGCCCGTTCAATGATTTAGCCTTGCAAGAAACGCAAACACACAAAATATCAAGTTTCTAGCTCAATTCTTTCTGAAGTTATTGTGTTCAAGGACAGACAAATGGGCGGATATCGGAAATCAAAATTTTTTGCCATCCCAAACATCCTGGTGTTGAAAATTTTTGTGTCCGACGATTGGTTATATGCATTACAAACGGTATATATCAACTCTAATAGACTTCTCTATGACTCTCATATATAGAGTATAAAAAATTATAGAAAATTCTGAAATTTAAACCCTTTAAAATCATATTGAAAGTAAAATGATTATTCAAAAATATTTATTACTTGTGTCTGTCATATTCTAAACTCATAAATTGAGTACATCAGTTCAACTTGATCATAAAATAAAAATATTCACCTTCACTTCAGTTAATAAATTTACAAGAAAGTTAAACGGATATCATACTTGAGACCATATCTAAAATTATATACTTGGATACAATTCTGTATCGTACAACTACTTTCAACATTTAATTAAAATAAACTTTCGAGATATTAGCGAGGGAAATTTTAAACAACTTTAAACTAAACTCTGGATCTTTTCGACTCTTTAAGCAACTTTTGCTCATCAGGATGTCTGGGAAATGCCAGACCCATAACAGTCATGGTGTATTCGCATCCTAGCGTATAAAGAAGTACAACTCCAAGATAAAGAAAAAAAAAGTTGAGAAGTCCAGAAACAATTTTAATTTTGTAAAGTGTTTCAAAAAGAGCTTCTGGTTAGATCAATTTAGCATTACCGTCATGAATATTTTATGCCGGAGCACAGGCCACCGTACAACATAGCAAAGGCAATGGCATCGCCATCAGCAGTGGAAGCATAAGCAGTAGAAACAGAACTAAGATCAACATTGGCAGCAGTTCCAGCAAAATGCTGTTCCGAAAGTCAGAAAAAGGCTCAATATCTTTGTATATATATAAGAATATATTTTATATAATATTATATCTATGTAATACTGACAGTGGTAAACTATAGAATTTGTTTTGTATATTATTGAAATATATCCGAGAAGGGTAGGAGCCACATGGAATCGGGTTGCTGGTTCATTCCAGATAGAAATTTAACATTCCAGCACAACAGCTAAAGAATTTCGTATTTCAGTTAGAGTCCTTTCACTTGAACTCTCTGTTATTTCCTCATTTCCACCCACTCCAATTCGACAGGATATTTTCCAAACGACGCAATAATCCGCAAAACCCAAAAACCCGGCAATGGTTGAAGCCAGTGGCACAGAAACGTCCCCCGAAGATATGTCTTGTCTCAGTTCAACCCAACCAGGAATAACCCTTTTGTCTTATGAGCAGACTTCACCTTCAACTATTACTAGTTCCTCTCGAACCCTGTCTGCTCCTACTTAACCAGTTGTGCTGCGCTTCCTGCTTCATACTTGTACAATATTTCGGTTTTATTTCATTTTTTTATTCGACTTCTTTTCTATTTTTGTGTTTTTCACTCCTTTTGTTTCTTTAATTTTATTTCTTAAGACTTTTCACCGGAGACATGCAAACGCTTGATATGGAAGTTTTACGTACATAAGAGCAAATGGTTTTTGGGGTGGTCGGGATTCCCTGCGAATCTATATAACAAAAGGTTTCCATGAGATTCCTAACTAGGAATGAAAACTAACTAAAATGTCTGGGTGCGAAGATAGGATCTGGAATGGTATTTAATGTAATAACAAATTGTATGAAAATTGTTTTAGATATTCTCTAATTAGAATTTTACGGTGAAATATATTCAACGGTGTGTCATTCCCGGCTAAAAGCTATAAGCGACTAATATTTTAAACCATGTGCATTTGTACAAATATTTAAACGAGGACTGAATTTACATTTTTTTTCTTAAAGATTTAAGTAGAACACAACATGTAAAACATATAACATATCATTATTTTGTAAAGTTTCGATGTTTTTTTATTATCATTATTTTTGTGGATTTTTCTATTCTAAAATATTCTTCCTACTAACAAATTTTGTACAAGTTTAAAGAAGGTTTTTGTTTTGGTTTAAAAAATTACTTAAAATAAATTTATAAGAAACCAAAAACAACAGATTTGCGCCGCAGGTGAAAATTTTTTCTGACTAGAATCGATAACAATAATTTTAAAAAAAGGCTCAAAATAAAAAAAGTTGTCCTTAAATAGAGTAGCCCCTACTTTTAACACGTTGGTTGCCACCATATAAAATTAACCCTTTCAGAACTGAATTATTTTTATAAAAAATTTGGTTGTGATAAAATTTGTGTTGATAAAGTGGGTAAATAAGAGTAAGAAAATATTGAAAAAAAAAATCCAAGATCTATTACTGTTTTCGATAGCTTGTAATGTGTACAAACGTTCGCAACCGGTCTCAAATACGAAATAATCTTATGAAATTGTTATATTTGGGAAAAACTTTAATGTGTACAAATGTAACCACCGGGTCTGAAAGAGTTAAAATTATTACTAGTGCTTAACTGTACATGGCGCCTCATAGTTAATTGTGTATAAATGTGCTGATACAGAATCAAGTATACATGTGACACGTAACATCGTATTAAAAAAACACGTGAACCACCGGTAGGTCACACGGCAACCAACGTGTTAAACACATAAGTTTTCCCCAAAAAAAATTTAAATGTCACTTAAGGCTTCGGTACAGCATTGAAGCGAATAATCAACGAACAACTACTTTATTTGTGGAGTGAGATATTTGAATTGGTGTTTTTATATACTGATTATAATAAAATGAATAATAGAAAATTTTTATGATTATACAAAGTACTCGAGCTTAAGTACCCAACCAAATAAAAAATGTGCCAAAAAGAAAAAAAAATTGTTGGTCGCTGTGTATCAAAAATAAAAGCGAGATAAATATTTCTTATATTTTATTGTTATGCTTTTCTCCGCTTTTATTTCTTATAGAAAGCGCCCAAAAAATTATTTTTTTCTTTTTAGCACATTTTTTATTTGGGTTTTTCAATTACACAACTTTAACAAAATAGCGTCATTCGTCATTTTTCTTTTTCTTAAGTTTCCAAAACACCCTGATAATTTTTTTTCGAAGCTCGAGACCCCACACTATGGATACTTCGTTAGTTCGAACTTTTTTTTCTGATCATGCACATACACATATTGCATTGTAATCGGAGTTACGTATGTGTGCCAAATTTCAAGTCAATCGGATAAATGGACGTAGGCCAAAATTAGATTACAAAAATCTGCCCTGACAGAGGGACATACAGACAGAGAACCAAAAAGCCAGTAAATAAATGCTTTTAAATACCAATTAATTGTATATTCATATTAAAACACTTATTAAATTAAATCAACTACGCGATAACCCGTTGAACATCGTGCCCCCCAAAAATTTAAATCAAAATAAAAGCTATTTTCTGCCTCTCCACTTTCACCAAAATAATAAAAATGTTAGGAGTAAGGAAAGTATAAAACATTTTTATGGCCATTTTACTGAGTCGTTAAATCTGTAAAATGCGGCACTCCCGCATTTATGTCTCATTTTTCGCCATGTTGCGTTCAAAGTGCAACAACTCCATTTCATAATGGCAAAGATTGAAAGATACAAATCCCACAAAACATCTTTCCGTACATAAAAAACCCGGAAAAAATCATACTCGCTTTCTTTTTATGTGGTTTTTCAAATTGGTATCAAGGTTTCTTTGACTGAATATAAACGTAATACTCAGCTATGTATATGATGTCCTTACACCATATTACCAACAGATTTCCTACATAGATAAACGCTAACTTTTAGCACCATCAGGAATAGATCAGTAAGAAAGTACCTACATCATCCTGTTGCCTATATCTCTCATAAAACTGAACCCCTTGGGTATATTGAAAGAATGCATCTTCAATAAAATCGGGTAAACCAAAAACAGGCCTCAAGCTTTTACAAAGTTACAACCGTCTTCCTCTCGTAACCCAAATTGTCGTCTGCCAGGACTAAAACCAGAAGCTTGCCTACTTTTATTCATGTACTGAGGAAAAGTACATCTCAGAGACAAGACGGATGGAATTTTATAGCATTTTTATGTCCGCCTTTATTCTAACCTCAATTTAATTGCTTATCCGGTGACAATCATTTTATTGACGACATTTTATCCCGAGCATACTTGATGCGTCGTAAAAAATTCCGTCACAGACGTACTAAAGGCCATCATGTCTCGGATCCATTCAGATTATGGCCGAAAACAAGGTGTTGGAACTTAGAAGCCATAACTTCGGGGTTCGGTTTAACGTTTGTATGACTTGTGGCAAATCCAACCCCTACAGCAGTGGCGATGCCAACCACCATCGAACAAGGAATTTTATTAACAAGCAAAGAAAACATATTGGAGTTAGGGGGCAGATAGAAAAAGTACGAAATCCGTTTCAGGCAAAATTATGATAATGTCCGTGCATCAGTCTGTCGGTCTGTCCGTTGTACGTACCTTGAAAAAGCTTTCCACTTAGCGCCTTGAAATTTTTTGTGAATAATTTTACAATAATCGTAGTTTTCTATCAACTTTTTTGAACATTTGAAAAAATACCGGAGCTATTACGGGTGCCTTTCATACAATTTTTTTTAAATAAAATTATTTGAAAATTTCTTCAAAACTATGCATTTTTTTTTTTTTTTTTGAAAAAATGAAAATAACATTAACACGTTGGCTACCATGTGAGTCACCGGTGTACACACTATTGTCATTACCATCAGTTTCTCAAGTTCCATGGTTGAGTGCAGTCGCTCGTGCGGTACAAAGGGGTTTTTTTTTGTCCGTTATATTTTATTCGATGCGTTCGTTTTTGTCTGTATTGATCTTGTGTTCACTGGTGACTCACAAAGTACAGAAATGATTTATGCGTTTTTTCCCAGTGTATACTAGCGGAGTAAGCGTTTTTTTGGCTGGTAGCCAACGTGTTAAATGATACCAAATTTTCTACATTTTGGCTTTCAACGGTTTTTTTTTTTGTATCTCTAACCCCTAATTTATTCACTAGGAGTTAAGCCGAGTTAGTGAGTTAAGGGAGTTAGCTAACGTTATTTTCCATGTTAAAGGTGAGTTAAGGGAGTTAAGGCGATTTAACTCCTAGTGAATAAATTGGCCGTAAGAGTTCGGTTTTTTTGTAACTCTAATTATGAAAACATGCATATAACCAGATTCAAAGGAAATAAAATTTCCTGTATTTTTTTCCTTTAACGGTTTTTAAGTACCTTTACCGGTTCTTGAGATATTTGAAAAAATATTATTTTTACAATACATATTTTTTCCGAAACTAAATAATTCAGAGGAAAGTTTTGTGTTGATCACAACTGATATTTTTAATTAATGACACAATATTCGGGTTGTAAAACGCGAAAACTTTAATGGCCAAGGTTTATTTTAAAGAAATATATTTTTTTCAAAAAATCAAAATCAATAGGTAAAAAATCAGAAAGATTATAAAATCCTCTCCTTGAATCAAAGCAATAATGTTTTAAAAAAATATTAACACTGCAATGCGCAATTTTTTATTTAAAAATAATAATATATTTCTGCATAAAGGAGGATCTCCATTGCCATGACTTCTGTAACTGCAAAAAAATGCAGAAAACTAGAGCAAGATAAACTTATATAGATCTAAATAGGAATGACTGAATACAAGTATAAACGCTTTCCTTCCAGTTTAACAACTTTATAGCAATCATATCAAACCTTATGCTATGAATATAAGGTTCAAATTAGCATAGAAATAAAGCTATACACCTGTATGTGTGTGTTTGAACTACATGAAAAATGACAGCTACGCTATAATAGCACTTTGTATGTGTCTGTGCTCACTATTCACTTACAGGGACAATGTGTGATTGTAGTAGAAATCGCTATAAAAAAGTTCAAGTCCGTCAACTGTATCCATAAAATCGCCATAAAAAAGAGGGGAAATTATTTTTGCAGTTGCCGACAAATTTTTGCAGTTGATTCTTATCTCCTTTTCTCGCCAAGGTATCTTCACATAAATGTGTCTCTATTTTTTTGCAGTTGGGAAAAATCATGGTAATGGAGGGCCTCCTTAAAACTTCTTAAACTGCGACATGTATAAAAAAAATTTTTGTTTTTGATTGATTTTTATATGCATTATTGCACACTGTAGGGTTAAATATTCACCTGAAATTTACTAAACACTCTTTTTTTAACATTGACTTGATATTTACTGTTACACACTTGTGAGAATTCAGCTTCCGAATTGATTTTCCTCATGATTTTGTCGAAAAAAGAATAAAATGTTTTTCGATAATACAGATATTTTCATGAATTTTTATGAGAAATATCAACAAATGTAATATCTTCCATTTGAAAGAAATATTCCAAAATGGTGGAGCTATCGTGTTTTTACGGAGAAAAGTAGTATAAGAACTGCTCAGATAATGAAACTTAATAAAACATAACGTAAATGAGTTTAAGCAAAATTTTGGAATGCGGTTCATTCAATTTGTAAAGAGTTTTTTCCCTTTGAAATTTTTTTTTGTGTCGGCATTAAATGTAAATATCTTATAGTAGATGAAAAGTATAACGAAGAATGCTGAAGTATAATCTACACAAAAACGACATCTAATTACTTAGTTCTATCATTAATGAGCATGAAATTCTTGACTCTAATTTCGCTAATGCCATCGCGTAATTTTCTATCTTCTTCGTTATGCTTTGCCTATAGAATAAACCTACATTAAAATTGTAAACAAATATAGATATACATTAACATTATGCCTCACGATTACCCATTTCACCCCTTTCCAAACCATAATAATATACTTTTCTGCTAAAGTTAAAATCCAGTGAGCGCAACCGAAAATTCACACTTATCACTTTCTCTGGGGACCAAATTAATCCTTTAAAGTGCTAACCACAAATTTTGGCTTCTTACCTATACAATACAGAAAAGTTTCTTCCAATTTTAACTGTTTTCAACCATGACATCGTATAGTAGGTATACATATTAAACTGTAGACAGCATAAGGGGGTGATATCGTCCCCGAAATTTTTACCATCATTCCTTTCTTCCGCATCCGACAATTCAAATCATTGCGTTTACATTTCCTGCGCATCACATCATTTTATAAGCTTGATCTTGGGCCGTTATTACCCGTCTTGGTTTATGAAATCCTCTCGCAATGGCATATAGACGCTGCTATAATAATAACCCACTTGCTTTTCACGAAGCCAATGATATCGTTCCCCAAACCAAACATGTGACCATATCCTTATATATTTCTTAAAGATATCTTGCAAGACGGACTACTGCTAACGCAATCGGAAAAACAACAGCCAAAAACGATAGAGAAATGAAGAATTTACGAAATGGATAACGAAAGAATGGGAGTCCGTTTTGCCCATTTGAGTTAGTTTAGGTGAAGGACTTCCATTCCCTTGAGATTAAGGATTCCGACGAGGCTATCTGATAATTGGCGTCAATTTTATTCAGCCACGCACGGGAAATGGCCTCACGAAGGAACATCAGCACAAAATGACAGCAAACCCATGACATCTGCAAGATCAACCCCACAAAAAATCAACCCAACGCAGCTCCATCGGCCGGTAAGAAAACCCACAAACACCAGCTAGACAAACAGGAATTTATTCTATCAAGGATAACAGCAGCAGCAGCAGCAACAACAACAACAGTACGGGAATACAATAATAACACAATATTCACGAAGAAAAAGGAGAAAGATGAAAAAAAATATTATTAATAGCATAACGAAGTAATTTCTGTAAGGGAATACTCTCCTGGCATGGAATTTCATTTATTAGATGAATTAAGGCATAGAGGGTTGAAGGGATTTTTTTCTGCTAGCTTCTCGCGTTCGTTTTAGCTACCTCCAACCCCATAGTCCTGAATTGCTCTCACCCCCGAGACATTCGTTCGCCTTGGATGTTGGCAATTTTAGCACTGAAACTGGTCCTGGCCCGTGTCCTCGGATTTTCGTTTGCCACTGCCTTCCAACTCCCTGCACTACGGAACCAGTTGCCTTTCTTGGAAAATCCTAAAGTTGCTGGTTTTCCATCACCTCCTCCTCATTCCTCCCCTGCCCCTTGTTTGTTGGCTGGCATAGCATTATGATAATGGAAAAATTAGCTGAACGAAACTCGAGATAAGAATTTATGCGGTGCGTATTGGGGATTGCTGGATGAACCACCCCAAGTTAGGCCAGGCCACCTCCAATTGTGTGTATCTTTAATTCTATAGATGAGCATGAAACATTCATTCGGATCAGATATACATAACTCTGCACAGATACCTGCCTTACTGCCTACGTTTGTTTATTTTCTGGGGATGGATTACTCTTGCTGACTATTTTCTTTCTACAATTGGCCATAAGGTACGATAGAATCGGCAGCGCAATGGCTTGAGATAAAAATCCTTAATGTATAAATATCCTAGGATATCCTGGCAAAAGTTTGAGAATAGCAAACTTAAGCAAACCGCACTCACTAAATAGTGGGTGTATACGGTTGGTCGGCAAGTGTGTGGAAGTCTTATTAATACCCGATAATTGAATTAAATATTAATATCTGTGGAAATCGTGCGGGAAATGTTGGGTTATTGTTTATTACTGAAGCAGGTTTTCGAAATCACCAATTTTTTCCATTCCTCTTGGCCAATTTCATAAAGCGTAAGCGATTTCTACCAACAGATATTTGATTTGATGTATTTTCTATAAATGCCAAACGGATTTCAGAATTTAGTACATTGATTACATTATTATATAAGTAGGTACCTAAAGATATTAAATTTTCGTCTGGATGTTTTTTCGTGAAATTTTCTACACTTTCTTCTAATGGTTCTAAATCTAAAAATCTATATTAAATATTGAAAAATTTGGTTTTTATATGAAAACTAGACTTTTGTACCCAGCTCCGCCCAGCTAAAAGTGTGAATACGTCAAAATCTAGAAGAACCAAATTCAGTTGGGTATAAATCAGATAACCTAGAAAGAGCGGTCCTTGTATTTTTTTGGAAAATGGGAAAATGGTTTAACAAAAATTGAAAAATAAGGAAAACCAATGCTGCATATAAAAACTTTCCAAGAATATTGAAAAAAAAGTTCGAAACATCGCAAACGTTAGAAAAAATAGGCAAGAAATTTTATATTTTTAATTCGCGAAAAATTTAATTTGGGAGTAATAGGAAAATCTAAGCATCGGATTCATTTTACCACTTCTCTTAGTCCCTTTACCATTTAGGCTACTTTCCTATGTTAGAACTAGGCCTACAGCGAACATCCGTGCCAAATTTCAGGTCAATCGGTTCCGCCGTTTTCATGTGAAAACGGAACAGACAACAATTCATTTTTATATAAGTATAAGTTTGACAAACCATATATTGAAAATTTTTAAAAAGAATGTGGCGAAAATTAAAATTGTAATTAAAATTGTAATTAAAATCTACACAGGTTCATTGAAAAGTAAAATTTTTTTGTGCTTTTCCCCGCCTTATAAATAAGTGCAGCTGAAATTGTGGAAACACGCAGAAAAAATATTAGAATTTCGAGCTAGTTAAGACATGGTAGCTTAATTACTTCGGAAAAATGTTTATTATTTCTACTTCGTTACATGATTATTAAAAAAATACTTGCACAACTGAACGGAAAAAAGATACGCCAGAAACAAAACTCAAAGATATTAGAATATTGTGTATTCTTCTAGAAAATAAAACATAACTTGGACGTATTCAAAACTGCACTCGCCCTCTTATAACCTTGATTCATTGTCTTTATGTTAGGTTTTCAGTTTTATGAAATTTTATTTACTCATTGTCGAATTTTGTGGTGACAAAGTAACCAAACTTGTTTTTGGTGCCAATCGTCTTGATTGACAGAAAGAAAGAAAATTTTTTTTTTAAATAACAAACAGACACACATATAGTTTTTTAACGAATTTTACAACAATTTTTTCCTTATATAATACCAAAAAGATTATAAGACAGTAATATTTACATCTTTCTAAAAATGATGTTCACAACAATTTCTGAATGTATGCGTGTCAACTAATTAACTACCATAAAAAATCATCTGTACATATATAAATATATATATATATATCAAAAATCCCCAGTAGTGAAATTTTTATATCCAGAATTAAAACCTCAATGATTTTATCTTAAACCCATTATTCCAGAATAATCAACAGTACTCTCGCCGGCATTGCCAACAAAACAAAAAGCCAGCACATTTTCAAAAATGTCGCCGCTGTACGTTGTGAAAAGGAATAAAAAACTTTCGTGTACGAAAAGCAGCACCCGCACATTCAATTACAATGTAATTTACTTTATGGACTTATCTTCTAAAAACAGCAATTTCAGAAACATTAAGCATAATTTTATGACATCGCTTTTTGGTTGATGGGTTCACCATTTTCCCGGCAGAATACGGTAAAAGAATTGACAGGAACGCTACTATAGCCAGTCGCATACAACTCGTGATGATGGCTGAGCGAGCAAACTGGATCTGTAATCGCGACGGGGTTGAAAATGTGTTGGGGGTTGCAATTGGGGTAGGAATCTAAGCATCAATTTCCCTATGAAATAAACGAAACATGAAAAGCAACGCCTGGTCAGCCCCTTTCTGTTGTTCACATTTATGCTTCCGACTTCTTTCGGTAAAATTTTATACCAGAGGAGCTTCGAAGGACGATCCCATCATCCCCAATTCTGTCGGCTCGCTCAGCCGTGCTGGGCGTTTTGTTTGTGTGTCTAAGGATTTTGAGTCCTTAAAACTTTTATGTGTTGGCAGTGGCATCGAGTAACACAATTTTCTACCCAGGCTCTTGGCGTTCTTTCATTTTGATCCGTCTCTGGTGTGACCGGAGCAACGCGGCGCTTGATTTTAACGAGAAAGATTGGATCTCAAGCAAATGGCTGTCTAGTCAGTTTTCCATACCTATACCCTATATTTACTCTATACTATAGTATCATTAATACGCCAATAGATTCCACTAGGGCGATTCAGTAGCTGACTTCTCTGGAGAAATACTCAGAATCCTGATCCCCACCCTGTCTTTATTGCTCTAAATTCATCCCTGCACTGGTACTGCTGCCGAATCATTCATATTTCTGATGAGCTATGCAAGGACGGATGACATGTTCATTTATGTATCTTTAAGTGTTTTTATTTGCTACCCCCGCCATCCGACCCGCATGACAATTTCACTTAGTCAGCCCTTTAACCATGTTATGTTTTGTGACTTGCAAAAATAATAAAAAGCAAGAAATTTTATAATCTTCGGTGGTTTTATTTAGTTGACCATTCTATGGTTATGTTGCTGGTATGGCATCTGTTTTTTCAAATGGCAATCATTTCACAGAGGACAGAAAAAAGGACTTTTGCTACAAATAGGGAGATAATCAGTCATGCTGAAAATTTTGTTCGCAAATCATATAAAGTTTTACGACACAACATTTTATTAGGAGTCTAAGATAGATTACGTTCGGTTTCATCCCAACGTTTATCGTTGAAAATGAATTCGTCCCAAATAAGAAAAGGAAACTCGGATTAAAAGATTTTTATTGGTTCCGCTAATTTTACTCAATGAGATATTTTTTTTATTTGATCGAAATTTCATTTAAAACTTTGTCATCAAAAAAAATAATAAAATATCTATTGCGAACAGCACATGACTTTTTTATACAAAATCTACGTTGTTGCGCAATTTACAATTACACTATAACCCGACAAAAAAAATTTAGTTTATATAAAAATACGAATTTTACGTTTACAAAATCTGAAATATCTCGAATACGGTGAAACAGATCGATTTATAGTAAAAGGCAAAACTACAGAGAATTTAAATATATTTAGTTCTTCTTTTAACTATTTTTACGTCGAACCATTAGGTTCCAAGCGATTCGCAAAAACCTATTATTTTTTTTTAATTAATGAAAATATCTCAATAACGGTAAAAGATAACGGACAATAAATAAAGACAAATGTGTGGAGAATGTCATTCACATAAAACTAGCAGAATACCGTTAATTTTAGAGATAATTGCAAAAAACTGATTTTTTTGAAATAACGGTATATCTCGATAACGGCTTGAGATAAACAGTTCTAGTAAGAACAATAATGTAGGAAATTTTGTTGTCTCCAACTCTTGTCATACTTAGGACTACTAAAAACTCCTAGTTTTGGAGGAAACCGCTAAGAACGAAATTGCGTTTTTTAAAAAGCCGGTTAATATTGATTTTCTCCAAAAGATGATTTTCTCCATTCCAGGACCAAACACACCTGTATAATTTCATGGCTCTAGTAGTTGGAAAAAAAAAGTCATTAAGCCGTATTTCGAACTCAGGAAAAATAAAATGGTGGACGCATTACGCAGTTTTCTCGTAATCGAAGAAACGAAGCAATCATCGTGTGGGGCTTAAATAAAACATAACAAAAGCTATAATTGCCAATCTGGCAATTATTGAAAACCCGTATGGTGAAATTCGTATCAAAATTCGAACAGTTGTACCAAAATTCCACTTTGAAGTCAAACTTTCCAATAAGATTTTTTAAAATTTATTCCAATCGGATTTTAATCTATGGCAGTTTTATGTAGAATCATATCCTAAATAACTTTTGTTCTTAGACTTTTTTGATAAGATGCACCGTTTTTGAGATATTCACAAAAAACGTTTTCGTTCGTATGGGGGGTACCCCCCCCCCCCCCCCTAATAGTCCATTTTTGCCCATTACCGAAATTAGCCTTGCATTTTACGAAAAACGGATCCGCGCAAAATTTCAAGTCTGTAGCTCAATCTGTGCGACCGCAATCCGCGCCACAGACTGACGGACAGACACGGACAGACGGACAAAATTAATTATTTTTATCATTCTAAACACACTGGTGTAATTCATTTTTGCGTGTGATGATGGGATCTTGGCGTTACAAACGGTAAGGCAAAGTTAATATACCCTTTGGTTTCACCATACGGATATAAAAAGCGTGGCAAAGAAAGACGTCATTTTTGATAATCAATTTTACTAATAACAAATTAAAAAGAAAAAAACAAACAATAAATATTTATAAATTTATAAATTCACTTTTATTAAAATGTACTTAAAAGCAACATGAATAAAAAAATCAAAAACAGTTTTTGTTAAAGAAAAAAAAACAATTTTTTGCGTTAATTTTTTGCATATTAAAATGAAACTATTCATATCTAAATAAATTATTTGACAAAATTTTTGAGAAAAAATGCTTAATCTGATATTCAAAATTCTACATATTTTAATTAGCCTTTAACTGATATGTACTTTATTTTTTCTATTATGGTAAAAAATTATTTATCCATAAAAAAAATCTTGATCAACTCGTCGCACAAAAAAGTGTAGTTAATTTTATTGTATATTGAAAATTACCACAAAATTACTTAACATTTCTCTCTGTTATAAATTACCAGACATTCTTTGTCTTTTTCCATCCCCAGAGAAAGTCGAAAGCCGGAAAAAAATTGTGAAATTTATGGCCTTTGTGAATAAAATCGGTCATCCGGGCTCGTAACCTCGTTAAATTGCATGTAAATGTCATTTTGACAATATCCACAGTAACACTTTGATTGCATCAAAAGTGACATGACCTAGGCTACCAAATCGTTTTCCCAGCATTCGCCCCTCACTGCGAGTTCCGCACCCCTTGCAAACTGTCCCATTTTTGTGGCAAGTTATGTCTACTATATTTGCCAGCCATATGATAATTTCCTTTCCTTGCTCCCCAAGCACAGACACGAAAGTGTGCCGTTGACATAAATTTCATTTTTATTAACAAAACTCTCTAATAACAATAAAATGTCCCGAAAATTCAAGGACATCGATTTTCCACGTCATCTCTCCCTGTACAGTTCCGCCCTCGGCTAGAAACACGCATTCATGCACCCAGTGCCCACCCACACCGAACCAGCCAAGCAATCAACCAACCAACCCTCAAAGCAGCACCCCCGTTGCGGTAGACGCGCCGATGAGATGCGATGCGATCCAACCACCACCAAACGGCAAAAAACGGAACGGACGAGGATTCACCAGCGCTAACCAGGATGGGCAGCAGGAGCTCCGAAATCCCATGGAAAAACGTCCTGGCAGCAACATTACACCGGCTGAGCAGCTATGAATATGGCAGCTTGGCTTCTAGTCTCAATAGTAACAAACGACGGTTGTGAATCTTGCGTTCCCTCCTGCCGCGATGCGATGAGTTCTTGTAATCGTAGAGAATGAAAGAATCCAATGCGAGGGATGCTATATAGTGCGATGTCTTGCATACAAGTGGGCAGGATGAATGATTCCTTCGCCTTTCCCCAGTAAATCAATTTTCTTCAGATAGGGGAACGCAGTCCTGTGATGCTTGTTTAGCTCATAACTATGTAGAAAACGAGAATCATGACGTCACCATATTTGTTTGCTTAACAGGGAAAACCCCTCAGTAAACCAACACACGTACATACTCACCCAACACTAGAAGCGAACCTGAACAGGATCTTCCGATGCAAAATGGAGTTTCTGATACTCACCGAAGTCATCCGTTGAATGTTGGTTGGATAGCACCAAGGCTTGAATTGATTTTGCGCAGTTATTTTTTTGATTTCTTGATAGACTTAAGGAATTAGGAATCAATTGAGAAATCTCAGTATATTTTATTTTTAATCGGTCTCAGTTGTTTTTGGCTTCAAGAAAAAATTCGTAACCAGCCGTTGATGGTGAGAGACATGTCTAAGATGTTCATTTTTTTATAATTTAATGGCTTTGGGATGAAACCCCTTGACACGATTGAGAATTTTTCTCTTTATTAAACGCCAATCAACATTTGTATCGATTTCAATCTGGCTCTGTTGCAACAACAACCAAATGTCGAAAATGAAATAATTCGGAAGAAACACAAGAACCGCAACAACAGCATCGGAAAATTCTAGACGGAAAATTTTTCAGATTGAGTTTTTCATATATATGTATATTACCCTGTTGTTGTTGCGAACTAATTTCAATGTCAATGTCGTCATAAATGTCTGATTTTATCTCAAATAATTTATTATCAGACACAGAAAAACATTCACCCATATATCGAATCCAGAGTAACATTATAATATAAATGTTATGAAGTGAAATAGGTTTAAGTTGTTAAATTGGGTAAATATGACTTGTCATCTTAATTTTCTGATCATAAATTTTCGGTCAAGGAAATTTTTTATTTTGAGATTAGAATAAATCTGTCGCTTGCAGAAAAGATCTGTCGTTGCAGGCCGAAAGTATACAGAAAAATTTCGCACCATTCTTACAAGACCTTCGAATAAAAATTTCAAAATCTGGTCTTATATTCGTGATCTATATGCGTGACCTCTAAAGTCTTTTGTCATCTTAATTTTCTGATCATAAATTTTCGGTCAAGGAAATTTTTTATTTTGAGATTAGAATAAATCTGTCGCTTGCAGAAAAGATCTGTCGTTGCAGGCCGAAAGTATACAGAAAAATTTCGCACCATTCTTACAAGACCTTCGAATAAAAATTTCAAAATCTGGTCTTATATTCGTGATCTATATGCGTGACCTCTAAAGTCTTTTAACGATAATTTTCGCAAAAAAAAATTGGAAAAGGATATTTGCGTTGACTTTAACGAATTTTCCAAAAACATACAAAAGCTTTTTCGTTTTTGAAAAATTTGGAACTAATTAGTCTCCACTCGTTTTAAAGTGGCCAATTGATTTCTCTGCAGAGCTCCGAAATGCTCACTCACGAGTAGTCACACTCATGAGAAATTAGTTTTGCTCATGAGGAATTTCTTCTGCTCGTGAACAGTGAGAAAAATGTTTTATCAAAATCTTTTACTCACGAGTATGAGCATTTGTACTTATGAGCACATTATAAATATTGTTAACTCCTTCAACCATTCAAAAGAAAGGGCCAAAAGGAGGAGATGTGTAAGAAGTGGGCCAAAAGGAGGAGGAGATGTGTAAGAAGTGTAAGGGAAGGTCGGATTGAGCAAAGGGCAGACGAAGGATGTGAGGTTGAAGGCAAGATGGGAAAGGGGAGGATGGAAAAGGAGGTTGGTGAGGAGCAGGGGAGAGTAAAGGAGTGAAAGTGTATGGTCGCAGGAAGAGTAAGAGGAAGGGGAGGGTTTTTCTTAATTATTCGAGCTATGTTTTTACTTTCTTATACGAAGTGTAATAAAGTACTGTATTCATGAAAAATTTCGATCTCTTAATTTGGTCTAAAAAATATTTTCCGACCACTCCCAAGTCAATTGAAGTAATAACAAAAATATGTCTATCTGTCTGTTAGTCTATTAATCTGTTAATTCAAACATACATCCTTATTATTTTTTGTAAGGAACGACATTGTCTTCAACATAAACACTATATAGAAGACGATTTGCATTCATTTTATCAAAATATTGCTAAAAATTACTACCGAAATAGTTTTTTTTGTCGTTTCGGTTTAAGCGTATAAGTATTTCAGTTTCTCAGCAAAAGCGCAATGTTTTCAGTTTTTGATCTCAAATTCTATTCTTTACCATTTTCAATGTTTTATAAATACGAATGATATAGCAAAAAATCTACTTACTCACACATGTCACCAAAGTAAAACTTTTTTCGTGCGATCAGTGTTCATACTCTGTACTACCATTAAATACGTTCATATTTATACATTTACAACATCAACATAAAAGGCGTATTGTTGAGTAGCATATGTTTTAAATGAGAAATTCGTTAACGTTGCCTGTACAAAGCTTTGCTAGCGAAAAGAACAACAGCTGACTGTGCAATTAAGCTAAACAAGACCAAAATCCAGGATTTAATTAAAAAAAGAACAGAGACAGAGAAATTGCCTGAAAGAATACAAGATTCGGTACTGCGTTCCATTTTGTTAGCATTCTGAAGGACTCATACCTATTTTCGGAGCAATTTTCGCTAACCCCACAAATTTATACACTTTTATAAAGGGGTTGTACTTGCGAATTTAGTTGTTTACAGTGAAATTTTATTGCACACAGTGGGTTGACATTCCTGATGAAAGTGTCTCCAAATATGGTAAACTTTAGAATTAATGACAAATGGGAACGGTTTTTTATAACAGGTAAAATTTGACCAATGGGTTTCATACTTGCCTGAAATTTCGCATTCCGTTTTGGGGTGTTTTCACACCAAAAATAAAATTAAAAAAATTTCAACACTCTGATTTTTCGAGTAAAATGTCAATGATTCTTCAGATTTTCCCTAAACCTTTTTTTTATACGGTTCAAAAAAACAAGTAAATGCGTTCGGTCTTCGGTCGTGCCTAAAAAAGTTTTAGGCTCGTATTTCTGGTTCTGTGTGTCGAAAAGACATGTAGTAAGTTGCATTTTTTTACTTAGCACTTGTAGATTGTCATTGGGTACTTTTCTTCCCTCGTAGTGTGGTAGGCGACGGGGAAACCAAAAAAACGCGATTAAGCGAGAGCCTTCATATTTTCAGTTTATATTCGTGTTAAAGGGATGGATTCAAAGAAATATTTGTCGCCGGCGATGCTAGGGAGAGGGAGGGAAAACGAAAAATTGCTATAAAATAAAAACCGACGGACCGATTTAATTCAAAGTTATAACTCGCGCTAGCGACTGGAAATTTTTTGTAAATAAAGGTGATGGCCCAATAGAAGCTTTGCTTGCTTCGCTTGCTTTACTCGCTTTGACAGCTGAATTGAACTCCGTGTTTCCTTATGGGAGCTGGCCCAATACAAAAGCGCTTAAAGCAAAGCGAAGCAAGCAAAGCTTCGATTTGAATAATTCTCAATTAGACGCTTTGCTTTATGCGCTTTGACAGTTCTGACAATCAGTTTTTCGCCTACTTGATGGAATAAAACACAAAATGCATTGTAATTGCTTTATAAGTTAATTTTTATTGTTAAAATGTTTGCACAAACTTTTTTTTCATTCAGAAAATATAAATACAACACAATTGCCAGATGTCAAAGCGCTCATAGCAAAGCGTACATTGGGCCTAGAGACGCTTTACTTGCTTTTATCGCCTCAAACGCTTCATCAAAGCAAAGCAAGCGAAGCAAGCAAAGCTTCTATTGGGCCATTACCTTTAAGGTAGAAGCTTTGCTTGCTTCGCTTGCTTTGCTTTGATGAAGCGTTTGAGGCGATAAAAGCAAGTAAAGCGTCTCTAGGCCCAATGTACGCTTTGCTATGAGCGCTTTGACATCTGGCAATTGTGTTGTATTTATATTTTCTGAATGAAAAAAAAGTTTGTGCAAACATTTTAACAATAAAAATTAACTTATAAAGCAATTACAATGCATTTTGTGTTTTATTCCATCAAGTAGGCGAAAAACTGATTGTCAGAACTGTCAAAGCGCATAAAGCAAAGCGTCTAATTGAGAATTATTCAAATCGAAGCTTTGCTTGCTTCGCTTTGCTTTAAGCGCTTTTGTATTGGGCCAGCTCCCATAAGGAAACACGGAGTTCAATTCAGCTGTCAAAGCGAGTAAAGCAAGCGAAGCAAGCAAAGCTTCTATTGGGCCATCACCTTAAGCTTTTGACATACGACTTTGATACAATCAATTGAATTGGGAGACGCAAATTTAATTAAAAAAATGGATTTAGACGATATTTGTGATATACTATATGTTATATTCATGATGGGACATTAATGTGGTTTCGGGAATATTAGAACAAGTTCTGCAAAAAATTCCACATAGATTTTTTATTATTTCTAGATTTCATCAATTTATCTTCTTGGAGTGATTTGGTCTTTCAAAAACAATAATGAATCGTAATGCTGCCAATATTTCCGATCAGATGCTGCGCTACCACGGGCTTTCCTAGATGAGTTATGTTCCATAACAAATCTGTCACGCAAACTTTTCCACCTTTTTTACAGCTTTGATCTAAAAATTACAATAATCTTTATATATTAACGGCATTAAAAATATAATACAATATTTACCAGAGTGCTCGACAGCATTAGCAATTGCATTCCAAGCCTTTTCTTTTTCAATTCGATTCCTTTAAAGAACTGTTGTTTTATCCCACACGGATTTATGCTTAAAGTCCTCATTAATTAGTTTTTCCTCGAACATGTCTCCTACAATATTAATAGCAAATTAACTGTTTAGTTTATTTATAAAAGTAAACAAATTAACTTACTTAATTTCAATCCTTTTAACACGAAATTGAAAACCTTTTAACACGAAATTACAAACTTGAACTGTCAACGCGTATAAAGCAAGGCGTCGAATTGAGAATTGTTCAAATCGAAGCTTGGCTTGCTTTGCTTTGCTTTAAGCGCTTTTGTATTGGGCCAACTCCCATAAGGAAACATGGAGTTCATTTCAGCTGTCAAAGCGAGTAAAGCAAGCGAAGCAAGCAAAGCTTCTATTGGGCCATCACCTTAAGTTTTACGCAAATCGTAGTTTTCCATACCTCCTATACATTTTTTTTTTGAAAAAATACAGTATTTTGAAAATTTCTCGAGACCGATGCGCTTTTGGGAGAGAAATCCGTATAACAAAATTTAAATTGATTAACATTTTCTTAATGTTTGATTTAACAGTTTTACGCATCTCTAACGATTCTCAAGATATTTCAAATTAAGTTTTTTGAGTAATTTTCGGAAACTAGCGGTTTTGAAGAAAAAATGTGTGTAAATTTCCTATATTTTTTCCCTTAAAGTAAGGACCACATCTATCAGTTTTCCATCAGTCGCGACTGTAACGGTACTCGTCAGTTTTCCATCAGTTTTTTACAAAGCGTTTACAGCTATCAGTTGCGACTGACAATTTTTTGTGAAAAGTTTCCATTCATTTTGATTGCAGATTTTAAAAAATGCGGATGGATAATCGAGAAAAAGCTTGTTTATGTTCAAAAAATAAAATTCGGTTCTGTTCTGATTCGATGCGACTGACGCGAAGGTTCACACCAATCAGTTTCCCATCAGTTTCCCAAAAACTGATGGAAAACTGATAGATGTGGCCCCTACATAAACGGTTTTCACGTATCTTATATTTGAAATATTAGTTTTTGTATATTTTTTCCAAAACTAAATATTACAAAGGAAAGTTTTGTTTTAATCACAACTGATATTTTTCTCAGATGATTAATCCATCTAATGAAAATTCAACATTTTTTTTACCTAAATAGTTTTTTGCAACTTTCGGAATATGTGTTTAATCAATGCGTAACAAGTATTAAAAAATGCAAAAGATTTGCAACAAATTATACCTTTTTTTCAAAATATTTTTTGCAAAGAAAATTTCTCAAATTAAACACGTTACAAACTATCCGCATTATATTCACACAATTATTTTATTTCACGAGGAAATTATCAAGCGTTCACAACAAGTTGAAAGAATCGTAACAATATGTTGTGTTTATTTATGTAAAAAATTCACGATAAGAACTTATACTTACATTATTATAGTGAATTTTCCTTTTAAATTTCAACTCAGCCAATTAGCAACTTTTCTTCTTTTCATACACCATCACCAAAGGCAAAGATAACCATGTCATCGAAACCACCACTTGCCATCCTTCAGGTAACAATATCTAAAGGATTCAACTAACAATACGAGGCAAATAACTCTAATTTCAAAACATCCTCATTACGCTAAGGATCCCTAACCTGAAAACCGATTCCATGAAGAGGTGCCAATCGCCGAGAAGGGTTTTTCCAAATAGAGGGTGCACAAACACACGCATGCACAACGAGCTAACCGCCAGGATAATGAAACTTTCGACTAAATGAAAATTTTCAACAACAGCCTGTGAAACAATAAGACCATTGTTGTGTTCACTGCCCGAGGCCACCGTCCCCCCATCCGTAGCGCCATGTGTTGCCAAAGATAAGCTTCATTTGGTGCAAATAAATTTACCTCGCCAAAGGAAAAGGAAAAACCCTAACGAAGGAAAGAAGAAGTGGGCTCAGATTCCACATCCTGTCTCACAGCCACCATTTTATACAATTTTCCAACGTTCTCATAAAGCCCCAACATACCTGTAATATAGTCACAAAATGATTTCGCTACAACGACAAGTTTTATGTATCTACCGTTTTACCATAGTTGCTATGAAACATTTGAAACTTTCCAATTGTTAACTTCCTGTTAGAAATTGCTTCAGCTTCGAAAGCATGGAAGACTATCCTGTCCTTCAATTGGGATGAGATTGTACCAAAATGTGATTACAAACTGAAAACTCTGGGAAAACAATGAAAATTTTAAACTTCAATCGGAGATGAATAAATTTTTTTTTTTCATTCGACGTAATTTATTATTTAAGCTCAAATGGCATTCTCGAGAATGTTGGCTAAGGGAAACATAACTTTTGTTGAAAATGATCCTTGCGATCTATTTGGATAAAAGGCGGCGACATGTTACCATAGTTACCAGACAGACAGTTCCTTATTTGAAGTTCTTCCTTTATGATTTCCTTTAGACGGAAATTTTCACTATTTTACTTGATAGTTGAGGAGTTATTTTAGTGGAATGACAATTCTCCGTCACCAAAACCATGAGGCCGATTTATACAGTAAACTCAATTGCAGATTCAAGGTAAAAGTTTTGGCACGAATCTTTTTAACGATTTGATTAGGGAGATGAATCTTATTAATTTTTTTTTCTTGGTAATTTTACTCCACAGAAACAATATTTAATGTTTTTCATAATAATATTACGACTTTTTTTTACGATTTCGCAAAAATATTTTGTTTACGAGAGCAATGTTTTTTTGGGTTGGCGCCAAATCAAATCGCTATGACAATTAAATTCGTTAAAATTTGTTGAGAAGAACATTAAAATTAAGTTAAAATTTGTTGAGAAAAACATTAAAAAGGCAGCCACATTAACCCTAATCCTCCTAGGTTGAGTCTTTGGGACTCATTTCAACTTTGCTTTGGATGCCACCAAATGGAAATCAAGTCCGTTTACATCTGGACGAACGTGCTCACATAACATTATGTGAAAAAAAAAATATTCTAATACTGTTAAATTTAGTGTTTTATATATAACTTTCATATGAGAGCGCGGGACTCATCCTAGGTGTTTTTGTTTGTAAATTAACCCAGGATGATTAGGGTTAAATAAGCAATCGTGAAATACTGTGGAGAACGCAAACTGAAATTCGATTCAATTGAGTTTATTTAGTTTCTTCTAATTAAGTTTCGATGTATGGTAAAGTGATGTTAAATTTACTTAATTAACCTTTTTTAGATTTATTTTTACTGTCAGCCAGGAGGTCTTTAACTCCATCCGTTTGCCGTTAATAGCCGCGAATATTGAGGAGTTAACACCATCCTTCTCCGAAACGTGGAATATAGAATTTTACCTCAAATTTTGTTCCTTAATTCGAACAAAAAAAGTTTCAATCGGATCTCGGGGTGGCACCTGCAACAGTTCCCTTGTAAGTTTTAGTCTTTGTTGGGACCTGTCTAGCCTTCAATTTAAATACATATTTGATGCGTAAAAGTTTTCGCCTTCAGCGCAATTTTTTTAACAATTGAATTCCTTTCCTTTTGTGCTATTCAGGTCGTTTTTTTACTATTCGGAAAATTTCATATCTATTTTCATTATGAAATTCATATCATGTGACATAATTTTTTGACCAGTTTCATAAAGAAATCCCTATTATGAAACATTTTCGCAGACTGTTCTACTTGGGAAAGTCACAACCAGAAACAATCCGTTCATTTCATCACGTGCCCTCTATTCCGTGCTTGACGGAAAGCAACCCACATGGACTGCGTTCCTGTCTAAATTTAGTTTTCTTCTGCTGTCCATATAAATCCTGTGTGCTTTGTTTTATAACTTAGAATATATTTGCACAGCCCCAAAAAATTTTTATGATTCATCCCATGCTAACAGATTTTATCGAAGACAATATTGAGGTTATGTCTTCCGTTGCTCGAAAGTTGTAGTCTTGCTAACTTCGCCGTTCCGTTCCGTCACGTCGATAGTGGACACTAACATAGCCGTTACATAAGTACTACGTTGACAGCTTTACGTGACGGAACGTAGCGGATCTTATGTGAGTGGCGCTTAAGGATTGTTTTCCTACGACTATCTGTTTTGTAAATTTTTGATCAAGACCAATAGAAGAAGCCACAATGTAAGTACTTTATTTGAATATTACTTGCACTTATCACGTATATATTTTCCCCAATTTTCAAGTCAATTAATTCCATATCCGATAATGTCACGCCATTGCATCCCACATTTTATTTCACTGTTTCCTGAAGGTATTTCGCTATCCACCTACTTAATTCAAAATTATAAAAAGCATTTCAATGCATAAACAAACACATTAGGAACAATTTTACACAAGCAAACAATAGATACAATGAAAATAGCTAAAGGTGAGTGTTAAAATTACCCCGTGACAATAGCAAGAATGGAACTCCTCTGGGACTACAGCTTTTCACATCAAGGATTTTTTTTCGAAACAAAAAAAAAACTGGGTGGACTGTAAGAAGCCTGCTTTACCAAATTCAACCGATCAACGTCGTATTGTCGAATCTGAAAAAGAAAACGACGACATTCATCCCATCATCAGGACACTTTTACGTGTATCAATTTTTCACCCCTCCACCAGATATCCTCCGAACAACCGTCAACGACTTTTCCATACCTTGCACACAGCATCCCCATTAGAATAAAAGCGGATTCTCCGTGAACATCGTCCCACAGGAACTCTCTCGAAACTGTGTGCGAGTGTTGGTGCGTTTAATTTAAATTTTAATTTCGATCTTAATCTCTTAATGCGAAATAAAATTGCTGTACACTGGTGGCGTGTTATGGTGGCCCCTTAATGTGGAGAAAATGATTGGGGGATTGTTTTAAATTCGACCCCAGCCTCGGCTAACATTTAGTTTATGTTTAATCTGCCTCCTGGCTGACATTCGCCCCCTCCCATCACGACCATATAAAATTCTCGTCCTCGTTCTGGGGTAGTGGTTGTCGTCGGTTCGTTCGCCACCGGTCCCATTAAATTTGACCTTTTTATAGTGTGTTTGGGCATTTATTGCTGCCCTTGTTGCTCCTGTCGTTGCTCGTGTTGATGTTGATTGTCAGATTGTTGGCCGACCCATGCCTATCCTTTAAAATCTATTGCAATCCCGTACCCCACGTCATCGTTTCTCCGTAATAGTAAACTGTTTGAAATCATTAGGAATTGAGGCAGGAACTCTCCAGAACGAAAAACTTTACTACCGTAGCGTTCGTTACAGTTGAGGTTCCTGGTCCCCATCCAGGTTCAAGTCCTGTAAGTTACGACTTGTTATGCGAGAAAGTTTACGTGTACTACAAACTCGGCCAGGACCTACTTCTGCCACCCGTAAACTGATGCCATTGCCACATTCCTCTCGATGTTCTGCTGGAACTGTGACTGTAACCTGTGTAACTGTGGCGGCAGCTGAAGCCATTCCAATCGCCAGCAAAGCTGCCAGGATCTCTCGGGATGGTGAAGTGAAAGAGGGCAGCAAGAATTGCCCTAAATGGCGTTACTTTACACAAATTTATGCTCTGTTTATGCTCTGCTCATTTTTATGGCACTATTGAGGATAATTCTTGACGAAATTTGCATATTTTACAAAATGGTAATTATTTTTCGATATGTGCCTGTTGAAATTTCGGTTATTTACTTGATAATTTCACTTTTGGGTTTTTTTATGTTGTGTACTGCGGGGATCAAGGGACAAACAAGACGGAAATTAAAATTGTGGTTTTTATGAGGTTGTAAAACGGTTTTGATTTGAATTAAAGTGGAGATTTATTTGATGAAAATACAGTGGATATAATGTCAAAATACTTAGTATTTGTTTTTGGTTATTAGAAAAGGGTGAATAATGAATATCAATTTGTTTCGAGATAATTTCCAATTTAATTAGTTTTTAGTTTTTCAGTCATTTTTACTTTCCTCTAAAGAATGAAAATATTGTATTCATGACGGAGACTCGAGAACGGAGGCAGATAAAAACTGTCTGTCTGTAGGTCTATCAGTCTGCCCGTTTTACGTATCTTAACCCTGGACCCGTGTACTATAAAACTTCCATTTATCGTGTACTTGGGCACTCAGTGCCCAGATGCAATTCCAATAGAAAATGTATGGCTGGTTTGTTTAAAAACCATAAAAATTGGTTTATTCGTTAAACAAGTAGAAATACAATGGGAAAATATAATTTGCAAAAATCGACTGAGAATATAGACCACCTTGTAAGCTCGCGAATCTGGTACTCGATTTCTCCAACAAATCATGTACTCCACGAAAGAAAATGCAATACATGACGACAATACAATATAAATATTATTATATAAATAATATAACAATACAATATAATATCTGCATACAAGAAAAATCATAAAAGGGGAAAAACCCAAAGCTGTAATCAAAATAAAAACCAAATTCATACAAAATGTACTGACTTGGGCACTGAGTGCCCAAGTACACGATATTACGCTTTTTTTTGACACCTTCCACAACCCCCCCAAAGATATGTAATTTGGATTTTTTTTTTGTTTTTGTACTCTAAATTTCAGTATCTTTCAGAAATATATTGCATTTCATCATATTCTTTATTAAAAATATGATTAATTTCGGTTTGAAAATCGTTCTGGGCACTCAGTGCCCAGTACACGGGTCCAGGGTTAAATAACTCGAAGACCCGTTCACCTAACGACTTGAAATTTTTCGAAAATAAGTTTTACGAAAATCGTAGTTTTGTGTAAACTTTTGGAAAAGAAACGTAACTGGTACTTCTGGTACCTCCCACACAATTCTTGAACGGGCAAAATCAGACCTTTCCTTCCCCCCTCCCCCATACAAATGAAACAGGTTTTTGCGGTTTTCTCGAAAACAGTGAGTAGTATTGAAAAATTTATCAAGGTAAATTGTGTTTAGAACAGGTTCTACATAACACCTGCATACATCAAAATTCATTTGAACCACTCCTTCCCCTCCGCCATACAAATGGAATACTTTTTTCCTCTTTTCTCGAAAACTGGATCGTATCGAAAAAGTTATAAAGATGAAATCTTTTTAGAATAGGATTTTACATAACCGTTCCATACATCAAAATCCAATCGGAGCACTCCTTTCTCCCCTCTCCTACAGAAATGGATTTTTTTAAAAACATTTTCTCTGTCAACATATAGAGTATATATGGCTCCTGGAAATTGTAGCTTTTCTTATATTTATAATCTCTAAAAAAAGGATTAAAATTATTTTAAAAACAAAATTAGTTTTCTACCCTCCATTAAAAACTTTTATTTAAAATCGTACATATTTTAATTTTTTTCCCATCTCTAAATTAAAACATAACAAAAGCTATAATTGCCAATCTGGCAATTATTGAAAACCCGTATGGTGATTTAAGTGAGCGGCGAACAGTTGTATCCAAATTCCACTTTGAAGTCAAATTTTCCAATAAGAATTTCTAAAATTTATTCCAATCGGATTTTGATGTATGGGAGTTTTATGTAGAATCATATCCTAAATAACTTTTGTTCTTGCACTTTTTTGATGAGATGCACCGTTTTTGAGATATTCGCAAAAATCGTTTTCGTTCGTATGGGGGGTACCCCCCTAATGGTCCATTTTTGCCCATTAACGAACTTAGCCTTGCATTTTACGAAAAACGAATCTGCGCCAAATTTCAAGTCTCTAGCTCAATCCGTGCGCCCGCAATCCGCGCCACAGACGGACGGACGGACGGACGGACGGACGGACGGACGGACAGACGGACGGACGGACGGACATGCTAAATTCAACTTTTTTTATCATTCTAAACACACTGGTGTAATTCATTTTTTTGTGTGATGGCGGGATCTTGGCGTTACAAACGGTAAGGCAAATCTAATATACCCTTTGGTTTCACTATACGGGTATAAAAATGCGACAAACACCAACCTTTTAAACATCAGTTTTTATTTAGCAGCATTAGCAAAATAATTACATCAATTACTAACCTAAAAATCAAAATTTAAATTAGTCAAATTTGTCATAAATATTAAACCGAGCTTGTGTTAATTAAAATTTAAAAAATGCTGTAACAACCTACAGTCAAATTGCACAATGTCATCATTTTTCGCCAACAACAGTCTCTGCAAAATAGACAAAAAGTTGGAAATCAGAAACAATGAAAAAATTTCTGATAGACTGACTAAACTGTGAAAATTGGGGTTTGGACTGTGTTTTATGGAATATGTTGCAAGGATATCACCAGACCAATGGCAGCAAACGTTGTTTTTTTGTGTTAATAAAACGTACAAATCATTTGCTGTAGTCGACATTGTTCGCCTCTCTATATTTAATGATGTCATACTTTGCAGCTGTCATGTCAGCAATTTTAGAGTTATCTTCATTTTCGAATTTTGTTGAAATTCACGTTCAATCCGATGATGGTAATAGAGGAACTATAGGAAGGAAGAATCTCTAACAATACCAAGTCTGACGAAATATCTTCCCGTCTGTCACAAGGTTCTCTGCAGCTGTGTGAATCTGTGGACTCCGAAATTGCAAATACTTCTAGAAGAGGTATCCTGCGAATATTTCAAATAATCCGCACTGTCACAAGACTATAAAAAGGGAAAAGTATAGATATGGGATATGGTTTTCGAGAATAAACTTCGAAAGTCTCTTGTGTTATTATTCTATTATGTATTTGAAATATCTTGAGCCAGCAAAGTGTCATTAAAATTAAACAGACGTTTACTTATCTAATTGAAACATTTAATTTAAAGCGATTCGGCCAAATAACTTTAAGGATAGTTTTCGGGTTTTTAGGTTTTGATTACGGTGACCATACGTCCTGGAATAGACGGTACAATCCTGGATTTAGGCATGTTGTCCCAGAAACTTAACTTTAGTCCCGGAATTATGAATTCTAGTGTAAAAAAAATTACCTAGAACCACAAAAATGTTTGGCTGCGGCGCAGTTTCCTCAAAAATGACTGCCTCTGGCGCATTTTTATTACGAAAATTCACACAAAAAAAAATGGTCACCCTAGTTTTGATCCAACAAAGAACAATTAATACTTTTTATACAAATTATTTTCTTAAAATAAACTGTATTCTAGAAAATTGCGAACCAATCAACTAAGCATCTAAAAAATTTTCTCCTGGCCTATGATCTCCTCTTTAAAAATAAACAAATTTTATTATTTATTACATTTTAAAGCATTTAACTTAACATGAAAATAATTTCGACGAAATAAAAAAAACCCTTTCAAAAAAAATCAAATATTTTATTAATAGTCAAGTACTTAGAAAGCATCCAAAATTTCAACCCCTCCCCGATAGACTAATAAAAACTATTTTGCCAACAACTTATGCATAATTTGATCGGAAACGTGGTGAGTTTAAACTTTTAACTTGTGAGACTTTTAAAGAGATCCCTATTAAAATAAATTCAATTTTTTACAGTCAAAAAATAGACAAATTTTTACCATAAAATCGATACTTAAAAAAAACCCGACGCCATTTAGTGCGGAATTGATTTTTTAAAATTCCGATTCGTAATAATAAAATTAAAAACAGCAAAAACTCTGTTAAAATCCTTCCATTTCTTAACCAAGGCAACGATGCAACATTCTTGTGCGACAGGTCACGTGAGTCCAAGCCCACCTCCCTCCTCCACCAAGAAAAGCTTCCAAAGAAAAATGTTTTGGGAATTTAAAAAATTTACAATGAGTGAACACTTCAAAAAATCAAGCTAATAAACCACTCTGACACTTCTAGTTGCGAGTGTGCCTGCAAAAATTATCATTCCCACGATTTTCCCACATTCCCACATTACACATTGTCCTTCGAAACCACCAAGTTTCTTTCTACCCATGGTTTTCTATAATGTTACAAAAAAATGTGCTTTAATTACAAGTCATTAGCGTTTTAATAACTTTTTATCCAATCTCTCTCAATGCGAGCTTTTCTTCTCACGTTTTTCACCTTCTCTTTTTTGATGCAGATTTATTTAAGTAAAGCTTCGTTTTGCTTTTGGTAGCTTTTTATATTGCCTTAAATCCGCTCTGGTCACATACCGATTTTTAATATGCTTTGAATTTAAAACAAATTGCCAAAAACAGATTTACTACAAACTATAAAATGCTCTAGAAAGAGATTTTGTCCGTCAAAAAACCAAAAAACCAAAACTTTCTAAAACAAAAAACAATTTGTTTTCAAAATTTGTATAAGAAAATAAAAAAAATATCGTTAAAAATAAAAGGTTTTTCGAATTAGACCAGGTGTATGTCAGCAGTATGTGACATTTAGTATGTCTGTCATATCGACCTTCTGGCATCACTTCTCACACCAATCAAATATCAGCATCGCGAAAACCTGGCTCGCTCACTTGTTCTTTTGACGTATGTTGTGTAGAGCTATGTTCCGCGCCACCATTAAATCCAATTCACTCCCGTTATATACCGGTAATTACTGTCACGTGACAGCAAAAGAGGGTAACAATGGTGGCGTAGATCGTACGCTACAGTTAAGAGATGCTGTGATATTCACGTATTGCAGACAAAAACACACTTCCTCGATGTACGGAATCTTTCCTCCCACTACCGCTTGCATGTTTCTGAATCCTACCCTTCACCGTGCGCAAAGGTACAGCATGTGACAGGCTACCTTATTACATGTGCCCTTAATGTAACGGAGGGTCTCTTAATTTAGGGGGCAGAAGACGGCTCCACGGATTCTGGAATTCCGATGGACGCATAGACTGGTGATATATCAACCTCCACTCAGCCCCACCGCCTCCTTCGTATATGTGGCTGTACTCTTCATGTAAGTTACTTTGTCACTACGTTTATATTCTTGTGAATGTAGCAAAGTGAACTAAAATGCTGTATGGGTGACGGAGGAGGGCACTTACAATTTTCGTTTTGCAATTTCATTAAATTCCAGCATCCCGCCATAAATCTTCTGATAAAGGTAGTCTGAGAAGGGGGAATGACGGGCGGCCGACAAGCGACAATCCCAGCCAGGACAACCAGGACGACATTTCGTTATTTCCCCAAAAAGGCAAAGAAATACTCCAGCAAAGCGCAGGGAGTTGTGAAACAAACAGGAAAAACTCCCGGAAAAAATTTGGTCTGTCGAAAACAGGAGTAAAGGAGATGAAAGTGCTGAGAAGGGCACTCATTTTTGGAGGATGATGGCAATATAGTGGTCGGTATGGACGAAACTCGATGGAACTTTAACTGAAAGATCGTTCTTGAATTTCTTGCACTCTTACACATTTTCAGTGGATTTTAAAACAAATGTAGCCTTACGGCAGTAACCATGGGAAAAAAGCAGATTTCTAAACGTGAGAGGAGAAGAAGTGATCCAATTGAATTCATATGTATGGAAGAGTTGCGTAAAATTGTTTTCTAAACACTTCTCGCATTTGTAGTTTTCCGATCTGTGTGTACCGTTTTCAAGGAAATCTCAAAAAACATTTTTTTCATGTGTGTAGGGTATGTTGGTATTTTTTCGAGAAATGCTCGTATGTGAAATTTCCTTGCTCGAAATCCGCGATCGCAACCATGTCGTTTAGAAAGCGCAATATCTCATATATCAGTGTTTCCCAACCAAGCGTACATGTATCCCTAGAGGTACAGGGTGTACGCGAAATCTGAAAAACAAAATGGGGACAACCAAATTTCCAAAAAGTTGCTGAGTTTTGTAAACAAAAAAATATCCTGAATTTGTTTAATAAATTAAAAGCTACATGTAATTTAATTCTGAAAGTATTTTGATATTTAGTTTGGTACTTATAGTAGCTCAAGTACTTGGTAGAATCATGAAAATTTCATATAATTCATACAATTATAAAAAGTATTATAAGAAAAAGTAAATGAGATATCTCACTCTACAAACAAAGTAGTTCATCGACGATTATTCGCTTTAATGCTGTACTGAAACCTAAAGTGAAATTTAACATTTTTTCGGGCAACAACTTATGTGTTTAACACGTTGGCTGCCGTATGACCCACTGTTGCTTAACTTGCATAATTGATTCTGTATCAGCACATTGCAGCACATTTTTTACACAACTAACAATCACTATAAAACTGTATTTACAGTTAGGCACTGTAATAATAATTTTATTTTGTAGGGTGGCAGCTAACGTGTTAAAAGTAGGATACTCTATTTTAGGGCAATCTTTAATACTATTACTACTTTTTATTTGAACTGTTTATTATAATTATCGTTTCAGATTTGAAAAATGTTTCCCTGCGGCAAATCGTTCATTTTTGATCTCTTATAATTTTATGCGTGATTTTGGAACAAATCTAATAACCCTGGAAACACCCAAATAATTTAAAATTAAAAAAAATAACTTCTCCTCCCAAGACCTTACTAAGTCTACAAAATTTTTATTTCCTATTTTGTATATCCAAAAAAAGTAATTCTAGAAACTTTTTTTTAAAATTGTTATATTTGAGAGTGTACTGATACCATATCAGAAAAGCTGGCAATCCAAACAGCTGTATTTCTAGCAAGGAAATGCTTTTATATCGGAAGATGGCCAAGAAATGGAAACACAACCAGAGTTCCAGAGTCAATAACAAAAAGGAAAATGAAGAGAAAATAAAATAAAAACTTAAAATAAAACATAAAAAGCGTAAAAAGGATCTCTCCGACCAAAGGATGAAAGCATTTTTCGATAAGTTTCCTTTTCTGCTCGGTTGACTTGCTTCCTTTTTTCGTTTTATTCCAATAACCTCGTTCCAGTTGACTTTTTTGCCTTCTAACAGTTTCACCACTAAAGTTTTCAAAAAAAAATCAAGAAATTTAATGTACGGGACTATAAATGGGAATATTCTTAGAGAAGCGAATAGTTTTTCAATATATTTTCGGGAAACCATTGAGTTTTAAACTTTTTTATTTACTGCTGCAAAATTATCGATTGCAAGTTTTTCTAAAAAAAATATTGTGTTTAAAATATTGGAAAATTATTATACTATTTGTAGTTAACCACTGATAGTAATACTAGCTTGCATACCCGTCGTTGCCGGATTAAAGTTTTTAGCTTAAGTTTATTTGCACAAAAAACCAAAGAAATAACTTAAAAACTTTTGAAAAAAAATGTTTATGCCTTCAGGAACTCACGTTTCGAATTTTGAAATTCTAAAATCAAATTATCAGCGACCTAGAAATTCCCCTAATGCCAGTTTCTCGGAGGAAAAATCAGAAAAAGGATGTTTTCGACATCCTTCCGTCTCGAATTTTAATATTTTAACCTTCCCTTCCGTCTCGAATTTTAAAATTCTAACATCAGATTCATGATCAGCAACGCCAAAAACGCCTAAAGACGATTTATCTTAGAAAAAATTGGAAAACGGATATTTACGTTATCCATACAGGGCCTTGCGTTCCGAATTTTGAAATTTTAACACCAGATCCGTTCTCAGTGAGCCCGAAAGCCCCTAAAAACCCCTGAAGGCCTGAATAATCTGGATGAATACACACATGTGTATGAAAATACCTTCGTAAAACCTGCTTGAAAAAAAATCTGTAAAGTAATAGGAAAAATATTCTGCGGTAGTGTGACGGAAGAATTCCATACAGAAAATTGAGAAAAATCCTGATGAAATTGGATCCGAAAAAGTGACCTTTACATCCGATCGGTGTACTAAATTCCAATATTTTTCTACTCTTTGGTACTTACATCCGAAGACGCGACCGCAATTTTAAGTTTTCGTAATAATTTTTTGGTTTGGCGTCCGGACCTACCTTTTTACGTGAATTGCGAGCCATGGATAAATTACAAAAAAAACTCGCTGCAATAAACGTCTTTCGAATTCAGAAAACAACATTTTTATATGGACAAAATGTCCTTGTAAAAATTTTCAAAACATTGCATTTTAAAATTTAAAAATTATTACTGAATATACTGTTATCAACAAAAGCCCACAAATAAATGGTTTTACGAAAAATACAGAAACGTAGATAAGGGCGAGAAACCCCCGAATGACTGAAGCGTTGCAAAAAGTTTCATTAAGCACGGTTCGTGAATAGTTTTCCATCATTTTCTCTGGTGAACAAACGACATTACAACAGTGAGCACATCACTTTATATCAGCCAACGTAATCATAGAAAATGAAACCAAACCAAACGAAACGAAACAACCCTTTTTGTCCCAAAAAACTTGTCACGGCTGATACGTTTTCCGGGTTTAAATCAAGTTTATCTCGAAAGTAGCAATTCTAACAGTCCTTATACACAACTAAAATATCTCCTACACCACCCACTCCCTCCATTTGGAATCTACCAATAACACTTCTCACCATATACGAATATGTGACCTAAACTTATTTCAAAACCCAACCACCACCTTCTTCAACCCTTCTTCTGCAAAATTCAGGATTATAGTGAGTATTTTATTGTTCTTAGTGTTGTTGCACGTTGTGTTGCTGTTACTAATTCTACTGTTGATACACCAACAAAAAGTATATCTCGGCTCTCTACACTACTGTGGGATTTTGCTCAAAAATTTTGCGGTTTTCATTGTTCTCACTGGCATGGAAAACTTTACGCCATTCCTGGTTCAGCAATCTTCTCTTTGGATCGCTCTTTCCACCCAGAAAAACAACCTCATTACTTTCTTCCAACGATGGTTCATCGTCATCTCCGGATGCCTTTTCCATGGTTGAATGACATTGCTGTGTAGTCTTTGGTATTTCTACCCCAGTTACACACACCTCTTCTTTGCCGACCCTGCTTTAGACACTCATCCTCTTAACGTGCTTAGCCAACTTCAAGTACACAGCGGGTTAAGGGATGACAAAGAGAACGGATATGTAACTAGATTTGGTAACAATTCTGTTTGTATGTAATTTTCAGTTCTGGTTGTGCAAATGTTTTCAAGCCATTAATCACCCCATTTCATGAATGTATCACCAGATAGATGTGGAATCGCTACCACTATACCACCTACCCTTATCCTGCCTGATACCAACTCCCATGCCGCTCGAATGCTGCTTATATCAACCAACGCCGACCCCCAGGCAACATCCGATCCTGATGCTGGCTGACTGAGCTTCAGATATTGTTGTGTCCCTCCTTAGCTGATGCAACTCAACTTCTATTCTAAATGATACGGCGGCTTTTAATGTCAACCACCCTTTTTAATTCGTTTAACTTTTCTATTTACATCTGATGTCTAACCAACAGCAAGACAACAATTTCATGTGTGATTAATGCAAATATTAAATAACAAAAGTTCTTGTCAGTTGCGCTAAAGTTTTGGGGTCAACTTATTCCTGATTTGGAAATCTAAATTTTTTGATTGCAATTAAGATCAAATTATTGTAGTAGAATGATAAGTCTTATAAGAACGCGGGGCGGTTTGCTAAACATAAATGCAAGAAAATTCAAAAAGGATAATAAGCTCAATCTGTAATTTAGGCGAATTGGAAAATACTTACCATTTTGTAGCCTGTTGCCCAATTTTTGCTCCTTACAGAAATCAAATTTTCAAAAAAGTGGTGTTAACGAAAGAAGAATTTTACGATGTTTTAAACGGCCAAAATTATGTAAAGTTGCACCTTTTTATAAATCTTGCATGGAAATATAGATCGATGCTTATAAATGAATTTAATTAGATCCTCTAAATAGCATTTAGCTTGTTAAATACTTAAATTATTGGTTTTTTTTTTTTATGAATGAAAAATTGTAAATTAATTAATTTTATTTTTTTTGTTTAAAAAAGTTGCCAATCTGACAGACAACATTTTTGTTAATGTCTTATTATTTTGCGGTAAATGTTAAAATTTCAAACTTTATTATTTAATGAATAAAATATATTATTATTATTATTATTATTATTAAGATCAAATTATTGGAGTAACTGGGAGATTACAGCAAGGAAGAAAAATGGCCGCAAAACCTGGATTGAGGATCGGAGAAAACACATCACCCTGTACTCCGAAGTGTTTGAAGATTTTAGGAGCATTTGAAAATCAGATCACTAAAAAATATCTTGAAATTTTCGATAAAAAATATCTTGAAATTTTCGATAAAAAATATCGTTAAATTTTCGGTTATCAAAAACGAGTAACCAAGTTTTAATTTTTGTTGGCCCACAACAAATTAATGCGTGGCACAAGAGTGGGGCTGTTTGCAGTTACGCCACTAATTTTTATATATTTTTTTCCAGAAGAACATGTGTATTAAAATATTTCAAAACAAAATCGTCAATTAATTTTCATCAATTAACCGTAAAATACGCAACACTTTTATGGGCGAGGGTGGCCTACGGTAGTGTAAGGGCAATACACAATAAATCGTGAAAAACCATAATACGGGGTGAAGGGGGTTCGCAAAGCATTAAATTACAGTGACGTATGGAAAGTCTCTACTAACAACCCACTCGGGGACGAAATTCATTCCTACTCAATGAAATTGGTAGAATTTTCCAAAATTGAAATAGAATTATTGATATAATAAAGACTTAATAACACACTCAAACTGTTCACACATAATTTTTCCTCAATAGTCCTTTTGAGTAGTTGCAATTTAACCCAACTTCCCTTAGTTACGTGTGGTAAATATCACCCATATATAAATTTAGATTCTTAAATTTCTCATTCTGTAAGTGGTACCTGATTTCCGGCACTTCTACCTGTTTTTAAAATAAATGCAGGACAATTTGTTAAGATGGATCCCAATAACTCAGGCTATTCGCAGGGCATACAAAGTAAATTTGTGTTTCATTGATTTGCCAAAGTGGAAAAAGCCAGCAGACCCGAAGGATACGGGGGATAGAAAACGTTAAGTAAGCGCTAAAGGTACAGGAAAACAGAAGCGGCACACACGGGCAAGTAGAAACGGGGAAATCAAAGCCACCGCAGGGCGATGAGCTAAGAAGGGTAAGCTGATATCCTCCCGAATCAAAATCAAAAGAAAAAACTTCGGAACGCCAAAAGTAAAATGGAAGGAAGGCACCAACTTTCCCAGTGAAATTACGGGAATGGGATATGAAGGACGTAGCAGCACGTAGGACAAACGACCTCCTTTATCAGAGATTCTTCATTTCAATCACATCAAAAGCAGACATTTTTGGTCGTGACATAAAATTTTTGGGGTCGCCTTCGAAACTCCTGAATTCACTCCTAGATTCGAAAGAAATGCGAAGATCGTTTACGAAATGGATACTGTTGTACTGTTTAATGAAAAAGGGTGCAAAACAATTTTTTTTATTTAACCGTCACCTTAAGTTTCCCTCACTTATTCGTGCTTTCCTTGGATTTGTTGCAATCTTTTGCTTTCAAACGCCTTGAATTAATCATATGTGAAACTTATGCATTTGACGAGGCTTTCATAATTCAATCACGAAAGTTTTCGCTCTAAACTTGAAATCACAATGTAATACTAAGTTAAATCCAACGAATTTCGCATTTATAAAGTACTTTTGTTACTATTACAGAAGGTTAGTAATCCAGATTTTAAAAAGATTTAATGGGATTTATAATAGATAGTTGTTTCTTAATTATACCTTAACGAGATGCAGTAGTTTTTTTGTCGACTAACTCTTGGGTAACAATTAATAACTTCTTGCCAATCGCTAGGGTGACCATAAGTCACGGGGTAACCATAAACTCTGATAGTCCCGGATTTAGACATTTTGTTCCGGTGCCCCGGAAACTAAACTTTTGTCCCGGAACTATGCAATTTCTTAATCAATAAGGCAGGTTTTATTGAGCAAAAACTTTCTTTGATGGAGGAATTCTCCAAGGTTCAAGAGATGTCATGAGAGAGGGGAGGAGTGGAATTCCCATTTTCTATACCCGTGAACTCCCACCTCTGATATCTCCTAGTTCACTGAAGGAAGTGAGATCGAGGTTTCACCATTGAATAGATCATGCCTATTTTGTGTTTTCTAGGTTTTGAAGCCTAAAGTTGTCTTAATTTTTAAAACATTCGTAATCAATGTTTAGTAAATGTAACAGTAACTCCTCACAAAAGTGAAAAATTTGCCTCCCTCCCCCTGTTATCTTCTGAATCGCCCAAAGTTTTTCCATCCGTTTTTTACCACTAAAAAGGTTTTACGTCAAGCACAATTTATTTTCCAATGTGGAGAAAAATTATTTTTAGGGTGTTTTTAAATACATGAACCAAAAAAAAGAAAATATTTTCTAGCACTGCAATGGCGCTACATAGAAAAAAAATATCGCAAAAACTTTTTTCTTTTAGTGTTTACAGAAAACTAGACGAGCTCAAAAGACATTTAATTTAATATTTGACCGCGTTTGTTTGCCCAACAATTAAAATCATAGTTTGATCTTAAAACTTAAGGTTACAAATTTTGACAGACAAACGTAAATTTTTTGCTTACTTGTGCCTAAATACGAAGACTTGCTCCAATTTTAAGTTCAATATCGTGTCGCTTTCTTCTCAGACATAAATAAATATATACCAATGAAAAATTCCGACTTATCATTTTAAGCTAAATTTTCAGACCGTTTGAACTTATGTGGGATAAAACCTTAATTCCTGACAGTTTTTAAAACACTGTTCTTAATTTTTTTTTACCTTCATGAAAGACAAAGAATAAATAAAAATCCAATTAAGCTTTGAGAGTGTCTGCCATATAAAATATCCAATTGTATTTTCATTTTAGTTACTTTTTTGATATACAGAACACAAAACAGCTCTACTCACCTACCCTACAATGAAGGAAAACTCTCTGATTTAAATAGAAATTATTTTAAAAAAAATGCAAAAAAACAAACGTAAAATGTATTTAAAGAAGGAAAAAACAAGTTTTTTGGGAATCCTCAATTAAGTCCTTTTGATAAATTGCAGACAAATACCTCCCCGGCATAATTACAGCCGCTTTAAGCTCTGTTGATACAATTTTAAGCTCATCCACCACATGAGACCTTGTTGCCTTTTATTTGCCAAGAGATTTATTTCGTACGAGCATTTGCGTCTCTGTCTGGGTTATGTTTTATTTTCATAAAGTGAACATTTATACAGACTGCTCGTCTTTGTGTCTAACCAGACCGACACCTCCTCACCTCAATTCCACTACGCAACAAAACCCATTCTTCCTTCTACGGATTCAGTGAGTTTCATGACGTCGCATCCTACCCCCTTTGCGGAATCAACCCGGCGACTGACGGTAGGTAGAGATGATATGTTCAGCAAAACTGATAGCTTCATCGTGGGTTGGCTAGCTCCGATTCCAATTCCGAACCCACACCACAAAACGGTGGTGTACTGAATGACAAACGGGGTAAGAACAAGGAGGGGGATTTCAAAAAAGGATATAGGTACATGTATATTGTACATATATTTGACTAGATTTGAAACCAGTCATATGCCAGGCTATACATGTTAAATTTTAACTTGTATATTTGTTCAAAATACGAACATTGTTCACTTCCACAAATTTCCCTGACAAGACAGAAGTTTAAACCGAGACCTGGCTGTTCCACTGAAGTTACCCAACATAGCTGAACCAAGGATTGAATGAATGAGACGTGGCAATACTAAAAACCTAGAACACTTCCTGATGAAACTCACAAAATTGTTAATGCAAAACGAGCTGAACAGAGAATCCCATGTCAGTTTCTGTTCCTTCTAATTTTTTTTTTTTTTGCTCAAAAATCCTTCCAAAAAGGCAGCCATCTAATACTAGGTAGATCCTGTAGCAGCAGCTCCCACCCATCCCGATAGCTTGCCGCACAATTCCGATTACTGTACTGTCGACTACCGTCCTTCCACCCAAGTCTAATGCTGCTCCTGATATTCCGCTTCTGCCAGCTCCATACAACGCGAAACGAAAGGCTTTAGTTAAGACTGTCAAACACCTGAGACAGGGAGAAAATATTCAATTTCATAAAAACATCCCTCAGTTCTCATCTCGTTTGTTATACAAAAGTATATTTTTTGTGCTGTCTCTAGTTTCGCTGTACTGTTTTGGTTGGGAGCGCAGCTGAGCTACTTCTCTCCACTTCCATATTTAATTTTTTTAAATATTTTTCATCGTGATTTAATTTTTTTGTTCAAATTTTTTTTTTCTTTCTTGAAAAAAAATCATGAAAATATTTGCTTTTTGCTTTTTGTTTTACGATATCATTGCTATTTATATACATGACCATACGGGTGTAGTTATAGGTTTATCATAGGTGGGTTTAAATAAGAACCAAATCTGCTAAGTGTAGACCAGAGCTGTCAAACGCAATTATCACGAGGGCCACATTGAGTTTTCTACAACAAACTACAACAAAGCATTAGAACGAAAAATTACGGTAACAGTTCTTTAATATTCGCACTGAAAACTGATTTAAAAATTTGCGAGCAATCAAATTAGAAGAAGAAGTAATCCGCCGCAGGCGAATTTTTTTTAAAAACCTACTCTGGGCGCAAACATTTTTGGAAATGAGTTTTCTATGAAATCCTTCACGCATGTGTGCGAGTCTAATGCCCGTATCACACTGACGATTGCGATTACGTTTTTGATTGACGATCGGCTGTTGACGTTTTCCTATCGACCGATTGCGATTGCTTGTACTCCATATCCTCACTCCAGGATTTGATTTCCGATGGCATTTTTTTGTGTTATCCTTTCCAACAAACATTTAACTGAAACTATTTAATGAAACCTCAACAAACGTCACATTCAAAGCACAGAAATCTGACGACCGGGTGCTAATAGCATCGGCCGATTGAAAACAGAAGTGAGCCTAAACTCTCAATCCTAATCGCAATCGTTGAAAGCTTTGATCATATTGGTCGAGAAGCACAATCGCAATCGTCAGTGTGATACGGGCATAAAGGCGTGTGGCATCGTAATTCTCGTTCTAATTCCAGTTTTTATTGGAACGTTTCCGCTTCACAATGCAATCAAGTATGAAAACGTACTAGAATTAGCATGAAATTAGACTGTTTCGCACACACCTTAAATATATACCTTTAAGTTGAACCTATATATTTTATATGCAAGGCTGCGAAAACTCAAGGGCTAACACGGCCAGTAATCGATGATAGGTTAAACTTGCTGCAGGCCGCGTAAGGCGAAGCGGCACCCCTTTTTCAGAAAAGAAAATTGGATAAAAGGCATTCTTGTGTATGCTTGGAAATTTGGAAAGACCAATCAAAGAGAAAATGTTTGTCTCAATTTTTGTTTGTGAATATCTAGTTAAAAAATATTTCTTAGTTCTTCGGTATTTGGAAAAAATGCGCCGCAGGAAAAACTTATATTTTAAAAATCCATACAGGTAGAAATTATCGAGACGCAGGCGAAAAATTTCAACTGCCGAGGTAAAATACACCCTAAAATTAGGATTTTCACTCCCATCCTCTTATTCCCCGTACGCTGTCCTCTATTTAAGGGGGTCCGGAGGTCTTTTTTAATTCGGATAATACAGCCCTATAAAAAGGGCTGCAACCCAAGAAACAATTTGTAACCGTGGTTACAAAAAAAAACCTTCAATTTAGGTTACATTTTGGTTACATTTTAGATGGTTTCCGAAAAAACCCGCCAAAAACGATTATTTTGAAACCAGCTTCTAAATGGGGGTTTCTGAAACGTTTCTGAAAGGTTACAGAAACCAAATGTGAAACTTTTGAGTTTTGTTACCATGGTTTCAAATACGTTTCTTAACCGAAATGTAACCTCAAATTGTTACTTGGGAATATGTTGGCCCGAATTATATTGCCCCGGGTCACATTAAAAAAAACTCTCCGGATGCCTGAAATAAAGGATAATGTCTGGCTAGAAACGGGAAAACAGATAAACTACAAAACTAAATACAGTCGTTGCTGTCGCTGCGCTAAACTGTCCACAATCTCTTCGGGTATACTTCTCTAGAAATGCTAAGAAGAGCGAACCCAGATTGACGATCTTGTGCCAAGACATTTCTAAGTTCAGCAGACGATGTTGACCCTTGCATTGCCGTATATACCGGAAGAGGGGGGAGGGTCGTTGATACAAACTATGCTTGCAATTAAAATGTTCAGAAAAAATGTAAAAAGGTATCATCTCACCGTTAGGTGAATAAAGCTGTTTTTTTAAGCTCCCAAAACCTAACTCCGCGTTACACCCTAGATATATCTTAACACAAAATACAAGATATTTCGATATAATTTCGTAAATAATTTTTGTCACAATGGTGAAAATCTTTCTTCAAGCAGTATATACACAGTCAAAAATTCATGTTGCAGCTATCGAGTCGAAAAAACTAGCTTTAATTTATATTATCTTTAAATTTCATTCTTGTTATCTAAAAATATATCAAATATTCTATAGAGATTAAAAAACAAAATTGAAAACTTTGTCCAGTCGTTAATTTTTCTAGTTATAGATAGCAAGTAAAACAATAAACCAAAGTCAGTGAGTAACATACAATCGTTTTTATTCCCAAAGTACGCGAAACTTATCAGACCACTAAAAAAGGAGGACACAGTAGCAAAACCCGCAATAGAAGCATTATCAGTAAAAATAGCAAGAATAACATAGTCCGGAATGATAGCTAGCTGGTGGCATTGAGGGCATTGTCTCTGGGATATATGCGATTTTTATCAAACAGCGAATTATACTGCGAAAGATATAAGTCTCCTGTATAATGGCTCGGCAACTCAGTCCTTCGACCTCAAGCACCCCCGAGCCTCCAACTTTCCTCTATTCTCCTTAACAAAACACAGGGCATGCGACTGCTGCCCATATACCGCCCGCCACCCATTTGCCATCAGTCTTGGCGGCATTCACCAAGAGTTTATCCCGAGCTCCCAGCTATTGTTTGTCTTCTGATTTATTTCTAATGACTTTGTCCTTATTAGCTAGAAACCAATTTCATGGGAAAAACAATACAAGAGTCCTTTTCATCGTGATTTTTATCGCAGGATAACGCCAGGATTCGTCCTTCGTTACTCTTCCCTATTTTTTGGTTCTGCAACTACTACCAGATACATGATATTTATAATAGAAAAAGAAAAAAAGTCAACACCACCAACAGAAACATCAACAGCAGCAGCAAAAGCAATATCGGTACTAGTGTACAAGTATGGTATGTACCAATCGTATTACTTTGATAGCATAACACTAGCACTAGCACTAGCCAACGAACAAGAAAATTAATGGATTTTGCTCGTGTCCAATTTATGGACATGGTGGGACATATCGCAATCGCTGCCAGACAAAAAAAACTGATCCTCCACTCATCGTTTGTCGCCAGACATTGGTAATCTATCGAACGAAAAAAAAATTGCGACCAGTTACCATTCATATGCGATGTGCCCATAAAGTATCCATAAAGTATCAACTTGAAAATAATATCCTATCTTATTGACCCTACCTTATTTTCACTGTCATCAACCAACATAATAATTATTCTATCGGAAAGTGAAACAACAAATCTTAAAAAATTTTCACGTTTTCCATACATTTTTGATTTTACTTTTTTCGGAAAAAAATTTTCATTTGTTGCCTGTCCTTGCAATTAACAATAAATTTCTCATTTAATACAAGCCCGGGTGAGATGCTGAACTAATTGACTGAACTAATTGAAGAATTGGACATAATGAAAATTTATGGCACACAACTCACCTTTAGTTTAGTTTCTGAGACTGGGCCTGATGCTAACTCTGCTGGACCCTATAACCTGTCGTGATGTGGACATTGAACATCTTATGGGGGCATAATTTTTCACCTGCTATACAAAAAATATGCATATTCAATTCAATGATAATCAACTTAACATTCTATGACTTTAAAGCTGATTCTTTCTTGAATAATACGATTTTTCGAAACCACCTTTTTTTATAAATTTCATGTTTTCTGCATTCCCAAAAACTTATCACCGCACAAATAATTAATAAAAATAATACAAATAATTAGTGTAAACTAATTGTTAGCGGTGTAAACCGCTTGTAGCTAAATTCACATTTTAACAGAGAGAATCTATCTGAATCTTAAGATAACAATAACCACTTTTCAATAAGCCCACAATTAAGTACTTACATAGTACTCTGAGCGAAAAAGTCATAGAAAACGCATATGAATTCGTATGTTTCCACTATAAAAGGGCGCCATTGCGCAAAATTGTAAGATTTACATTGAGCAATGTGAAACACGGCCGCATTGTGAATTCAACATTTTGCCATATGAATTGATACCCATATTGTGCATTTTAAGCAGCAAATATGCGGCGTTTTCTTTCTTCCTCGAATGGTTACTTAGCTTGGTGAGTGAACAGAGATGAACAAATTAAAACGTAAACAGAAAGCGAACAAGAAAAATCTAATGGCGATAAATTAATCGAAACTTTTTGTGGAGTATTATTTTATAATGGACTTTTCCTCCGATTGCATGTCGTGATTTTAGTTGCCACGAAAATTTTTCGGCAATATTGGATCTGAAATTTAAACAGATTTTAATGGGCCATCAAATTATTTAGTTTTTAATGAAAAATTTCTTTAATTTTATTTTACCGGTCAAATTTATTTTTTCTTTTGCAATGAAATTTTGATGCCAATAAAATTATGCTGTTTCAAAAATGTCTGCTATCCACTTTTTATGCAATATCCTTCAGTCATTCGCCTGAAATAAGAAATTTAATTCTCGAAACGAAATCGTTTGCATTAAATGTCAATGGGAAATATGGCGGCTGAAGGCATCAACTTTTTACATTTGAAAATACAAAATTAACCTCACAAAAATATAAAAGTATAAGTTGAAATGCATGATTTTATAGTCGAAAAATGTAATTTCGTATGTAAGTCGAAAAATGTAAAGTCGAAAAATGTAATTTCGGATTTTATTAACTCACATGTATTAAATGATATGGAAAATTGTAAAATTTACAAATCTTCAATGTAAAATTATATATGATTTATATTATTTTGTATTTTACTCTGGGTTTTTCAATAGTACATATCAATTCATCAACAAACAATGTAAAATTTACCATGAAAATTTCCCTGTTTTCATATTAATGTATATGTAAGATCAATAAGTTTATATTGAAAATTGCGTGCTTTTCCAATTTGGGGAAAGTTTTTACAATGCGAAGATTTACAATGCATCATTGTAAATATCGCAATGGGGTATTTCTCTCAGTGATATATCTTTGGTTTACAAGCAAAATCCACTCAGTCAAAAATTACGAGAAAATCGAGTTTGAACATTTTAAGTTTGCAATAATTGTATGTAATTTTAGGCTTTTACCCTCCCGGACTTTTTAACGCCAGAATCGGATTCAGCGACCCCAAAAAACCCCAGGTGAGATTTTCTCAAAATTTGAAGAAAAGGATAATCACGTTATCATTACAGGACCTTCCTTTATCCTTACAGACTGCTTAACGCCAGAATCAAAATCCCTCAGATAACATTTTTTCCCGGAAAATTTGAGGAAAAGGATAATCACGTTATCCTTACAGAACTTTCCGTTATCCTTACAAGGACGAAGCAGTAGAAATATTGTATTGTCATTGGACTTACGTATGTGTGCAAAATTCAAGTGCAAAATTAGATTGCGAGATTTGACCCTGACAAACAAACGGATACAAAAGCAAGCTAAATCAAAGCTTTTGAAATGGATTACGATGACAGATGACATCGAAGGACTTCGGGGTTTTCAGAAAACATAGCTCCTTCACGTAGTTACAGTAAATAAAGTTACTTAGCGGATTTTGATTGTAAACCAACGATATATAGAGAGAAATATTCAGAGGACTTCACTTTTATATTCTTCAGTTTTTCGAATTGCGGTTTATAGATAGGAACTCTATATTATATTAAAAATTCTGAGAGTAAAAATATATCTCACATACAAAAGCTTTCTAACTGTTTCACATATAAAAGCTTTCTAATAATTCGCATATCAAAAAGTTCCGCATTAAAGCCAATGAAAATTCTGAAATGAATACTAAATCCAATGAAAATTCCGAAATGAATACTAAAGCCAATGAAAATTTACCAAATATTGCAATTTAAAATTAAAAAAATATAATATAAAAGTATCCTTCGATTTCACCAATTTCGACCAGTATATTTCGTGATTTTGCGTCGTATATCAAATCGTCTTAAGTTGAACGATGCTTGTACAATATAAAGGAAAATGATGCTTTTTAAAAAGTACTTTCAGTAAAAATTCAAACCATACCCTACTAAAAAATATCGCCTCGTTTTTATTGCTAAGCAGTATATTGTCTAACTCCGGACCCACAACAATAGGAGGAGAGATAGTAAAGTTGGCTCTGACGAAGGCCAACTAATTATGAAACTATGGAAGAGTTTCACCTGACATATTGGGATATGTGAAAATAAATCAAGATTGTTATTGATCTTAATATGGTTTGTTCAAGAACCATTTTAAATTTTTGATAGACCTAATTCCATCAGGTTGACCTATACCGCAATTTAATAAATTGGATTTGCATTTACATAGCAAAGCACCTTAAAAGATTCTTTAACATTCATCCCTTCCGAAATTATCTTTAAGGGGCTCAACATCGAAGCAAAAAAATGTAAAATACTTTTTGAAACCACAAATAAATATATCGTTCAACTTTTCTGTATTTTTGGAAAAGCGCATATTTATATAGAATATATCAACACAGAAAACTTGCGAATTTTGTTAGTGGAGTTCTCTTTCAACACCCCAAGAACTAAAAACACCAATACTCGATTACCGATATTCAAACGGCCAAGAATTTTTTGTACTATATTTTTCTTTCGGAAGCTCGAGATACAATTCTATGCGAAGATCTGATGGTTAGGTAAGGTCGAAAATAACAGAACGAAACGCAAAAAAAGAAAAGAAACTCAATTTGAAAAATATCTTGCCATTACCCATAAGGGTTTATATCTAAATTACATGTACACTGAGTAGAGTCATTTGTCACTTTAGCTCATAGTACCCAACCCGGCGTATCTGACAACTTACAATTTCCTTTTCTCCCTTTTTCAATTCAACGTAATACATCGAACACTGGCACATATTGCAACACCATTTCATCTATATTAACTATTCGTAGGTATATAGATATATCATCTTACGTATCCTGAGGCATCTTAGAGTTTCGAGTATTGCCAACAGAAAATTCAATTCCTTCCAAACAAAACCAGACCTATTTTCCACTTCTATACCTGTCTGTTTAGAATGTCGAATATTACAGTGCCAAATTTTTCCAGTCCCCGAGAAGTTCTTCATGGAAAATATTAAGTATAAATATATTTGATTAAAATTTAGAAAACAATTTTTATAGACTTTTTCGTAATGAATTTTCAACTTATAAAAAAACTTATTATTTTTTTAAAAAATTATTTTGTAGGGGGTTTTAAGGCCTGTGTCCACATGGAAGTTTATTTGCAGAAGTCGCTTCTAGCAGAGACTTCTGGAGGTTTTTCCCGTGGAAACACTAACTACAAGTGAACTTCCAGAAGTTGTCACACCAGGAATCTCTTCTGGAAGCGACTTCTGCAAATAAACTTCCATGTGGACACAGGCCTTTACGACGATGGAAACTTAAAACAGTAAGGCAACATGGCGCGGTCTCAGTCTTTCATTTAGGTGGGGAGTCAGGGGGGATTTATAAAGTCAGAATGCATTTTTTAGTTTTAATTTCGTCTGTTAAAGAATCAATTATTTAGATCATTGTAACAGAGGTAGTCAAACTTTTTTTTTCAACATCAATCACTTCAAGAATTTCCCAAAATTAAAGGAGAACTGCAGCAAGGAAATAACTGTGTTTAAGAGAATGAGACATTTTTTGAAAACAAATTTCTCTCGTATTTAGGAGCAAATATAATACTCAATTAACCCCAAGCCAGAGTCCACCCCCAATTTGAAAAATTCAAATCGACCCTGACGTCGGTAGCTACGAATTTGACCCCCCCCCCCCCCCAATTCAATTTAGTATCCAAAAATGATTTCTAAAAAAGCTTTTAAAATTATTTAAAGTTACTTTGCTGAGATTTTGGTGAGAAAGGAAAGATCGAATTTCACCCAAATGCAACTCGGGAGTCTATCGCCTTCTAAGCCATACATTCACTTACAGAACTTTGGGTTAGGATGAAAGAATTCTTTTGTTTCGCCAAATTTGAATACTCCAATTACCAATTTCGTATTTTCAGTATGTTTCGATTTTTTCATCATTGTTGCATATAATGACCCTTAATTCAAATTGCATATACTGAAACTTGGTACTATATTGATTTCATCCCTCGAGAGAAAAATGTCATCAGAACATAAACTTTTTGCTAGTTTTTTTATAACCATTATGTATAAAAGCATTGGACCATTTTTTATCAGTTGACACCATTAGCCAAAGGGTCTTTATGATGGAAAAGTGTTAGGAATCAAGTGGCAAAAATATGCACCCCTTTTATAAAAACGGGTGATTTCATTGTTCGTAGTTGATATTTTTCTGTCGTCGAAATAAAACTTAGCGATTCCACATCTTTGTCAAAATGGACTTGAGTTCCTAATAGAACTAGTTATTTTTTGGTACTTTTAAAATGTTTTTGCAGTCTCCAGAATTGGTAATTTTTATTCCATCTGACAAGCACCTACACAGTTGAAAATTTGGGTATAAAATTTATCCTTTTTTGATAAATTTTTCCATATAAAGTCATTCTATACCAAAATTGTAATAGAATTAATAAATTATGAAATATTAAAGGCATTGATAAATAAAAAGTATAAATTTTATCCTGAGTTTTATAAAAACAGCCAATTTTGATTTGGTTCAAAAATTCAATAGAACTTTGGTATAAAATTAATATATCAATTTATAAAATACGCAAGCATTTTCTTTTGTTGTGATATAATTCGCATTTCGAAAGAAATTTCATAGTTAGTATATATACTTCATATTACATATAAAAACTATCAAGAAGAAACAAAAATATTCTATAAGGCAAAAGGTAAATGAATTTGTATAAGTAAATATAAACAAAAATGTTAAAGTTAAATGATTAAAACACAATACAAATATAAACCACGCTACTATAAATTCTCGCATACTTTTTTTAAAAAAAATCAGGAAATTGTTATACTTGGGGATTTATACATTTAATAAATTGAATTTATCAATTTTTATCCCCATTATTATAAAAATTAATAAATTTGCTTATGGATTTATATAGATAAATATATTTATAAAATTTATCCTCAAATTTTCAACTGTGTAGGATTCATTTATACGAATTCAAAGAGAGTGTCAGGAATAGAAGGGGATGATCTCTTCGGACCCACAAAAACTCTAAATTAAACACGATATATTTAAAATAGAACTTTATTGATCTTTCTCGTCACACCTTCGTTCTTTTCTCGATCGGTCGACTCACTGGCTTGCCAGATTAGCATTTTCTCCTTGAGCGCTGTCAGATGCAATTTCTTCGTGTGACAAGAGTAAGAAAGTTTTTAAATTCTATGAGTTTTTGGTTTGTCATTTTAAATTGACACTCCTTTTCTTATTTTTTCAGAAATCGTGTTTTTTAGAAACTTTTTTAAAACCGTCTTTAAATCTTAAATTTCAAAAGAATGAAAAATATAACTTAATTAAATTTAAAGCGAAAAACATCGAAGAATAAATTTAATATTTACGAAAAATGTCGCCGCACCGAAGGCTAATTACGTTTGTGTCATTGTCGTGAAATTGATTTCCCTTCAAGTCGATAAATTATCTCAAGTTGTTGTACTGATATAGACTTCATCACAATCACCCTTGCCCCTCGGCAATGTCTATCCTTGGCGGTGGAAAGCGCCCTTACAATCGTACTTTGTACCTTCCTTGATGACTACCGATGGCGGTGGGTTTTTATCTCGAATTTTTTTCATGTCGATGAAATCAATGGCGTCTCGACGTCGTAAATATCATTTTTGGTTGATTCTATTCATTTATATTGTATATATTGTAAAAAGAAATAGAACCAACTTGTAGAATTTTTGCCGTTGTTGAATGATAAACTGATTGGAGAGGTTCGCGACTTTTTGACTTCGATTTTATTTCTATCGAAATTAGGCAATGATTACATTCACCCATTTATTGATAAAAGTTATGAGCATTAAAATGTGTACGGTTAAATCAAATAGAAACAGTCAATATTAAGAACGTAGGTCACAAGAAAATACAATACATTCACAATTTGAAAGAAGGTATAGGTATTCAATTTATCTTTTTATAAATACGATACGATTTTCATTTGCACCATTTTGAAATTCAATAAGTTGTATTATAACAAAATTTTTCTTCAATAAAATTTTTCTTTTGAAAACTCTACTTAAACGGCCCAGACGTAGTTGCTCTGTTTAGCTACACGGAGAGAAAATATAGTAAATCTAACTATTTTCTAATGGGAAATCGGGACTATAACTAAAATAGTTAATCTCAATAACAAAAATAGTCAAAATCGACTTTTTTTATTATAAACTAGAATCTGTACCCGGCTTTTCCAGGCTAAAAGTGTTAATACGGCAAAATCTAGGAAAACCAAATTCAATTGAATATAAATCAGATAGCCTAGAATGAGCGGTCCTTGTATTTTCTTTTCTGAAAATGGTTTATCAAAAACTGAAAAATAAGGAAAGCAAAGGCTGGCACGTACCTAAAATATCTATAAAATACTAGACAAAAACTTCTAAAACAAAGATTCTCATCTCAAAAAATTAAAAAAAAAAGACATCTTGCATTAAATTATCGATAAAAAAAATCGAGATGGAGAAGAAAACACATTAACCGTCAACAGAATCTGCCATCAATGACTGTGTTTACATTGGGATTCATTTTGAGGCGGCACGTATTTCCTCATTTCTCTGTCGTGTGCACACGGTTCGCTTCATCTGGATTCACTAAACCGGTTTCATCAACAAAACAAAAAAAACATGGGTTTCAACGACCAGACTCAAAAACCGGTTTGCGACCGATAATTTTAAGTGAATCTAAACTTCGTTCGTTTTTTTTTTTGGTTTCCCTCCCCACTGCGTCCCTCACCCTCACTTGGCCGGAGCGAATGACGTGCCGCCTCAAAGTGAGTTCTAATGTAAACACACTCAATAGTTTATAGAACTCGTTTTGTCCACCGTCAATGATTGAGTATAATGTTTTAAAGTGTTTTTCATTGACAATCGACAATAAGATAATCATGCCTATTCTGGAATCCGAAGTTTGTTCGATTTCCTCTCAATTCGTATTCTTGAATCCGCTGCGTTTCACTTCCGTTCGATTGCGTATGGGATAGTAACGTCTTAAGTCTTAAGGATAATTACTCATTGCAAATTTCAGAATACCAGAATACCAATTGAGTGGCGAATCGAATCGACTCAGTTGGGCTTTACTGGCTATTCTGGAATCCGAAGTTAAAAGGATTCCAGAATAGCCATGACCCAAGAAACAATTTGTAAACAATTTAATTTAGGTTACATTTTGGTTACATTTTAGATGGCTTCCGAATAAACCCGCCAAAAAACGGTTATTTTGAAACCAGCTTCTAAATGGGGGTTTCTGAAACGTTTCTGAAAGGTTACAGAAACCAAATGTGAAACTTTTGAGTTTTGTTACCTTGGTTTCAAATACGTTGCTTAACCGAAATGTAACCTCAAATTGTTACTTGGAGACTGATTGTTTTTGCGACAATTAAATAATCTAAGGACGTGCGGTAGCTTTAAACGTGATTACGGTTGACGGGCAACAATTTTTTGTTTGGCCATCTGGATTGGCCATAAGTAAAAGCAAATTGTTTGGTATGTCGAATGTTAAAACTTTCCAAAAATATAAGTGTAAAAAAGCTTTCCAAAAATATTGAAAATAAAATTCGAAACATTGCAAGAAATTTTCTTTTTTTTAATTCCAATAAAAACTGATTTGGCGAAAATAAGTAAAAATATCTGATGTGAACAGCACATCACTTTCTTTTACAAACATTTTTGGGCACAATTTACAATATAACCCGACGACTAAAATATTAGTTTTTTAAAAAACATGATTTTTATTTTAAAAAATCTGTAAGATCTCGATTAAGTAAAATATATCGATTTATCGTAAAAGGAAAGAATTTAAAGAATTTTTATATCATCAATTCTTCCTTTAACTATTTTTTTTTGTGAGCAATTCTCAAAAATTTGGTGTTTTGTCATTTGATGAAAATATTTCAATATATATAACGGTTAAGATAGCGGATAACAATAAAAGTCGAAATTGTGGCAAATGTTATTTTCTTCAATTCATTTCATACAGTCAACCTCGGTCTTGAAGCCCCCATCAAACTAACTGACTAATTCTGTGATCAGACATGGCTACTTTTTTTGCCCACGAAAGTATGACGAAAATTTGAGCTAAATGCATGCTACAATGTTTGAAGGCCTCTGCAACTCAGAAAAGTGCGCAGATTTGGAATAAAACCCAGTATTTTCAAATACTGCGCAACCGAAAAAGCAGCTACGTGTGAATTAAAAAATTGAAAAAGTAAGCAACTACACAATTTTTGTTCATGCTTCGCAGTAAAAGTATCCATGTCTAATCCCAGCATAATTAAGTAGCAGTATGCGTGCCCCCATACTGTTTTTACGAGCACCATTCTATGATGTGTTTACCATCGCAGTGCGCGCCTGCTCTTAAAGGCCTCCTAGTGCAGTGCCTTCTTTTAGTACATGGAACTTTCAGACAATATTAACATCTACGTAATCTTATTACTATGACATTAAAATAATAATTTATTAAACGTTGCAAAATTTTATCAACAGCACTATCCAAATATGTCCAATATGAGTAAAAACTATGTGGATCTAATTCGTGTACAAAGTAGGTAGGTATAATAAATATGCGAAAACCAATATATAATAAAACTAATATGACGCGGCACTTATCGATGGCTTAACATGTTATCCATTTTATAAAAATAAATCATATAGAATAAAACCCTCGGAGACTTATCAGATAAATTTGTGATCCCTTTTTCGGGCTAACTAAACGAAACGCAGAAAACACAAAATGCTGGACCATATCGAAACAGGCATTCGGTCGGCCAAACGGAAAACGAGCAACCGAACAACAACGGATATAAAGGCGTATAATGTTTTCATTTGGAATTCGCTAGAAAATAATATCCTCAATATGCAATAAATTCTAATATTTTCCTGCGCGTTTGTATTATGGCATCGTTTAAATGTATGAGATGACCAAACATAGGCTTATCTCCTCTTCATATAGAAGGAATCCTCGGCTGAAATTCATTCAAAGGAATCCAAACCAAACTATCATATAGTCGGTCGTTGTTGCCGTCGTCATAAGGCTAAATATCCTTGTAAAACATTGTATCCTTTTTGGAGCAGTTCAACTCAGCTAGCCACGTTGTCTATTTTTTCATGTGAATGCATACGTGAGGGTTATATTGTTCACGAAAAATAAACGATAATAACTCTGCATGGTCTTTATATTATTAGATATGTTTTCTTCTGCCAAACGATTCATTTGGCATACAAGTCTAGCCACACAAGTGAATCTATGCTGAATTCTTATAGAAAGGACACTATTCGCATGTTTCATAAAAATCTTTTCAAAATATTTTATATAATATTACCACTTGTAATTTCATATTAGCGAATATCTTAACAATATTGAAACATACTTTTGATTTGTGCTGCCATTTATTACTCCGGTTGTTAGATTCGTCTTATGAAAGGAAAAATCCTGTAGTTTACCAATTTCCTCACTCAATACATCAAAATTAGCTGAACAATGACAAAAGTCATGACAGATGAAATGGGTCCCATCTCGTCCTGGTCCAGCCCTAATTATGACGTAATTGCCAGACTGCATAGATATCGACAAATTATGGAAATCCTTTTTGGGGGTAAATTTTTGTAGCAAGTGCTAGAATCGATGTGTTTTATGGGTGCCGAAGGGTAATTGCGGCATAAATTAATTTCATGGACCGAATGTTCCGATTGGCATTAATTTTATTGGATACCGTTGAGGTGAATTAATCTCTCTATATACCGACTTGGATTCGTTCGCTTCTCGACAGAGGTTTGTGGAATTAATTGACAGCAGAATTAAGATAGATGCTCTTTAATATCGGCCATAGTTGAACAAAAATTCTCATTCGGGATGGTCATGTTTTCACCTTCATCTTCACATCTCTTTGTAATTTTCGCTTATATATACATACGTGTACTTATATATGCTGGTCAATATTTAGTATTTTGGTCAGCCCTTGCTTTTTTCCCATTATAGCACGACCATATATGAAGATATTACAAAAAAGGCCTTGTTTCACTTTTAGTCGCAAATGTGAAGAACCGGTGAACGAAAAAAACAACTTTCTCCAATATATGTCAGAATAAATATATTCGGCAAGATTAAATGTCTAGCCAGCTTAATCTTAAACGGAGCGATATTTATTAATTTTATTATTGCCTGGTAGATGACTTTCATCTAAAATGGGAATATCGTAGAAATTTTCCCGGGCGAAAATTAATACTGAAATATCAATTACCGATTATTATGAAATTTCTGTTGAGGAAAATCTCTTTTGGCTACAAAAAATGCTAAAATACAAGGCCGTGGCTAACCCAAACTGGGCCCTGTGCAGACTTTCAATTTTGGGCTCCCAAAGTTTTTTTCTTGTTTGAGAAATTTTGAGATATGCAATGAAAATGCTTTAACAAAAATCTAGTATACCGTTTGTAACGCATCGAACCAATTATCGGACACAACAAGGTGTTAGGAATGACAAAAGATTTTGATTTCCGCATGTCCGTATTCCTGTCTGTCCGTGAACACCATAGTTTTCGGATGGATTGAGCTGGAGACTTGAAACTTTGTATAGTTACGTTTCGCGTAAATGGCCAGGCCCATTTCTTGAAGATGCAAAATTGGACCATTCCTCCCTTTCTCCCCTAAACAACGCAAACAGTTTTTTGTAAATTTCTCGAAAACGGTGAGTCATATTGAAAAATTTATGAAGGTAAAATGTGTTTAGAATAGGATTCATAACTCATCTATACATCAAAATTCAATCGGATTACTGCTTCCCCCCTTTACCATACAAGTGGTATACTTTTTTCCTGTTTCCTAGAAAACTGTACATCATATCGAAAAATTTATAAAAATAAATTTAGGTTTAGATTATGATTTTACCTAGCCTGTCTATACATCAAAATCCAGTTGGGCCACTCCTTCCCCCTCTCCCAGTCCAAATGGTTTTTTTAAATAAACATTTTGTCTGTCTTCATATAGAGTATCTGATAATTGACCCCTGGCAATTATAGCTTTTCTTATGTATTTAGGGCCTTACCAATGACCCGTGACTAACTTAGTAACAGCTTTTGGTGTGTGCGAAACGGGCTATTTGCTTGCTAATTTCGGTTCAAATCCTAGTTTTTATTGAAAAGTTTTAAATTCGCTGTCATAAATGTATGAAAACTTACTAGAATTAGCAAGCAAATAGCCCGTTTCGAACACACCAAAAGCTGTTACTAAGTTAGTCACGGGTCATTGGTAAGGCCCTTAGTGTTTAACCATTTAACCATTTCTGATTCATGGTTTATACTCGACCTTTTGGAATTTCTTGGCTTGCAAAAACAACAAAATTATATTATTTTTGCGGTTGTTTTCACATCCAAATTTCCCCCCAACAGGTCGACATGTCTGCCCTGAAAACCCATCAGGAGCCTGTTTCTGGTATGGAAAGCTGGCTCACCGTCATCAGAGCCTGCTTTGCCAGCTTCCACGCAGGCTTACAGGATTTTGGTGGAGTAAAACTTGATTTTTGTATTTATACTCCGATGCCACAAACCTTGTGCGAATTATAAGGTTTAAGGCAACATAGCTCCATCAAGCCAGAGCGGGTTTTCAGGGCAGACATGTCCGACCTGTTGGGGGGAAATTTGGATGTGAAAACATCCGCAAAAATAATATGGGTATTCACTCTTTTGAGTATCGGTGTAAATGTGGCATGGATACAAGTGCATTTTACAAGAAAGCGTGAACACCATGTAAAGCATTTGAAAAAGCTCCAGTGTAAATACTCGCGATTTCATCTTCACTCCACTTCTTGTTGGGTTTCTCTCTTTTCCGCTTTCGCTGCTGAATAACATTTTGCGCCATATTATATATATTTATATATATTTATTGATTTATCGCCACTAAACACTTTTTGCCGGAGAAAAATATAACCTGAAAGTTTCAGCTGTCATAATTTACACTTCTCAATATACAAGACCCAAAAACAAGGTTTCGAGTGAAGCAAATAAAAAGCTAAAGTGTAACCGATTTTGTATGAAAAATTTTGCTAGGTCGAGTAAATATACATCCAATACACTGATACACAACCAAATGCTTCAATGAGCGAATACCCTTAATATAATTTTGTTGTTTTTGCAGACCTTATAAGCCGAGAAATTCCAATAGGTTTTTCTTATGTTTTAGTACCCAATTTAGGGCGAGCTATTGAAACCTCCAACAAAACTTTTTTGAGTAAACAAAAAATTGAAAAATGTTTCTGTCCTTTAAGACATGCTTGTCCAAAAATGCCAGAAAAGAATTAAAATTGGCAAAAAAATAGATTAGAATTACATTTTTTTTTTGATAGTAAAACATAGGAAAACTTTCAAAAGGTCCATGCAGACCAATTTAAAGACGCACTAATCACTGCAAAATCTATAAACCTTCAGTTTTCTTTGCAATTGATAACCTAATAAAATGGTTTTTTATGACATTTAGAATAGTTATCGGGAAAAAAATTTCCATTTAATAACAATTTTCTATAGGCCTATAGTTTTTTTAAGTAATATTTCAAAACGTTGTAATTTTTTGAAAATTTATCCAAAAATCTTGTTCTAAATTACATTCTTTTACAAAAACTGACAAAAATATATGTTTTTTTCCAAAAATCTTGAAAATTGTCAACATAAATTGTAAAATCGTCAATTTCCATAAAAGCTCAATTAGAAATCGGTAACCGTCAACAGGGCTAGAAAAAACGTCAAAATTACGATAAATCGTCACATATGGCAATGCTGGTTACAAGTATACATATATACGACATAGACGCGACGAAAGAACTGTAGGTGTTGCTCGCCTAGAACATATGTAGAATAAAAATTTGCTGAAAAATTAAATAATTTTTGTCTTGGGAAACTATGATCGGAAGATGATCACAATTTTTTTATGATGGACAGTGAGTATCTATACAATTTCAGAAAAATCGGACATACAGTTTAATATTAAAAAAAATTTGAAAGAGAGATAAAAAAATTTATCAGAGCAGGGTCGATTTCACATGCTGACCCTTTTCATAATGTAAGTGAATCCTTAATCTGATTAAATAGTGAAAACTTAATAAACTTTTATCAATGTCCTGCGCCTCTCTCACGACATACAAAATTTATATCTTCTGTCCAATGTTTGTATACAAACGACCAGTGGCTAGCATAATGTACATATATTAGTGTAATATACGGCAAAGACACTGAGTATAAACTCTGGATATTTGGAGGAAGACATAAGAAATTGAGTAACTTTCATTAGTGACTATTATCCTCAGAGGAGCAATCATCCAGTTTCCGAATAGCAATTCCACAGGCCATTTGAACACCTTTTTAATGAAGTATTCGGACATTAAATGTTTATTTTATCGAAATAAGTCACAAAGCCTTGCATAAACATGTAAACTTGAAGCAATTTATATACTCACATATGTAACATCTGTATCTAAACATTAAATTACCCACGTTCCAAAGCCAATTTTCGCATACTGTCCTATTATGATGGGTATCTGAACTTCACCTTGTAAGATTTTGTAAGATCATCCTACAAGTATGCAACTAATATAGTCAAGATTATACGCACATATCCAGGCAGCAATGATAAGCGTATTCGCAATTAAACAGGATGCTACTTTGGCACGCATTCAATGATATCGAAAACGTAAAATATTTATCAGATGCTCTAACGTCTGATCATAATTTCAACCACAAATTATTCTTACGTGATCGAACAACATTATTTAACTTCTCAAGAATTTGTAATACAAGAAATATTTACGAAAAATTCTAGTTTATTGATGGTATAGTCAAGTATTTTCCTTGTACTGAAATTCATAAGCTTTGCTGACAATCGGTTCGCCAACAGAAATAGGTGTTTTTTAAGAAATAAAGTTTCATTTTGTAAAAAAAAAATTTAACATTACCAAAAAAAATTTTGTACGCAGAGAAATTATTCTAAAAAATCGGGCTTGTGAATAACGTAGACTACTAACTTCCCAATAAAAGCTCAAAGATGAGTAAAAGAAGTCAAAGAAATTCATGGCGAATAATGTAACCTTAGGAAGCAAATATATTTTACTTTATACGTCTTAAAAGGCTTTATCTTTTACTTATTTATACATCTGGCTTTCAATGTAGAATCCGACACATCCCAAGTTACCCATTCTCCTGAATTTGCTTAGAAAAACCTCTTTCAAGGAACAAATAAAATGGGCTTCCATGCTATTCTACGAGAATATAGAATCATATTCGGCGGCGATGACGCAAAGAGACCACAGGAGTGAGTATAGGTGTGTCTTAAGCCTAACTTGTTGGCTTCTATGATTTTTTTCCCTCAGATTATTATTTTTTCTTGTTTTGTTTTTTTGGCTTTTACTACTCGAATCCAGCAGACAAGGAAAGAATGTTCTAATACAGAAGCTTTATCTTCTACCGCCAACCAATAAAAAATACTTAAAGAAAGGATCTTTTCCTCAGTTACGTTCTCAGATCCTAGATCTTTTTCTTAGGAAAATTCTTCTTCCCCATTCACGTTGCGGTGTTCTTATTATACGGCTATACTTGACACTACTGCGGCGTACAATGGCGAAGCACTTTGGATCTTGGATGCCTTCAAAGTAAGTAATAATGGAATGAAATGTCAGCCTTGAGGTAGGATTTCTTGCCTTGAGTAAAGTACATGGTTTTTGGATTAGGCTTTAAGGGACAGGGTCTTAGGTCCGCAATAATTTTGGATAACTTACTATGGATGAATGGCGGAAGTTAATTTTCCGGAAATGGTCAAAGTTGCTTAGGATTTTAGTAGAGTGGAAAAGTCCAACGAATATTTAGAAAATATGCCTTCTGCCCTTTTTGTTTACGTAGGTATATCACGGTTATTAAATTAAACTTTATTTCTGTGTTATATACATATTTTCGAAAGTAACGTTACTAGATAAAGCGTGTTTTATAATATTTTAGAAGATTTAATAAGTATACGTTTTGAATTGAATTTTTTCTAAATCTTGTTTTTTTTTTGTTTGCAAATAAAACTTTTAGCAATTTGGTCTGTAAAATATTTTTCATTTAGTAGGCCTCCAGTACTGACGTGAAATTTCACAGCTTTTCAAAAGATCGGTCGGTTAGGGAATTGAATTGAATTGAAAAGAATGAGGTCCTCGTTGAATCATACACTGTAGAACATTTTATTGCTTTTTTACATATGTATATATTATACAAGAAAACCGTTTTCCTTGTATCGTAAGGGTAAAATTACGCATTAAAAAAATACGTGAAAAATAGTTTAATTTTTGCTCACTTTTTTAAGTAAGTTTACGTAGATTTAAAACGACATGATCATGAGGAAACTTTTTGTCTAATTTTACTTCGTTAAATGAAGCAAAATTAATAAAAACCGAAGTGTAATTTACCGTTACCGTTCAAATATTTCAATTTAAAAAAAATATATTTGAGAGGTTTTGGAGTAGTGTTTTTTCTTGCCAAAATTATTTTTCATATTTCAAGAATTTTTATTTTTAGATTATATAAATTATCGATTTTTACTTATTAAATTTTATATCAAGTTTGTAAATCTTCTACTTTTTTAAAAAAGCCACCATTTTAGTTACTTCCGCTTAACGGATTTCCAAAATGGTCCCATTCCAGAAACAAAAATCATTGTAAAATTTCATGGCTCTATCACGAATACAATGCTTTATTATACTTCGTATAAGAAAGTAAAAAATGCAGATTTGACTTCGATTTTTATGACATTTTATTTTTTTTTAAGAAGATTGAAAAAGTACTTCAGTCCCTTTTTCAGGCTCAGTCCCTCATTCAGGCTCAGTCCCTCATTCAGGCTCAGTCCCTCATTCAGGCTCAGCCCCTCATTCAGGCTCAGTTCCTCATTCAGGCTCAGTCCTTAAACGATAAAAGAAGAGAAAGGGTGATGGGGTTTAATTTAGTGTGTAAAAGCCTTGTTTGGGAGACGTCCTACACTGAGCGAAAAAGTCATAGAAAACGCATATGAATTCGTATGTTTCCACTATAAAAGGGCGCCATTGCGCAAAATTGTAAGATTTACATTGAGCAATGTGAAACACGGTCGCATTGTAAATTCAACATTTTGCCATACGAATTGATACCTATGGTGTGCATTTTAAGCAGCAAATATGCGGCGTTTTCTTTCTCCCTCGAATGCTTACTTATAACTTGTTGAGTGAACAGAGATGAACAAATTAAAACGTAAACAGAAAGCGAACAAGAAAAATCTAATGGCGATAAATTAATCGAAACTTTTTGTGGAGTATTATTTTATAATGGACTTTTCCTCCGATTGCATGTCGTGATTTTAGTTGCCATGAAAATTTTTCGACAATATTGGATCTGAAATTTAAGCAAATTTTAATGGGCCATCAAATTATTTAGTTTTTAATGAAAAATTTCTTTAATTTTATTTTACCGGTCAAATTTATTTTTTCTTTTGCAATGAAATTTTGATGCCAATAAAATTGTGCTGTTTTAAAAATGTCTCCTATCCACTTTTTATGCAATATCCTTCAGTCATTCGCCTGAAAAAAGAAATTTAATTCTCGAAACGAAATCGTTTCCATCAAATGTCAAAGGGAAATATGGCGGCTGAAGACATCGACTTTTTTTTCTTTTTACATTTGAAAATGCAAAATTAACCTCACAAAAATATAAAAGTATAAGTTGAAATGCATGATTTTATAGTCGAAAAATGTAATTTCGAATGTAAGTCGAAAAATGTAAAGTCGAAAAATGTAATTTCGGATTTTATTAACTCACATGTATTAAATGATATGGAAAATTGTAAAATTTACAAATCTTCAATGTAAAATGATATATGATTTATATTATTTTGTATTTTACTCTGGGTTTTTCAATAGTACATATCAATTCATCAACAAACAATGTAAAATTTACCATGAAAACATAGTTTTCCCTGTTTTCATATTAATGTATATGTAAGATCTATAAGTTTATATTGAAAATTGCGTGCTTTTCCAATTTGGGGAAAGTTTTTACAATGCGAAGATTTACAATGCATCATTGTAAATATCGCAATGGGGTATTTCTCTCAGTGTACGCAATAGTGAAACCAGAAGAAAATCCGTTCAGAGGCTCAGAAGGTAGCGCGCGAAGGGATTTACTAGAAAAGTGCGTAATTGGTACATAAAACGTAGAACGAGCCAACTCCGAACATACACGCTAAAAAATAAAGTCTAATTTTAAGTTTGAAATTATTTTCAAATTTTAAATAGTATTATCCGGTCCAAATTTAAGGTATTAAAATTTAAATTTTAGTCTAAAATAGTTTAAAAATTAGTTCCAAATTTCGAAAAATTCTCCAATTAAAACCTTACGGTTTAAGTTTAAGATGTCTGAGTCTTAAATTTAGACTGGAATGCTTAAAAAATATTCATAAACTTCTAAAGTTTTAAATATAGAGAAAATAGTTTAAAATTCCACTAGACTTTCAAAAGTTTAAAAAATAGAGGAGAAAAGTTAAAAAAAATTAGACTCCAGTTTTTACCGTGTACAAATATACAGACAATGTATTTTATGCAGTACCGTAACGGCGCACAGTGTCGAATTTGATCTAAATTTTGTCCAAAATTATAATTTTCATGAAAATTTGACAAACCCGAAATTTTCTATTTCGAAATTTTCTAAACATCTGATTACTTAATTCCGTTGATATAAAAACCTTATTTTTCAACAATTTTCCAACTTAAGGTAAGCTTATAGTTTTTCGCTCACCTCGGCCCACCATGAGACCTCTCGGAAATAAAACTATAGTAAAATCCCTTCTTTTGGTAAATCTTCTGTGCAAGCATAAAAATCTGTACGAGCATTTTTCGTTTGACAAGACCCGGTAAAAACCACCAAAGTAAAAAAAACAATTTTTGCGAGTTTATTTGGTTTAAATCTGTTTTATGAAAAATAGTTATGTACCACATTAAAGACAAATAAATCTCCTCCAGATTTATTTTCTTAAAGTAATTGAGGTCTAAAAGAAATAATAATAGCGGAATTTTTAATTTTTTGCAATTTAAAAGAAAAAATTTCTTTATCTGAAAGCCTAATATTTTTTCTATATTCCATCCAAATTAGCAGATGTTATCTCCACCAGAACTCGAGTTTCATAATTTTCACCACTTTTGCAGCAGAAATCAACACTGTACGGCGGTACTAAACTCGATACAACAAATGCCAAAAAAAAACTTGACAATTTACGTAACGTATACGAGTATTAGGACAGCTCCATATAAAAATCAGATTCGCATAATTTTTTATTAGTTTTCACATTTAACATACCTTTCAGGTCAAATTTCTCAAATCTTACCCAATTCTGACCGATAATTAGTGTTTTTTCACAATAATAAATCTTGAAAACAACCCTAAGCTATAAGACACGTTATTTATCCAATCAAAATTTCTACTGACAACCACTCACGGTGTTTCTATTCGCTGAGATCTTCGAAAAAAAATTCCCAACCAAATCCCCACACATAATCTCACCAAAATATCCCTGGTATTATCTAAAATGCTAATTTCAATCGATTTTATTAGCTTCGAATCCCCTAAATAGGATATAAAAAAATCATTTCAACGGTTCCAATTGCTAAAATTACACAAAGACATTTTCAATACCAAGTGGAGGCTGAAATCCAAGCAGTGAGCATAGACCAGGGATAGCTTCTTCTTTACCAAGGATAACAGTAAAAATTCTGAAGAGAATTTCCAATGGGAGGACACATACAGGGCGAAAGAACACATAATAATCCTATTAAAGAAATTGTCAATTGAATTCTTTGTGATTTCCTCGATAATCCCTTAATTTACATCCCAAATCGAATTCCGTACGAGACACCAGCAAAAGGACCTAAACATCATCGTTGCCTTAATATCCTATCCCAACACAATGTGATGGAGAGGAGGAAGAATCTAATAGATTCGCACACAAAGGAACCGTTAAAAGTGTTTTGATTGAAAATGTTCGATGCCACCCACCCAAAACCAAGAATCCAACCCATTTCGCATCTAATATTGACTTTACAATAAAGGACGATTACAGTTCAAACCGGGAACACTCTTCGTTAGAATATGGGGGTTTTTTTTAATTTAGTCCTGCGAAAAACGCACAAATAATCGTCAACTCTGTCCCAAACGTCGCCACCGTTCCTGAGACCGACACCTTTTAAGATACAATCGCGCAACAATTCTTTGAATCAGATTTCCCAAACTTCCTTGGGGAGACGTTACAAAAGCCCCGAATTGATCATCGAACCCTGGGCAAAAAAAATACTTGGAAATGTCATTTATCACGCGCTTTTAATGAGAATCAGGTTTTTTCTTAACGCATTCACTTCTATTTTACAAAGGAAATACAAAAAAACGCAATCCCAATTCAAAGGTGATGCTAAAATCCTTCGCACCACTATGAAGGATCCCCTCTTCCTTCATTACACAACAACTGTAGTTGTGGAAAGCTTCCTGAGGGTCACAATGGGATTTTGATAAGCAGTTTGATACATTCAGACGAACTTCCTGATACGAAACGAAAAACCCAAACGAATTTCTTTCAAAAGGCAGCAGGAAAAAAAATCCGGACACGAATACCATCGATAAGAAAAATGTCGATTAGATGCTGAAAAAAAATCCTGAATGGAAAATGATAATTTAAGTAAATTTATCCACTGGAAAAAGCCTTCCAGAATTTATAAAAAAATGACGACACTAATTCTGAACATAAAGTATTTGAACCTATAGAGGCAAACACTATATTATGCTTCCCACGAACTGACTATAAAAATCATAACTTCCAGCGAAAAATGCTCCTAATTAAATCCGTTTTCCAGTATTAAGAAAAAAATCACACCGGCATCTGTGAAAAGTGGATCTAACTCATTTTCGCTGCCGGATTCCACGTAAAATATAAAAGTCGGGCTGAGTTGAGTTGAATTTCCATTTACATCCTTAGAGTCCTTGGAAAAGTGAAGGGAAATGGTATATGTAAAATAAGAAGAGGCTTTAAGTTTCCGACTTTGCAATTATGACAAACGCTCTAATTACAGCTAGAATAACATTTTAATGGTCGCTAATTAATTAAAAACCCGGGGAGTCCCGGTACACTCGAACGTTCCATCATAACGAACCAAGCTACCTCCGCACTCACTCTTTAAAAAAAAATTCAACGGAGTCTATTTTCACGTCGAAAATGCCAGAATTTTAGAAAGCCTGAACCATAGCAGAAAAGCAAAAGCCACCCATTTGTCCGCCACTTCGGTTCTTCATCACAAAGATATTGGTTGGTCCACGACGCGATGGAGTCCTGTGACGGCCACTGGCATAAGGAAACGTCGAAAGGATAAAGCCGTGTGGTAGAATCTGTATACCTTAGAAAATAATGGGGGTGTTGTTTTTATGAGAGAGGAATAATTCTAGACCAGTTAACAACAACATGAAACCCTCCGCCACATAGGGAAAATACAAAACCGGAAAACGGAGAGGAGCGACTTGGGAAATGGAAAATGGAGTCTTCATTAAAATGTTTAATGACAAAAAATTTCGCGTTTATTTTAATGGGCTGTCGACAGCGGGAGATCTTTCTCTTTTCACTTCCGCCACCACTATAGTTATCCAACTGCGAAAAAGGGCCGAAAAAATTCTGATACTCTACTTTTTCTTTGATGAAAAAAAAGTCTTTAACGCTCCTTAGCGTCACAAACGACCAGAAATCGTCTCATTTACTTTAAGAAGGAAATTAAATTTCACCCTTTTCAATTTTTTGCTCTTATTTTATTCATGACTTTTTTTCATGCGGATTTTTATGAGTAACTGGATTAACAATGTGGAACGCTACCTTGAAGCCTGTCTTCAGAATTTCATTAATTTTAAAATCTTATCAATCATGTTAAAAATTAATTTTAAATTTTTTGTGCCAATATTTTAAATTTTTGAGGAAAATAATTTTATTTACGTTTTTGCCGATAACTGGTGAATTCCCGATTTCATTCAAATATTGCATAATTACCAATTCTAAGAGATTTTTAATTTTTTGAAATATTTGTTATTAAATTGGACGGCCTTTATTTTACAAAAAGGATAAATTAATAAAGGGTGGTTAAATTTTAAGGGCCGATGTTGAATGTGAACCACACCTAAACGTCAAGTTTTTTTCTGCATTTCATTTGACATTTCTCAATTTCAGACTAATGCTACATTTACACGAATGACAAATTTGTCATTTTTTTCGTGTCATTATGTTAATTCCCGTGTAAATGGCATAATTTTTGTAATTTTTTCTGTCAGAAAATGTCAATCTCTCATAAAAGAATGAACTTGTCCATTCTTTTATGCCAGATTGTCATTCGTGCAAACGCAATATTAGTTATGACAAAAGTTGAATACTAAAGTTGTCATAACTAATATTGCGTTTGCACGAATGACAATCTGGCATAAAAGAATGGACAAGTTCATTCTTTTATGAGAGATTGACATTTTCTGACAGAAAAAATTACAAAAATTATGCCATTTACACGGGAAATAACATAATGACAAGAATAAAATGACAAATTTTCATTCGTGTAAATGTAGCATAACTCAATTTGAACCATGGAAAGATACACAATCGAGCAACGCGTTAAAGTTATTCAGGCGTATTATGAAAGTGGATGATCAATTTTCGAAGAAAATCATCTTCAGTGATGAGGCACCTTTTCACCTCAGTGGATTCGTCAATAAGCAGAACAGCCGCATTTGGGCGAATGATAATCCAAGAGTGATTGTCGAAAAACCAATGCACCCACAAAGAGTGACTGTTTGGTGCGGTTTATGGGCTGGCGGCATCATCGGGCCGTATTTTTTCCAAAATGAGGCCGGTCAGGCAGTTACTGTGAATGGTGTTCGCTATCGTGAGATGATAACGAACTTGTTATGGCCCGAATTGGAAGATATGGATGTGGACGATATGTGGTTTCAACAGGACGGTGCCACTTGCCACACAGCTACCGAAACAATCGCTCTTTTGCGCGACAAATTTAATGGCCGTGTTATCTCACGTGGTGGCGATGTCAATTGGCCGCCAAGATCATGTGATTTGACACCGTTGGACTTCTTTCTTTGGGGTTATTTGAAAGAAAAGGTGTACGTCGATAAGCCAGCAACAACTCAAGAGCTAAAGGATGAGATAATTCGGCACATTAACGGCATAGAACCTCAATTATGCCTCAGCGTCATCGAAAATTTGGACCATCGGATGGAGGTGTGCCGCCGAGGTCGCGGCGGCCATTCGATTGTGTATCTTTCCATGGTTCAAATTGAGTTAGTCTGAAATTGAGAAATGTCAAATGAAATGCAGAAAAAAACTTGACGTTTAGGTGTGGTTCACATTCGACATCGGCCCTTAAAATTTAACCACCCTTTAGAACAAAAGTTCAAATACATATTAGATCGTGGACAAAAAAATTGTTGGGTCAAAAAACTAATAGTTCAAATAAAGGGTGGTCAAAAAATCAAGATTTGTCTGTATTCCAACTACAAAAATTGTGAAAAATCGATTACTTTTATAATAAATTTAACTACTTAGTACTAAAAATTACTTTTTCGTGGTTAAATTGGCTGTTTTTTAATTGAAATAACTATTTTTTAATTTAAATTAACTCTTTAAGCTATAGTCGCGATTCCCCATTATAAAGCAGTTAGATTCACTACTTTGGTATAAATTTTATGAAAATTTAACCAAATTGATACAATAAACCATCAAAGCATCCTTGCGAAAAAATGTAAATAATATACCAACCGAAAACCAATCAAATATTTATGCCAAGGACTCGGTACACAAAAAAAAACAAATTAAAAAAAAACTGGGAGATCCATTGATGAGACAAGAGAATTTCGGTTATAATGATAATAACTTTAAGTAGCCATTTACATTCCGACTACCGAGGACAATAAGAAATTAAAGGTTAAAGACTACCATGTAGAGAGCATACGAAATGAGCCCACAAGGTGTTGTAAAGCAATCACCAGTGCTAGGACTAGGGTATGTTAGATACCTCTTCTCAGCGCTAGCACATTCCCTGCGCTCCCTCTATCCATTCATTCCTATAGGTATCGTCTATGGAAGCCCCATCTAGGGGTTCATTGGTTGATTTTGATGGTGCAAAAGGACGATTTAATGCTGGTACCTGAGGTGGATGTGGCATCTCTATGCGAATAAGTGAGTGCTACACGAGTTGATATGCCATATCTAAGCGGTTAAATGGTGAACATAACATTGGCATCAGGAAGATATTTTCCTGCATTTATACATATATATACATATATATCTATTTAAATGTAAATCTATGGGAAAGTTAGCATCCATAAGATGTGCTGGTTTATAATCGTATGTGCGTATTGTGTAACTTTGTTTATATGCTGGTGTAATGCAATAATGTTATCCATGATAAATGAATTGGGGCTTCTTAATTACTCCCCAAACTGTCGTATAGGCATTTTCCCTTTATAAGAAATGTTACTCAATTTAGTAATACTCTTGCTATGTTCGCAAAAACATAACCCCTCTGCCACTGAAATCTTTCCTAGATCCATGTGACTTCTGAAATAGATGGGTGAGGGTTATTCTCTATCTACACATTCACATTTTATAAGCAACTCACATATGCCTTCCATCCTAGTAGACATTTTAACCCAATTCCATCAACTTTTTCTCTCTCCTTATTTTGCTTACAGCATTTGATATTGAAGAACCTTTAAAATGTGTGTAAATGCGTGTCTTCGCACATGGAAAAGATCCAAGAGATGTGCGTGTGCGAAATAAGGACACATTACATCTATGAATCTTGTATACGAATGAACTGGTAGTTCATAAATTATTCCTCGGCAGCTAATGTCCAGCAAAATAAAAATTAATTCATTTGTGAATGTGTCCAATAGATAGGCGTCATTTTTATACAAATGGACCAGTTTTTCGTTAATTTTATCTTGCATATTAAGAGAGATATGTATACAACACGTAATGCGTTAAATATTTAACCGAGTTGTGCAGCTTTTGTATCTTAAAGACAACTTTTATTAAATATTTTATTATAAGAGACCAGTAGCATTGAGTCTATGTTGGAGTCTGTAAGGCATTTTTTTATTGCCGAAAAAATTATGTCGATAGGTCTCAAGTTTGCCTAAAATTTTTCATACAAGTAGGATTTGAAATTTTATTAACAAATAAAATTCTAGCCCGTTCAATGAGTTTTCCGATTTTTTAAATTTTTCAAAAATTGTGTCCCTCGAGAAGTTTTTTTGCATAATCTTTAAGTCAAAGAGCAAAAAAAAAAAAGGTTTGAGGTTTTAAAAAAAATATCTATAAAAAAATCGCATAGATTTAAAAATCTGACACCCATCGGCAGAATTTATCCTGTGAAAAAACGTTCAATAGTCGCTTTTTAAAAGCTTTTATTTACCTTACCTTCGTATCTGTCTGTCTGTTTTTCTGTCAAGATCAAATCTTGTAATCTTATTTTTACCCACTTCCACTCATTCGATTGACTTGCATACATACGTAAGTCCGATGATGATACAATATTTTCACTACTTCGTCCTTGCAATAATAAGGGTAGGTCCTGTAAGGATAACGTCATTATCCTTTTCCTCAAATTTTCCGGGAAAAAATCTCATCTGGCGGTTTTTGGGTCGCTGAATCCGATTCTGACATTAAGAAGCAAATAAGGACAATAGAAGGTCCTGTATGGATAACGTGGGTATCCGTTTCCTCAAATTTTCCAGGAAAAAATCTCATCTCGCGGTTTTTGGATCGCTGAATCATATTCTGGCATTAAGAAGCCGTGTAAGGACAATGGAGTGTGTTGTAAGGATACCGTGATCATCCTTTTCCTCAAATTTTCCGAAAAAAACCTCATCTGAGGGTTTTAAGGGTCGTTGAATCCGATTTTGATGTTAAGAAATCTGTAATGATAACGTCATTATCCTTTTCCTCAAATTTCCCGAAAAAAAACTCATCCGAGGGTTTTTAGGGTTGCTGAATCCGATTCTGGAGTTAAAAAATCCGTAAAAATATCTCAAAGGGAAATCAAATGCGAAACCCTTTTTCGCTTGAGATTTTGATCCGACCTCCACAAAGGAAATAAAATATTTTTGAATCTTCGGCTTAATAAAAAAAAACATCCTAAAAATTTCTATAGTTGAAAAAAGGATCCGAAATTTTTTAACGAAGCCGAAATTTTTTAATTACACCAAAAAATTATGATTTAAAAATGTGTCTCTGCCCCCGCACTCCGAAAAATGCACTTCCGGTTAAGAATCGCTGCCGCACACTGTAATATCGATGGCAAAAAGTCAATTTTTAGGCCACATGTACATGTCTTTCTGTCTGAATCTAAAAAGTTACACCCTGACTTGTTGCCACAAACAAATTTAACACCATTCTATATTTCCCTATTTCTTCTAATTCTGTGTTTCAATCTACCTAATAAATTACTGATAAGTTCTAATTCAGAATCAAAAATAGAAAATGTCTAACCTGAGATCTAAAACCGAAAATCCATACACCGACAAAAATATTTCAACACTGAATTATTTCCAGAAGGATGAGTTATGATAACACTTCCTACAAGTTGAATATTGACACAAAAATATGATATGCTCACAATTTCCAGTTAACGGACAAAAGGGAGATATAGGCAAAATGAAATATCAATTATATGTACTGGTGGATAGTGAGAACTCAGATTGTTTTGAAATTTTCAACCAATATTTGATATTACATTTTGTTTCAAAGACATCGACATTTAACAAATTGAATCTAGAATATTTCTATAAACCACTATGATTATCCTTAAACTCGTTTCTCACCTATAAAAAGTAATTTTCTATAAACGCACCTGTGCTACATATGACTAAGATAGACCGTTATGTTATACACCAAATAGAACATTTCCGTTGCCGGCCGTATTGAAGGCAAAGTAAATAAGTAGTGAATATGTCGAGTATGAACGCTTAGAATTAGGGAAGAAACGTAAAAGTTTTCAAGGACGATGAAATTGTAGCAGCGCCTCTTTTCTGCATGTGATGAATAGCCCCCTTGTGGCCAATGGACCGCCATTTCTCAACCTGTCACAGACACCTATCGCTCCATTACACATAGAACCATTACATACATTTTATTAAGAAAGTTATCCGGATCCCTATAAAAGCAACTCCGCTATACGAGTATATGTTACGGGTATGCACATATTATCACACTTTCTGATACCTCTTTGCCCTTAACGGATCCTGAACTGCTCCCCCTGCTCGTTTAGTTCCCCAAGTAGTGTTAATATTTTTATTCTATACACTTATATATTTATATGGCGAAAATGTAGACGACTAATATCCTGTTCACTATTTCCAACGTGTTCCAAACATTATACTCTTTAGATTTGTGTTAATATATATTAGCTGAATTTTTGGCCAGTTCAAGAGATCCTTTCCTTTTTTCCACATTTTGCGTCAAAGCTTCAACATCCCAAAATCTAGGACTCTCTAAGGGATGCCATTTACCTCTTTTTGAAGGATTTAAGCATGTTTCTCTGATGTTTAGACACTCTGTGAACACAAATTGCAAATGGGATGGAAACTGAACAGAAAAATAGTTAAAGTAAAATACTTATATATGCGTTTGCCAATTTACTAAATGGATTCTTACATGAACGCGTAATTAAGTTTAGGTTTTTTTTCGGGCGGTTTGTGGGCTCGGAAACAGTTGAATACCTTAGTTTTAAAATCTGCATTTTAATCACATCTGCTTAAGGGTTTTTTTATGGAACACGATTTAATAATGTATGTCCAGGTAAGAATTAAGGATAAGATAAATTGAATAAAAACCGATTACCCAAGGAGCGCAGTCCTGACAAACTTTTCTTATCGTATTTGGGCAATAACACTACAAATGGCCGATTTCACATCTTAATTATATAAAATAATTATAATAAAGTAGTAGTTCTCGCCTGATTTCATTACAAAATAGTAAAATTTTATTGCATAAACATTATTTTAATTATTTAGTTATCAATTTAATTCGAAAAAAATTATATTTAGTATGGGAATATTTAACCATTTGTCATTTTTTCTATTATACATATAATTGTTTTTATTATTTCACATTTGAAACCTATCATTATTAAATTGGATTCACAGAACTTAACTACATAATAATACACGAATACTAAATAGTTATTTGATATTTTAACCATTTATTATAATTAAAATTGATAAATTTGTTACAAACATCGAAAAAAACAGCATTTTAGACGAGGTTATTATTTCTTACTATTTGTTGACGATTCTTTAACAACTTGAACAATTTTTGGATGTTCTACGACATTCGTAGGATTATCAACATCAACTACCAAAAGTTGTTAAATTAACTTTTTTTCTCAGCGTGTAGCCTGAGGAATAAAATCAAATTATAAAATTTTGCAGATTTGAAAGAGATCCGACAATTTTTTTTACTCGTCCAGTTGGCGTGGAGTCACCCATGTACTTTTAGAAGTCCTAGTGAATGAAATTATGTCAATGAGTGTATTATGCTTAGAAAAAATAGTATGTAATGACAGCCAAATACCTTTTTCTATGCTATAATTTCAAAAAAAAAGTCTCAAATCCAAGCCGCTGAGTGTGAATGTAAAACACTATTAATTTTTTTTTAATCTCCATTGCTCCTCCCCCATACAAGTGAACAGTTTTACGATTGTCTTGAAAACGGTGTATTAAAAAGAAATATTGAAACAAAAAACTATTTAGAATGTGATTTGTCGTGTCTATTGAAAATCACAATTCAACCACAATGCTATTTCACCAGGTTTTTTAACTCCGGTGAAACTTTTATAAATCGGACTCGCGCGAGACTGGGAATTGTGTCCGGCTTATACAGGTTTCATTGTACTATAAAATGTGTTGTATTCAAGAATAAAAAACGAATGAAAATCGTAACGTTACACATTTCCTTATGTAACGTAATTTTAACTTTGCTTCGTTACGTAATTTAGTTTTGCAACGAAAACAATTCTCATTCCGTTACGTTATAACGTTTTTATTTCGTTACGCCATATATGAAATTCAAAAAAAGCTTGAAAAAACGAAAGGTCATATCATGCATACTGTTGTTTTCAACTGTAATTTTGGCTGCGTTCATAATTTCAGAAATCTAACGCAGTACTTCGCAAAAGTCAGCTACACGCAGAAAGCCTTTTTCGACTGCTTTCCCTGCTGCAGTGTGTTCATAAAACCTCCAAAACTGCGTAAAAAAAATAAAAATTTGACAGCTCAGATTTTCTATCAACAGTTTTTCGTTTTTAAAAGTTGTTGTGCAGTCCCAACATATCGTCCCATGATTATTATCGTGTACCAAACGCCAAAACTAAATTTTTAGAAATCACGGTAAATGTCGATAACGGTTTGAGATATAGAGTTTTTGTGGAAAGCAAAAATATGACAAATTTTTATATTTTCGATTTCTTTCACGAAAGTCGCTTAGTTTCGGAGTAAAACGCGAAAAACCGATTATCCTGCTTTATCATCAGCATAATTTCAAACGAGTACACCGGATATATCTGAGATAATAAGTTAAAATAGCTTAAGTCGATTTTCAGGCAAAACCAAACTGATCTGAATTTGCATTTTTTTTTATTTAACAATTTATTTAAACCAAAAAAGGCAAAATGCCTTATACAAAGGTTTACAGTAATTAACAATAAGTTAAAAAAATTTAAATATTTATAATAACAGCAGTTGAAAGCTAATTTAATATTTAGCAAAACAGAATACAGAATTATGTATAGAAGTATATATTACATTTTTCTTTCCCTTTTCTTCATACAAAATAGTTGAAAAGAACTAATAAATTTTGACGAGAAATAAAGCAATTTCCCAAACAGATCACTTACAAACAGATCACTTTAACTTTGCGTCAAAATCGACTTAAGCTACTTTAACTTATTATCACAGATTTATGTACAATTTTTTTTCAGAATTTTCTTTTTATTTTGTTTTTTTTTTATAAGAATAAATTGGTTTTTAGTTTAAAAATATTCAGTAGTTTTCACATTAATGGGTTAATCTGATCTTATATTAACATAACGTTATATTGTATTTTTTTGTATATATTATTACTATCCTTAATTTACTGAATTAATAATTTGTGCAGATTCCTTTTGTATTGGCAATCTGCCTCACTTGTATATTCATAGTATTAAATTGAAATTTTTTATTGATGAAACATGTAGTCAAGTTCGTAATTAATTCTATAATTACATGCAATACTGCTTGTGAAGAAAATATTTTTCATAAGGAAAAGTATGCCACTTCACATTTTTTACGCAAAATTTAAGTTTCAATATTGTGTATATTTTTGGACATATTTAAAAATATTAAACTAAATTCGAATAAACTTAGCCAATATGCGAAGAAACGAAGCACCTCGGAATTACAGAGTTGCAAGTAAGTTAAAAATGATATTGGTTTCTTAATAAGACTTTTTTCTCAGTAAGAGAATCACATTGTAATTGTGTTTAATATCAAGAAAATTTTTGATTTATACCAGTCCATCTGTCCGTAAAAACGAACTCTTCAATTAAGCTAAAGATTTTAAATTTTGCAACAATGCATCTTTCGTAAAAATTTGGTCAAGTTCTGTGATAGTGAAACTGCTCTTTGGAACCCTTCCACCGCTAAGCTAACGCTTTGCTACACGAAAAATCTATCGAAAAGTAAAAACCAAACAAATTGTGAATTTCATTTAATATCAAGAAAATATTTTGTTAATTGCTTTTCTATAAAACCGAAAAATTAGCTCGCTAGCCGCTTTGGAAGCAGTGAGAGCATCATTATACTGTGCCATGTTAAATTTTCCGTTTGTATTCACCGATATGAGGTTTTTATTCAGACTATCAAAAACGAATGTGAAATCTGCTAAAGATCCCCGGGACTGTTGTTCATCTGGATCCAGATTGAGTTCACTGTCCCTATCAATAATGCAATGAACAGCGGCAACCAAAAATTTCATGGAAAGTCCGCCCACTAAAAGCGCCATACAAGCCGCATTAATCGCACAAGCTTCCAGCTAAAAAACCAATTTTCTAAAGGAATTCAAGGAAAATTATAGCGCTTGTTTACCCCACTTTTGTCCTCCAATTCCTGTAGTTGTACTGTGATTGCTGTCCTTGGATGTAGCGCCGTTAACAAAGCTGTTTCGCAGGTTTGTTTGATAATCGTCTCCCGCAATCGATCCTTCACTGTCGGAAGTCCACATTTCGGTCGGAAGTTAACCTCAACACTTGCACTGTGTATCTGTAAATTTTGGGCCTTCACCTCAATGGGACCGTATGTTGATGCTAAGACAAGTGTATCGCCTAAAAGATCCTGGGCAATTATTTTTTTACAATAAATAACACTAGCAAAAATACCTTGACTGAACATTGCAGAACCGTCTGATCTGGACAATGGATTGAGTTCGCAATGAATCGGTCGCAAACTTACATCCAACAAGTCATTGCTTCCTTCGTCATCCATTATTACAACCATTTAATAAATATAATTACCAAAATTAGAAGAAATTAAACGTTGGGCAAAGTGTTTTGCTGGGCATGGAATTTTGTGTTCTGTCAAGCGGACTTAACCTCACCTTTTGCCTACATATCAGAATCCTACTACAAAATATTCACTTTGTGGTATCTTTTCGACAATTGCCCCAATAAACATATGGCATGGAAATCCGTTCCCTTTCGGTTCCGAAAACATGTATCATTCGAAAAATTACTAGAGTTCTAATTTTTGGTAATTGTTGAGATTTTGAGTTCTTTAAGGCGCCGTTTCCATCTGACACACTACGTAACAAAATTCTGAAAAAAAATATCCTAAAATATCATTTTTTTTATCTTACACTAACAGTTATAAATATTAAAAAGCAACATCAAACTTCAGTTTGTAAATTATTTCAACCATATACAGAAATCACTAAATCCACACCAAGAAACAAATAAATGCTTTTTCAAACTATTTTCTTGTGTTTAAAAAACCTAGAAATAAAAATTGTGGCAGTTATTTTTATTTTCAAAATGTCACGTATAATTGTATGATTTCTTCATGAACCCACTGAACGCACTTATTCGATCTAGCTTTCTTGAATAAATTTTTAACACATAAAAAATTATTTTTCCACTTAAAAAAGTATGAAAATTCTGTTTTAAAAGAAGAAAACACTGCGTTTTTTTGAGCGGTTAATTAAATACCTGAAATAATACAAATTCCTCTGACAATGCAATGTACCAAACCAAAAATTCAATTCTCCCGCTTTCGTTCAAAATCAAATTTCAAATTTAGAAAAAAAAATTGACAGCTGCTTGTGTTATCGTTCTATAGTTCTTTGTAGAAAACACTCGGAATTTAGTTATTATTATTAAATTCCTTTGCTGTGAAACGCTTAAAATGGGTTCAAAAAGTGATGATTTAGATGAGGTACAGCTCGATATTGTTACTCCCTGTTATACAGTTATAAATTCAAGATGTTCGTTGTTTTTAGGTTAATATGGACGAAGTCTTTAAATTAATAGAGGATGCTCAAGCTATAATTCAACAAAATAAAGCAGTGCTGGAGAAACAAAAACCGACGACATCAAAAATAGATGAAGTTAGACGCCAAGGTAAATATTTGAACTCTCCCTTAAACTCGGTGCAGCCTTCGGTACGTTTTCTGCAGGTCTAGTTGATTTTGAGTTGGGGTAAGATTAAACGGGAAGAGTTTCGCAGCAATCCCATTTAGATAAAGAAAAAAACAGTTCGGTAGTACCGTCGCAGTTAAAGTTGGTGTCTTTATATTATATTCTTATTTTGTGTTGCTTTTGAAGACGCTGGGTTTCTTCGATCTATCAATTTTACAGAAGGTATATAAGAATTCCGGAGATAACTGCACATGGGAAAAATCCTTGATTGTTGTGCAGGGTTTGCGCTTTTCTAATCGTCTTTTAACACCTTCTTTGGTATGCACCTTTGCAGGATCCTTTTTTACTGTACGAAATTGTGCATTTCTCAGGGGAAATTGTACAAAGACAAAAAGCCATAGTTTGACTAAGAAAATTCCTCGTATTTAGTTTTATTTTAATGGTTTTTTCTAGGTTTTTCTAAATCATTTCTCCAATTTCTATTGTCCCGTAGATTACTGAACTCTTAAAAGAAAGTTCTTCAATATAGTTTTATACTGTCTTTCAGATACAGCCGCACCTCAATAATTAGAATCATCAAAAACTGGAAATTCAATCGTTTCCTTTTAGATCCAGTGGTTGAAAGAGAGGGGTGGCTTCATGTAACTTATTTTCGTTTGACTAACTAGTCGGACGAAATATTTTCTTGAACAAAAATCATTAAACAGGCCGACACTTATTCTGATTCACACAATATAAGAGTTTTCTGGGTCATTTAGGGTCGCTGATTCCGAATCTGGTAGTTTGGCTGTACCAGATCTACTTTTTCAGAAATGACGGAAAAAAATTGTTGAATTTTAAATTATAAATGTTCCACCAAAATTTCCCAACTAATTTCTCCATGGTATGTTTTCCCTAGACCCTCTCGTGCAGCTGCACGCGCGCACGACTTCTTCCTTGAGCCTCCCCGTTTTCATACAGTAAAGTTTAGGAGTTCCTTCATTCCGCAAACAACAAGACTTTGGAAGGATTTACCATCCAATGTGTTCCCCCCGGTTCAAGGAGAGCAAAAACCGACATTTATTTTCGTTCTTCCGACCATCCTGAGCTGTGCTTCGATATGAAGGGATCTCCCTCAAAGCTCTAACTGAAATTATAAAAAAAAAGAAAAAAAAACATAACAAAAGCTATAATTGCCAATCTGGCAATCATTGGAGACCCGTATGGTCAAGGCCCAATTAACCATAGGGCTAATTGGGCTACAGCCCATGGGCGCCAATTAATATTTAATTCACATATTTATAAAAAATTTTGAATTTTATTTTGCGTAAATATATATTTAAGTTTTGAATTAAAGAATATTTTAAAAAATAAAATTGAATTTTTACAATAAAACTGTGTAAGGGTGCAAAATTTTATTTAGCCCAGGGCGCTCAAACTTGTTAATACGGCTCTGCGTATGGTGATATTCGTATCAAAATTCGAACAATTGTATGAAAATTCCTCTTTGAAGTAAAACTTTTCAATAAGATTTTTTAAAATTTATTCCAATCGGATTTTGGTGTATGGGAGTTTTATGTAGAATCATATCCTAAATAACTTTTGTTCTTGCACTTTTTTGATAAGATGCACCGTTTTTGAGATATTCACAAAAACCGTTTTCGTTCGTATGGGGGGTACCCCCCCCTAATGGTCCATTTTTGCCCATTAACGAACTTAGCCTCGCATTAAAACGGATCTGCGCAAAATTTCAAGTCTCTAGCTCAATCCGTGCGCCTGCAATCCGCGCCACAGACAGACAGACAGACGGACGGACATGCAGAAATTAATTATTTTTATCATTCTAAACACACTGGTGTAATTCATTTTTGTGTGTGATGACGGGATCTTGGCGTTACAAACGGTAAGGCAAAGTTAATATACCCTTTGGTTTCACCATACGGGTATAATTAACCAATTTATGAGTTTCCCTTCATATCGGCATATCATACCGTACCATATACGGTACAGTGCATTTATTAATTTCTTGACGTTTTGTAGGAGTGTACCATATATAGGACGGGTGGTTCTCAATAACCCTTATATGTCAAATTTTTACTTTCCTCTTCTACCCTCATATTCATGACGGAGACGAATCGAGAACGGGGGCAGATAGGAGATTTCTGATCAGTATGAAATCCGTTTCAGGCAAAATTATGAGGATGTCCGTGCATCTGCCTGTCGGTCTGTCCATTGTACGCATCTCGAAAACGCGTTAACCTAGCGACTTATTTTTTTATATATAAGTTTTACAAAAATCGTAGTTTCCATACAATTTTTTTTAAATACCGTAAAACGAGGTGACTTTGGCCCTTGGCGCGTGACTTTGGCCCAACTCACAAAAAAGTTTGTCATCCCAATATGGCCTACATTTCTCATATTACCGGTTTTTATTTTTTACTAGTATCTTCGTTGTAGTAATGCGTTTCAAATAAATAACGGTATTTGCCTGTTGCGCCAAATTGTGGAAATAAAATTTCCTGAATTTTTTCCCTTATCTGTTTTTACGTGTCTTTAACTTAACGCTTCTCAAAATATCTTTTTACATATATTTTTCTGAAACTAAATATTGCAAAGGAAAGTTGTGTATTCATCACAACTGATATTTTTTAGTGTTTTTCTGATGGTTTTTAGGCGTATTTATTTATATTTTTACCAAAATTTTTATAAGATTCTGACTTAAATAATTTCGGGTCTAAATGGGTTAAAAGATTGTGTATTTGTAATATATTTGCCCAAATATTGATAAAAACATAACAAAAGCTATAATTGCCAATCCGTATGGTGATATGGCATTGTTCAAAGTTTAAGGGAACCGCGAACAGTTGAATCAAAATTCCACTTTGAAGTCAAACCTTTCAATAAGTTTTTTTGTGAAATTTATTCCAATCGGATTTTGGTGTATGGGAGTTTTATGTAGAATCATATCCTAAATAACTTTTTTTCTTGCTCTTTTTTGATAAGATGCACCTATTTTGAGATATTCACAAAAAACGTTTTCGTTTGTATGGTCCATTCTCCATTCCATTCTTGCCCGTTAACGAACTTATGCCCGAGGTCTTCATATTTAGTTTTTCTGTCAGATAGCTATACCGCAGATAAAGATATATCGAAGATATCTTTAACTTGGGCATCTTCATGAAAATTCCAACTCGGTATAGCAACTCTCGAAATAAGGTTCCACAACTCCTGCACACTGGATACAATAAAACACCACCTTGATACAAACTATCGTGACGTCACATAAAGAGGTATTTTCTATAATTGTGTGTTCTTATTAAAGGATTTTCGAAGTGAAAGGTACGATGCAAATTATCCGTTATAGCTTTCGAGTAATTCACCACCTTTATATCTTGTTTCGCGAAGCAAAGAACCGAAGAAATCAATGAAATCGTGGTCGAAATAGTGACCTTAAATTTATAATCAAAAGCAGCATCACGGCTTGTTTCTAATCACGAAGGCTATTGTTTTGAATGTTTTATTGTCCGATCGTGGACCTGAAAGCACTTATGTCAAATGGAAACGATTTTCGGATTTCTTGTATGGTGTTTAGGATTTTTATCATATCATGATCCAGCGCCGCAATAACTTTTGAAACCTTAGCTACCACACGACCAGTGAGACTAGCCGAAACTTTTGAGAAATCAGCACACGCCCTTAAAAAACAACCTGTCGCAAAAAAACCGTAAAGTCAACAATGGTTGATCTCTGGGTGGCATTGCTCTGCTTCTGAAAATATTTAATAACAATAAATAACAAATTTCGTTTTTACCTATTATGATTAATACAGATTTCAGCTTCAATTCTAGGCAAAAGTGCTTGAAATGTTGCTTTTGTTAAGCGAAATCTCATGACAAATTCACTTTCACTCCAAGTATCAAAATGATTCACCCTTATTTGCAGTACGTAGGGTCTTGAAATGATTGCTGGTTCATCACTGTCAGAGTCAGACAAAATATTCACTTCCATTAACGAATCCATAGGTTTTTTCATACTTTTTAACTTTCCGATTTCAATATTTTAATTTTATTCTAAAACTGTCAACAACTGCTTTAAAAAAGGAGTGGTGGCGCTGGGGTAAAAATATACACAAAATTTCAAGATATCTCGACCTCAGACCAAGAGATAACTTTACCCGAGAGTTATCTTTATCTCGATGTTTTTTGCTACGAAGATTTCCATTTTTTTAGATATACTTAGTATATCTCCCAATTGGCGTTATCCGCAGTATATCTTGGACTGAAGACTTCGGGCATTAGCCTCGCATTTTACGAAAAACGGATCCACGCAAAATTTCAAGTCTCTAGCTCAATCCGTGCGCCCGCAATCCGCGCCACAGACGGACGGACAGACAGACAGACGGACATGCAAAATTCAATTTTTTTTTTTATCATTCTAAACACACTGGTGTAATTCATTTTTGTGTGTGATGACGGGAGCTTGGCGTTGCAAACGGTAAGGCAAATTTAATAAGCAATCGTGATTATGAGTCAAGTCGTTTCACATGACATTTGTCATGTCCTATTTCTATCAGAATCAGGACCTTAAATAGTAGCTGTTTATGTTCTTCACGGTTAGCTCGAAAGCACACATGTTTTGGCTCTTTTAGTACTTAATTCTCGTTTGTGGAAAGATTTAACCATTTCCGCAGTAACCCACAACATTTCAGAATATCAAAATATACAAATAAACAAAACTTCAAATTTATTGTTTACGAGCAAAATTTACAATTTAAATTTACGATAGTTTTTACGAGCAAAAATATCAAGAAAAAATCCGTAACACTTTTTTTTTTTAAGGAAAATCTCATAGTATAATGTTAATTGATAAAAATCAATTTTTATTTTTAGTGCAAATAGTAATGTCTTCTACTGAAAATGAGGTCGTTTCCGAAGCTAGTTCTTCAAGTATTAACCCTACGACAATGGCATCAAACTCCAATCCAAATAATACCGACGATGATGTGATTTACGTAAATTCTCATCCAGGAGTTATAATAGATTTGTGTAATTCAGTGACCACACCGTCAGCCCCCGTGAGAACTTCAACACCTGTACCTCGCAGACAGAAACGCCGTGGACGTCAACAGCAAACAGTGCAATTAAATTCGACTTTAACTGAAGTGGTGAATCTATCAGACTGTGTCTATGTATCACCACCAAAAAGAAGTAAACTTCAGCTTGAAGAAGATGCTGGAATGAATGATTCTGGGACCATAGCAAATGGCAGCCAGCTTAAATGTCCAATTTGCTTGGAATCGTCGGCTAAAAAGGAACCTACCTCGACCGTTTGCGGTCATATTTTCTGTAACATGTGTATACGTAGCGCTATTCAAGCGACACGTAAATGTCCGATCTGCTGTAAGAAATTGACTCTCAAATCTATTTTCCGTTTATATATATAAGTATTTTAAATTTTTCGTTTACATTAAGTGCTAATACTTAAAAAACTAACATTGAGTTTATATATTTTTTTATACTGAAGATTCTGGCTAATTCGTAATTTTTTTTTTCATATCATTCCATTTAGTAATAAAGCATTGATGTATGTAAATTTGGTAGCGATTTTGTTTTGAAAAGAGGAATCTGTCGGAGATATCGTTTTAGAGAATAAAAATTTAAGTTCATGTTTGTTTGAAATTTTTGATATCTTTTTTGATCATTAAAAATCCCTGAAATGGAAACTTTAAACTCAAACTCCTTTTTATTTAACTGCGACGTCTGTCAGTTTACATAAAAATATACAGAATATGTTGAGAACGGTAAAATAGGTATCGATTTACATTGACAAACGAAAAAAATACTTTTATGTTGTCATATTGTCATTTTGTGATAATTTGACATCGCTGATTTTGAATCCGATTTCGGTTTGGCTAAATTCGCTCTAATTTTGGTATACGCCATTTGGTCTTAAAAAATTTTTTGCTTCCAGATTTAGAACCAATTTGGTCAAACCAATTTCAAATTCAGCGTCAAATTGTTCAGTAATGATTTTAATATCTTCGGAAACAAAATGGCTGTTGGGCAGGGTTAACTTTAATTTTTTTTGAATTTTTACTTTCCTCTGCTATATTTCTCTCTATAGAGATGAGTCGGAGACCGACTCATGACGGAGACCGACTCGAGATAGAAACTATCTGATCAGTTTGAAATCCGTTACAGGTAAAATTATGAGTATGTCGGCCTGTCCTTTTTACGTGTCTTAAATAACTCGAAAAAGCGTTGAGCTAGCGACTTGAAATTTTTTGTGAATGAGTTTTATGAAAATCGTAGTTTTCTATCAAGTTTTGGAAAAGTGACCTTAGGTATAACGGGTACCTCCTGTTACAAGGTTATACTTCCCTGTTCCTCAATGACACAATTGCCATGTGTCAAATAAGATGATTCAATAAAGAAATCCAAAAAAAAAAACAAATAACATTGCCTTATTTTCTGTTAACATCGGTCCAAGCCATTGGAATACCATGTATATATGCTGTCATTGTTTTTCATAAAACACTTATTAATTACTCACAAAAGTCTAAGATTGAAATCAAAAAATATCCGTTTTGACAGCGCAGTTAACTTTACTGGCGTTCTGAAATGCCCGAGTAAAGTTTATTCAACTCTGCTCCCGAGCAAAGACAGACAGCTCAACTTAGTGTTTTGGAACGCGAGTCGCGTTTTGAAACGACTTTCAGGCCACGGTTAGTAAAAGAATGCGGCCCTGGTTGACCTAACTCAGAAATTTTTATTTCACAGCACATGCAGTGGCCGAACTGAATCTTTACACTAGTTGATAAGAGTGAATTTATTCTCAGTCTGAGCAACTACACCAACTTCGCGACAAGTAAACGCACACATAACCCCGACGAATAATATGATACAAAACCAGAGAACAAATAATCTAGAGAACAATTTCTTAGAACAAATTTTTGACAAATTTCCCCTTCGAAGGGGGGAAAAATGTCCCTATCATTCACTAGCTACGGCCTAAAAGTTAATTACTTTTAGACTAGGGAGCACGAAGCAAAGAGAACATTTTCTAATCATTTTCGTCGTATCTATTCAATGAGATGGAGGAATCGAATGGATAATTTTTTCCGTGTTACATCGGATCCTCTTGCTTCATCTCACAGTGGAAAAATTTTCTCTAAAAATTTGTTCTAAGAGTTTATTCTCTAGATTATTTGTTCTCTGCCAATAGGTAGTCGTTGAAACAGGCCTCAAAATTAATGTCTGTACAGTTACGAAAGTACATACCACCACGCAAATTTTGTTGTCAAATGGCTTAGTTATTGTATTCAAACCATTTCCATGCTCGGCAAGCAAAGATCGGATTATAGAGACCAATATATCGATCAAAATTCGAATTACAAGATACCCAACATAAAAAATTGATCGTTCAAATTAGCGTGGTATTTGTATTACCGAGTCTCTACTGTAATTTAACTTATCAATATTTTACATGCTACGATTTTATCCCAGATCAAAAGGATTTTAAGTATAAATATTTAGTTACATCAATGTGATGTTATAGTTGTAAAAACCGTTAAGTCTGAAAAACCCGTTATACTATCCCTGAGTCAGAATAAATCAATCCTCGATTTACAACGTTTTTGAGCGAGTAAAATTTCATGATTTTGCGTCGTATATCGAAACTTCATATATGAAGGTCATGTATTTTCTAATCATTCTTTATGTATGTACATTGTGGAAATTATAGAGCTCCAAATTCTGTCTGATGACCAAATTTAAAATAGATTAGAACAGAGGGCGCCTGCTATCTGTTGAACTTCTGATTTTTACGCGGCTTGCACTATTGGCCAGGTGGCCTCATACGGAAAACTTCCCCTCTGCCCTAAAAACCACTTCATCCCCTGTAGTCCTCTGAATCTGTGAAAGGATTTTGACCTAGGTTTAGTACAAAACTGCTAACGATGAGATGAAACGAAAAAAGTGGACGAAATGGGAATTTTATTCTAGATTTTATTATTTTTTAACTGCATCAATTTGAACTTCCAATAAAACTCCATCGGTAGAAACTGCCTGGGCCTCCAAATTCTTAACTTGGTCACGTGTTAGTTCCATTTGATGTATCCTCCGCAAGTGCTCCACGAATCTTTTTTTAAAATCAATTGCGAATTAATTTGAATGAATATTGATTCAAAAATTTACTTGTGCTTGATTTTAAAAGGACGATCACAGTCTGGACATTTGTAGATAAATTCACCGTGATACAGCATATGTCGATGCAAAAGTCTAGCTTGTGAAAATTCTTTCCCACATGCAGAGCAATTGTACTCCTTCTGGTGAATTTCTTGATGGTTTTCAAACGCTCCCACTGAGGTAAACTGCTTGCCACACTTTTCGCAGCTGAGAGTCCTTCTACCAGGACTTACAGCATTCGAATTTGTTCTTTTCTTGTGTAGTTTCTGATGTAGTGCCAACGCCTTATCTGTGAAGAAACTCTTTTCGCATTCGGAACACCGAAACGGGCGCTCTAAAATGATTTTCGTGAAAGTAAAAGTGAAAATCCATCTTCATTGAAAAGTGAAACTTTACTTTTATCTCTCATATTTGAATCTGATATCTTTTGCTTTTTCGCTTCGACTTCTTGAAGTGGAGATGGCTGGGAGTCTTCCGACATAACGACAGCCTCAATTTCCGGCTCCACTTCCTCAATTTTCTCTTCCTCCAGGTAAACTTCTTCATCTTCTACTATCGATTCTTGGTCTTGTTCTTCGTCAGTCGCATTTACTATCTCAGTTAACGTTGCTAGAAATTTGTCACGACCGTTATTATAGTTATTATCCATTCTAAGGGTTTTCAGTTTAGTTCGCGTATGAGTTTGTACTTACTTGAATTCTACGAAACGTTGCGGACTGGGACTTTCTGTCCATGGTCGCTCCAAGCTGAAGTTCAGGCATCAAAACATTGGATTGTATCCCAAATTTTAACGGTATGATTTTTCACCAGTTATATATACATTAGCCGTTTTTTTTCTAGAGATTGGGAATGAAAACTATCATCTCTATTAAACGTTGACGTACGTTTAATTTCGATACCTTCTCGTATTAGTCTTGGATAATGACGATTTCTTCTGGCCAGCATTCGTGCTTGAACCATCTTTGAAGATTTTAGGTATCCCTGAATTTTCTTGAGAAGAGTGTAGATATATTTCAGAAAGGAGTGCTAAAAAATCTCACCGTTACAATTTACAGAGCACTTCAATGTTTCTTGGAGCGACCATGGACAGCACCGTCTCTGTCCGCAACTTCCCGTAAAATTAAAGTACAAAATTACAGTTTTCATACGCGATCTAAACCGAAAACCCTTAAAATGGATAATAATTAATTGCTGAAAGTAATAACTTCATGAAAAATCTTCAATTGGGTTTAAGCTCACAACAGTTTTCGTTTTTTAATGGCGGCAGCAGAAATTTCTTAAACTCCGTATCTGAATTATGGCATTGTAGACGAAAGACAAAAGCTTGCTCCAGGAGTTTCGCGCATCCATAGCCTGTAAGTAAAACGTTTTTTACTATATCAGTTTTTTAAGACAAAATTTAGCTTACAAATGCATTGCGGCAACTTGTCGGACTTTTCGAGGTACAAAGAAGTGCAAGCAAAGAACTTTTCGCCGAGAGTGGGTTCATTTTCGCAATCGTTGACAAACAAATTTAGTAAATTGCTCTTTTCAGCTCGACAGGCACGACATATTTTCGCGAAATCAAACATTTCCTGAATTTATTTCCCACTTATTTTTTGTAAACAAACAAAAGCAAACCGCAAAACGTCTTTTTTTGTTTTCAACTGACATTAGAGTAGGTATGTTCAACGGGCTGAAAAGAAGTTCGTGTAGAAAAATACACAAAACTCTCTGAACGTACCCATTATTTAAAAGCAAGCAGAAAAAATACTTTTCTGGTAGTTTTTCGTGGTTTCATTTTGATTTGAAAAATATACGTTTTAGCTCAACTTACACTATTACCCAACAAAAAAATTATTAGTTTATACATACCTATATAAAAACATGAATTTTCGATAACGGCAAAGGATATCGATTTACGGTAAAAGGCAAAAATGTAGAGAATTTTAATATCTTTGATTCTGCTTTTAACTGTTTTTTTTTTCGAAAAGCGGTATTGCAAGCAATTCGCAAAAACCTATTTTTTAACTTTTCTCGATAATGATAAGAGATAGCGGCTAACGGTAAAAGACAAAATTGTCTGGAATACTGGTTTAGTTCATATCATACATTTAACTGTCAAAACCCATTATTTTTCGAAATAATCGCTAAAAACTAAATGTTTTTTACTACCAAATATCACTTTTACCTTCTCTCATTGAAAGATTCGCGGTCTGGCATGGTGACACGACATAAAATTTAGAATTTTGTCTAAAACTACGGCGACTGAATCACATAACTCAGTGCTCTCCAAATTTTTGTCATTAATAAAGGGATTATAATCTAAGGAGTGGAGATCAGCACTTAATAAACTATTGTACTGAGTAGGATAATCTATTAACTTCAATTAGAACAATCTATCGGGCCAGTTTTTTCTCAAGATTATAACAGTCAGTAAAGAATTTTTCAATTTCTTCAAACAAGCACGACTTTCCAATTTTCTTTGATACATAAGTTTTTTTGTTATATTAAAAATGAATCAAATTTTTAATGTTTCCGTGCTCGTCTTTCATAGAGAAAGTGGACAATTCGACGTGTAGAAATGGTCGCCGAGCTGAAAAACGAGAGCGAAAAACTATAAAAATTTGATTAATTGCTACAAATAATTGCCAAAAATAACTGAAATCGGTTAATATGAGCTTTCAACGATAATAACATGAAAGTTTTGATCTCATTGGTCGAGGAAACTCAATTGTAATCGCAATCATTAGTCTAAATTGAGCTTTACACGTCCCATTGGGTGATGTGAATAAAAAATAGCTTTTGCCAAAACTGGTGTTTTTCAGCTAATGCAGCAAAAGCTATTTTTTTAATTCACATCACCCATTGTCCACATTCTAAATTATAGGCTCTCTAGTGCCGCGACTATGTGTTTGGGTCTTAAACTGCTTTCGCTTAAAGTACTTGAAATAGACGGCAGGGTATTTTTTTTAATTCAAAAATATTCGCGATCAATTTGGTTTTGAGAAAATTGTGTGATTTGAAGTTGTGTATTTAATTATCTGAAAAATATTTAAAAAATTGATGCGGGACGTGTTGTTCTTAAGTTCTGTTTTCTTTAGTGCATAATTGGTCTAGATACCTATTTTTTATAAAATGAATGAGGAAAGGAACGATTCAATCGAGGTATTTCTTGTAAAAACAATGTGCTTAAACGCACAACACATTTATTTAATTTATTAATTTTGACGTTTGCGAACTTGAATATGAATGCATTTAATGCAGTTATCCGTGTTGCATTTAAGCGTACTCTTGTGGATACTGAATTTTGACTTTTGCAGGTTGATATGGACGAGATTTCCAAATTGATTAAAGACTCCGAAGCTATAACCAAGGCAAATAATCTAAAAATGGAAGAAACAGCAAAAAAAAGTAATGTTCACATAGCCTTTTTTTAAATATAGTATTTATTTAATACAATAAATTACAAATAATGATTTATAATAAAAAATTCAATTTTCCTTATAACTACATTTTGGTTACAAAAAATCTGCAACTGATTTTGGTTCTCTAATTGCATGTTATCACACCCGAGATATTAGAACCAAACCCTAAATGTTTTCTCTACTAAATTAAACTACCTAACAAATTTTGCAAAATGAAAATTTCTAGCAATTGATCAAAATCGTGTAACGAAGAAACCAAATTTTCGGGGTTTCATTATGTTTTTCGTTATTATAAAAAAAAATTAAACTTCTATAACGGTATAACGAAATTTTGAAGAAAAAACCGAAAAATTATTTCGTTTTTTCGTAATTTTTTTCGTAAGGCTATCAGCCCTATTCTGGCGACTGTCAATGACCACAGACCAAAGCGTCAAATTGTTTGAACTTATGACCAGTGACTTAAGTGTCACAACGCCAGAACAAGACGATATGTTTCGTTTCGTTGGCGATCCGTTTCAGTCATCTTCCTGATTAGTGAAAAAATGTTAGTATAAATCCATCTTCAATAGTACATATTTGTAAGATTTCTATAATACATATTTTATTGAATAAATATAAATTTGAACTAAAAAATATTCAATAAATAGCAAATCCTAACTTTAAAATTTTTTTTTTTAGTGCAATTAGCTAATTCTTTGATTCAGTCGACGTTTTCAAAGCCCATTGTTGCTGTAAATTCTGTGGTCCCACCTGCAACCGATAACTCTATGAATTCGCGACCAATAGAGGCCATAAGCTCCTCATCAAATGGCAGGCTAATGGGATTCATGAATCAACAAGAACAACTTCTTTTGCATAAACAAATTTTGGATCAACAAGATCGTAATCGCTTAATACAAACACAGCAGCGTCTAGCTCAACTAGAACGCCATCGTTTGAAACTGCAACATTGCTCGTTAGTGCAAACTCGACTTCATTTAGCTGAACAACAGCGCCGCCGTCGAAATAAAGAAATTATCCAGCTCTGTAAACATATGCCCCGTATAAATCAGCTACACCCGACACAGTCTCGTCCGATTCAGCTACAAAGCCCTTCAAATCAAGAACAGTATCGCTTGATTCAACAACATACATCTCCAAACCACCAACAGTCTCGCCAGATTCAACAACAAAGCGCTCCTAATCAACAACAGCCACGCCTGATTCAACAGCAAAGTTCTTCAAATCAACAACAGTCCAGTCCGGTTCAATTGGTTATACAACAAAATGTGGCAAATCAACAACAGTCTTGCCCGGTTCAACAACAGACCGCTCCTAATCAACAACAGTCTAACCAGGTTCAACAGGAAAATGCTTCAAATCAACCACAGTCTCGCCTGGTTCAACAAGAAATCGCTCCTAATCAACAACAGCCTCGCCCGGTTCAACAACAAACCGCTTCTAATCAACAACAGCCTCGTCCGGTTCAACAACACACCCTTCCAAACCAACAAAAATCTCGTCACGTTCAACAACAAGGCGCTTCTAATCAACAACAGTCTCGCCCAGTTCAACAACAAACCGCTCCTGATCAACAACAGCCTCGTCCGGTTCAACAACAAACCGCTTCTAATCAACAGCAGCGTCCAGTTAAACAACAGACGCTTCCAAACCAACAACAGTCTCGTCACGTCCAACAGCAAAAGCAACAACAAGGTGCTCCTAATCAACAACAATCTCGCCAGGTTCAACAGCAAAATCCTCCAAATCAACAACAGTCCAGTCCGGTTCAATTGGTTATACAACAAAATGTGACAAATCAACAACAGTCTCACCCGGGTCAACATCAGCCCACTCCTAATCAACAACAGTCTTGTCAACAAGAGTTTCGCCAGGTTCAACAGCAAAATCCTTCAAATCAACAACAATCTCGCCCGGTTCAACAACAAACTGCTCCTAATCAACAACAGTATCGCCTGGTTCAGCAGCAAAATCCTTCAAATCATCCACAGTCTCGCCCGGTTCAACAACAAAGCGCTCCTAATCAACAACATTCTCGTCCGGTTCAACAACAAAATCATTCGAATCAACATCAGTCTAACCCGGTTCAAATGGTTGTAACACAAAATTCAGCAAATCGAGAACAGCCTTGCCGGTTTCCCGTGATATTACAGCGAAATTCCGTTAGTCATTTAGTTCGTCTAAATCAACAAGAAGAGCAATCAATGATACAACTATTACGACCAATATTAAGTAAATATATATTTTTTTAATGGTAATATTAGTTTCCATTTCTACTGAAAATTCTTTCATCTGATAGAATAAGAAAATCCGTATGATTCATTCGGTTTTTGGCGGAGTAGATTTTTTTTCCAAATATGAAATCATAGCCTCCAAAGTCTTGAGCTTCTCAGTAGTTTTTGAAGTGAAAACTTCTTTAGCGGCGTTGTGAGTGATTTCAAACTCGATGAAACGAAAAAGCGACAGTAAAAAGAGATAGGATATTTTAGCCTGCGAGAAAATGAGATAGAATACAGATGGGTGCCGGTCAATTTATCGTAAACAAGAGTGACGGGAAGGGGAAGGGGAAGAGGGAGGGGTACGGGAAGGGAAAGGGGGGAAGGGAGAAGAGTTGGGAGGGAGGAAGTGGAGAGGAGGCGATAAATTACTGATGTTTCGTCATACATTGCAATATATACATATCTATATATATAAAAATGGATGTTTTATTGTTTGTCTGTCTGCCTGAGATTACAAAACTCAAAAACTACTGGACCGATTTTTATGCGGTTTTTGGCAAAATGATCTGTGTTGCCAGGAGCAGGTTTTTAGCTATGTAGATTTTCAAAATTCGAAACGGAAGGTCCTGTAAGGATAATGAAAATATCCTATTTCCCATTTTTCCCCGGAAAAATTTGCATTTTAGGGTTTTTGGGGTCGCTAATCACGAATCCGGTATTAGATTTTCAAAATTCGAAACGGAAGGTCCTGTAAGGATAATGAAAATATCCTTTTTCCCATTTTCCCCGGAAAAATTGGCACTATGGGGTTTTTGGGGTCGCTGATCACGAATCCGGTATTAGATGTTCGAAATTCGAAACGAAAGGTCCTGTAAGGATAAATATCCTTTCTCCCGTTTTTCCTCGGAAAAATCGGCATAAGGATGTTTTTGGGGTCGCTGATCATGAATCCGGTATTAGATTTTCAAAAAAAATATAATATGACTTTTGAACTTGGTACCAATATTATAATAAATAAACGCTTTAACTATCCCACACCTGATACCGCATTCGTCTCATTCTCTCGCTGTTTAGTTTTCCTAAGGTTTCACTTCTACCGCGTGTGCACTGCACACACATGTTTTTTTTTATTTTTGCATTATATTTGTTATCGTTATCTCAATGAAAGGGGGAGTAAATTTAAAAAAAACGGTTTGTAAAAACCTAAAAAAGTAAAAACTTTTGATAAATTAATTGAAAATACCTCGTAAATAACCTATGACGTCTGTCTGTGATCAATGACTAGTCACAACTCGGCCGCCACATTTTCGTATTTTCGCTGTATAATTCCCCCTGCCGTGTATCTACATGACTTTAGATTTGAAAAATTTCCCATTTCATTTATCAAATTATTCTATTTTGTATCAAAATCGCTTTACAGATTGTGACTTGTGACCGGTCACAACGCCAGGGGCAATAATCTTACTTAGTCGTAATGAATTTAAGATGAAATTGGACACTTATAATAAAAATTTATGGTTATTTTAAAAATCATTTAAATTAAATAAAATTTTTCATTTTAGCGATTAGAACTCGTTGCAAAGTTAATATATTTCACTCATCTTTTGATACTAGCCAATCTGACGGAATTGCAAATATAAATAATTTGTGTGGTGGATTAATCGGAACAAATTTATCAGAATCATACCAACCGCCCGAAAAAATTCGACGATTAACAGAAAATACCGAAACGAATAATTCAAGTAATAAATCCGCAATTTCCAAAGGAATTGGTGATCTCACTTGTCCGGTTTGCTTGGAATCGCCGTTCAAACGGGAACCAACTTCGACCAAATGCGGTCACATTTTTTGTAACATGTGTATCAAGAACGTTATTAAATTTCAGCAAAAATGTCCCGTTTGCTGTAGGTCACTCAATGATGACTCTATTTTCCGATTGTATGTGTAAAATGTTACAAAATTAAGGACAAAAAGTTTATCAATCAAATTTATTTTATTTAATTTCAATTTATTTGTTCAAGAAAGACAGTTTTTTTTTTAGTTATAGAGTGTACATAAATTACATAAAAAATAAATAGAATGTCCCGAGTTTTCGATACTAATGTCACTTGCTAGCTCACTCAATTATATTTTCATATATCCTTTCAGAAATAAATTTTGTTAAATGAAATAATAGTAGTTTATTTTCTAACATTCACAAAAAGGTGTTTGGCAGATCTCAGTCCCAGGCCAAAACAAAATTTTACACAGCATTTGTTGGATATTAACAATACAGCCATACCTTTATCGACGGCGCCTCGATGTACTGCATTTCGATATAACGGCCGTTTGAATTCGTGTCTCTGGTTCGATATACGTCGCACATTGATTCGATATACAGCTAAAAATTGCGGAATCCGTCATTTAACGGCGCTGCGGTAAATCAAATGCAAAACATGTAAGCCAATTACTTTAATTTCCACAATAGTCTGGTCTCTCATCAAATAAATTGTATTCTTACAAAAATTATAATAAGGAAATAAAGAATTTTTGAATTTGAAAATTTTAATTTAATTTCCATTTGACTCCGTGAGTATGAACAAGAAGCGGAATAGCCAGTCACGCCACCGTGTCTCTTTGTGTATCTCCTTTAATATACCAGTGGATTTTTGTACGGTCACAACGAAGGTCCGGCTTTGACTGAAAATTGGGGGGGGGGATACTTTTTGGTGGACTTATATTGAACCTGTAAGCCCAACACATATCTATGCCAAATTTCAGGCTGATCGGTTCGGTAGTTTCCCCCGAAAGAGTAACATAGAGGAAAAACCAAGCTCCTGTCTCACTTTACTCCCTCCACTAACTTCCCCACTACTGCGGTACTTTTCCTATGTTGGAACTAGGCCTATAGAAAACATCCATGCCAAATTCCAGGTCAATTGGTTCAACCGTTTCCACGTGACAGACGAACAGACAGACAGCAACTCTTTTTTATATATTAATATGATTTGCAATATATTCAACATTTCTTTACAGAGATTTTAATAAATAGACGATAACTTACAGGTGTTTATGAAATAAAAATAGTTTTCAATTTTCCGTAAAACTTTTAATAAATGCAAACCTTAGAGTAAAGATGCCATACAATTCTTTATTTATTTTCTCAGTCAGTAATTTAATTTTAAACCTTTTTTTTGTATTTTTTATATATTGATTTCTGTTCAGGTTTTTACATACTCTTTATTTTAAATATTTTTTTCATATTTTTATGGTTGTAATCTAAGCAATTCTGTTAATGAGACATGACTATATTTTCTATTTTATTTCTGTGTATTTAATTTTTTTATAATTTAAACTATTTGAAAACTGTCAGGTGTGTTGTACTTCGTGGTAGTAGTACTAAAAAACCTAATTCCTCTGTTTTTTTGTAAATATTTTCCACTTTTTACGCATATTTCTTTTATGTATTTCTTCTTTCTAAAATATGTTAAACATTCTTGATTTTTAACATTCGTTATGGCAAAAAAAAATTTTTTCAAGCTGAAAAAATAGATTGTAGTTGCTAATGATGCTGATACACTTATCCAGTAACTGGAAATTTTGTAGCTCTTTCATGTACACTGATTCCAATGCTGCACAGACAATTCCAGGAAAATTCCGCCATATCTAGTCCGCGCGTCAATCAAAGAATTGCAAAGCTAAATGTTTGTAATGGTTCTTAGCGGCGCCTTTTTTGCAAAGTAACTAAAACGGCTTTCAACTTTAAAACCAGGAAGCACACATAGCCACGATGAATACATTGCTACCACTTATTCCAGTTACTGAATAATAAGTTTAAGAAAATAAAATTCGGGAAGCAGTCTTGTTTAAGAATTGCGATTATTAATAAAATATTTGGGCCCAGAGTTAAAAAAAATGAATTAAGAGCCATATTATGGTGAATATAAGGGATAATTCCTCTGCCCGAGTATCTCCTTGAATTCAGATTTGAAAAACTTCTTATTTCATTTGTCACGGCAAAACTAACTGGCAAATCATCATCTTTTGTGCCAAAATCGCTCTACAGGTTGTGATTTGTGACCGGTCACAACGCCGCAATAAAGGTGTAAGCCCTTAAGGAGACGAAATTAGGCAACGTTTTGTCATTTTTTACTTTTGTGGTAAATATTTTTAAAGGAACGTCAGATTTTTTATGAAAAGCCTTTTAGGAGGTAACCTATAAAAAAATCACGTTTTTTATGGCATTTTTCAACCTCACCACGTTGCCTGCTCCCCCTTGAAGGGCTACGTTTTTTTAGAAATAGCTATTAAATTTTTTTTTAACTAAAGAAGCCTTACTTGACAATTTTACTTGATTTTTTTTTAACTAAAGAAGCCTTACTTGACTTTTTACTCATGTTTCAAGTAACATTGATCGTTTGGATGTTCTTCAATGTCACGTGTGGGAGCAATTTCCATCAATGTTACTTGACGAAAATTTTCATAAATAATACTTGTCAAGTAACATTGAACGTGTGGAGGGTCCTTAAGGCCGATGCTTCGCGATCAAATCTATTTGCACAGGTATGTTCTGAGCCCCCGCTTACAGCCCCATTAAGTCCGATATTACACTTGGCTTAAGTAAGCCGGCAACTTTTGGGCTTAATAAGCCAATGTGCTTACATTTGTGGCTTAAATAAGCCAATCCGGTTTGCATATGCTACACAAGTTTACATGTGTGTGTGTGTCGACTCAAACCATTGAAATTCCTGTTGCTCATATACTTCCCAAGATCTTTACCTGCTGACGGTCAGAACGGAAATGATTTCTGCCTACTACTTTTCGCAAACCGGTTCACACGCTTTGCATGTATGCAGATTGTCGATAAGCCATGATTTCGAGTGGCAACTTTTCCCTCCGCAGTCATTTCTCCCGAAAATCGGCTTAAGTATGCCCTAAAGTTGCCGTGTGTAATACCGCGCTAATACGACCCAACTACTCGTAAATTTCGCATCAAACTGAATGGGCAAAATTGACTGAGTGGGAAATTAATTTCTTTGAAACGAGGCCGGCGAAAATCCAAACAAAATCCGTTTGGCGATTCAAGATATACCATGGTAAAGAAGTAAACGATTATCTGATGGCCCTATAGATTCTTTATCCAACTCAGAAATTCACATGCAAATCGAAAAAACGGTTCAAAATTTAATAATTGAAGGGTTTCGAACTTCAAGGAGATTGAATAGGTATAGAAAATTTAATTTAAATCGGGTGACCGCTTTTTTAAAACAAAACCTATTATAATTTAATCACAAAATAAAAATAAATTTAAATGTTTATTGCCACTACCTAAGTTTTTGTTTAATTTAAAAAGGAATTAAATTTTTTAGCAAGTCATATATAGTTTGATGAAAAACGGAATTCATATTAAAGGTTTTGGCACATACATCATATTATTGCAAAAAAAAACTTTACAAAATGGATTAACTCAGATCTGATAGAAATTCTGCATATATTTTATGTTATTATTTTTTATCCATTATACATGAATTATCAAAATATATACGACGTCTATTTTAAGTATAGATAAACAAAAAATTATGTTTCATTCATGTAAAATTTCATTCGTAATTTCTATTTGTTTATTCTCTTTCAACAAAATGTTTATTTTCATTTTATTACTCAGTTACTAGTTTTTAAAACGAAAAATATTTATGTAGTGTTTAAAATCTATTCAGGATTCTTTAGTTTATTAATTTTTTGTTCACTAATTATGCATAGACAGCGACTTAGACAGGTTATAATTACGTAAAATTGATTTTATAAAGTCTATATACATATTTTTAATTTTTATTGTATTTTTACCTCATGAATTGCGTCAAATTATATTTGCGGTAATTCAATTATACATATTCTCACGTCGATTAGATGAGAGCACTATATTTAATTTAAAAATATAATTATACAAATATAAGACTTTTGTGGCCTCTAGTCACAGAAAGTAGTTTTCGAGGGGTTCCTTTTGAACTCTTTTAAAAATATACCTTCAATCCTACAATTGTTTTATTATTCCAAATAACGAGACCAAAAATTGCAGAAGAAAAATCATATTTTAAAAAATTGCTGAAATTTTGCTCTTAGTTATTCGAGACTTTCTTTTGTATAGATGAGTTTTGAAAACTGTATTCTTACAAACCCTTGGTGCAAAAACCAAAAAACCGATGACCGAGTTTTGTGTCAAACGATGTCAAATAATGTTTTCAGTCATCTCCTTAATATATTTTTACACATGTCTCCAACAAGTCCAGGTTTTACGCATTCGTTTATCCTTGCATTTGATATTAAAAACTAATTCTCGTCAAAAAGTTGAAATGACCGGTTTTCGCCCCAAAGTTTCAAATTCTCTGCAAAAAAGAGCGAGAATTGTTCTACGGAAATCTCAAGAAATTTTCATAAGATTTATAAAAGGTTTCAACAAAAATGAATAATTTCTATGTAATTAACTTCTAGAAACTAGTGGTCAGTAGTAATGCAAGTTGCATTCGAGAGAGAAAAAAAATGAATAATGTTCATTGTTCACTTAACCAGTTTTTGTTATTAGACAAAAATCCTAATTTTGGACCTGTGTTCTCCTAAAAAATCCTCCTTCTTCGTCATCCTGTAGAGAAAATTTGCATGCGGCGTAACTAGTCTACATTTGCATGCGGCGTAATTGGTCTGCAATTGATCTGCACTGCATTATTTAGGCAGTGCAGATCAACTGCAGACCAATTACGCCGCAAAACCTGTAGCTTTTTTAAAAAAAAAATAATTATTTATTTCTCGAAATTTTGAGTTAAAAACAAAAATACTTGTTTCTAATTATGACAATAACAATTACGCCGCATGCAAATTTTCCAAAAAGCATGTGAAAACTGTTGTGAAGCAAGTGCGCTGCAGGCAGAACTTCTTATTTGAAAGAATGTGCCCAGGCAAAGACTTGTTACAGTCAAGGTCAAACATAACGCCGAATTGAAGCTCTCATAGTTGCGAAAGAAGAGTAACTTCCTGTTTTGTCCCTTTAACGTTTTGATTTAATAAAATTCATCATCGATTTTGTAGCGGTATTAGTGCCACAAAGACTGCACCCGGGGCAACTCTCCGTATGTTGAAGTAATGTAACAAAAGGTAATGTAAAATACCCTTTTTGTTAAAAATTCCTATACCCTTTTGTGTAAAAAGACCATTGTTCAAAAAAATATGTACCGTGTCCACGGATTTTTATTCATCTACCTGTGAGCGCATTTTGAAGTTGTTAAAAACTGTATATATATTAAAAAACAAATCTAACACGGTTTAGAACCACAGTTGAAACCTAAATTGCGATCGTGTTACCACTGTCTAATGAAGAAAATTACCAATCATGATCGTTAGATTTCTGATTTTTGCCGGAATTTTTCTCCTAAAACTTGTTCCGCGATAGATATTCATCTGTTGCAATACCACTTGTATGATAAGAGCTAAATTTCTTTAATTTTGTGTTGTAATATACACAGTTGCGTAAAAATACGCATAATAAAATGTGAAATGTAAATGGCCCCAATATATTTGCATGATTTTTCGTCTTTTTGATATTTTTTTTCAAGTCAGCCTTGAATTTTTCTCTGAATTTCTAATCCTAAGCGCTAATACGCATATTTCTAGGCATTCATTGTATCTTTATTTTTATACTAGCAGCTGCGTTTCTGTCGATCAACCCTTCCTCACACGGTAATCTTTGACATTTCCTTTTCGAATCAAAATTCTCCAGAAGCTCAAAAGATAGCAAGAGGGAGATTACACAAGAGATGCACTTGGTAGACTTTGATAGAAAGAAATTTTATTTGTGACATGACATATCTAAACATAACAAAAGCTATAATTGCCAATCTGGCAATCATTGGAGACCCGTATGGTGATATTCGTATCAAAATTCGAACAGTTATACCAAAATTCCACTTTGAAGTCAAACTTTCCAATAAGATTTTTTAAAATTTATTCCAATCGGATTTTGATGTATGGGAGTTTTATGTAGAATCATATCCTAAATCACTTTTGTTCTTGGACTTTTTTGATAAGATACACCGTTTTTGAGATATTCACAAAAAACGATTTCGTTCGTATGGGGGGTACCCTCCCTAATGGTCCATTTTTGCCCATTAACGAACTTAGCCTCGCATTTTACGAAAAACGGATCCACGCAAAATTTCAAGTCTCTAGCTCAATCCGTGCGCCCGCAATCCGCGCCACAGACAGACAGACAGACAGACAGACGGACAGACGGACAGACAGACAGACGGACAGACAGACGGACGGACATGCAGAAATTAATTATTTTTATCATTCTAAACACACTGGTGTAATTCATTTTTATGTGTGATGACGGGATCTTGGCGTTACAAACGGTAAGGCAAAGTTAATATACCCTTTGGTTTCACCATACGGGTATAAAAATGCTAAAGCGATAAAAATCTCTTCAGCAGTCCAGAAAATAACAGTGTAACTCTCTTTACTAGATGGAATAAAATGGTGAATTGTTCAAAGTTTCCCCGAATTCATTACCAAAATTAGGGGTGGAATCGCTTAAGGTGATAGTTGATGGTGACTCTCACTCGTCAATTTTCTGAACTTCGATAAGATTGCAACTATCAACATTTTAACCAACATTTTCTAATAAAAATCGATAACTACACGAGTACCACCGCTTTGTGATTCCATTTTGATTAAAATTTGCAAAACTTTCACACTACCGAGTCCCGAAAAATTGACGGATGACAGTCACTATCACCTGTCACCGTACGCGATTCCACCCCAGAACATTGCAAACTAATGAGGCTATTTAGATTAGCCGATCCAGGCGCCAGGCATTGAACGAAACTGTCAAAATTACAGGCAAGACGAGGAAGTGGGGGGTCCCCTAATCTAAACAGCCTCAATCGGTTGAACGGTTCAGAATCTAGCTGGTGAAGAAAAATTTCAGTTGTTAGTGGTGTTGCAAATGTCGTCCAATTAGTTACCTATCGGTTTGATAGTTGATAAATGTATAAGAAATTTAATTATTTTATGCATAATTTAATTTTTTCTTTAAAGGCAATTGCCTATTTTAAATGATTAAGGGACTCGCCACTTAGAACCCATACGTCGCCATCTGATCGAAATCGACAAAACAAGCTTGAAACTCAAGTATCTTAAGACAAGTCGAAACAAAAAAAAATTTTTGATAGCGAAATAGAAAAGAAAAATAAAATTTCCCGAAAACAGTATTTAAATGCTCAAAAACCGGTACTGCGGTATTGGCGGAAGGTTTCCAATATTTGGGTTTCGGTATTTCGGTATTGAAAAATGATCCGGGATCCCGGTTTTAATCATACTGGTATTGCAAACCCTAATCTTGACATTAAAATAAACTTTCAAGTCGGCAGACAATATAATCAAAATCATTCTCTTTTATTAAAAACAAAATGTTTTCAAGAACTCCCAATTAGGTTTTTTCTCTGGAAATATTATTTAGAATCACTATCTGTTGATGGAACTTTTTTTATTTCACAAGATTTGTGAATATAACGGATCAGATAGGCAGATAGACAATCACACACTTTCCTTGTAATCATTATTTCTTTCGTTTTTCATTGTTAATACACGCTGCTTTAAAACTGCACCTCGACAAAATGTGCTAAATTTCACCTAGATCAATTACAGCGTTTTATACTTACTGTTAATTAATATATTATAAAAATCAAATGCCGAAAAAATTAAACAATTTGTTTTTTAAATTTCAGAAAGAAAATTTTTATTGCCAATATTAATACTTCGGTTCAAAAGTTTTTGATTAGAAATTTTGACCAAATATTTTTCGTTTATCAATCAACAGTAAATTTAAAAATTTCAACTTTGAAATATATTTTTTGTTAGCTGAAAAAACACAAAGATTCTTTTTAATAATAATGTATAATTAAAAAAAGAAACGTTGTTATTAAAAAGGTAAAAATACATTACTCTCAATTAACACGTTCACTGCACCAATTTATTTATTTAAATTTTCCACAATGTTAAATATCAGATTGATCAGAATTTCCATACATAAAATGTTAAAGAATGTTAATTTTGTAATCTACGACCCTACAGGGTTAGTGGTATTTAAATCAATGAAACTATATGCCACGCACAGTTAACAAAATCATACAATGGCATATCATATGCAATGAACGTGTTAAAAAATTCATTCGACACTATCTTATCTTAATATCGTAATATAAATTGTAATATAATTCTCTTTTGTCCCTAATAAGAAACAGTACGCTTAAAAAATATTTTTCTTCTTCGTTTGTTTCATTATATTCAAGTCTTTATTTCACACTACAAATGCGAAATCCTCTTCATCGGGATCTGTTTTTTATTACTTATTTTTCTTATTTTCTTAAACTGTTTTTTTTTTCATTTTGGGAATCCATTTTATGTTACAATATTTCTATTATGTTTCACTTGTATTATTTATTTATTTTTTTATTTAAAAAAAATAAGACGAACGAAGACTGGATTTAATTATAAATTACTCTCTAAATACCATCGGAAGGTCCTTTAACAGGTATATCTGTATTTGTTTCTATTAATAGCTGCGTCGTGGGATATTTCGTGTGTTGTGAAACCCTCTCCATTACACATGACGATGACAGTCTCGCCTCAGCATCATGATCCCAACATTCTTCCATCGTGTCACATATTGCATTTAACCCCTGGAATACAAAAAGATTTATTCTTTATGGGAAATACGAAATATCTTAACACAGGTTGCACGGAAATTTTAAATATTTCTAAACATGTAAAAATTTTAAAATATGGTTGTTATATAATTGCTCTAAAAAAATGAGCCCCAGACGGCATTCTTTCAGATTGATGCGACGCAAGTTAATGTTTTTTTTTGTTCAAAGTGGAGTATAGTGTACACGCTCGATATAGTAACCACCCCAAATCGTAAACATTCGATATGGTGAACATTTTTTTTTACATTGAGTATTCTAAATAGTAAATAATTCGTTTTTCACCGCTCGAAATAGTTTTAACGAAACTCATGCGTCTAACATTAGATTTGGCGCGTGGGTAAAGACCTTAAAGCATCTAACATTTCACTTGTCTTCCGAGAAGTCGGAACTTCATTACTAGGAAGCAAAGAAAATTTATCTCCATTTGCCGGGAACGAAACCATGACGATTGAGACGGAGGGTGAACAAAGAATTTTCGAAATATCACCTGGCCCAGGAACTCTAAAGCTGGTGAAAATACTGACTCTGAGTGCAATAGTGATTACGAGACTGAAATACCTGAGAACAAAATGCACACCCCGAGGATGTTTTATTCGTTAAATGCGGTACTAGCATGGTCGGGACCGTTTCCAAGAGGATCTGCTTTAAAAAAATATTGGAATATTCGTTTCCAAGAGGATCTGCTTTAAAAAAAATAATAGCCAAAACTACACTATTTCATCCAAAAACAGAAAAACAAAATGAGCTGCAAATTAGTTTTTTGTATGTCACAAACTGAACCGTTGCTTCATTTTATTTAAGATTATGTTTTACTGCTCAACCATTCTCAATATGGATAATCTCCTAAAATCAAGGTGATCCATGCAAGCAAAGATCGATTTAACACGTTGGCTGCCATGTCGCACGTTTTCGTGCGACTCCCAAATGTTACCCTGAGGCCGCGTCGCACATTTTCGTGCGACGTGGCCCCACAGGATGTTTTATGTTCCCCAGGCCACAAAAAAACCGTTATAACTGCAAAATTAGGACCAATAATAAAGTCGCGAGTAGTCAAAAATGATTTTTAGGCACAAAGAAACAAAAAATAACAAAAAAAAAGTTGGCCTCAGGTGACCAAAATCGTGAAAAGACGTTGGCACTGCACGATCAAAATCCTGAAAAGGCTTTGGCAGCCAACGTGTTAAGCGATGCTCGAAATACGAACATGAAGAAATAATGTTTTTATTTATAAACAAAAATCGTGAGAAATAAAATATTTTTAACTTCCACGAAATCCGTAAACATGATTTCCCAGCATGTTTTTGGGACATTCGATTGTTGAACCTAAATCCCAAAAATTTGTATTATTTAAAAAAAATGCTCACCGAATGCGTTCTCCAATGTTCAAAGATGCTCGGCCGTAATTTCTTCGTCACGACATTTTCTTGCATATGCTCTAAGCTGGGATTCAATCCAAGCTGTAAAAGTTATATTCAAAAATTAAAAACCCCGCAACTATTTAACACAATATCAAATCCACTTACCTCTGATTCAAATGGCAACGCATACTCATGAACAATGCCACCGTGCGCATCGCATCGTGAAACCATTTCCCATAATACTAAGCCGCATGCATAAACGTCGATTCGTAAGAAGGCATCTCGAGTAAAATTGATAGCACCTTCAAGAACTTCGGGCGCCATATATCGGCGGGTACCAACTTGTCCATGAGTATCACCACACGGTTTGCCTAATTATGCAAACAAATTTAACAATTGGTAATTCATATGGATTGTAAAAAGTAGTTAGAAATAATTACCAGGTTGGAAAACCATTGCAAGTCCAAAATCAGCTATGCAGGCAGTTAAGTCATTCTTAAGCAAAACATTTTTACTCTTGAAATCACGATGAGCGATGGCTGGCTTCAAGCCTTCAGTCTTATTACCGCTAATTTCCTCATGGAGATGCATCAGGCCACGTGACATTGACTCAGCGATTTGGCATAGCTCCATCCATGAAATTGTATGTGCCTTCAAGTAATCACATAGCGATCCATAGCTGTGGTATGCCGTTATTAGCCAAAACTCTGGCTGAATTTTATCAATGCGTTTCTCAGCGCCAATAAATTCCAAAATATTTGGATGCTTCATCCACGGTAGCTAAAAGAATGCAATTTTCATAATTAAGTTTTTAAAGAAAAGTTTGGTTTACTGCAAAGAAATACCCCGGTGAAAGAGGAATTATTTACCTTATAAATCTCTTGTTCAGTCATCCATGAGTCTTTCTCCTGCATTGGAAATATCTTTACGGCGACTTCGTCATTTTTGATTTGCCCTTGCCAAACTGTCCCGAATCGGCCACGCGCTTTCATCTCATTGAGCTGAATTGGACGTAATGCAAGGCATGGCGATGAACTTGTCACTTCCGGTTCAATCTTTAATTCAAAATGGATTTTCAATTAAAAAAAATATATGCTATAATAAATCCTAATTACCGTTGGTATTTCATTAAACATGGCTTGCTTCCTCCTTTTATAGAAATAGAATCCAATGCCAGCAATAGATATAATCACTAGTAAAACAACACAAGCAACAGTTGCAATTATAACATTTTCACTTGGCACATCTTTTGTTGGAACTAGAAAAAAAAACACAAATAAATTTTACATATAGTCATCAGTATTTGAAAGACCACCAAAACTTACCTTCAATTTCAGTGGCTTTTGTTGTCGTTGGTTCCCATTTATGTCTCCAATTGCATTTTGATGTGTTGCAGCAACAGAAATTCAAGTTACTTGATCTCATTTCAGCACTGTAATCAATGCATTCGGTCTGATAGCATGCAACATTGTCGGTGAAGCATCCCTTCATGTTTACTTGTCCTGGAAAAATTAAATGTAAGTAAAATAAATGGTGCGGTTGAATATTTGTCAACGCTTTTTTGGCATTCTCCCTTTGCCGTCTGATTTTACTTTTCCAAAAACTTCACATTGCGATTTACGAGAAGTGCAACTGTAAAAAAATTCAAGTCTTTAGCTCAATCTTTTCGAAAGTTATGGGACTCACGGACGGGCAGACAGACGGACGTAACTCCGATGACAATACAATATTTTCAGTACTTCGTCCTTGTAAGGATAAGTCTGCAAACAAAGTGAATACGATGAGCTATGCAGTGCGATGTCCGATGGGGGTATAAACGACGGATGCACATAGTGTGAAATGAGACGTAAACGCTCTTTGACAGCTTTTAGCTTAATAAGATTTTTTTAAATATGACTTAAGAGGGCCATTTCAATCATTTCTAATCAAGAATATCTCCAATATGAATAAAAAACCACATTTGGAAACAAATTTTATAAGATTTTTGCTATTTGACATTTTTGAAAATCATAAAAATTGCATAACTACTTTTTATTCACTTTGCCACTTTATTTTGACTAATTTAACTGAAAACGAAATATAATATGCAAAGAACCGCTTTTTAATAGAAATTAATTTCTGAATTGTGAAGAGGGTAAACGAGGTATACGTCGAAATGGTTTCGATTCATTCGCATCGTTCAGCATCGTACATCACATCGGGGTCACTATGGGCGCTTACACTTAGTTCAGTCGTTTCCGTAGCACCGTACATCGCACCGCATAGTTCATCGCATTCACTTTGCTTGCAACCTAAGGGAAGGTCCTGTAAGGATAACGTGATTATCCTTTTCCTCAAATTTCCCGAGAAAAAATATCATCTGGGGGTTTTTGGGGCCGCTGAATCCGATTCCGGCATTAAGAAATCTGTAAGGATAACAGAAGGTCCTGAAAGGAATACGTGATTATCATTTTTCTCGAATTTTTCGGCAAAAAATCTTTTCTGGGGATTTTTGGAATTGCTGAATCTGAATCTGGAGTTAAAAAGTCCGTAAAAATATCTGAAAGGCAACAAGCATATTCATTCGGAGACTAAAAAGTATAACCAAGCGTGGAGAAACACAGACGTCATTTTTGATTTTTAGTCATACTAATAAAACACAGGATGGTGCAATTCGTTTGTGTCCGGTATACTAAATCTAATCGACATCTCCGTGCAAGAGGTGTCGGGAGTAGTCCGATTGAATTTTGATGTATGGCAAAGTTATTTAGAATCATATTTTAAACACTTTTTGTCTAAACAAATTTTTCGAAAAAATGAGCCGTTTTCGCAAAAATCTTTTTCTCGGAAGAGATTTATCTTTTTATAAAATCCTGTGCTATGCCAAATTTCAACTTTCTGCTACAATCGTTTCTTGTTTCCAAATATTTTTGTATAAAAACTTCAAATATTATACCCACTTATATTCGGCATATCGTCGGCTGAGAATTTAAATTTCGTATGTAATTTTCGTTGGTTTTGAGTGAATTGAGTTTAAACTATCATAGCTCTTTTTTCAGCGGACCGATTTTATTCAAATTTAAATCGAATACAGAATTAGTATTTGTCTTTAAGAAAATCAAAAAAGAATTGCACCAAATTAAAAAACAGCTTTGAAAAACTGAAACTGACCCCAGCTCAAAACTCGAAAAAAACTACATACGACAATTAAATTCTCAGGCGACGATATGAGGTTTGATTATGTAAGGGTGTCATCCCACAATGAGGTAGATTAAGATGTGTTCTTACCTTAATATCACGAACTCATTACAATCTAAGCGTTGAAGTACTCACTTCTCCCTTTTTTTTCGTACGATATTGAGTTGGTAGAACTATGGCTTTTTAACATTTGATTTTGTTTGGATTGACAAAAAAAATGTACAAAAGAAATATGAAAGGTTCTGATACACATACAAAGGCGATACTCAACATGATTTTTTTTTGCAAAGCATGTTTCCGTGTATAAACATTTCATTGAAATCCGTTGAGCCGATTTCGCGTAATGCTAGAACAAACATTCAGCAAAAAAACAAAAATCCAATTTTTAGCTTCAGGACAATAAAATGTTAATATTTTTTAAGAAATCCAAGATAAAAAATACCCGCTTACCATTTTGTATCTGTATATATACAGTAGAACACGCTTAAATGCAAAACTCGTGTAATTGCACGCCAAATTTGTGCCTGGAGGATTTTCAAGCATTTTTCATATAAATATACACGGATAAATGAAACCCGCTTAATTGCAATACTTGCTTAAATGCAACCAATTTCACATCCGCAAAAGTATAAATTACATGAAATTTTACAAGCTTAAATGCACATGTGCAAAAATGAAATGTAATTACACAAAAAAAATGTGATTATTGTTATTTTAATTTGATAAAATGAATTCTTAATTAGATTCTTTGTTTTTGTGTAGCCTTGTTGAATTTAAATGTTTATTACAGGAATATTAAAGTTGCATGTTTATCTTTTACTCGCATAATTGCACATTAATGTGCATTTATCCGTGCTTCCGTACTACGTATAAATGCAAAACACGAATAAATGCACATAAAATTCTGCGAAATTCGATGTGCATTTAAGCGTGTTCTACTGTAATTGCATTTTATTTTAGAACCTTAGGGAAAGCACAATGCTTTACATGGTTACAATATTTAAGAATCGGAAAACCATTCCCAAGTCTACTGGCGACATTTTTCAATTGTACTACAAATTCGCAGATTTTATTGTCCAAGCCATATAAAACAACAGCTACAACACATTAATTTTGTTTACCTGTTACGTTTGACCAGAGAACATAGCAAGAACTCGGCTTATCCGAATCATTTTCACATCTCTCGATTTTCGGCTCGCATATGTTAGGATCCGTGCAGTTCTTCACATTGTACGACTCACATTCTATAGTTTTCTTCAGCACGATGGAACTAGAAGTAAATCCTAAAAAAGACCAGTTTATATTTAGATGTAAACACGCGGGGGCGAGAATGGGACAAATACCTATAAAAATCATGGGATAAATCAGTAAAAATATCCCCAACATCTTATCTTCAAATGAGCTACGAACACCAGATGCCAATACTAATTATTAGTCCATTTTCAATTACAACTGCGATTAATCTCAACAAAAATGTTTTCTTCCAAATTCAATGAACAAAAACAAAGCAAAACCAATTCATAAAACTTCACGCATCAAACTTTTTCCACATTTTCCCAATTCACAGAAAATCAATCTATAAAATAGTAGCACTTTTTCGAATATCATTCGATGCCTTAAAATAAATCAATCACAGATGGATTTCGGCTTGAAACTAGCGATTATTTTACGATTTTCCGCAGTAAAAAACTTGACAGTAAAAATGGCCTCCGCACTTCCAAGTTCTCAGTATCTGGCAACGCATATCTTAAACTACAACAGGGCTTATTCTAAAATTACAAACACGTATGGGAACACTAGTCTAATGGAGGACAATCCCGCTGTCAAACACTTTTGCCATGGGCGAATCCGCGAAATGTTGACAGAACTGAATTATCAGAGCTTGTTTACATTAGGACTTATTTCAGACGTGACGTCTTTCGTCCTTTTTCTGTCACACGCTTCGCCTTTTTCATTCGCTTCGTCTTTCGCCTTTTTGACGTTCAAGACATTGGGATGAAAATAACCTCAAAATTCAACTCAGTTGTAAAATTATTGCAGTGCAATTTGTCAAATTTAATGAAAATATGGATCATATAAATGCAGCAACAAGTTTATTATATGCTTCATCAGCAACGGGTACAAAAACTTTAAAGAAAAAACAACGAAATGACAAATACAAGCAAAATGAGGCACAAACCGGTCTAGCGACTGAAAATTTTAAGTTAATCTAAATTTCGTTCACTCTTTTTGATTTCCCTCCCCACTGCGTCCCTCACCGTCACTTGGCCGGAGCGAATGACGGGGCGAACCAAAATGAGTCTCCATGTAAACAGGCTCAATGTCGACGAAATACTTCGCTCCTATTCACACGACAAGAGTTGTGAATCGAAGCAGTAAAGGTAGAACCTGAATCGTACGTCGATGCGTCCGTCATGCGTGCGTCCGGTTGACAGTTCGAGTAGAATCAACGGGCTGCTATGAGTACTCCCCTAATAATACGTTTTCCGATGCGGCAACCGCATAGAGTAGGTCGAATTTCTACTTTTACATGCGGCAACGCACGGAAATGTCATTTCGCAAACAAGTTTGTTTACGATTTAAGCAATTTAAGTATGGAACAAATTGAAAGTAATTGTTTCGACGATCAACTAATAGAAGAAGTGCAAAACAATGAATTAACTCCAGATTCGTTGCCGTACCCAACTGTCACCGCATCGAACTGTCAACCGGACGCACGCATGACGGACGTATCGACGTACGATTCAGGTTCTAGCTTAAGGTGACGTAGAACGATCGAAATACGACGTATATTCAATTCACACGACCAAAAAATCACTCACTGCACAGCCTCACTACTTCGTTGAATTGGAATGGGAGCACAATAGGCATTTTTACACAGTGTTGTATAAACAAGCAATTCAACAACCAGAACGACAACAGTTCGAGTCCACACGCTGTTGTTACCAGTTGTGCCAGTTTTATATGTGTAAGTGCGAATATTGTTTCGCGGGGAAACTACCGAGCCGATTGACCTGAAGTTTAGCCCCAACATAGACCATAAAAAAAAATGAAAAAACTTAACGCGGCAACGACGGGTATGCAAGCTAGTATTATTTATATTTTAAACACACAGCGAGATGTCAAAAAATTAGGAACCTCGAAAATTTTCGAACATGCCCAATTCAGACTAACTATTGCGATTACGAATGAGTTTCCTCGACCAATGAGATCAAAGCTTTCATGTCCCTATCGTGATCTCATTGATCTCATGGGTCAAAAAGCTTCAATCGTAACCGCAATCGTAATCGTTAGTCTGAATTGGACTTAAGACGCTATATGCCGACTAATCTATGACTTATTTTGATCTACCACAATTTTCAAAAAAAACTATTACATTCTCGGAACCAATGTTTCTTCGTTGCTGATCCCGAACTTTCCATTATTTTATCCGGGAATCTGATCGGGTGGAGTTGTTTTTTGAGAAGGCCGGGGCTCTGGCCCTGGCCGAAATTTCTTTTAAGTTGTGAATTTTCTTTTACATCCTGAACATTAGTATTTTTTTAACTGTAAGTATTTTTTAACTGTATTTTTTAAGAATATTGCACTTACCAATAAATTTTTTACGATTTTTTTTTTTGTAAAAAAAAATGGAATTTTATTTGTTAGAAGCTCTGCGAATTTAATCTAAAATTTATTACAATTTTTAAGATAAGTAATTCTAAAAATAGTTGAAATACTTATTTTTATGTTGCATGTAGTGAATTTTCGTGATCTCATAAGACCAAAAATTATTTCACAATATTGCGATATTAAATGGCGCCATTTTCCAGAGTGACTACCTCTGATAATTTCGAGTTCGGTAGTGCTTGCTCTTTGTTCCCACAAAAAATGCATTGATATGTACATCACTTGATTTAAATATATGTTCGATGAATTTTGTAAAATTAAAGAAAAATATTCGAATCAAAGCCAAAAAAGACATTTATTCAACTCTTAAGGCAGCTACAGACGTACGATCAAGTCTACCAACTTGATCATGGACCCGATGGAAGCCACTACAGACGTTAAAATTAACTCTAGGAATATCTGCAGACATCAGATGAATATTTTTCCGTAGTGATCACGTTGCAGCAAATATCTGAGTCTGAACACAATCTTCCCTTTGTCGATGTAAACTCTTTTATATTTCGTATATCTGCTAACAGATTGCCAGACTTCGCTACAAACCGGTCCGCGAACTTCTGGCCACTTTGAATTATGTAAAAACATCACGCATGTAAATTTACATACCAAGTGTAAAATTACAGTTCGAAGTGTAAATTGACTGTATGCTTTCACTGTGTACATTTTTTTTCCAAGCAAACTAACCGAAATGTACCCGTACTTCATTATTTTCTAAAACGTAAAAACTAAAATAAAATAAATTCCTAAAGTCGTGTCTAGCCCGTTTAAGTTTAAAGCCTAGTACGCAGTTCGAGTAAAATGAAATTTTAACGCGGTCTCCAAATTGGCACATTAAAACCGAAGTAAAAACTGTTTGTGGAGAAAAAACATTGACAGCCGAGCACACACAATTAAAAAACCACACTCGTTAAGAAAACTGGAAACAGAACCTCTATTATTTTCATCTGTCAAATTTTTACCTCGAATTTAATGTACCGAACAGTTAAAATGCTGGTAAAATCAAGTGGAGACTTTCTACACCATCTAGTGAGGCAACATTGCAACATGAGTTTTTCACATCATTTTACCAGCGAACTGCGTACCGCTTGGTAAAATGTCTGAGGTAAAGCCTAGTATGCAGTTCGAGTAAAATGAAATTTTAACGCGGTCTCCAAATTGGCACATTAAAACCGAAGTAAAAATTGTTTGTGGAGAAAAAACATTGACAGCCGAGCACACACAATTAAAAAACCACACTCGTTAAGAAAACTGGAAACAGAACCTCTATTATTTTCATCTGTCAAATTTTTACCTCGAATTTAATGTACCGAACAGTTAAAATGCTGGTAAAATCAAGTGGAGACTTTCTACGCCAACTAGTGAGGCAACATTGCAACATGAGTTTTTCACATCATTTTACCAGCGAACTGCGTACCGCTTGGTAAAATTTCTGAGGTTAAATTTAAGCGCAGTGTTAAATTTGTATGGAAAATTCCATTTTACTCGAACTGCGTACTAGGCTTAAAATTTAAGCGCAGTGTTAAATTTGTATGGAAAATTTCATTTTACTCGAACTGCGTACTAGCCTTAATTATTCAAGTCACTTTCGGTCCCTCCTACTTCAATTTCAGTATTATAAAAATTGTAAAATTCAGACGAAACACTAAATTTTACACAAAAGTAATTTTACTACCACGAAATTATTTTTACATAATTTTTCCATAATTACAAAAAATTACAAGTTCTGTAATTTGTATTTTTTATATTCTTTTTTTTTTGCCATTACTTATTTTATACATGAAGTTTACATACTATGAGTATTGCTTTGAATGTTGGAATCGAGGCATAATTTTTAACTAAGAACGTCAAGTAAAATTACTTTAAAAGCCTCTAATATTTGAAGTTCGTTATCTATGATGTCAGCGGCGGAAATGCCAAAAACATAAAATATTTTCTGCTATCAAAAAATCCTAAAAGGCGTGATTTTGAATGTGAATAATCAATGGGGCATTTTTTGAACTATTAATTTTTTTTTTGTACTATAAAGGTACATATGTTTAATCTTCTCTTTAGTTGTAAGAGCAGAATTGATTCCAATCCTAAACACGGTATAGAGACAACCAAGGTATGCCATGAACTCAAATCTGACGTTTCGTTGCAACGTCATTTGTGCCGATTAGTTCGTCAAGTTCAGAAGGAATTTTGCACAGAACTATATAACATAGAACAACTGTCACCATACAAAGCTCTGCTGAAAAATTGTCCCAAAAGTATTTCCCTCTTTATCGTACTTGAACGCATCCACTGAACTGTTTAAGGTCGCGAAATTCAAATTTAGTTTGCCGCGAAATTCAAATTTCACAAGTTTGAGACTAACTTTAGGCGCCAACACCATTCCGAAAGTCTATTTTCCTTTGACAGCTCACGGTTTAAACGAGAGGACTATATTTATTTTCATACGGTTAACTTGCTCTTACTTGACTCGTTTTGATTCACTGAACTGTATTGAAATGGGACCATTTGAGACAGCAAATCGAGCGATCTAGTATATCTATGGAATTTTGTTTTGTGGATGGTTATTTAAATTTTTGTGCGATCTAAATAAGATATTTGTAAATTAGTGGACTGATTGCATTAAATAGTGATCAATAAACATAAAAATTAATTAAAAAAAGTCGGCACAAATGACGTCACACCTGACTATCAAAAGTTCATGGCATACCTTGGTTGTCTCTATGCCGTGAATCCTAAATACCTTTCTTATACGTCATATAAGAGTGATTCCATATTAAATCGCGCAGCGGGTCTACGTTCTTGCGCAATTTACACTATAACATGACAAGTTACTTTTTTATTCGTAGTATAATCATGAAAAATTTCGGCCTCTTAATTTTGCTTGAAAACCTTTCCCGAGCACTTTTGAGTAAACTGGAAAATTATTTGAAAATTATTTCCGGTCTATCAGTCGGTGTACAATAAAAAAGATAGTAAAATTTCCTACACTTTTGTTTTTTTACTAGAATTCAATATCTCAAATCGGTATCGAGATATACCATTATTTAAAAAAAAAGAGTTTTTTGCGGCTATCTCGAAAACTAACGGGTTTTTGATAGTTCAATGGTTAAAGCGATTTAAACAGAATAACTATTCCCACAATTTAGTGTTCTACCGTTAGTTTTTTTTTATCAAAAGGTAAAAAATTAGGTTTTTGCGAATTGCTTTCAAACAGTTTTTTCGAAGAAACAGCTAAAGAAGAATTAATAATATTTTTTTTAAGTTTTTTTTTGCCATTATCAGTTGTGAAGTTTTTTTTTTTAACACGTTAGCGTCCAGTGCTAACATTTTTCAATTTTTTTTACTTTTGAAAATTAAATTTTTCAAATCCTGTTTCATCTGTGGGCTTTACTTGAGAAATTAGAGAATAATGGTTTGCGTTATTGTTTTTATTTTATTATATTTTAGAAAAAAATTCAAAGACAGCTTTGTTGCTGATTTTGTTTTTTTTTTCGTCCCATGATAGACTTAGATTTTGTTGTTAAAAGTTTTCTCTGCTAAAATAGAACTAATCCACCAATTTTACACAATGAAAATTTATAGCAATTGAATAATACCGTGTAACGAAAAAACGATACATTTTTTTCCCTTTCGTTACGGTTTACGTTATTGTAACGGAAAGAAATTTTTATAACGTTATAACGTAATTCTGTAAAAAAAAGCCAGAAAATCATTACGTTATGCTGCGGTTTTTATCTGTATAACATTTTTAACTAAATTATTCTTAACAATTTTAGGCAACATGGAGATTAGAAAAAATTACATCCTAAACGGGCTTCGGCCCAACTGTAGTAGAAAAAATATGGTCCAACATATAAAAACAATGCCCGTAAACAAACAACAACAGTTTACTATCTCTCTTGGTTGTCGGGAAAGATATTTTGCATTTAGTGAAAACACAAGATTACAGAAAATATTTAAAAGTGAGATAAAATACAAGGCAATTTTGCAACATTCATATTTTGAATCGTATAAACGGAGAATACCTAAAAGATCAAGAGAAACGCTCTTTAACAAAAAACAATTAGTGGAAAGATGGAGGAGTACTCGCAATTCCTCAACACTCCAAATGACACCTTCTCGGAGTTGGATTATAATTCACCTTTAATTCAATTTTTAATATCAAACGAAGATCGACAAAATCTAATAGGTAATATTCAGACACAATTTCCCAGAAACTTTTCACGCATTAAAATTTATTGCGATACATTTCCTCTTTTCTACAGCCACTCTTATATTTTTTTTAATTACAGAATGGAATCCAAGTAATATCGATAATGAAGATTTTTCTGCGGATTTAGAGCAATTTATTAGGAATTGTGATATAGACGATTTTCCGCCTAGTAGTGGGACATCTAACGGCGATCTACTATCTGATTTAAGCATGCTCGATCCAAATGAGGATTCATACGATATTAACGTCTCAAATAGTCACCGACAACAAAATTTGGATCTTAATATCACACTAGGATGTTCTAGTGAAACGTCTACCGACGTACAAAACTTCGATCCAGATCAACCTGGTCTAGATTGTATTAAGATCTTAAATAATGTTGATCACCATCAACAGAATTTAGATCTTGCCCACACATGGGCGACTCCACCATACAGTGGAACTGGTTTACATTCAGAAGATGTGAACTTTTGTTTATCTTATCAATTTGAAAATTTAGTCGTGGACAATGTTAATCACCAAAATTATAACAATATCGACAAAAATTACTCATCGGATATTCAAAATTTAGACACACATAAATCTATTATAAACGATGTAATGCTGAACTCAAGTAATATTCGAATCAATGAAGAAAGTAATCCCCTTGAACATGATGCAACAACCAATAGCTTTGATGAAACAATGGAGTTTGATGAAGTGAATCTCCTTTTGGAAAGCCAAATTGAAAATTACTCATTCACCGCAGACAACTTCTTTAATCTAGATTTTGACTTATTGGGAGACAATCAAATTTTAGAGCATCAGTTAACACAGCCAATTGATTTACAAAATCCTAATGTTTCCACAATACAACCGAAAGATGCGACCATTCCCGAAAACATTTTACTCAATAAGTTCACATTGCCTCCAGAAATATGTGTACCAAGTACAAGCTATCACACCATCGATGTGGACAAGGCATTTATGGACTTCTTCGATGTAAGTTGTTTGATTTTTTCAATTGTAATACAGTAAAATTGAATTACATTAAAACTATTTAAATTCCAGCAATTCACTTCAAGTCATAGCATTGATTTCAACTATAAAAAGTTAAATCCAATTTCACAAATAGTTGCCCGTAGAAAAGCCAACCCAGTTCAAATAACTCGACATCGCCGCCAAGGTGGAGGACGCAAGCCAAAAAACAACAGTGAGATGCCGAAAGGCTTAACTCTTGAGCAACAGAAAAATTGGAAGGCTAACAAATCATGCCAGTTATCAAGAGACAAAAAAAAACGAAGGGAATTAGAAGATGAAATGCGGTTTGAGCAACTTAAAACTGAGGTTGAACAACTGGATGATGAATATTTAAAAGTTTTAGAAGAAGCAAAAATTCTATCAAAAGAATTAATCAACAGTTATAGATAAAATTGTGGTGCTTTTAAGTAAATGTTATATCATGGCTTGTACTAGTCTGAAGGGTGTTTAAAGAGTTCAAACATTCTACTTAAATTTAGAATTCAGAGTTTCGGCTGTCGATGTTATTATTAATAACTACTTATAATTAGATTAATCTAAGACTAAATTTTTATAATTTTAATGTTTTTATAAAAAAAATCTATATTTTATATTAAAAAATAAATTCGATACTGATGGCATTTTTATTCAAAAAAGTTAGAAAAGTTACTCTTATGATTTTTATATTTAAATAGAGGTAAATTACCCTGCATTAACTAGACTACCGGCATTTTGTCAATAAAATCATAACTTGTTTTGAATATTTGTTATATATTTGGAATCTACATATTGCGTTCAAGGTCACCCCGGCAGTCTAAAGGTTAAGGGAAAAAATACAGAGGGTAATTTATATCATAAGTGATATATTTTCTACTCAGGTTCAAAATTACATAGCGGACCGCTTATTGTAATTAGAGGTTTTATCATGCAAAACTAATGCGAAGAACAAACGTTAACTTCAACCTATTTAAAAGTGAAAAAATAAATTTTTTACATGAGCCGTTCCCCTAGATTTAGGGTTGCCACAACAAATTTTAGAAAATTTGGGGCCATATTCATGATTTTTAAAAAAATTTAAGTTCTTGATATCGAGGTTTGAGATGCAAAACAACTATGGATTCATTCTTAAATATGGCAAAAAAAAAACAAAATATATGCCAGCAGAAAATACCGCTACATGCAGACCTAGTCGGAAAGTAACTCATAAATAAATTTGAAGCATAAGAACATAAAAAATAAGAACATTCGGTTGAACATTTCCAAATGATGAGCAGATCTTTAGTGACAGGATAATTGCACAAAAATTTGCTTTCCAACTTCAGACTTTCATGAGTGAATTCACTTCACGTCGCAATTGCTTGCGACATTTCGCAAATTTCTCCGTACGTTTTTTATTTGCGAACCTTTTGCCCATTTGCGAGACTGACGACTGTTGCATGCTCGTAAATTATATTTTGCAATTCGTGCGCATTTCCCGCCAAAGTTTTGAGTCTATTTTGGCTTTGACGCGAAAAAACTTTAAAAAAAGCTTTTAATTAAAAAAATGTACTAAAAAGCAAAAAAAATAATTTTTTGGTATTGTGTATCAGAAATAAAAGCGAGGTAAATATAAATATTTATTTTATTTTTTATGCTTTTATCTGGCTTTTATTTCTAACAGACAGGGCTCAAAGAATTATTTTTTCCTTTTTAGTACATTTTTTTAATAAGAGCTTTTTTAAGTTCTTTTTATTTCATCTTTTTTAGGCATTTGGTATTTAATTAGCATGACTAAAGACCCAAAATGACGAAAATTGTTCTGAAAATTGTTCTGAAAATCGTTTACATTTTCACGTTTTAATCTTTTCCAAAGCTATGTTTTTCAAAGTTATGTATATATGACAACAAATTTCTTACAAATCATCTTGTAATGTAAAACAGAACACGTATTGCATCATCCTAACTACTGCCCGATATTCAACCTTTTGTGTACGGCAAAAGATATAGCAAAAAGCTCTCAGTTTTTACTTCGAGCGAGATAAATTCACAGAAGATTTGTTCATTTCGCACAAAGGCTTGACTAATAATAAGGTGTAAAATAGTGTTTCGGAGGAACTGAAAAATTCAAGCGAAATTAACTGCAGAAATTAAACACAAGCAATATTTTGATATTTATTTATAAACAAATTATCTGCATTCGAAAAACTTACAATTTTTGTGATAATTTGTGTTTATGAAATTTCATAATAATATGATAGGGTCACCGGTAGTAAAAGAAAAAGAAATTTTCAGTTATTATTCTATGTACTCTTTAGTTGTTGTTTTCATTATTGTTAGTTTAGTTGCAAAAACAATTAGTACTATTTTGTGGCAAAAGGACATTAATTGTTGGTTATTACAAATTATAAAGTGTATGCAAATGCAAAAGTTTCATCACTTTCATAAGTTTACTTGTATGAATACTTGGCAGCCAACTCTAAACACTATGACGAAAGGTAATTTTATTAGCATTCATTAATTGAAGATTTAATAGACATTATTCGTTTTCTGCGCATTAAAATAAAATGATTTTATCAGTCTTCCACTTGGTCGTTGACCTCCACGTGTTCTTTTTACTTGACCATCATCCCAACGGAAAACTGGGATTCCCCGTTTTTTCATTAAAATTATTCATTACTTGAATCTCACCTTGTTTAGAAATTCATAATCTAAAACTTATCTGAATCGGAAAACACCAATTCAAAATACCAACCAGAAAAAACAAACAGAAAGTGTATTTGGCAAAAAATAACTGCTATGACGCATCAAAACCACATGACAAGTTGCAAATTAGATTTGCTATGACGTTTTTGTGGTGATTTGATTTTATTGTAAAGGATTTCATATTCTCTCTCGATGCTACAACCGGTCTCCGGTTCTGACTTGCCGCAGTTTTCAAAAAATATAATCGATTTTTTTAATAATTTATACCTACTTAATTTGGTTGAAAATTTTTTTTTTCCAAATTTACGTAAATTTGAGAATCAATTAACGATATTTAAATTGTTTGCAAAATTTACATGTTTAACTATGCATTAATTTGTAAAATTTAATCTTACGTAACATTGAAGCTTTGACGATAAGCTTTTGATCGACGTGGCAAAAATCTTTTTGATACTCCATTTTTGGCCATTTTGAGTTAAGTAAAAAAAAAAACATTTCTCCGATTGGTGCAAGGAAGATTGTACTGCACCAGTTAGTTTCTCCGTTTTTCAAGAGATGGAGCTATCGTCACCGGAGTTTTTTGAAAGTGAAGTAAACAATGTATCTGTACGACAAACAAGAAAAGTTGCTTCTTCAGAGCAGCTATGGTTGTACAAATTTGGTATTTCCACGGGCAGGTCAATGAAGCATCATTTTGATGTCTACGATGAAACCGTTGGGAAGAAGTCTCCAATTGAAGCCATTAATTTCTTGCACACAATTTGCATGCTTAATCATCCCATTGAAGCCCTCTATCTATTTTCTGACAACAGTGTATCTCAGAATAAAAACCACGGATTGACGCAGTACTTCTTCTACCTGGTTCAATGTGGGGGCGGGTGGATAAAATCGTCCATCGATTTCCCCAAAATAATATGGGTATAGAGTTTTAAATTTTAGTTTGGGGCAAAAAGGAGGTAAGTCCAAAATTAAAAAATTTCTCCCGTTCAACGAAATTGGTATTATTGTATGATTATGGTGGCTTAACATGTACAAAGGTATACTCCATAAGGTTGACAAAAAAAATTTCATGAAGGTTGAAAATTGAATTTTTAAAACGTTTTTTTTTAAATTTCCCAAAAGTACTAAAAATTGAGTTACCCGCTTCTTGCTCCAAGCTCTTCAATTGTGTAAACCAGTTCAGTAAATAACAAATCTATCAAAGGGTATTAATTTTAATAATATTTAATATTATACTAATGAGTTTGTATGTTTGTTTGTCCTTCCCTTATATCCGCTCAACCTTTTTGATCCGTACAGCCGATTTCGGTTCTGTTTTTGGTATGATATATCATATAGGAGTATATTAGATTTAGTATACCGTTTCTAACGCATCGAACCAATCATCGGATAAAAAAAATGGACTGGTGTTTTGTGGGACAAAAGATTTTGATTTCCGCATGTCCATCCGTCGATGTATCTGTCCGCGAACACCATAACTTTCGCAAGGATTGAGTTAGAGTCTTGAAATTTTGTATAATAATATTTCGCGTAAATGGCTAGGCTAAGTACTTGAACGAGCAAAATTGGATCATTTCCTGCAAATTGACAAAGTATAGAAATTACTTTATTCGATTGGAAAAAAAAATGTTTGTTTCGCACAAAAACGTGTGGTTGGCGGAGGGGAAAGGGTCTAAGTCATGGGAAATTCGTCATTGTAATGTTCTTGCTTCCTTCGCACCTCAAAGTTTTAAATTAATTACTTACTATCTCTTTTCCCTTTTTTTGTTTTTCAAGTTGGTCCAGTGTTGAAATTTTTAACGTTCGTACAAAAAAATCTTTCAAAACTGCACTAAATATTTCCAGCTGCACACTAAAATAATATGAAAAATTTAACAGTTAGTGCAGTGTCAAAGTTTTATTGTTTATTTTGTGCATAAATTCAATCAAACCACTGGAATCGAACCAAAACCAAAACACTGTTTCTTTCTGCAAGTCTTTTTACTCTTTATTTCGGGAGCGAAAATCTAATATTGAAAAAAAAACGGTCTTTCAAGTCCCCAAAAACCTCGAAACCATCCGTCTCTGCTCCTCCCTCTTAGTTACGCCGGCTGGTAATGGTTTAAAATCGGATTTTTCTTTATAGGCAGTGTTGTTCCGCGTAGTCTACGTGATGTAGACTACACCATTGTCTACGCGTAGACTATTACCGAAGACAATGGTCTATTCTCTACGCGTAGACAATCAATCAAATAAAGGATAGCTGATTTAGTTTTAAAATCTCATTTTCTTCAATTATTTTAACATAATAAAGCACAATTTCCAGGAAGCAATCGCCAAATCCCGTCTTAGTCGGCTTTCGGCAGTATTTTGTAAAAGATGTTTGCACTGCAGGCAAAAAGCGGAGTATTTGTTGTTGGCCTCAAAGCCCAGCTCTTTAAATGCTTTGTTTTTAAGCCTTCCTGCCATATTTAAAAAAAAAAACAGAATTTCACTGTGGACACGTACGATAGGTACGGCGCTGGTGTCGCTGAGGAGCCCAGTTAGCGAATTTTCATATAAATTTAACTCTTTAGGAACAGCAGCGCCTCGCCATTTCTTGTAATTGGCCATTTCCTATATAGTATAGGATCAGATATATCATATATGACTCACTGAAGACTTTGTTTTGACAGATATGAGAAAGTCTACATTGTCTACGCAAAGTCGACATTGTCTACGCCAATGTCTACATTGTCTACCCCAAATCTATTGTCTACACTGAAGTGTAGAAAATCAAAGTCTACGCGTAGAGGAACAACACTGTTTATAGGTCAGTAATTAGAATGTGTCCCGTTGATTTTTGCACATGTTTTACTAAAGTTTTAAGTTTATGGTCAAATTTTTCCCTCCGGAAAAGTTCCTTTTTTGGCCACGGCGCTTTAAATGTAGACTTTTTCGCCGCAAATTCGCCTTCAGAAAATGGTTTGCATCTGCGATCAGAAGTAGAGAGCTAAACCACGAAGCTTTTACGTTTAAAATTTTCTATAGTCACAAACACCACTATGCTCTTTTATATGTGTGCTATCGCCATTCATTTCGTTCGGTCTAGTAGGAAATACGTTTCACTTGGAAAATTACTTAGCAAAGTTTTTTAGCCCAGGTTGGACGCGTTTAAACGTGTTCTGCCTATTGAATTTAAGGAAACTAATTAGTGAAATTAGAAAAATTTACTGAAAAGTGATATAAAGCGAAGTTAAAGTAACGCGATTTCTGCTTGAAAAATTGTTAGCAAAGGCAATTAATTGGATTTTATACGAGAAAAGGCTATATTTCCAACAGATTTTGGAGTGTCTTCTCACATCAATAAAAAGTAAGACGCAATTTTCATTACTAATTCTAGGAACTAATCAGGGAGTTTTATTTTATCTAGAAAGGTCTAGCTTTTCTAAATATATTTACGTGGCAATGGGAAAAGTCCTATAAAGATTAAAATTTGATTAAACAATTTAGAGACTATAGTAGAAGTTCGTTTCATTTAATTTTAGGGCTTCTACCACATTTTAGTTTTTTTTTCTTTTTTGGAAATCAGGCGTAGTAGAAAATTTTTACAAGTAAAAAACCTAATCATTTAAATTTAACAAGTTTTTGTACAAAAAGACGTAAAAATTCGTATAAAACTTTTTTGTCCCTCTTGTACCATGATTTTTAATGAATATGTGACGTATGTTTGATAATTGTAGATTTCGGATGTCTTTCAAATAATATTAAGTTTAACAAAATTACAATAGTTAACAAGTTTAGGCTAAAAATTAAAAAAAAATGAAAGTCACTGGCGTGTCGGGGATTTTTCGGTTATTTCACAACATTTCTCAATAATTCGAGATGAGTCATCGTGACGCAAATGAAGTAAATTGCGGCATTGCCATTCCGAGCGTGGAGAAATCTTTATCGAAAAGCTCATTTCGTTTTTAACTTTCGGAGAGGAAGTTTCTCTTAAAAATCACATCGTGTGGACTTTGAGAAGAATAGTTGGTTTTTTTTTGCGCTGAGTTGTTTAATTTGAAATTTTTAGATAAAAATATTTTTAATAATTTCTTTCATTATTGCAAATTAATGACATAAGGATATCAAATTGTAGGTAAAATTTTAAAAATTCTCAAAAATATTCCCGCCCTGGCTCTCGAAAATTTCGTTTTTTTTTTCATCCAAATAAAAATTTTAAATTATTTCACAATAGTTAGCAATCATCGAATATTAACCCCGTGGATGATTCTTCGACATTGTTTAGGTGTAGTATCGAATTTACTTAATTTTATTATAAAAAATTATCAAAGTGTTAAATTCTAACAAATGATTATGAAAAATTAATAAAATTTGAAAATTTACAGGTTGAGGCCAATCAGCTCTCAGCACCTTTCAATAGGGTTTAATCCAAGCGCTACCATTTCATTACAAAGAAACGGTGAATTAAATGTAAGATTCGAAAATCGACTTGATATAATTCAAGTGATATTTATAAAATTTCCTTTTTTTTTTCAAAAATGCAGTCCCGTACAAAATGGCCGCCTATACTAGAAACTCAATTGCTTGTCAATCCAGGCGTATCTACAGAGCAAACAATTACAACAAATCATTACAATTCGAACAAGGATTTGATAACGGTGAAGGAATCATTGAATCAAAGAGGGACAGCTCTTGTTGCCTTTTTGACAGGTCAGGACAAGAAACTATTAGCGAAAAAGGAGAATTATTCAAAAAGCGATTATCGAGTAAATTCGGAAGTGTTAGCCCAGAAGGAAAATATTTTGAGCACAAAGACAACAAATACACAAGAAATAAAAACGATAAAAGATACACAGAGTTCGGTTTTCAAGGAAGAATCCGATCTAATGGAGTATATCACAGATATCGACGAGATCATGGAGAACGAGGCCTTCACGGAGGACGACTTCCCATCACTTATCAATGCATTTATGGCAGATGAAGGGCTTAATACACCAGTAACAGGTAACATTTATGACCATTTTTTTTTCTTGTTGAATTCTAACGGCAAAGTACTATAAAGAAAAATTAAACTCGAATTAAAGATACGTTTTAAAGAAATACTAGGTTTTGGTAACCAAGCAAAAGTTTCTAATTTGTTTGATCCATAATTCCATATAATCCCACGACTCCATTGGACTTTTAAAAATCATGATTTTTTCCCCTACTCCATATTTTGGCGAATAGTGAAATCAGCGCGTGGGCATTTTCAGTCATGATTTTTCATATTTATTGTGTCCCCATAGCGTACTTACACCGTGTCTTCACTTGGGATTTTTCATCGCAAAGATTTTATGATTGACCAATCAGAGCCCGAGTTGACGGCGATATCGTCATCAACTCGAGCTATGATTGGTCAATCAAAAATCTCTGCGATGAAAAATCCCAAGTGAAGACACTGTGTTAGAAATGTCAGCCAGGAGGTAACCAGGGTAGCCAACTAAAAATCAGCCAATTTGACTGAACAAATGTCAAAAAAAGCCGAAAAAATCATGACAGTAAGGAGATTTAAATCATGATGCAAGATTTTTTGACTCTCCATTAGACTTTTTCCTGATTGGATTTAAATCCAATCTGGTTACACAAAAAATTGCATTTTTTCATATAAAAAATTGAATTTTTTCATATAAAAAATTGGATTTTTTCATATAAAAAATTGGATTTTTTCATATAAAAAATTTGACTTTGTCAAAAATTTATCTCGAAAACAAATTTCACGAGTTTCATGTGAATTGCATAAGAAAAAATACACTTGAAATCTCAGAGATTTTCTGTATTTTGTTTCGAAGTTCCCATGAAAAAAATATTTCTTATATGAGTTAAGGTCAATTTTCGCCCTATGGGCTATTTAAATTCGCCATTTAATTATTTGGGGATTTGAAAGTCTTTTTTCTATTTTGTCTGATCAAAATAGGCAATATTGACGATTTTTTTGTAGTTCAGTAAATTCAATCAAAGTTCCAAATATTACCCCAATATACTGAAGAACCATGCAGGATTTGACATTTTTTTCATGCACCCGGGCTAACTTTTGAACCAGTTGTGGTTTCAGATTCGTTGTGCTACAACGTCGAAAACTACTGTCAAAATTTGTAATTCTCAAACACTGAAATCTTCGCCAAAAAATTACAAAATTTGTCTAAAAAAATACATTTTGAGGAAAAATGGCAGAAGACAAGAAACAAAAATTTTTTATTTGTGGAAAATAAATTCTCTACCAATATTTTTTTTTTTTGTGAAATTTGTAAGAAAAATATTAAATTCCTTAAATGAACGAAATTCCAATCTAAGCATATTTTCTTTCCGAATCGCAAATCGCACGAATTTCATTGTAATTGGCGTAAATTCAAATCTCTTGCCATCCTTATTGTTTTGACCACCCCACGACCACAAAATGGTGGACAAAACGATCATCAGTTGCGAAAATCAGAGTGAAATTCAAACGATCGGAACTTCTTTAACCTTCACCCAGAATTCATGTACAAGAAATTGAAAAATTCGTAGGTGAAAAATATCTTTGCATGTATCAACATGTCCAAAAGCTCCGTATGAGATGAATCATTTTTTGAAGCAAAACATGTCCATTCATGTTTTGATAAAAACTTACATCGGTAAAAGAGAGCCCTCCAGCGAATTTGAGGGAAATTGCTTCCAAGAACTTGGAGTGGGGATGAAAATTGAGCAAAGCTCTTACCACTACAGATTAATCTCTCTGATGGCATTGATTATTTTCTGTTTGCACGAAACAAGAGAAATTATGATAATAAGAGAGCTGATAATAAGATCACTAAATACTCATTATACAGTTAATGGGGGGTTATCTAAAATGTTCAACTCTCTTTTCTTGCTGTTTTTGCGTGAGGCAGAGCGAGAAAGAACTAGTCTTTAGTAAAGCAGAGATAAGTGTTTCCCCTATTTCTTGGAAATTAATTGAAACGGGAGCTGTTGTGAAATTCATTCGGCTGTTTTGTCCGGCGAAGGCAGTTGATGTTTTTTTACGGTGCCCAGTATTTTTAACGAAAAACACCTGATTTTAAATAAATCAAAGACTAATAAAATTAAATTGTTATCATAATTTAAAGAAAACATAGAAAATTCTCCAATTGGTACTAAAATATCATTGGTAAATCATACATTTACAAACGATTTGCTTGCCAACAGAAACTTCTTGAATTAAGTGAAGAACCTTTTAATGTTTTTAATAAAATTAAAACAATTTTAATCGATTGCATGAAAACAATTTAAATCGAGTACCAATTTTTCGAAAAAAAAATTGTTTTACTTTGCCGTTTATTGATAAAAACGAACACGTGAATAACTGGTGTATTTTTTCAAATTAATTACAGAAAGGAGACAAATGGAATTCAGTTATTCGGACATTAATGTTGTGAAGAGTGAATTTTTAAATGAATTTAATCATGAACAAAATCAATTGACACTACCAAACGATAAAAGGGACAATTTTAATACAGTAAAACATCTTAACAACGAAGTGTCATTAAATTTAGATTTTCTTAATCAAAACATGTTTAACGAAAGTGATAATGTTGAGTTAAATTTTACAAATCAATCAAATAATTACATTACATTGTCACGCAGTACCACAGATTTAGATACAAAAGCAGAAGACATTCATATACCATCTAGTAGCAGTAACGTTGATAACATGCAAGATGATCTACAAATTGATTTATTGCATTCAAATGGATTTGAACAAGAAACAAATTTTAGTGAACAAACGTACAATTTTATAATTGAGAATGACAGTGCAGTTCTGGTTCCATTCAATAATGACTCGGAAGGAATTCACACGGATGATCTACTTTTACACTTAAATTTACAAAATGATGGTGACAAGGATCACCATTTTATTACAACCACTTTTATTAACGACGAGGAAAAATATGTAGAAACTAATACCGATAGCGAGGATATTCTTAAGCAAGATCCAATGGTCGGCTTTGGGGTTAGTAATGGAAATTCAATAATGGCAACAAATACCTTCGAAGAGCCAAAATTCATAACGATTGAAGATGAGGACACTAGTGAGTTGGGAGTGATCCCACAATACAGTGAAATTCACTTGAAATCAGATGAATTTGAACAGCCAACAATCAAAATTGAGAAACAAAAACTAAAGTCTCGCAAACGCAAGTCATCTTCATCTATATCGACAACCATTGAAGATGAAATTCCACCTAATAAGCGAGTAAAGCCGCTAAAACTCAATCTAATTGCTGCCAAAAATTACAAGCCCCAAACCCAGCCACAAGTTACCACTCCAGAATTGTACAACACTGTTCTTCAACTAGAAGATGAATCTTGTGGCGCTGGATCGATCGTAAGTATTACGCTAGGAAAATTTCGATTTAAAATAATAGCTTCAATTTTACATTCCTATTCCTTTGTCGAGAGCAATCTTTAGGGCGAACTTATTTATAATTTCTATTCTTTTGCGTGAAACTTAAACAGAAAATTAACAGTTATTTTCTCTTTGCAGCTACCTCAGAATAATCCTGATGAACTTTTAACCGAGCTCGACACCGTTCAAGAACAATTGAAGAAATTAAGTACCTTAAAACAAGAAATGTCGCCCGATAGTCAAGATTACCTCACAACAGAGAAATCGGCCGCCCCAAATCGACGTCATTCATCGCGGCTCACGTCAACATCATCAGAAATGAAATATGAAAATCCAGCCAGTGTCCAATCGTGCAGCTCCAATAACACATACGATTATTATGCCGTCTCCCCACTATCGCCATGCCCATCAGTCATATCGAACGGTTCGCGTAAACGTCGTGGACGTCCACCAAAATCCCATGCCGATCGTCCAGACCCCAGAGAATTGAAGAACCTAAGCGACCGCGAACGACAATACCGCGAACAGCGATACAAGAATAACGAGGCGAGCCGGCAATCCCGATTGAATCGTAAAAATAAGGAGTTGCAAGAAAAAGCACTCGAAGATCAACTTCTATCCAAAAATTCTGAATTAAAACAACGTGTATTGAAGTTAGAAAATCTTGAAAGTAGATTAAGAAAAGTGCTGTTTAATCGGCTCGAACAAAGGAGAGTATAATTGATAAGATTTCATCATTAATTCAAAATCATTGTATTAGAAAATATTAAGATATAAAGCTTCTTTTTTATATGTGTACCTACATGATTTTGTAAAACAAAAAAAATATTAAAATTTGTTCTTAAGTTTCTATTCATGTATATTTTATTTGATACTATTTTATTGTATTACAATATTTAAAAATAAACATTAGGTTTAAACTCTATTTTGGTGTTTGATTTTTCTTAAGTTTTATTGATACTTTGGCGCATAGCTTGGCTTTAAAACGAGCAGCACTTGATGACAAAATTGGTCATTATTTAGCTCCTTTTCTTCGTTCCAGTAAGTATGGGATAAGAGTGGTTTGGATAAAACGAACGGAAATTGGAATTTTTATTGTTTTTCTCAAGTGGAGCAGCGTGTTTTAATGACTGAACGAATTTTATTTTTCATTCCACACTTATGATTTTTTCTTCATTTCATATGCATAACAAAATAGCGATTGGCTAGACATGCTGCCCATAAAATACTTCGTAGGCATGAAAACCCAGATTAAAATCGGTAGAAAAAGCGATAAGAAGAATAGGTGGTATGAGAAAAAGAAAATTTTGCGTGACGTAATTTGGGCACATCGATATTCTCAACAACTTTTCATAAAGTCATACTTCAAGTAAATTTTAAACCATTCTTCTAGAATTCCTCTATTCTGTGATCAAAATCGTATCGAAATCAATTGTTACAATCAGGGGATGAGATGAGAAGCAAAAGACAAGGTGCTTTATGCGGGAACGATCTTCAACATGTACCCAAAAATTGATTCAAAAATGGTGAACCGTTTTCGCATGGTACTTATACTTACGTTTGTAAGTACCATGCCGTTTTCGTGCGACAACCAAATACACATTCGAACAAAAGCTTTGATATCACAAAATACACCGGCAGTAATGGAAATTGCAAAAAACAAACAAAAAATATGTATGTACAGATTGCATATTTATATGTAGGCATTTAATATTTCTTAGTAGTGAATTTTTTATCGACACAACGATCAAAATTTGTTTGAATACCGAGCGTTAGCATTAATTCTTACATCCTGATACGTAGTACGGAAAGTATTATATTAATGAATTTCTTAATCCCGATATAATAGCCGGAAAACCATTCATCCATTTTAGTAATTTTACCACAACTTTCATTGCTTTGCGTGCATATTTCTTAAGTGTAAACTACATAGTGAAAATACGTATCTTAAGTCTACCAAAATAGTGAAAAAACGTTTTCCGTCAACGGAATATGTTTTTCTAACAAAATCTGTCATACTACGTATTGATGCTCATCGCTTTTTCGTTAATCATGTGACTTCGTCATAACAGTTTTTTGCTTTCGTTCTTAGCAAACTTAATTCTAGAAAATATTATACAAAAGTATTATAACAAGTCACAAAAAGGTTTTAACAATTCCACCCTAAGAAAAGAGCAGCAGATTTGATTATTCATCCCAGGTGTCGAACACAGTAAAATTTCCTACATTTGTGTCTTTTACTGTATCTCAAACCGTTATCGAGATTTAACGTTATTTCAAAAAACTCAGTTTTTTGCGATTATATATTTTACCGTTATCGATATATTTCAGATCTCGTAAAAAAATCATTGGAGCATTCTTATAAAAAAAATAAAAAAAATTTTTTTAAAAAAAAGCTTTTATTAAAAAAGAATGCACTAAAAAGAAAAAAATAATTTTCTGGACGCTGTGTATCACAAATATAAAAGCTTTTTAAAAGCGAGATAAATTTTTATTTTATTGTTTTATGCTTTATCTCGCTTTTTAAAAGCTTTTATATTTGTGATACACAGCGTCCAGAAAATTATTTTTTTCTTTTTAGTGCATTCTTTTTTAATAAAAGCTTTTTTTTAAAAATTTTTTTTTTATTTTTTTTATTTTGTTCTTTTTAGTCTTCGAATATATATCCTTACATTTGAGATGTCCTTACAGGCTTTTTAACTTGAGAATCGTATTCAGCGACCCCAAAAACCCCCAGAATAGATTTTTTTCCGAAAAATTGGTAGAAAAGGATAATCACGTTATCCTTACAGGACCTTCCGTTATCCTTACTGACTTTTTAATGACAGATTCGGATTCAGCGACCCCAAAAACCCCCAGAATAGATTTTTTTCTGGAAAATTTGGAGAAAAGGATAATCACGTTATCCTTACAGGACCTTCCGTTATCCTTACTGACTTTTTAATGACAGATTCGGATTCAGCGACCCCAAAAACCCCCAGAATAGATTTTTTTCCGGATAATCACGTTATCCTTACAGGACCTTCCGTTATCCTTACAAGGACGAAGTAGTGAAAATATTGTATTGTCATCGGACTTTTATAAGTGTGCAAAATTTCAAGTCAATCGGACAAGTGGAAGTGGGTCAAAATTGGGTTGCAAGATTTGATCTGACAGACAAACAGACAAACAGACAAACAGACAAGATAGCGAGCTAAATAAAAGCTTTTAAAATGGTTTTCTGCCCGTCAGTCTGTGTACAAGATTTCAGTGCAAGAGCCATGAAATTGTTACATGCGTATTTAGTCCTAAAATGGAACGATCCCATCAACTTTTATATAATAAAATTTCCTACAGGACAGCGTATCTCAGGCCGTAATCGAAATATAACCGTTGTTTAAAAAAAATCAGTTTTTTGCAATTATCTGGAAGAATAAAGTTTTTTGCCGGTTGTATGTATGAGATGAATTAATGAGGATTGCATTCTTCTTACCATTAGGGAAATATTTTCATTAAAAGCTAAAAAATAGGTTTTTTCGAATTGCTTGCAAACTAACGGTATTAAAGATATTGAAATTCTATACAATTTTCCCTCTTACAGTAAATCGATATATTTTACCGTTATCGAGATTTTTCAAATTTCGTAAAATAAAAATTCATATTTTTATATAAACTAATATTTTAATCGTCCAGTTATAGTGTAAATTGAGTACAAACGTAGATTTTGTATAAGAAAATCATGTGCTTTTCACATCAGATATTTTTCTTCGCAGTAGTTTTGCAGCTTTATCCATTCCAAAAATATTTTAATTATAGATTCACTGCATTTGGCCGTTAACTCTGTTCATAAAATACGTCACACTAATTTTAGACTTTTCTCCCCCAGCAAGTGTGTCATATTAATTGGACAACTCCTTTTAAGTAGTTACAGTTCCTCGCGCCAATCTCGTAATATTTAAAAAATTACCTTTTTGGGTATATTCGCGGAAAGTGACGTTTTATAGGAGGCTTGGAAATATTTACGATAAGAAACTCATGAGCTCACGTCGTTTGTTTATCAAGTAAATTTTAAGTAAAGCATTTTATTCTAATATATTTTTTGTATATACACAATTCGGGAAATTTAAAAAAATGCAAACTGGTTGCTATATACATAAATAAATACAAGCTAGGATTAAAATAAAATCGCCAAAAATTGTACGATTTTTGCTTAAAAACAAAACTTTACTCGACAAACTCCTATTAATGTGTCGTTATATGATGAAATAATAAACATGATAAGAAAATTGTACCTTGGTCAATTGAAAGACTTGGGGTTCATTCACATCTAATGAAAAACTATTTATAATACACTATTGAAATGGTGCAAAAATAGCCAGATATTAAAAAGGAAAAGGATATATTTATACTTTTTTTTGTTCCTTACCATTTGCAAGTTTATTAATTACTTTTTGATTGTGTGGGTTAACATTGGAATACAATGACTTATATTTATCTTTATCAAATCCGAATAGCGGTATTTTTTTTAAAGCGTTTTTTTAGCCTACTTTCCTTTGTCGGTTTTTTGTAACATAATTTTGGCCCACATCCACTCTCTGATCGACTTCAAATTTTGCACACATATGTAACTCCGATAACAATATAATATTTTCACTTGTAAGGATAACGGAAGGTCCTGTGAGGATAACGTGTTTATCCTTTCCTCGAATATTCCGGAATAATTTCATCTGGAAGTTTCTTGGGTCGCTGAATCCGAATCTGGCATTAAGAAATCCGTATGGATAACGGAAGGTCCTGTAAGGATAATGTGATTATCCTTTTTCTCAAATTTGCCGAAAAAATCTCATCTGTAGGTTTTTGGGGTCACTGAAACCAATTCTGGCATTAAGAACTTTGTAAGGATAACGGTAGGTTCTGTACAGATAACGCATTTCTCCTTTTCCTCAAATTTTCCGGAAAAAATCTCATCCTCGTGTTTTTGGGGTGGCTGAAGCCGATTCTGACGTTAATATACATACAAGGATAAAGGAAGGTTCTATAAGGATAACGATGCTCGAGAAATTGTAATAAATATGTCAAAGAATTGTCTCCAATCAGTAGGATCGCACGTTTTTGAATTCGGTCCAGCAGTTGCAGGACAGTTTTTGGTGCTCCAACCCAAATGTGCGAATTATTAACAAATCTCGGTGTAATATAGGCTTTGTAGATGCTATGGACGTCGCTTGATGCGTTGCTATATTTTGCAGCGTCCCAGAAAGCTCGGAAAATCTGAGGCAAAAGATAATCACGTTATCCTTACAAGACCTTCCCTTGTCCTTACAAGAACGAAGTAATGAAAATATTGGATTTATGTGTGCAAAATTTCAAGTCAATGACCATGTGCAGATTGGTTGAAATAGTCCAAACATTTGGGAAACGGAACATTTCTAAAGAATCGCAAGATTTGGCTGCTGTTAGGTTTTGTGTTTGAAATAAAAGGCACGACTTTATTACTTAATATTAATTCTAACTTTATTGAAAGAGATCCGAGTGCTAACTGACTTGACAATGTAATTTGAACTGAGCGAGAGAACAATACAATACAATACAATACAATTGGGAATCGAGATGTATAGGGCCGGACTCATACATTACATCCCTCCACCCTTGGCTTGAGAACTTCCATATTTCGAAGAACTTTGTATCCTCTTAGATCGGCGAAGTTCAGGCACGACTGGATAGTTATCAACGACTGGAGTGTCAGTAGTTGGAGTTGATGATGAGTCTGGATCACTACTATTTGCCATCGGTGACGAATTCAGATTATCTTCAGTTCCGGTAGAAGTCGAAGGACGAGACGAATGATCATCATTGGTTGCCTTGATTGATAAACCTCTAGCATCGTCATGACGTTCACGCAGCTGATCAATATGTCGACGGATTGTACCTCCGTTTTCCGTGGATACTTCATACGATACAGGACCAGTAGTTCGTGTGACAGTAGCTGGAATCCATTTTGGCCCAGATGAATAATTTCTAGCCCACACAGGAGCACTCACATTGACCGATCTTAATTTCTTCTGTATGTCGACTTCTTTCTTATGGACAGGAATTGTATCGGGATGGAGAAAATCAAAACAAGTCCCAATTCGACGATTGAACAGAAGTTCTGCTGGACTCTTCCCCGTTGTAGATGATGGCGTCGCATGGTGGAAATGAAGGAATCGTGAAAGACGAACGCGAATATCTCCTGTATTCTCTTTCTTCAAATAGTCTTTGGTTGTTCGGACCATTCGTTCAACTTGTCCATTGGACGATGGGTGGAACGGAGCGACAAAGATTTGACGACATCCATTTCCTTCACAGAACTTACGAAATTCGCCTGAAGTGAACGCAGTACCGTTGTCGCTGACGATCATCTCGGGCAGTCCATGAGTTGCAAACATTGCCCGTAAAGCTTGAATAGCGCATGCGCTCGAAGTGCTTGTAACAGGAACTACTTCTAACCACTTGGAATAAGAGTCCACAAGTAGAAAGAATACATGGCCTTGGAACGGCCCCGCGAAATCAATGTGTACCCTTGACCACGGACGTTTGGCTTCTTCCCATGGGTGTACAGGAGCTTGAGGATTATCAGGACGAGATTCTTGACATGGCACGCAAGACTTAACCACCTTTTCAATGTTCTCATCCAACTTTGGCCACCAAACGTAACTCCTCGCAAGTGCCTTCATACGAACGACTCCAGGGTGGGCCACATGAAGAGCTTCTAAAACATTTTGGCGATAGCATTCAGGTATCACCACACGTTGACCCCAGAGAATACAACCTTTGATGGAACAAAGTTCGTTGCGACGGACCCAATACGGCTGGAATTCGTCATTCGGTTTCTCGTTAGGCCATCCTCTCATGCACCACGACCACACACGAGAGAGAAGGGGATCTTTCGATGTCATCTTGGCGATGTCTTGGGCATGAACGACAGATCGCTCGAGTGTATCAATGAAGAGTACCACCTCCTCTTCCTCAGATACAATCGTTGCTGCAGGATTTGGTAATCTACTCAGGCCATCTGCATTACTATTTTCCTTGCCCGGTCTGTGAACAAGATCGTAACGGTATGCGTTAAGGAAAACGCTCCATCGCATCATTCTAGGAGATAGGATTTGTGGTGTTGGTTTGTCCGGGTTGAACAGCCCTAGGAGTGGCTTGTGATCGGTCACGATCTGGAAATGGCGACCATAAACAAAATCATGGAACTTTTTCACTCCAGCAATTATCGATAGCGCTTCCCTATCGATTTGAGCGTAACGTCTCTCAGTCGGGGTAAGTGTTCTGGAATAGAAGGCAACTGGCTTTTCGATTATTTTTGAGTTGATACTCACCCGGTGTGACAAAACGACTCCGACGCCGTATGGAGAGGCATCGCACACCAACAACAGTGGAAGTTTCTCATCATAGGGTATGAGAACGTTGTCGGTTGACAAAGCGGCTTTAAGATCATCAAAACTTCTTTGCTGGTTGGTCGACCACGACCATGGAACCTTATCGTGAAGAAGCTGATGAAGTGGCTCTGCGATTGTAGCTTTTTCCTTGATGAACGAGTGGTAGAAATTAATGAGTCCAAGGAAAGCCTGAAGTTGGACTTTGTTTTCCGGTGGTGGAGATTTTTGGATGGCGAGAATTTTATCTTCGGTGGGACGAAGGCCTTCAGCGTCGATACGATAACCCAGGAAATCAACGGCTGAACATCCAAATCGGCATTTTTCCTTTTTCAGTCGAATACCTGCTTCATCAAAACGACCCAGAATTTGTAACAGGCGTTGAAGAAGCTCATCACCGTCGGATGCGATGACAATGACGTCATCAAAATACGGAATGACGCCAGGAATATCACGGAGCAAATTTTCGATGAAATTTTGGAAAATACCAGGAGCTACCGATATACCAAACTGTAGACGTTTGACCTTGAAAGCCCCTTTGTGTGTGACGATTGTTTGAGCCATTGCTGAATTGTGATCTACTGTAAGTTGTTGATATGCCTGTGCGAGATCCAATTTGGCAAATATTTTCCCTCTTGGCATAGTCGAAAGCAATTGAGTGGCTGACGGTATTGGAAACGAATGCGGTGTAAGAGCCTTATTCACCGTTGACTTGTAGTCGCCACAAATGCGAACAGTACCATCAGATTTAGGCACAGGTACGATAGGTGTTGCCCAATCACTGTAGTCGACGCGCTCTAGAACTCCTTGCTGTACCATCCTGTCGAGCTCTCTTTCGATTGGCTTTAGCAGCGCAATTGGCACGCGGCGAGTTGGCAATCGAATTGGTGTCACGGCAGGATTCATTTTCAAGACTACTGGAGGTCCTCGGTATTCCCCAAGCTCAGATGAAAAAAGATGATCATATTTCTTTAGGGCATCCGTTATAGCTGCTGAATTTATCGAATGTACTCCCTGGATGGATATTCCCAACGGCTCGAACCATTTGAGACCAAGAATGTTGGCCCTTGTTCCAGTTGTGACAAGTAACGGAAGATGAAAGATGACTTTGCCATTATATTCGACCTTCACATCGATTTCTCCCAAAACCGAAATTGGATTCTGTTGAAAATCTCGCAAAACAATATTCGGTGAACGAAGAATAGGTTTTTGTTTCCAAATTCGATTGAATGTTGATTCAGAAATAATGGTGTGCTTTGAACCAGAATCAATTTCAAAAGAACAGCTGGTACCGTTAATAATGACTATTGTCTCTGTAGTAGGCAGCTCATTGTTTGACACCACCTGTTTGACGGAATTCGAACGGTTCCTTCCTCGACGTTTTGATTTGGAATCGCTTCTCTTACCGTTTTTTGATTTGTTTTGATGACAAACTGTTTTAAGATGTCCCGATATGCCACAAAAATCACAAATGGAAGAGCGATATCGGCATGTATCTCGAGCATGGTCGCCCCCACAGCTAAGACATTTCTTAGTTTTAGAAGAATCGGATCTCGTTGCGCGTCCGGGTGTGGACGAACGATTTCGTGATTGATGTACAAACTTTACATGGCCTGCGTCGTTGGCTTTAGCAATCAATCCCTGGTTGATAACGGCAGATTCAGCGGCTAACGCAAGTTCCACAATTTTCTCGAATGTTGGCTCCTTCACTGCTAGTAACTGTTGCTGCAAATTCGTGTCGCGAACTCCACAAATTATTCGATCACGCAGATTGCGATTGAGGCTGGCATCGAAATTGCAATTGCGAGCAAGGCTGCGTAGCTCGGCCACATAATCCACAATCCGCTCCTCGTGCAATTGATCACGTTTCCAAAACTTGAACGAGGCCATTGTCTCGGACGGACGGGGAGAAAAGTGTTCGGTAAGTGACTTGGTAATCTCCTTAAATGTTTTATCGCTTACCTTGGCTGGTGCAATGAGGGATTCAACCAGCTCAAAAACGCTTACTCCACACATCGTCAAAAAGATGTTCTTCTTTTTTACGTCGTTATCGATTTCGTTCGCCTCCGCAAAAATTTCAAATCGTCTTAAATATGCGCCCCAGCTTTGTGATTTAGCAACATCAAAAGGCTCGATTGAACCGAAACACGTGGTAGCCATTGTACGAGATAATTCCATGTATTTTAATAAGGAAATTAAAATAATTTGTACAACTGGTTAGAATTTTTTAATTTTCAAATCCTCGTCGCCAATGTTAGGTTTTGTGTTTGAAATAAAAGGCACGACTTTATTACTTAATATTAATTCTAACTTTATTGAAAGAGATCCGAGTGCTAACTGACTTGACAATGTAATTTGAACTGAGCGAGAGAACAATACAATACAATACAATACAATTGGGAATCGAGATGTATAGGGCCGGACTCATACATTACAGCTGCCTTTTGCAATGCGACGTGTTGCATCGAAGACGACCGAAACAATAATGACAATGGAACACATTCGATATGGCAGCCAACCAATCAGAGCACGACAGACGGAACTCTGAAAACGGAGATTTTAATTTTGAGAAGGATTCTTTCCTATCAGCAGCCCCACTTCCTCACCTTGCCTTAATTTTGACAGTTTCTGTCCTAATTAGGCAGTCTATTTCAACCAATGTGAATACGCTCAATCGGACGAGTGGAAGTGGTTCAAAATTGGATTGGAAGATTTGACCCCCATACGAACGAAAACGTTTTTTGCGAATATCTCAATAACGGTGCATCTTATCTGATTCTACATAAAACTCCCATACATCAAAATCCGATTGGAATAAATTTTAAAAAATCTTATTGACTTCAAAGTTTGACTTCAAAGTGAAATTTTGATACAACTGTTCGCGGTTCCCTTAACCCTTCGTCTACCGAAAAAAAACCTGCTAGAACTACCGTTGGGGTCAATTAGACCCCAATCGGTAATAAGCCATTTTCCTTTAGTTGTTATTGAAAATGTCTGAGTACGCTTAGAAAAAACTTCAATAATGTCAATAGATTCCAGCAAAATACAATGAAGAATTTTTAAAGAAACAATGTCAAGAAGTTACAAAGTCCAAAAACTATTACGGCTAGAATTAGAGAAAAATTTTATCGCTGTGGGGTCAAATTGACCCCAATGGTAGACGGAGGGTTAAATCACCATACGGGTTTTAATAATTGCTAGATTGGCAATTATAGCGCTAGATTGGCAATTATAGCTTAAATATGATACATCCGAATAATCTATATATATAAAAATGGATGTTTGTCTGTTTGTCTGTCTGTTTGTCTGTTTGTTTGAGATTACAAAACTCAAAAACTACTGGACCGATTTTTACGCGGTTTTTTGCAAAATCATCTGCGTTGCCAGGAGCAGGTTTTTAGCTATGCAGATTTTCAAAATTCGAAACGGAAGGTCCTGTAAGGATAATGAAAATATCCTTTTTCCCATTTTTCCCCGGAAAAATTTGCATTATAGGGTTTTTGGGGTCGCTGATCACGAATCCGGTATTAGATTTTCAAAATTCGAAACGGAAGGTCCTGTAAGGATAATGAAAATATCCTTTTTCCCATTTTTCCCCGGAAAAATTTGCATTATAGGGTTTTTGGGGTCGCTGATCACGAATCCGGTATTAGATTTTCAAAATTCGAAACGGAAGGTCCTGTAAGGATAATGAAAATATCCTTTTTCCCATTTTTCCCCGGAAAAATTTGCATTATAGGGTTTTTGGGGTCGCTGATCACGAATCCGGTATTAGATTTTCAAAATTCGAAACGGAAGGTCCTGTAAGGATAATGAAAATATCCTTTTTCCCATTTTTCCCCGGAAAAATTTGCATTATAGGGTTTTTGGGGTCGCTGATCACGAATCCGGTATTAGATTTTCAAAATTCGAAACGGAAGGTCCTGTAAGGATAATGAAAATATCCTTTTTCCCATTTTTCCCCGGAAAAATTTGCATTATAGGGTTTTTGGGGTCGCTGATCACGAATCCGGTATTAGATTTTCAAAATTCGAAACGGAAGGTCCTGTAAGGATAATGAAAATATCCTTTTTCCCATTTTTCCCCAGAAAAATTGCCATTATAGGGTTTTTGGGGTCGCTGATCACGAATCCGGTATTAGATTTTCAAAATTCGAAACGGAAGGTCCTGTAAGGATAATGAAAATATCCTTTTTCCCATTTTTCCCCGGAAAAATTGCCATTATGGGGTTTTTGGGGTCGCTGATCACGAATTCGATATTAGATTTTCAAAGTTCGAAACGGAAGGTCCTGTAAGGATAATACAAATATCCTTTTTCCGATTTTTCGCCGGAAAAATTGGTATTATGGGGTTTTTGGGGTTGCTGATCACGAATCCGATATTAGATTTTCAAAATTCGAAACGAAAGGTCCTGTAAGGATAAATATCCTTTTTCCCGTTTTTCCTCGGAAAATCGGTATAAGGGGGTTTTTGGCGCGCTGATCACGAATCCGATATTAGATTTTCAAAATTCGAAACGGAAGGTCCTGTTAGGATAATGAAAATATCCTTTTTCCCATTTCTCCCCGGAAAAATTTGCATTATGGGGTTTTTGGGGTCGCTGATCACGAATCCGATATTAGATTTTCAAAATTCGAAACGAAAGGTCCTGTAAGGATAAATATCCTTTTTCCCGTGTTTCCTCGGAAAATCGGTATAAGGGGGTTTTTGGCGCGCTGATCACGAATCCGATATTAGATTTTCAAAATTCGAAACGAAAAGTCCTGTAAGGATAAATATCCTGTTTCCCGTTCTTCCTCGGAAAAATCTGTATAAGGGGGTTTTTGGGGGCGCTGATCACGAATCCGGTATCATATTTTCAAAATTCGAAACGGAAGGTCCTGTAAATATAACGCAAATATCCTTTTTCCCATTTTTCTCCGGAAAAATTGCCATTATGGGGTTTTTGGGGTCGCTAATCACGAATCCGGTGTTGGAATTTCAAAATTCGAAACGGAGGGTCCTGTAAGGATAAATATCCTTTTTCCCGTTCTTCCTCGGAAAAATCGGTATAAGGGGGTTTTTGGGGCGCTGATCACGAATCCGGTATTAGATTTTCAAAATTCTAAACGGAAGGTCCTGTAAGGATAACGCAAATATCCTTTTTCCCGTTTTTCCTGGGAAAAATCGGCATAAGGTTTCCGGGGTCGCTGACCGCGAATCCGGTGTTAGATTTTTAAAATTCGAAACGGAAAGTCCTGTAAGGATAACGCAAATATCCTTTTTCGCGTTTTTCCTGGGAAAAATCGGCATAAGGTTTCCGGGGTCGCTGACCGCGAATCCGGTGTTAGATTTTTAAAATTCTAAATGGAAGGTCCTGAAAGGATAACGGAAATATCCTTTTTCCCGTTATTCCCCGGGAAAATTGGCTTTATGTTTGGGATCGCTGATCACGAATCCGATATAAGATTTTCAAATTTCGAAACGAAAAGTCCTGTAAGGATAAATATCCTCTTTCCGTTTTTCCTCGGAAAATCGGTATAAGGGGGTTTTTGGCGCGCTGATCACGAATCCGATATTAGATTTTCAAAATTCGAAACGAAAAGTCCTGTAAGGATAAATATCCTTTTTCCCGTTCTTCCTCGGAAAAATCTGTATAAGGGGGTTTTTGGGGGCGCTGATCACGAATCCGGTATTATATTTTCAAAATTCGAAAAGGAAGGTCCTGTAAGGATAATGAAAATATCCTTTTTCCCATTTCTCCCCGGAAAATGATCACGAATCCGGTGTTGGAATTTCAAAATTCTAACCGAAAAGTCCTGCAAGATTAACGCAAATGTCTTTTTTCCAATTTTTCTTGATGCAATTGCCACTAAGGGATTTTCGAGGTCTATGATCGCGAATCCGGTGTTCGATTTTTCAAATGCTAAAGGGAAGGTCCTGTAAGGATAACGCAAATATCCTTTTTCCATATTTTTCCCCGGAAAAATTGCCATTATGGGGTTCTTGGGGTCGCTGATCACGAATCCGGTGTTGGAATTTCAAAGTTCGAAACGGAAAGACCTGTAAGGATAACGAAGTATCCTTCTCATTTTATCTGAGAAAAAAATTGCATTATGGGGTTTTTGGGTTCGCTGATGACGGATCCGGTGTTAGATTTTCAAAACTCGAAACGGAAGGTCCTGTAAGGGTAACGGAAGTATCTTTTTCCCATTTGTTCCAGGAAATATTGCATTAGGGGGTTTCTGAGCTCGCTGATCACAGCTCTGCAGTGGGATTTTTAAAAATCGAAACGGAAGGTCCTGTCAGGATAACGAAAATATTCTTTTTCCAAAATTTACCCGGAAAAATTGGCATTATGGGATTTTCGGGGTCGCTGATCACGCATCCGGTAATAGTTTTTAAAAAGTCTAAACGGAAGGTCCTGTAAGGATAACGCAAATATCCTTTTTCCAATTTTTCTCGCAAAAACTGGCTTTAGGAGGTTTTCATGGTTGCTTATCACGAATCTGTTGTTGAAATTTCAAAATTCGAAACGCAAGGTCCTGTAAGAATAATATTTTTTCCCAAAAGTTTTTAAATTATTTATGGTTTTTTTGCATTCTAAAATTTATACAAAAAAACTTTAAGCTGGCATTCGTAGGGTCTGCTAGTATTGTAATAAAAAGACAAATGCTGTTCTTAAATAGTAATTTTATTTATATTGTTGATTTTTATAAAAGTGTATTTCTCATTTCAATTTTAACCTTATATTCCATCAGTGATAACACGAGTTTTCCTCTTTTTCTAAGGCGTGTCAGTCAATCTATTTATAATTTAATTGTACTTAAGTCCTAATAAAACACATCAAATCAATCAAAAGGGAAAATAATGATTAAAAATCATTATAGAATATTTTTAACCAATCGCCCATGATAAATTTATTATTCTCAATTTTAATTTACTTTACATTTATAAAAATAGCAAAAAAAAATTCACTACTGCATGTTAATATAAATAATGTCCTATTGGGAGGCAAGTGTAATATTTATAATTAAAAAAAACATAAAAAGAAAATTTTTAACAGTATAACAGTAATTATCCAATTTAAAATAATAGGTATAGTCAAAAAAAAAAATGCGAATAATCATTTACATGTTTTTGGTACGTAATTACGATATATATTATTTTAAAAAAGTGTTTTTAGGAAAATAACTGCATTTATGATTAAAATCAAACAAAAAAAAAAGAAAATAGCAGACAACTCGCAATCATTTTTACCCCACACAATTTACATTAAATGTTTAATTTTTTATATATTTTGTTAAATATTTTTATAAAAATTTTGCTTGCCTTCTATAATCTAAGAAATTCATAAAACCAAATTAATCAATTAGATATATATCTGAATATTACTGCTTCAAAAATCAAACCCCATGTTATCAAAAACTAGTCGTGGCTGTAGGTAAAAAAAAATCAGTTTTAATGTGAATTGGCTACACTCACAAACAATTAACATTTGTTAACAATTTGATTATGGGATTAAATTAATTGATGTTAGGATTTCTTTCTTGACAATCATTTTGAAGGGTCTTTCAATTGGGACGTCGTATTTTTGTGATTTCATAGACTTGTATGAAAGATATTGAGTTCATTTTTATTTCTTATGAAAGCACTATCGATACCATTAATTATGGATTAAAACATCATTCAAATGTGCCCCACGCAAGCGCTGGCAGGAATTTACACCATTTTCCATGACGTTTTCGCATAAAGCGGCCAATATCGCAATAATTTCGCGTTGAATGTTGGTCCTGAGGTCCTCTTGTTGCTATAGACCAATGACTTCACATAACTCCAAAGCGAAAATTCTGCGGGTCTTAATTCACACGAACGAGGCGGTTAATTGATTCCCAAAAACAGTCAACTAACATTGCGTGGCAGCGGTTTCCATTGACTGTAACTGAGTTGCCGGCATCGTTCGAAAAGAAGTACGACCCAATTACACCTCCGGCATGAAATCCGCACCAAACAGTATATTTTTGCGGATTTATTGGCATTTCTTAAATGCGACAATTTTGCTTATTATCGAAGCCGTTGAGCCACAGAGCAATATTTTGTGTTACAATGAACGTTAAGTCGTCAAAATCGAACACGAACTTTGATAAAAACATAACAAAAGCTATAATTGCCAATCTGGCAATTATTGAAAACCCGTATGGTGATTTAAGTGAATGGCGAACAGTTTTATCAAAATTCCACTATGAAGTCAAACTTTCCAATAAGATTTTTTAAAAGTTGTTCCAATCGGATTTTGATCTATGGGAGTTTTATGTAGAATAATATCCCTATAACTTTTGTTCTTGGACTTTTTTGATAAGATGCACCGTTTTTGAGATATTCACCAAAAACGTTTTCGTTCGTATGGGGGGTACGACCCCCCCTAATGGCCCATTTTTGCCCATTAACGAACTTAGCATCGCATTTTACGAAAAACGGATCTGTGCAAAATTTCAAGTCTGTAGCTGAATCCGTGCGCCCGCAATCCGCGCCACAGACAGACGGACGGACGGACATGCAAATTTTAGTTATTTTAATCATTCTAAACACACTGGTGCAATTCATTTTTGTGTGTGATGACGGGATCTTGGCGTTACAAACGGTAAGACAAAGTTAGTATACCCTTTGGTTTCACCATACGGGTATAAAAAAAATTGAATTATTTGTTAACGTTGTTGAAGCGTGTACTGTTCCATGATTGATGGCGAAAAATGTTGAAGTGTTTAGGAGAAACTCTTTTGGTAAAATGCGTCATCCCAATTGAAAGACCCTTTAGTTTAGATTTGGTTTTTATGAGTATTTAATTATAGTTAGACAATATTTTATATTTTTCATACACAATTAGATAATAATTATTTATATTATGATTCATTTTTATTATCTATATCAGAGCAATATTTTGTGTTAAAATGAAAACAAAATGAGTAAAGAAAACATTTTGCACAATTTTCATTTACATTCTGAAAATAATAATAATATCAACAATTACATTTAATTTAAATATTGAGCAGACTTAGAGGTCTGATTAATAGCACACATGATCTAACACTAATATGCTTCATGTCGCACAGACTAGTGTTTATGACGTGAATTTCAATTTAACGCATTTTTTTTTTTTTTTTGCTCATATCATTTTATGTACGTACTCTAACATAGTAATAAATAAATAAAATATCTTGTTTTTTGTATATTTTGTATACGGTTTCAATTTTTTTTTTGTTTAATATAATTTTAAAAAGTTTATGTACATTTCTTTATAAAATGTATATCGTTTAGTAGCAAAATGAATAAAATGCTGCTTAATAGTTGATCTTATTCAGATTGTGACAACATCAACAAAGGGGATCCATGCTAAAGATCTAATGTTACATTTAATAAAATCTCTACTTTAGACATATTATGTTTTTTTGTTGTTTCATAAAATTCGCAACATCTTCTTAACAAATAATAAAAAGAGAGAAAATAACAAAATATGAATAGATTGTAGAATTATTTTGATTTTTTTTTTTATTGAATATGTATACTGTAAACAATTTAAATAACATGTAAAAATATTCTATTTTTTGTATATTTCCTTTGAAATGTATTAAGGAATGGAATCTATTTACTAGGAGGAAGAGGAGAAACAAAATACAAGCTACGCCTTCTCAGAGCGTTTTGAGAAAAAAAAATATAAGATAAACAAAATCGTGTGAACAAAAGGTGATTCTTTCCATCAAAAAGTATACAACAAATATAGTAATATTAAGAATAAAAATAGAAAACAAAAAAGATTTTTTTATACTGTGTCAATCTTTCTATCTAAAAAATAGATTTTCTTTTTTCTCCAGATTATGATTAACTGATTAAATTTGTCATTCGGTCTGAATTATTTCAATTAATATTGTTCTTGATGTCAAAGTTATTGTTAAACACACTTAAAACGTTTCTCTTCTTGTTATCAATCAATTTTTAAATTTTTAATTTAATTATGCATATATTAAATGAAAGTAGCACAATACCTTTTTTATTAATTTTTTTATTTCGCTAACATGTTCTTTTGTTATTTGAGAACCCTGTGCTACTTCCTGTAAACAATACAATTGAATTTTACTCATTCGGAAGCGTCGTCTTCATCCAAGAAGACTGAATATTTGTTGGAGGTCGATAAAACCTAAAAACCATACATTTTAATAAAAACTTGGTACAAAATGCACATTTATATAAAGTAATTTACCGGTCCACCCTGTGGGGGCTGATATTTCGGCATTGGCCTGTCAGTTTTCGCATCGCGTTTCAACTTGTCATCGCGTGGACGAATATCTCTTGGAATATCCTTTGGTACTTCTTTATTGAACGGTCGATCGCGATTGTAATTATCGCGAACGTTTCTGTAAAATAAAATTGATTTTAAATTTTTACCGAAAATTTTAAAAAGAATTCTACGAATTACCTCTCATTGCGATCTCCGTTACGATCCCGATTGCTGTCTCTGTATTTGTCTCTGTCTTGGGCGCGATACATACCGCCATCGTTATTTCCCCTACGGTCGCGGTAACCATCACGATTATCGCGGTTGTCTCGACCGTTGTTTGTTCTTCGATCATCTAAAAAAAAGATTTTTTACATTTTATCAAGAAAAATATTTTTTTTTTGAATTTTTATATAACACTAACATTGGTGATAAGTCTTTCATTATGTATTGTACTATTTTACCTAATGCCGAAAACTACATTCAAATCAATTTGGTAGTTTACCTTTCATCAATTAAATCAATTTAGTAGTTTAAGCAGGAAAGCGGCACTGGAGAGATACGAAGAATGTCTAAAGAATAACTGTGAGTATGCCTGTGCCATACTTTCAGCTATATTAGTGCAGCCATTTACACATAAAACTATAAATAATGCAAAAAATGGGCGAAAAAATAGGTACGGATCACAAAAATTCGATAAGGGATGGGATAGCCACCAATACATATAGCCTATAATTTGACCAGATACTCAATCTACGTATAGGCGCATCAAAATCGGTTAGGTGTTTCTCGAGTTAATACTAAGTTCAGACCGACACAAAATCACGTAATTTTGCGAAATGATTTAGAACTTAAACCAAAGTGTTCACACAGAGATTAAGGTAATTTTGTTTCACATTTCAACTACAGGATTGCTATGAATTTTAGTGTAGGATTACTATGAATTTTAGTAATATGATGAATAATACAATTCAAAACATTGATCAAATATGTGCAAACAGAATTAGACACTTTAGACGACAATGGAAATTATCTGTAATGAAAATAAACAATTATTTTCCATTTCATATCTAATCACATCAAAAACAGGTCCATTTTTTTTTTGCCCCGCGTAGGTTGTTTACTAATATATCCTTTTCGCGTGCGGAACACGGCTTCTTTTTCTTATATCTCCGTCGTTCTAATCCGGCGCAAATGTCAAAACTGATGTACTCAAGAGAGCTGAATGAGTGATGCAGGGTTGAATTCATTGTTTTTGCTTGATTTCGTTCGTAATTTTGTGGAAATTGCATACTTTCAGTGATTTTTGAAAACAGGTTAATGTACTGGAAAGCTCGTGATTTCGAGGAAGATTTCGTTCAAAATTACGAAAATCTTCAAAATTACGTGATTTTGTGTCGGTCTGAACTTAGTATAAGACATTTTCAAAATGTACGTCAATTTGACTCATTTTGGCAGGAATAGGATCTTCAAAAAAAAGAGGGTTGCAGGAGAAAATGTCTTGTGTTATATTATGATTAATGAATTGAAAGTCAATAAAAATTCTTGAACAAGTTATTTTGTTTTCTTGCGTTTAAAATCTGAAATACGATATTTTGACGTGTCTGGTGTTCTGTATTAAACAATCTGTGCTTCATTAGTTTTTTTTGGTGTATCTTTTCTAGTAGATACGTTATAAAAAAAAAGATTTCATAAAAAATACGTACCGCACATTGCGGCATACCAAAAACAATCCTTTATGAAGGATAAAATAAGCATTAGAAATAATCTGCAATATTAGGCACCATCACAGAATCCGATACGAATGGTTCGAATCGTAAACTCAATGTTGTTGTTGGTATAAAACACTAACAACAACATGGAGTTTACGATTCGAACCATTCGTATCGGATTCTGTGATAGGGCCTAATATTACCGCATGGAAAATTGCAGCAAATATAAACAAAGACACTGCATAGTAGGGCTGTAACGAATATTATTCGTTATTCGGCTCATTTTTATTATTCGGTCGAATACCAAATATCAGTTCACTATTCGACCGAATACCGAATTACATGGATATTGTTCAATATTTTTCTAAAAAAAATATACACATTTTTAGATATAAAATTAATTTGTATATTTGTAATTTAACCCTCTAGCCGAAATGCCCGCCTGAAGGCGGGCTTCAGGGAATTCGCTTGTTTATAACGGGTAGCAATTTTAATCGCCGGAACGTGTTACACAGACTTTTGTAAGTTATCGCTTTACATGCTGGAAAAAATTTAACCCTGTACGTTGCCTTGGTTACGGTCTGTCGCAAGTTGAAAGTCATATTTTGGTGATTTTTTTTCGGAAATATTCCGGTTAGAGGGTTAAGAGTGGCAAGTTATAATGCAGTAAAACTTATCAGGCGACTTCGTTTTCATTTATAAACAACACCAACTTTTGAAAACTGTCTCTAAAAATTACATCCTCCAAGAGCGGATTGGTAATTTTTAGCCAACTTCGTTAAATAATTCGAATATTTATTCCGATTTTCTACCGATCATAACATTTTCTTTCATTCAAAATAAAAAAGATCTTTGTTATTATTATTTTATTGATGGTGTGACCCATTTTTAGAGGGGGGTATGCGACCAATATATCATCCGTCCCGTCAGGGGTAAAAATGCTTAGACCAAACACCCACTTTTTGGGAAACAGTCAGTTACAGGAAATTTAGTTGGAACATTTTTGAAAATGGAGTACCCTTTCCCAAAAAAAAATTCTTCACTTGATATTAATAATTTTATGGAGAAATTCTCAACGGAAGTTACAAATATTGATATCAGTAATTATTAGAGCAATTAACAATTAAAATTTGATTTTTAATTGGAATTAACCATTACCCAATTGTAATTGGAAATTCTGCAATTGACAACTTAAAAAGGACTAATAAATTTATAAAGATCGTGCGGCAGAAGATACGTGATTTTAAAATTCGGGACTTTGAAATTCGGATTTTGATTTTCGGAATTATGTACCGAAACCTCTTAACCCTTTGACGACCACAAGCAAGTATGCTTGCCCAAGAGGTTTCAGTACTTAAAATCGTCCAGTTAAGAGATAGAGCAAAGGTATTAAAAGGTTTTTTGTAGAGGATAGATGGGGCAATATAAATGTATGTGGCGGGAATTCTATGCCGGTTCTCCTGTGCCCCTATGATCCAAAATGAAAATTAAAATGATTTAACAAGGTTTTTTATTGCTCTTCCAGAAATTTTGGTATAATGGACTTAGAACGATTTCACTTTTAGCCGACGATATCTGTACTTGCGATTGCTTCGACGTCTACCACATGCACAACTAATTAAATTCAGTTTGTTCAAATTCAAAAATAAATACGTACATGAATTATATATAAGAATGTTGTCTTTCAATTTTAATTTTCGAGATAAAAAAATGAGGGGCAAGGAGGGGGTCTAGGGCCACCATTTTTTGTGGCATAACTATTATCAGGTCACAGATCATGAAAATGAAAAAAAAATCAAAATCCCTTCGGCCGAAAATGTATGGTCGTCAAAGGGTTAAGGGTTCAATCAAAATTTGAACCTCAATCAAAATGAAATTAATTGCAATTAAATGTTTAATCAATTAATTAGTCAATTGAAAATTTAATTGATTGATGCCCAACACCGATTGATACGAGCTGCAATGGTCTACCACGTGACCGCACGAAGAAGTTATACCTGTTATCGCGAACAAATGAATCGAAACCAAGCTCTAACTTTACAATTATCCAGTAAAGTTCGTTTACTTTGATTTTATTTAAGACAACCTTACCTATTAATGCACGAAATTGTGTTGAAACTAAAAAGCTAATAAATCTTTACAACAGAAAATGTAATATTTAGATTCCATTGTATCACTTCAATTGATTGTGATTGTTGATAGCAAACGCCCGATAAAAAAGTTGTACACTAACAAAATGTTAAGTCACTTCAAGTTACCCTTTAATAGCGGTGTAAAGTGTAAATATTTACGTTAATTTAGAAGGCTAATTTTGATAGCGTGCGGGAATTAAGCATAAAAAATGTGCTATTAGTTTAGTGATTGGAAATATCGAGAATTTAAAGCGAAATTGTTAGACGTTTTAATATTTATACAAAAAAAGCTGTTAGTTTCACGAGTCCTTAGGTAAAACAAAATGGAAAGAGAAAACGACTCGATTAATTTAACCTCTTCAGGGACAACATATTTAAATTTCAAGTTAAGGTGAGGAAAAAATGATTTATTTGTTTGATTACTTTTTATTCAGTGAAAATAATTTTAATTAAACAAAAACTAAACGTATGCATACATGTGTCAGTATCCCTGAAAAGGTTAAATAATTAAATATATATACTTTATTTTGGAAAAAAAAACTCTTGTGACCCCAATGATGCTGATAATGGAATCGAATCTAATTGGGTTGATTATTTTAGAGCCAAAACTTTTTGATTATCAGTAAAAATGAATATGTTTACAGCATTACATGTACTTATTGTAAAAAATAAATGTTAATAGCGACTAGTGAAATACTTAGTCACTTACCGTTCTTACGTAATGATTGAGAACGTCTGTCAGGACTATATTTTCGATAATTGTTGCGGTTATCATCCTGTCCGTCATCGTCGCGTTTCCTCCAGCTAACCGAATTTTTAGTATTCTTATCTTCCTTCTCAGTGTTCTCATCGGCCGAGGATTTCTCATTGTTCTCCTCGAGTGCCTCTTTCTCCTCCTCCAACTTCAATTTTTCTAAGCGTTCCTTTTCTAGACGAGCTTCGATTTCCATTTCCCTTGCCGCTGTATCGACTGGCTTAGCACTGCCAAAAACTCGTTCGGCTGGTACACCCACGGGCTTCGGTTCAGGCTCAGGAGATTTTTCTCCATCCTCCTGCTCTGGTTCCGGTTCCTCGATCGACTCTGTTTTAATTTCTGGAAGCGGAAGCGTTCTGGGCTTTAAATTCAATTTGGGTCTTTCTGTCGGCAACTCTTCTTCCTTCTTGTTGTAATTGTCGCTACGTCTGCCTCCGTAACGATCCCTGAAACCGCCGCCGCCGCCACCACCACCACCACCACCTCCGCCGCCGCCACCGCCTCCACCACCACCACCTCGACGAGATGGAGATGAGTCCATTGGGGGACGGTCAGCGTTTCGCCATGAGCCCATTTCCTGCGAAGAGTCCCTTGGAGCCCTGTCCCGATTGTAGCCGTAGCCTCCACGCCTGCCCTCTCCGTCGTTGTCCCTACTGGGCCGGTCCCCCTTCCGCCAGTTAGTCGAGTCTCGACCTTCACTAGAGCCGCCAAAACCGTCGTAACGACTGCGATTTCCACGTCGCTGGTCGTTCTCGTTTGGAATATCGATCCGGACATGGCGATTCTTGATTTGTGGATCTGGCAAAGTCACCGCATTGATGAGGTCTTCGCGAGTCTCGAAGTGGACATAGCCGTAGCCTTTGAGTCGACCCGAATCTCCATCGTCTCGGGGCAGAGTCAACGACTCGATGGTCATGTTCTGGAACAAATCGTAGATGTCATCGTCTCGAATATCGAAGGGCAGGTTAGTTATGTGGGCCACAAATGGGGGCTTTGTGGGTACCGAGTCATCGTTGAAAAGCCTGCTAGCCCGGGGAGCTGTCGGCAACTGAATTATTTTTGGAAAAGTCGCCTCTTCTTCGTCACATTCCGCTGACCAACTCGACACTTTCTTGACGACCTGCGTCACCCCAACACTGCTGTCGGCATGAAAACTTTGCAAGGATTGTTTAGTTCCTTTATTCTTTTTGCCTTTTTTGCCTAAAACAGTTGAAAATTAGCCAGGATTAGTGAAGATTACTGGTGAAATGCTTTTCTCAAACAGAAAGTGAAATTAGAGACAGTCTCAAGGCATGAAAAAACCACTATTCACACTTTTAATGCAATCACAAAGTATTTAGCTAGCAACAAAACGATATTTTGTAAATAGAACAACGTAATTATTGGGAATCCAAGCAATTTTTGTAAAAAATATATGGAGAGAAATTACCTGTCGACGCCATTATCAAGTGTTACCAGTAGAACACTAATTACAAACGTGGCCTCATGCGGTCGAGCGTCATTGCCAGACCGAAGGTGCCATTTTCCGTCAATCAATAATTGCTGCAAAGAAAAGTCGCATAAATCTTTTACTATAATTTCTGATAAGTAGCTTTTTAAAATCCATATCACTTGAGAATATCAGTTTTTTCTAAAGACGTACTAAATAAGTAGCGCAATAATTATATCTAGGACGAATGTATTCAGACCTGGCAATGATATTTTGAGTCGGAAATAGAAAAATCGTGCTGTCAACAGATATTTTTTATAATTTAAATTAAATATAAATTTTGCTTTGAATAGAATCTTTTATTATTTCGATCAAGAGAACAGATCACTTTCAAAATTTAGTTAATATTGGAATATCGTAAGTTGTCTTGAAATAATCTGAAAGCAACATTACGTATTAAAACTCAATTTGATATTCCTTAATAATTTCTTTTTCACTCATTTTCATTAAATCATTTTTCAATTGATTTGGACGGAATTCGAACTTCTCAGAAATGACTTAACTTTTGTGGTTCCAAAAGAAATTTTTCGTGATTTTTTCTACATAGAGGAACGAGTCACATGTAAATATTAGAGAGCCTAAAATCTAGAGAATTTACAATGTAAAAATATCCGCCGAGGTAAAAACAAGCGCGAAAAACTTTAAAATTTTAATTCATTGTTATAAATAATGGCCACAATAACTGAAATCGGTTAACAAAAGTAAAAACGAATGTGTGAGGTATCAAAAAAGTTTACAAATTGGTAGTTGTTTTAATAAATTGAAAAATAGTTTACAGACTGTTCTAACTAGCCTAATTGGAGTTAATCAGTAGGACAGTCTATTAAGTGCTGATGCCCACTCTCTAGTTTCTCTAGTAAATATGTATGATAAATTAAAAACTATCATCAAATTTTCATTTCAAAAAGACACAGTCAATTTATCAATATTAAAGTAGTTGTTGAACCTTATCAGAATTGTTTAATATAATTTCAAATATTTTGCTGTGCCATTAATAATTCTTTTTGCTTGCAGAAGAAACGAAAATAATGAAAAAATCATGAAGGAAAAATTAACCATATTATTGGGAGGTTTTTTTCTGATTAGGGTATTTTAAATTCGAAAAATTGGGTAAAATTAGTGGTTGCACTAGCTGGCCGCTCGAAACCCTGCAAACACTTCTTCCGTCGACAGAAAGCTGTCTCACTGTTAACTGTTCCATCGGCAAGTCGACTGCCTTTCTGTGAGTACAAATCGAGAATAAAATAGGAATTTTTCATCAATTGATAATCTGTTGGAAAATCCCCATCTTCAAAGTATTTGAGTGGAAGATCGCTACTAAATCTCTTTGTTCTGTGTCCGAGTTGTTATTCCAGTGAAATTGTTATTTACTGTGCCGGAAAACCAAAATTGGGAAATTTTCTATCTGTCGGCCATTTTACCGGCCCAAGAAAATCTTCGAAAAACACACAAATTCAAGTTATTCGGAAAAGTATTGGCTGAAAATCAGTTTAAAATTACTGCCCGAACTCGGTGTGAAGTGAGAATTCAGATAAAAAGCGCTGAAAATATTTTTAAGGCCGCTGGTTACGTAGATTCAGTTACGTAACTGGCTGTCAATCGATCGGCTTTTCCCAATAATTGAGAAAAATTCCTATCATTTAACATTGTCTGACGGTGATAGGTTAATTAATAGATATTGTTCCTTTCAGGATTTATCCTCATCGTTCGAAGTAAACCGAATTAGAAAAACACTAAAGATGTTCGTGTCGACTGTCTCACGTCTCGCCCCCATTGCCAGGAGCGCTGTAAGTACAAAAAAATATTTTATCCTAATTATAAACTCATTCATGAAATAGTTTTTAATCTACAACTGCATTATTTCATTTAAGAAATGTTTACAGGATGAAAATAGAAAATTTAAGTTACATAATAATCAGAAGACGAGATTTGTTACATAATTTTATTTTCACTATCATCAAAAAAAAAGTCTGAGTTTGGTTGTCGGTAAATCAGGGAGGGTGTGACTGTTTTAATTGCTCGCGTTACAAATTCTAAACGTGTTTGATATTTTGAAGAAAGAAATTTTCCATCCAGACTACTGAAGGAAATTTATACAAGGAAGGGTTTCGGAAAATGTCAAAATTTTACCAATTAAGTTATCAAAAGCAAGATAAGATTATCGACCTCAAAGCCAGTCAAAATGGCAACTTGACTTTAAAAAACTTCTTGAATCCTTATTAATGAAAAATCTTGGATGTCTATTATGTAATTTTGATATCGGAATCCAGTCGTAACAAATACATTTAATTTCTGTACATATATTACATATTCACAGTGACGTTCACCTTATGAAGTATTTTAGAATAGGTTACTAATAGTATTTGAAAAAATAATATAATTAAATTTACATTTTTCGTTTTTTTTTTCTGAAGATGCTCAATGGATCAAAATCCTACTTGAGGCCCTTGAGCAGTGCAGTTATCAGCCAAAGTCAAACATTGGCTGCTCAAAACACAACACCAGTATCGCTACTACCACAAATCAGGTCATTCCAGACCACCCCAGTCACACGGGATATTGATTCAGCAGCCAAATTCATCGGTGCTGGTGCTGCCACAGTTGGAGTCGCTGGTTCTGGTATGTTATTCAATCAGAGTATTTCAAAAAAGTCAATTTTTTTGTATTGGAAAAACATAAAAGAAATCACAGTCGATTTGAAAAGTCCATGATTAAAAACAAAAAAGGGAGAAGTTTAATAGTTTTGTTGCGAGTCAGTAACAATCGTGCACTTGGGGCATCCATACGAGTACCTGGTTACTCCATTTTGGCCCCGGGAAGGTCTGAGAAGAGATAATCCTTCGGGGAAGCCATTGGCTTCTGTTGTTGCTGGGGGATGATTTCCTAGAAGGAAACTTGTATAGTTAAGGGGCAAAGGAAAAGAAAAATCTGCAATATTGGGCTTTTATATAGCTTAATATTGTATTGGCAACCTTTGTTATCAGCTGTTTGAGCGCAATGTGCATGCTGAAGATTTTTTTCCAAAAAAATCTTCAGAACTCAATTCAGACTAATCTGTTACTGACTTTTCATATCTATAGAACTTCAATAACCTTTTTCTGCATATGACAGTATGATTATCTTTTCAAATCGAATTTAACATAAGTCGTGTATATTACATCAAGATTTTTAATAATTCTTTTTGTTTATTACAAGCAGGTTGCATTTTTATTTTAAAACAAGTGTCAAATTGAGAAAGTTTGAATTCTGTATCTGCGTTTACGTCTATTGGTTAGTAAACGGAGTAAAGAGTAATTTAATCTACTTAGAAGATATTGTTAACAAAATTTAAGTAGTATTTAAAATTGAATGGAATATAATTAAAGCTCAATCGGTGACTTTGTCAAAATTGCTAAAAATTCTTTATCTCTGGCTCCAATGTCTAGTTTTCAATAGTGAAACTGCTTCTAATCAAAGGTTCTTTTGTTTACACATACGAAATAGAACAACGCATCTCGTTTTGATCTTTATTCGTTCAAAGAAATTACATCTAAATTCTATAAAAAAAAGTATTTCTTACGAGATAAACTAACACAATATTAATAAAATGTCAAAGAAGGTTAAAACCCTTTTACAAGGCAGTAAAATTACATTTCTTAAACTAATGAACTACAAAAAACAGAACTAATGATAAAATTTTCGCGAAAAGCTCAATTTTCTTGTACGGAAATACTTTTTTCTCAAAATTTGTATTTACATCACTGTTACTTTCTCCGTTATTATTGCACTTTTGCCAACTTCATATGTTCGATCTTCATTTTACAGTTAGGGGCTGTCCACGCTACACTATTAAGTGTGACGGCCCTACTAAACTTCATTAAAAAATTGGAAAAGGGAGTCCGAAAATCCCACAATTAACGTGACGTATTTTTTGGGTAGTCATTAATAGCTCTATTATGGAAGTCACGGGGATTTGAAGCTCACAATTTCGCTCATTGCGTTGCTTTGCGATGAACTGTCAAATCGGTCAAATTCGAATTGAAGTTGAGTCAAATTCGCGTTAAAATTTTCACTGAAGTGTTTTTTAATTCTGTAAAATGTTCGGTGGGTATTTTACGACAGGGAGGAAGAGATAACATTCAAAACATGAAAATATGAGAAAAACTGTTAGAGATACTTTTCAGATTTTTGACTTCATTTCGACTATTTAAAGAGCCAGTGAAATATTTAATGGATAAAATAGAAAATAAATTCCGACCAACAACGAAAACAAGTGGCATTCCATCACTGTTAATTAAAACTTTGATGGCATTGAGATTTTTTGCATCCGGAAGCTATCAAAAAAATAAAGGAGAGGATATCTCGTCAAATATTGAAGACGAAATATGTCCAATATGAAATATTAGAAGAGCATATATACTCACAGCTGATAAGATTCAAAAATAAATTAAGTTAAACGATTCTTTTTATCTAAATATAATTTTCGTGATACTCGAGTCACTCGCAAATTATAGCGAAATTGAAAAGACGTGAGCTACAGTTGTCAGGGGACTTTTCTAATAAATAGTGTTTTAAATTGCGTGCCATAATCATTTTTTGTTAGAAGAAATGGTAATTTTATTACTTATGGAAGAATAAAAATGCAACCACTTGTATAATACAATTTTTTAAATACATTTTTATAAACATCAAATGATTTTTCTGTAAACATTTATTTAATATTTACAAAAATAATAAAATGTTCGCCATGTGCGTTTTTTTTTTTACTATTTTCAGGTGCTGGTATCGGAACAGTATTCGGTTCATTGATCATTGGATATGCCCGTAACCCATCTCTTAAACAACAACTGTTTTCATACGCTATCCTGGGATTCGCTTTATCCGAAGCCATGGGTCTGTTCTGTCTTATGATGGCCTTCTTGTTGTTGTTCGCATTCTAAGAAGTGTTCATTATATAAAAAACAAAAAATTTGTTTTTATTCAAAACATCTACCATCATTAAGAATAAAGGACAAACAATTAAGAAAAACAATTAATATTTCTAATTCGAAAAAGTACAGAAAATATGAATGTGTGTATGGGGAACATCCATGGAACAATTATGTTCTTTAAAATAAAGTAAAATTTGGAAAAAAATTGCAAGTGTTTGACATCAAGTTTTTATGGATAAGTTGTATTATTTTTGGGCAATAAAACTTGCGAATAATGTGATTTTCTTTTGTAAAACCACTTAATAATTACCCAGCTAATAAAAAAAATACATAAATAGTCGAAACAAAAAAAATATATGAATTACTCAAAAAAAAAGAAGAAGAAAAATCTAGTAATTAAGATCGAATGTCAATCGTTTAATTGGAGGAATCAATAGTTATTGATAATAAAATAAATAAATAATTAAAAACTCCATTAAGTAAAAACTAAAAAAAAAACCATCGTAATTATTTCATGGCTTATTCCCTAAACAATTTTCTTTTTAGTTTAATTTACAATAGTTTATTGTTGGAAAATTTTACGTTAATATTCCGATCGCAAAAACTTTAGATAAACAAGTATATTTCCGTTAAAAAAATGAAGCATTGTAGAATCACACTTAAATTATGCTAATCTTCAGTGATTTTTTTTTGTTTTAGAATAAATTTGCCAGTGACTTGAACGTGATTGGAGAATAGCATAATTTAATACTTTTTTTTTTTAAATATTTAGTTTCAATCTTTCGAACGGTACGAAATACATTATTGATAAGCTATTTACTTAATCATAAATTACGAAAATTCTGGGTAAACAAACATCTTCCCTTTTGAATTATTGTGGAAAACTAATATTGTGACTGCACTAGATCGAAATAAAATAACAAATAGTCTAAAACTAATACTATTTTGCTTATGTGTCTTCATTCAAATGAACAAACATTTTAACGGTAAGACGCTATTGATATTCACAAGGTACTTTGTAATAGAGCGGTTTCTTTTACAGATACAAAAATGGAGAAAATATGATTAAGATATGAGAAAGGTTAGTTTTTGTTTATTTTTGTCTAGAGATTTTTTTCGAAAATATAAAAGGTAAGCTATAGCGAAAATCTTTGCTGTTCTAATTTTAGAACGAGTTAATCACGTGTGTGTTTTTATCTACAGTAGAGTCTCGATTATGAGAGTCAAATTTTACCAGAATTTTGCAGAAATTTGTTCCGTATTATTAGGAGGCGTGACACTTTGATCGACGTGTTTTTACTTTCTTCTACGGAGTATAATAAAGTATTGTATTCATGAAAAATTTCGACCTCTTAATTTTGCCTAAAAAATATTTCCCGATCACTCCTGAGTCGATTGGAGTCATATTAAAAAAATTTCTTTCTGTCTGTCAGTCTGTCTGTCAGTCTGTGTAGAAGATTTCTCAAAAACTAATAGAGCTAGCGTCATGAGATTTTATAGGCATGGGGGTTCCTGAAATGGGACGATCCTATCAACTTTTGGTGGAAATCCGTTAACCGGAAGTATCCAAAATGGCGGTTTTTCAAAAATCGCAATTTCGTTTTTCTCGATTTACTCCCAAACTACGCGTTTTTTCGTAGCCTTAAGTATGACAAAACTTGGAGAAAATAAAATTTCCCACACTTTTGTCTTTAGCTATAACTCGATATCTCAACCTGTTATCGAGATAAACCGTTATTTCCAAAAAAAAAAACAGTTTTTTGCGATTATCTCGAAAACTAACGGGTTTTTGCTGACTGAATGTATGAAATTAATTAATGAGAATGGCATTCTGCACAATTTTGTTTCTTACCGTTATCCGTTATCTTTTACCGTTATTGAGATATTTTCATTAATATGTAAAAAATCATATGTTTGCGAATAATTTGCAAACTAACGGTTTTTCGACAAATCAGTTAAAAGAATAATTAAAGATGTTAACATTTTCTACAATTGATATCTCTTACCGTTCTCAAGTTATCTCAAATTTTGTATGTTTTTGATATTTTTGAATAAACCAAGAATTTATTGGGAGGTCGTCTTAGGTTCACAACGCGACAGGGCTCTAGCGTAAATTGCACAAGGTCGTAGATTTTGTAGAAGAAAGTTTTGTGTTGACTACAACTGATTTTTTTTTTCAGTAGTGGAAAATTTATTGTGGTCCATGCTAGTCTTTGGAGCCAAAACTTGACTGACGCTTTTTTAACAAATAAAAACATTGAAAAAATCGTTCGCCGTGAGCAAAATAAAAAATTGGCTTCGGGAGAAGCAAATATTCAAATTAATTACCAATAAACCCTGTGTAGGTATATCTATTTTGTATTATTTTAGGTCGATTAATCAAGGCTCTACTGTAAATTGCTCAAAGGCAGTGGCGTAACTAGAAAAACTTCATCACTATGAAAATGTCTTTAAAAATTTTAAAAGATAAAATGCTTGAAATTCGCTTGCTAACTCCATTTATAGGTCGCTCAAAATTTCGTTAAACTTGAAAAACCGATTTTAATCACCTTCCATCTAAAAAAAATTAACTTGTTTTAGTTAAAATTTTAAATAAAGGCCACTTTCTCTTTTCCTTTTCAACGCAAAAAAAGAGTGATCAATTAAATTTAACGGATATTCCGAATCGTCTGCGTGTATAATAAGTTATAGATTACATTAAAAAAAACTTACAGAAGGATATCGACTGAGCAAACTTATGATTCTGAGTGATTTGAATCTTCTTCCAGTGATCATATCGGCAACATTTTTAAACTAGGTATAACTTTGCAACTGCTTGGAGTGAGGCGCATATCAGTGGCAATCGGGCGTCGATTTTATATGTAAACACTACCCAAAATATAAAATATTTCAAATCCCCAGAAATTACCATATCCAACGTGAGTTGCATGTGTTTATACATTATTCTTGCACATTTTAGAAACAGGTAAATATTTTCAGATTTTTGAGTTCATTTCGGTTGTTTTTTACAGAGTTGCATTACAAAGAAAAAAATATCAGTTGTGGTCAACACATAACTTTCTTCTACAAAATCTACGATCCTGTGCAATTTGCGCTAGAGCGCTGTCGCGCGTTGTCAACCTAAGACGACCTCCCAATAAATTCTTGGTTTATTCAAAAATATCAAAAACGTACAAAATTTGAGATAACTTGAGAACTGTAAAAGATATCTATTTACGGTAAATGGCAAAAATGTAGAAAATGTTAACATCTTTAATTATTCTTTTAACTGATTTGTCGAAAAATCGTTAGTTTGCAAATTATTCGCAAAAATATGATTTTTTACATATTAATGAAAATATCTCAATAAAGGTAAAAGATAACGGATAACGGTAAAAGACAAAATGGTGCAGAATGCCATTCTCATTAATTCACTTCATACATTCAGTCAGCAAAAACCCGTTAGTTTTCGAGATAATCGCAAAAAACTGTTTTTTTTTTTTTGGAAATAACGGTTTATCTCGATAACAGGTTGAGATATCGAGTTATAGCTAAAGACAAAAGTATGGGAAATCTCCAAGTTTTGTCATACTTAAGGCCACTAAAAAACGCGTAGTTGGGAGTAAATCGAGAAAAACGAAACCCCAAAAATTAGTTTTGGTAGACGAAAAATTCCCTTCGACTAGTTAGTCGATCGAAAATAAGTTACATGAAGCCACCCTTGGTTTTTGCGGAAGTTACAGCCAATCCCTCATAAAACTTAGTGCCATTTTTACTGGCTATCAAATGGACCATGGGAGTCAATTTGTTAAGAAATTGGTTTTTTTAAATTTGACTAACATTTTTAAAATAAATAAATCCTCTTGAAATGCTCATATCTTTATTAAAATACGAACGAATAAAAAATTTCTCAAAAGCTTAACGCTTTCTGCGTAAATGTAGACGATTTCTGCGCCTCCAGGCAGCACGTCGAGAACCTCCAATTGTTTGCGAATATCTGTAGCCTTTACCAATGCCTCTTGAGCCCTTGCCAGCGGAGGTGAGGCCGCGCAACTCGCGATGCTTGTGTACTGCTTTGCAGATCCAGTTGATCTTGGCATCCCGACGAATTGCGTTATGATGTGGGTCGACCAGAATAACCTCAAAGTACTTGTAGGAAGCATCCTGCGCTACCCAGTACGAGTTAAGGACTCGGAGTCCACCTAGTCTGCGGCCAACACGTTCCTGAAAGAGTAAAAAAGAAATTCGGTTAATCACTGTGGGTTGGAAAACTTTACAAGGAGTTAATAGTATGGTTATTTCAGACATCTAAGGAAGGTATGTTAATATCTTCAAGATTTCTCTTAAGACGGATCTATATCATCAGACAGGAGTTTTTGAAGTTAGTATGTCACCGTTTTGATATTTACCTCGGCGATGGATTGAAGACTCCTGTACGGCTTCAATTCGTTCACACCGTGGCTTTTTGGTTTGCCGTAGGTGCAACCCTTGGCTACTGGACGTTTCCTTCCTCCGCGTCGCACCCTGATCCTGTAGATGACGTAGCCCTGCTTGGCGCGGTAGCCCAGTCGTCTAGCCTTGTCGGGGCGGGAGGGTCTTGGGGCCCTGTGCATTTTGGTCAGTTGGCGGTACTGCCAAACTCGAATACGCAGCAAGTAGCGCATAACATCGCTCTGCTTCTTCCTGTACAGCTCCTGTATGTAGCGATACGCACCCATGGTGACGGTAGATAGACCTAGTAACAAAATCAAATTTACATTCGTGGTCACATCATCGGTCTATCAGCCTTAAGCTGACGGAGGCGCAATGAATGCATTTCTCTTTTTCTGTTCATTGAACACTGGAAAAAATTTCTACGTTAAGTACTTAATTTAACAACACAAAAACCTAAATCCTAAAGAGAAGTTATTCATGGCGAATCAGTGATAGAAATCCACATCAACATCAAATGTCTCGGCGTGGTGCATAGGTTTTTCATCATTTAAGAAACAAAATGTCAAAATGGAAATCGAGTTTTGCACTTACCTCCTGTAAAAGAGAAAAACAATTATTAGAAATGGAATACACTTTGCACTAGCTTAGTTTTAAAGTTATTTGTAACTGCATTGAGGCACCGATTACAGAAATTATCATAGATTTAAAACAAATAAAGAAAGACCGTATCCTACCTTGTGAGAGATCGAAATGAGAAAGAAGGAGGGTAGTTTGTAAGCTACCAGCATTTTGCTGACCCACTCGAAATGGCAAAAAATACCCTCACATCTGACTCACTTAAAAAAACCTAATTTTTAAAATATATTAAATTTCAAATGAAAAATGTAAAAAGAAAGATAAACTTTTTGAAAAATTGGTGGGGGTTGTATTTTTTAACTTGTTTAAATATTCGAACAAACTGTTAAATTAGAATAGTTACTATTTATTTAACGTAAACAAATCAAAAAAATTGAAATTACTATTAAAATTAGTTGTCACATATAAATTTGCTGAGAGTACAAAACATATTCAGCCATTTGTTGCTACAATTTATTTTTTTAAAGAAGCTACCATAAACATTGTTTTTGTTTGTAATTTTGTAAACACATTAGGGGCGGTGTGGGTTTTCTATTTAGTAATTTGTAATTGCTCTAGACAGTTTAACATATTCTTATCCTACAGTTTGAATATATTTAGACTAGAGAGCCTATAATGGCATTGTTTCATTCACGGAGAATATATTCCTGCGGCCGTATTGTGATTGCCAAGCGAGAGAAATTTTTGCGTGAGAAAACCGAATAAGTGAGTTTTCTCATCATTTGGTATTGTGACCACAAATACGAAAGAATTCCACCGTGAAATTTCTCACCTCAAAATGTCAAAAAATCCATTACCTATTTTGGACGTGGAAACGAAAAGTGAGTATATTCGGGCGAAATAAATGAAAGCAAAAGAGGTTAGTTTTAAATTTATTTCTTTTATTCGAGACTAACTGAAATTGCATTCTATAGATATAAAGAATTCTTTATATAGTGTATAATACAAAAAAATTTAACTATCTGGCTTAAATTCAGTTACAATTTTCAAAATAGCAACCAAAAGCAATTTTAAGAATTAAATTTCTCATATTCTGTAATAGATTTGTATATGTACACAATTTCACTTGGTAAATCAGAATACAGAAATGTCCAAAGGTGAAGTGGAAATGAATAGATCTCAAGTGTGAGTTTTCCATCTCGTTTCAGATTGAAACCACAATATCGCACAATTTGGAAAAACAATTTGGAAAATATGGTTTTCAGATGTTTTAATTTATTGGTTTTGGAGTCAAAAGTGATCAATTTTAGTCCTTAAGGGCTCCTGGTTTTGAAAAGAATATGTTTGGATGCATAATAACTTAGTAATTAAAACAGTTGCTTTTCGCGTTTCACATTATTTCTTCTGTACTGCTTTGCTTCTTTATAAGAATATTTTTCTGGCATTATTTTAATAATAGAGACTCGAAAATTAAATGTTTATTTCTTTATAAACATTGGTTAAGCGATATTCTTAGTCAACTTGAAATGAGATCTTCACCAAATTTTTCTTTAATATTAGCAAATTTTTTGAATTAAATCAAATCGAAATATTCTTCTCCAATTTTCTCCTAAACAAAAAAAATATCAGTAAAATATTTATTTTGATCCCGCCAAAGTATTCAAATTAGGGTATTTTCTGTGGGCGAAATTCGTTTTGGCATGTTTCCGATGGATTTGGCATGCTTCCGATACGGCGATTTTGGTCAATTCCTGGCATCGCCAAAGTTAAAGGACTTTAAAAGGTCCGTAAGCTTCGTGGAATAGTTGTTAGCAATAATTCCCGTTGTGAGAAATTATATAAACACATTTTATATAAACAGAAAATGGCTACATAGAGATTGTGACAAATATAAACTGCAGTTTATTGCATAACTTGTGTGTGAATTCCGCAGTCATCGTACTATGGCCGTATTTTTGATTAACATCTGTAAATTTAATGGCTGCGGAATCACATTTCCAAGCTTGGGTGACCTTATCCAACACATCGAGGATACCCATATCGGTAATTTCACTAGATTTACGCCTTTGCGATAGCATTTAATTTCCAATCATTTAATGGCGGATGGGTGATGAGCTGCTGTCAAAAGAACAAAAAAAAAATTAGCGAGGACTTGAACCGCATCAGAATCGATTCAGCAAACAGCTGGCAGATCTCAATAAATTCCCGAATTTTAAGATTTGTCTTATATTTTCTATTCCAGATTACGACCCCAAAGTAGTCGAGCAGAAGGAACAGGCTCAGCCAACCTGTTTGCCTCTGAGCTACGTGCTCCGCTTCATTACAGATGCGGCGCGCAAGGAGGGAGGATCCTTCATCGGGACAACTGGAGCTGAGCTCAAGAGGAAACTTGCCATCAAACACCACAGTTACAGCATATCTTCGTCCAACCGGAGCAACACGCCAACAGGTAAATACGATTGCTACCATTGGAAAAGAAATTGAGAGGTTCATAGAAGATTCGCAGTAGATTCTCGAATATTTGGGCTTGGATAGGTGTTCCATGTTTATGCTATATATGATACATAATATAGGACTATATTAGATTTAGTATACCGTTTGTAACGCATCGAATCAATCCTCGGACACAAAAATGAACTACACCAGAGTGTTTGGTATGATAAGAGATTTGGATATCCCCATGTCCGTCCGTCTGTCTGTCTGGCTGTAGCTTTCGAAAGGGTGCAGCTAGAAACTTGAAATTTTGCCTAGTTGCGTTTCTCGTAAAGGGCAAGGCATTGTTCTTGAACGGGCAAAATCGGACCATTCCTCCTCCCACACCCCATATAAGGGAAACAATTTTTTGCAATTTTCGCGAAAACTTTTAGCAACATCGAACATTTTATAAAAGCGAAATGTGTTTACGATATGTTTTCATATAATTCTTCCGACATTAAAATCCAATCGGAGCATTTCTCCTTCCCTCTCCCATATAAATCAAACAGTTTTTTGCAATTTTTTCGAAAACTTTTAGCCACATCGAAAAATTTTTAAAGGCAAAATGTGTTTAGAATATGATTATTCATAACTCATTCATGCATAACAATCCAGTTGGAGCACTTTTTCTCTTCTACATGCAAATAAGATTTTTTAATAAAAATTTTGTCTGTCCTATACAGTATTCGACGATTGGCCCCTGGAAATTGTAATTTTTCTTATGTTTTGGCTTTCGAAATTGCATAGTATATTTCACTAATAATTTATAAGTACTTACTAGAACCTCATTAAGTCGAAGCTGACGGGGACAGACGAAATTTCGCGCTGTCGAGGATTTCGAGGTTCTATTGTGTTTTCAAAATTCGTCCGACTGTCCATGAAATACGTGACGCTAAATTTGCAGATTTTTTTTGTATAGTTTCCTTCTTTTTGGTAGCCTCATCCGTTCCGGGCACCGCCCCTGAACCTTCTTGGACCTCCTCATAATTTAGAGGGCATTGATTTTCTGTAATTTTGTATGCAATAACGTTGCAGTTTAAATTTGAATTATTGAATTATTTCCAAATATAGGGGTCCATTATGGATGACGATCGTAATCGTAACGATCAGAAATTGTGTGTTGTTGTTAGTGTTTTATACCAACAACAACAGGTGAATCTCGATCGTTGCGATTACGATCGTTATCCATAATGGACCCCATACTATAACGTCACATTTGATCTGACCCGCCGCCTCTTCGTCTCGCTTGGACCTCTCCTAAGGTGCCATGACTTTTTAACATTAACGCACTTTGATGCACTGACACTTGCCAAAAAACTTTATTTCTATTCGGTCTTCTTTCCGAAACATTTCTCAGATCCCGTGGGAGAGACAAAAATTCAAATAAGACCTTTACTATGTCGCTTTTACACCCCATATGAAATATACTTATGGACTGAGATTTTCCTGTATCAATACGTTAGAGATATTGTAATGATATTTCTCCAGATATTTCTCACGCTGTCCAAAATTTCAAATCGTTCTTATGGTTTCGTAGTTAGAAGTCCAGATAAAGCTTGTTTTCTGCTAAGATTTCCCATTTTATATTTGTTTTTTTTTTTCGTCATAAAACAATGTGAGGAAAAAAAATACTGTGCAAAACCTCAGAATCACGATTTTGTGGGTTGGACCACCTATGGAACGCCGTTTTCGAGATAACCTTCCATTTGTCCATTGTCTTTTCCATTGGGAGAGAGCGTAAGAAGTGGTCAGTTTGAAGTGTGAAAGGGTTATGTAGAATCATATTCTTAATACCTTTTGCCAAAGTTTTCGAGAAAATTGTAAAAATGTTTTCCATTTGTATAGGAGAGGGGGAAGAGGTGGTTGAATTATTCTCATTTTCGGAAAAGGTTTATCTTTTGATGAAATCCTGTTCTTTTTTTATACTTTTGTATGAAAACTTTCATACCCACTAATATTCATCATATGAAGTTTGATTATGTAGGAAAGGTATCATCTGCCCGTTAGGTGGATTAAGCTGTAAGTGGTTGTACATTTAAATTTCTGGTACCGTGGAACCTCCACATAACGAAACCGCTATACAACTATATAATTAATTTATGTACATCACGACCTTTTGTTAGACTTTTGTGGTTCAAAGTTAAATTTTGCGTGCTGTTATGATAAGAAAACTATTTGTTTTATTTGACCATTCTTTATATCACGAAATTGTCAAAAACCTCTACATAACGAAGTTTTTTCCGTTCATTCAGTGATTTCGTGTTGTGGAGGTGCCACTGTATTACGAAATAAAATAGTCTATCAAATGGATTAGAAACTTCAGTATTTTCAGATGTTTTAGCATTTGATAAATGTGATGGCTATGAGGTTAGTAGGTGTGGTGTTTTACGAGATTGCTGTCGAGTATATCTTCTAGGAAATCGCTCAAGATTAATCCTTTCATGCCCGATGTGGATTATAAACCACTTTTTATAACTGTTTTTTATACAAAAGTGAATATTTCAAATTTTGCATGGTGGACTAAATAACAACAACCAACCAAGAATTTTTTTTGTTTAACTGCAGGGAAAAAGTCTGGCATGAAAGGGTTAAAACTATCCACTTATTCCTAGCTTTAAATCCGGTTTTTGGATAAATATATTTTAATGATGATTTCAATAAATATAGGTAGTGAACAGGATGACGATGAAATGATTGTTTCTGAGTCAGAAGATAGCAATGATTCATGGACAACTGAGGAATTCAGTTCTGAATTTATTATGAGATACGGAAGCAGGTTAATATTAACAAAAAAAAAACACAGAAAAATGGAAACCTTCCTATCTCTCTTAATAAAAATCTTTATATGTACTTTATATTAAAGGCATTCTGGATCGAATAATGGAAATTTAGCTAATGAGAAACCTTTCGCTTGTCCTGTCCCTGGCTGTAAAAAGCGTTACAAAAATGTTAATGGTATCAAATATCATTCGAAGAATGGACATAAAAAGGATGGAAAGTAAGTACATACGTCTAGTTTATTTGGAATAGCAATACATGTGTAAAAAATTTCTTCTTCAAACACATACAGAGTCCGAAAGGGATATAAATGTCATTGTGGTAAAAGTTACAAGACGGCTCAAGGTTTGAAGACTCATGCTTTGGCGGCCCATAATTCCTCGCCAGATAATGTGACTGTGGCCAATTTAACTGCCAGATGTTTGTCACCATCACAATCGGCTGGATCGCTTAGTCCATCTAGCATGAGCAATCTATCCGGATCGAGTGGTAGCTGCAGCGCTACAGTTGGCAACAGTATTCTGGCGCAGGCCCAGCAACAGCAAATTTCACCGAGTCCAAGCATTGCAACGCTGGGTCAGGCAACAACCGCGACAATTAGCAATCAACAAATTCGGAATAGCATTGGACTTATATCGATAAAGGCACCGAAAACCAATTTAGTTGCTGCCAATAGTGTTGCAGGTAATAAAATTCTTAAATTAATACCTGATCAACAGCAACAGCAGATGCAAAATGAAGCTAATGCAAAATTGAAATTCGATACGAGCTCCTCGTCAAAAATCTCATTGCCAGGCTTAGTGAATTTAGGCATTTTAACACCAGCAACATCGCCAAAAATTCAACATCAGTTTCAGACACAGCAGAACCATCTAAATAGTAATGGGAATAATGGTAACGGTAACAACAATAATAATATTAATAATAATACGATTACTGGCATTGTCAATAGTAATAGTACGACTGGTAATAATAATATTAATAATAACAACAACAATAATACTAATATTAATCAGGTAAATCATGATAACCTTCCGCTAACCCCCATCAGCCCAAATATGAACGGTATTATTAGCTTCCATTCAACTAAAGGGCATGAGAAACTAATTACCGAAGAAACGTAGCCTATACTTAAAACACTTCTTATGAGAAAGAAGCACTAGCATCCCATCTATTAATCTTCTTTCGATAAAAAAAGCAAAACAAAAATTGTGTTAAAGTATTTAAATTTAATATTTCTTTCTATTATTGCTATTATTGAATGAATTTCATTTCGTCGTCAATTGTTGTTGTTTTTTGTTTGATTGTTTCTCTATTTAAAACTATACCATTTTTACCTATTTGTCGTTTTATTAAAATTACTAGTGAAATTCTTTATATTATTTTCTATACGATTTCAGTTCTTATAAAAAAATTATAGAAAATTCGTATATGTTTTCCTTGTTTTAATATTTTTTGTATTGAATAAAATAAAATTTTATTAACATAATTAGATCAAAAAAAAAAAACTTTTCAAAAATTTGTCGTAAATTTCTTATATATTATATTTAATAAACGTAAAACAAATGAAATGAAACAAAGAAAAAAAATCATAAGGAAAACAAGGTTGTTAATGTTTAAATGTTTTATCGCATAATTGAGAATCATAAACAAGTTCACTACGAAAAAGAAAAAAGAAGAAGAAAAACACACAAATTTAACATACCTTAAAAGTAAAAAAGAAAAAAAAAATCTTAAATAATAAAAATTTAAAGTTCTAATTAATCTTTGAAAATCATAATAATAATAATAATCTTGAATAATAAAGGAAAATTCATTGAGAATTAATGAAATCGTAAGATGCTTGAAATAAAATTGCGTAAATTATAAAATTATGTGGTCTCTAGAAGCTAATTGTCTTTTTTGATGTGCTGAAAAAAAACATAGAGAAAAAGTTGGTCTTTTTGATTGTTAAAAATAATTAGCTCAGTCGAAATAAAAAAAAAACTTTATACAATATAAATATATATGAACATATTCAAAGAAAAAAATTAATTACTATAATAATAACGAAACATACAAATTAATTCGATTTGAAAACAATATCAGATAAAAATATTTAACAAAAATATATACAAGGCATTTTTTTGGGAAATCATACATAAATATATAAATAGTAAACATAGATTCTTATTCTTAGAATGGATTTAAAATCAATTTAAAACATAAAATTCTACTCAAAGAAATTCAATAATTGATCATGAAAAAAAGTAAAACTCTAGATAAAATTCAATGCGGTGTCAAGATTTTAAATGTCGCCAAGTGTTTAATAGAAAAAAAATTACAAGAAATTTCTTAACTAAAACTAAATAGAAAGATTTACTATCAAAAAAAAATTGCTATAGGCAGCTTTTCTAAATTTATCATATGTGCAATATTTTAATTCTTCCTCATTTAATTTTATGATTTATTCTTAAATGTTAAACTATGGAAAATGATGTCTATGCAAATTCTTTATATTGGATTAATTGTTTGTGAGAAAATTTACTACAGCACGTCAGAAATTTTTTTACCAAGCAAAATTTCAATCGTTGAAAAAAAACAAAATTTCACCTAAGATTGGAAGATATTTCTGTGGCAACAAGTCATAAGGGCCTAAGTCTGTTTTTAGGCTAAGCCAAATTGCTCTGTCTATTAAAGTAAATACAGATATTGTTATCTTGATCTGAAAATCGACTTAGGCTCTTATGACTTGTTGCCACAGATTTTGTTGAATAAAATATCATTTTAGTTTTTTTTTCTGGATCTGAGGAATTTATTTAGTGGAAGTATTTATTTGATAAATCGTTTAAATCCTCTGATTAGCAGATCTTCACCAAGAGTTGTTTCAAAATTTCCTACTACACAATTTTGGGCAAAAATATAATAGCTGCGTTTTGATCTCATGTTAAATCTACTTCTAAGCACCCGCCAAGTACTCCTAAGTAGACTTTTTGTTACATAGAAGTACTGGGGAATACTTATAAGTAGTTTGCACATGAATTTTAATTTTATGTATTTTATGAAAATATTATGTTTTCCTTAAATTACCTTTTATCCCGGACGTGATGTAAATTTTCTGCGACGATTCTTTAAAAATAATGGATTAGATTTTCTAATTCCAACTAAATAAAAAACGTTAAATTTTACAAAAAAAAAATGTTTGGTCCTGACTGGGTTAATCGAAAATTTCAAAGTCCGTCAAATGAACTAAATAAAAATTTTAAATCCAATCGGCAATTTAATTTTCTCATTAGTTCTTAAGCGAAAATTCAATAATAAAAAAATACTAATAATTTAATGTTGTGTGATTTTTAACATTCATTCACGAATAACACGTCTAATTGAATTTCTTTACTTCCGATTAAAAAAATTACAATGCGGCACATTATTAATAAATTATATTTTCTAGAAAATCGTTATTCAAAATGAAATTATTAAATAATTACGGTATATATCCTAATTAAAAAAAAATTGTGTTTTATATAAAATATTAATGAGAAATCCTCCTCGTAAACATCTTTATTTTATTAGTAAAAAAAATTATTTAAAAAAACCTTTAAAGCAAATGTTCATCTAAAATAAGGTTTTTTACTCTTCACCTAGTCACTATTGTAGGTAAATCAAATTTAAAAAAAAAAACGTAAAAAAATATATATGCTTTTTTTATGATTATTCATTCGCTTTATTAACCTCCACTATTAGCTGCGTTGTTTGTGACTATTAAATACAGAATAAGAATAGTTCATAAGAGAATAAGAATAGTTCAAAAAGCGCATGAAAAATTATGCAATTCAAGAACTTAATAATAGTAAAAAGTAAAAATTGTCGTTCATCTGCAAAGATATGTATACGATGTAATATTCTTATTCTGCTTAATTACAGTGAATCCCTGCTTTACGCGGTTAATTGGTTCCGCGAAAGCACCGCATAGATCTAAATCGCGTAAACCGAACTATGGAAGTATGTAAAAAGGGAACATGTTCAAAAATCGCGAACATTTTACAAAAACGGTGCGTTCTTTAATATAAATACATTTATATCAGTACATCCAATTCATTTTTTACACCGTGTAAAAAAATCACGTTAAAACGACATTGTGTAGATATGAAAATTCCATATTCTAACACTAAAAAATCGGTAAAAAAATGATTTCAAAACTTGAATCTGACCGATTCTCGGTCCAACCCCTAGCCATGGGTAGACCTGCTGCCTCCAAACCCCTGGCGGCATGTGGCCTCCCTTTTTACTCGGCGTTCGGCCTCAGTAACTACTCGGACTGCGGCCTCGCGCTAAACTACGTCAAATATACTTTAAAATTTCAAAATATAAGTAGTATCCATTAAAGGTGAAAGGATCAATAAAAATATTAGGCGATTAAAGCCAAGCAAAATCCAATTTATTGCAACCAATTAATAAAATTGGCCATTCGTTCTATATTTGTACATGTAAGAGATAAATTTTTGAACTGTTTTTTACCATATCGTTTCAAGAAAACGGAAAATTGGAGAATTATGCTATGATTCTGATTTTTTAATGGCATCAATAAAAACAATCTCTGAAAGTTTCGTTTATGATTTTATTTCAAATGAGTTAACAGGGGTGGGACGGGGAACCCTGGGTCAGCTTATGACCTAAAAGACGCTTATTGATGCCAATCCCCTGAAAGTTTAATCCAATTCGGTTTAGTGGTTCTCAAGTTATAGACGATCAGACAGAAAAACGGAAAGCAATATACAAAAATTGAGAGAACTGGTAAAAAAAGGGGAACCTTGGGTTGACCTATGTGACGATAGTAAGCTTCTCTGAAAATTTCATCCAAATCGGTTCAGTGGTTCTTGAGTTTTAAGCGAACAGACAGACATACACTCAAGCCTCTTATATAATAGATAACTTTCGCTTAATTAATCAGCTGTTCCAAATAACATGATTCGTATTTACTTTAAATGACTGCTGATATTTGGAGTCGAAATCCCTTATCTAAATCATCAAATGTTTGATAGTTTCTTCAAAACACAATAATGGGGAAAAGAAAAAAAAAGTGTTGTCGCAATTGAGTTTTTAACTTCAATAATTTTCAATTAAAGTGAATTCGCATTGAACGAGACCGCGTAAATGTGGGGGTCCACTGTACTTTAAAAAAACTGACAAAAAATGTAGCTTTTACTGTCCTAAATATCACTAAAATCTACAGAAATCTATAAAATATTTTATTTTTCTGTAAAAAGAATTTTTTTTTCGGCTGCCTTTTAATTTAAAGAAAAAGATAACTAAATTTTTAAGTTGAGAAAAAAAATGCTTGAAAAAAATAAGATAAAAATAATTCTACAAAAAAAGCTGTTGTGTAATTTTAAGTATAAATAAAAAACGAGACATGTAAATGTTTCTTTAAACAAAATATTATTATTATAATCTTGTATAAGACTGCTGTATTGTTCGTAACAATTATCTTATTAAAAAACAAAACTTTAAATTATTTGATTAAAATTATTAAATTGATGAAAATCACAATATACTAATTTATTTTATTTATTTAATTTTTTTTATACCATATATACATTATGTTTACACGCACATATATAAATATATATATACATCTATATATATTTTAAAAAAAGTAAGAAAATCCTCTGAATAGCGAACTCATTTTCAGTTTAGGATGTAGAGATTGGTATTGTCGCTCGTTAACAGCTACATTGCTAAGAATGGAGGCTATTTGATCACTAAAAAAATTATTTTAGTAAAATAAATATTTGTTTTTACACAATATTATTTTTCGTTATTAGTTTTCTTTCTAAATTTTTTCATTTCAGGTTTAAGGTTTATTATTTTAGTAGCGTATTGAAGTGGTGCTTAACGTCAAAAATGCGGATTCTAACCTATTTACATTTTTCGAAGAAATATAATAAACATACAAGTTTATCACATAGTATTTGTGTATTTTACTTAATAAATAAAAGCCAAAGTAAGAGCTAAATCTGCTAAGTCTAGCTAGAACAAAGTTGTCAAACTCAATTGCAACAAAATCCCACATTGAGTTTTCTATACTAAACCGGAACCGTATTACAAAAAAAATATGGTAACAGTTATTTAAAATTAGCAATGAAATTTAATTTAAAAATTTACATACTATTAAAACAGAAGAGAAAGTAATTTTCACGTATGTGTGCGAGTCTAAGGGCGTGTGCGGAATGTTCTAATTGCATACTAATTTCCGTTCTAACTCCAGTTTTTATAGGAAAGTTTCCACTTCGCAATGCATTTATTATGAAAATGTACTGGAGTTAGCATGCAATTAAGCCATTTCGCACAAGCCCACATTTTAATATACACGTTTAAGTTGAAAGCTACATGATTTTTAGATTTTATTATAAATCTTTTCCGTTCAAACTAGTCTAAAATGCAAGGCAACCAAACTTAAGGGCTAACATGGCTAGTAATCGGTGATAGGTAAGTGTTGTGTTCCTCATTAATTAAACCTGCGGCACGCAGCGCAAGGCAAAGCGTTACCTGGAGCAAAACCTATATTTAGCATCCCGCCCTAAAAAAATTAAAAAAACCCATTTTAGTTTATGCTTGCAAATGGAAATATGAAAAGACCAAGATTTCTTAGTTCTTCGGTATGCAATAAAAATTGCGCTATATGCAAAATTTACAAAAATCTATACGGGTAGAAATTACTGCGCCAGAGGAAAAATCTGAATTGCCAAGATTAAAAATTAGAGTCTTTATAGGATCGTCCTATTTCAGGACCAAACACGCCTGTAGAATTTCATGGCTCTAGCTCCAGTAGTTTTTGAGAATTCTTGTACACAGACTGACAGACAGAAAGACATTTTTGTAACAATGCTCCAATCAACTGCTCGGGAAATGTTTTTTTAGGAAAAATTAAGAGGTCGAAATTTTTCAATACTTTATTATAAGAAAGTAAAAATTAAAATACGGTATTAAAACGATGTCTTTATTTTTTTTCTTTTTCGTTCTGTTTTTAAAAGTCAGTTGTATTATTTTTAACATTTAAAAAAATTGCCGGACAAGACATTTTGTTTCATATAAAAGCAAGGAAACTCCCTCTTAAATCATTTTGTGATAGAGAAAGTGAATAAAGGAATCTTTGTTAGGCGCTCTCGTATGTCTCTCTAAAATTCAGCGGTTGATGGTATTTAACGCATAGGTTTCAATTTTTGTAGTCAAATATATTTTTGTTAGGTCTAAATTGAATGCACAATATTATTATTAAAAAAATAAAATTTTTAAATCTTTTTTAATGGAGTAGTGAGGGGCGAGTACGTTAGCGGAAAGATCTTACTATCACTCCTTTTATAAGACATTCCTTTTTTAATTTAAAGCTACGAAGAATTTCTTCATCCATAATGGTTTTTTTCACTTTGTAAAAATGAGGTTTAAGTTCCGCTGTTTAAAACTTTAGGTTTTCGCGATTCAAACTAATTCTTTGGAGGAAACTTAAAAAACTTTGATGAGAATCTTTGAAACATTTTTTTGAGAATCCTTTTAGAGATTCCAGCTTTAATATTGATTTTGGTTCGAAATGTAGATGGGCATTTTTTTAAAGTACTTCTTTGAATTTAAGTTTCTTGAAAAAGTGTAAATGGGTACTTAAAAAGTTAAATATCAATCTTTTTATCATCACCATCTATGTGAGAAACGGAAAAATTCAATGCAGAAAATGTTGTAATCTCTGTACAAAAAATATCTTTTTATTAGCAGTAGTTTTTGCCTGAATTCGCATTATTTGTTTTTAACGTGTTTAACATTCATTAGGGAAAATTTCATCCATTTTAGCTGTAATACATTTTTGTAACAAAAGCAACATTACCGGTAACAAGATAAGACTCCCATGATGAAGGAGTGGAGAATCTTTTGTGGACAGAATTTATAATTTTCGTATTTTTTTTTGTTATTACAAAAGTTTGTTTTCGGAAGGCTTGAAAAAACTCTCAGTAACATTGTAAATGTGGGAGACCTTTGTTAAAGTTGTGGTTAATTTATGGTTCACGAGCTAATAACAGTGCAGTACAAGTGATTGAACTTAAGAAACCGAATAATCACGCGGTTTTAGTCAAGATGATTATTGAGTGTACAGATGAAGAAAATATACAAGCAGTTTGCTGTGTTGACAGGGAAAAAAGCGAATTGTAAAAAATTTCACTTTCAGATGTAAATGATCCACAGATCTTGCGCTTGGATATTGTGGCAACCATCAGAAGATCGAAAAACGTTTTGCACTTGGTATTGGGTTGGTAGCCTGAACCTGAACCTCGTGCATGGTTTGTCGCGTCGTCGGTCGTCGGAAAAAAGAAAGTTTTCACTTTTCAACTGTGTTTCCCATGACCATGCTGCGAAGTTTGGATTTTGGATGCTGGATCAAATGCTACATAAAAGGCAGCGTGGAGATCTCAGGTGGAAGAGCGAGGCTTACGTGTGGATCGCTTTTTGTTTCGCGGTTTCATGCAATTGCTGTTTGCGTATTACGTCGGAAAAGCGTTGTTTATAGTGTCAGATGTGTTTTGACATTCCTAAGAAGACAACAATGGATCGATCAGATGAGATCGACGAGATTCCCTGGCTATTCCGTGACTATGACGTTGGTTTTGAGAGATTGAAAAGATTTTTGTGTGCACTGACCGTTGTCCGATCGGTTGAATTACCGTTCTGTGGTTGTTGTTTTTTTTTCTTGCTGAGGTTTTGGTTTTTTTTCTAGATATCTTGAAGGTCGCAGTAAAATCTTATCATAAAATTGAAATTGAAAGAAAATTAGAGAAAGGCTTTACATTTTTTCCAATTTGAATATTTGAATTGCTACGCTATGATGCGCAGTGCATGACTAATTTGAATTACATGCTAATTGCACATTCAAAAATTTGAATTCGACAAGAAAAACCCATAGACACTTTTTTGTTATTGCCGACCAAAAATTTGTTTGTTGGTTAATATTTGTTAGGAAGATATATCAAATCGATGCAACAACTGCTTGAAGTTTGTTTATTTGAAGAAGGGTGGTCCCAACGTTTAAAATGTTTTTGTTTAAGTTGAAGACCTAATTTAAATTTCAAAAATTTGCTAGAATAATTTTTTTACAGGTCTATTCAGGGAACTAGTACCTACTTAAGCTCGATCCAGACTACACGATGTACGGGGTACGAGATACGAGGTTTTTGGTTTCCTCGTACATGGAACTGCATCCACACTGCACAGGGTTTTGCTCATTCGTGTACGCGGTTACCACGTACGAGGATAATCAAACAGCTTCTGATTTTACTCACTAGGTGAAACCATGTGCAAATTTCCCATCCAAACACTCGATGTTCGGGGTACGTGCCAACCTCGTACCCCGTACATCGTGTAGTCTGGATCGACCTTTAGAAAGTCTTAGTATTTTCTTTTCTTTACACAAACAATAGTGTGTAATTTGATCACATTAAGGTAGGCCTCGTACAGACCAGTTTCGCAATGAAAGCGCCACTGTTGATACAGTAAATACTATTCAGGAAACAGGAAATATGAGAAATTGGGTACTATTTTGATTGATACTGTACAATTGCTTGTTATACCCGTATGGTGAAACCAAAGGGTATATTAACTTTGCCTTACCCTTTGTAACGCCAAGATCCCGTCATCACACACAAAAATGAATTACACCAGTGTGTTTAGAATGATAAAAAAAATTGAATTTTCGATGTCCGTCCGTCTGTCCGTCCGTCCGTCCATCTGTCTGTCTGTCTGTCTGTCTGTGGCGCGGATTGCGGGCGCATGGATTGAGCTAGAGACTTGAAATTTTGCGCAGATCCGTTTTTCGTAAAATGCGAGGCTAAGTTCGTTAATGGGTAAAAATGGACCATTAGGGGGGGTACCCCTCATAGGAACGAAAATGTTTTTCGCGAATATCTCAAAAACTGTGCATTCTATCAAAAAAGTGCAACAACAAAAGTTATTTAGAATATGATTCTACATAAAACTCCCATACATCAAAATCCGATTGGAATAAGTTTTAAAAAAATCTTATTGGAAAATTTGAATTCAAATGAAATTTTGATACGCCGTTCAATTAAATCACCATACGGGTTTTCAATAATTGCCAGATTGGCAATTATAGCTTTTGTTATGTTTTTTTACTACAGTTTTGGTATTCCTAAAGTATTTTCGTTACTTAAAAAAGAACATTTTAAAGCTCCTTGCTAAAAGAAAAAAAAGTTTTTTTTATAAGTTCGCCGCTCGATGTCAATAAATCTGAAATCTCTTTGCTGGTTTCGACTACGAAGACTATTTAGGTTTAATATCATGCTTAAATGTCCAAAAATGCGTAGGTTTTTTGATTTTTTTTTTCTCTATATGAGAATCATATTAAATTATACTTCTATATAATTCTCGTATTGTTTGGGAAAAGATTTTGATTTCCGCATGTCCGTCCGTCAGTCTATCTGCCCGTGAAGGATTGAGCAATTTTTTTTTACAGTTGCACTTCTTGTAAATTGCTAGTCTAAGTTCTTGAAAGGGCAAAGTCAAAACATTCCTTTCCTCCTCCCCCATACAAACGAAACAATTTTTAACAGTATGATATCAAATCAAAATCTTCCCCCTCTTCCTCACAAATGGATTTTGTTTAATAAAAATTTTGTTTGTCTTCATATAGAGTATTTAACCTGGCAATTGTAGCTTTTCTAAAAAATTCCCATTTTCTATTCTAAGCTCAATTTTGAGACCACTTGAACTTATGTGAGATAATACCTTAAGGATAACACAAATATACTTTTTCCCATTTTTCTTCGGAAAAACTGGTGTTGGGGTGTTTTTGAGGCCGCTGTGCACAAATCTATTGTGGATATTTCAAAATTCGGAACAGAAGGTCCAAATTTTGCCTCGAAAATTTCCAAGTAAGTGATATCTGAGTTTTTTGTGATATTTCTAAAACTAAAACAAAATACTTTAACCCGGCAACGACGAGTATGCAAGACAGCATACTTCTAAATGATTCTCATATAAAATATAAAAATATATTACAAAAACATAATTTATTGAGTAGTCTCTACCGACATGTACTCTAATCTAAGAGACACAATCTTACTCACGCTTTATTAAAAAAAAAATATAAACTCATTCTAACGTCTAGTATAAAATTATATCATCTTCATTTTTTTCATAGATGTATAAAAATAAACCAACCGTGGAATTCACTTTCATTTGCCAATAGTTAATATTTTCATGGTTCTTTATTTTAAAATGAATTTTTGAAAAACGATATTTTGGTTGATTGCACATCAATTGGAAATGTTTTAAAGTGAAAATAGAAAATCTTCCAGTGTGCATCAGTGAATTGAGCAAGTGATATCATTTGAAGAGCAATTTTCCCGATTAGCAATCAAATTCTTAGACCATTCAATTGATGGAATCGTCCGATTTTATCCGGATTCAGATAGTTAGAAGGCATAATACATAGGGAATTGTACAGTAATTTTGTTTCAATTGGCAGGTATTATAATTTGTAGGCGCGTTCAGAAGCCATTAAGAGATTTGAAGAAAGCGTAGTGCCTTGTAATGCCTTTTTTAATGTTGTCATTAAATTTTCACTCTTGATTGATTTCGATGAACTGAAAGATTTCTTGCACTATAGTTTGGCGATAAACTATAATTCTACAATATTTTTTATTAGTTATAATATTTAAAATACATTTTTTTTCCACCAGTGTTAATATCGCCTCAAGCGGAATTTCCAGTCAGTTGTTTTATTTAAGCCTATAAAAGAGATACTTTGTTCAAAATATATAATGAGATGCACTTTCAGTGTTAATAATAAATGCGAAAGCTCAAAAATATGAATTGTAAGCAGTTTCGCATGAACAAAAGAATATGAAATTCTCTGAATTTTACATAAGTTAATACAAGATAAGATGCTATTTTGCGGTATTAGTTGTATTAACACTAACCGCTGATTGTGATAAGGTAACAAAAGATTTAGTTTAGATGCTGAATAGGATTGGCATTTTTGAATGGTAATCAATAAAATGCGGATGTTGCATTGCTTTCTATTCTTATCATCAAAAAATTACATGAGTTGGCTTTCGAAGGTTTATGTAATCAAAAGATTTGCATAATAAATTAAAAGCCAACATATTTTCTATATCATATAATGCTGAACAAAATGTACAGTATTGATTAAAAAGGACGAAAGATAAAAGCGCCCTTTAGAAAAATCAAATATAAATTATCGGGTGGTGATTAGTTTTTTTTTAATTTTTTACAATAATTTTATTTCTGTCCATCTGTTTTTTTTCTACACTGGTAAACCAATAAAATCTAGCATTGATTTTACGATGTTGTTATTTTCGTTGAATCATAATTTTAAGGAAATCTCATAAAAAAAATGAAAATGTCATGAATTTTATAATATCGATATCATTGCTTTGCATGACATTTACATTGATTTTAAAATGCCCATTTCATTGAATCATGACACAAAAATGGCCACGAAACAGAACCCTCCTTCCTTCCCCCACCCGTTTCCACATAAATGGAGTAGGGGAACCCGGGGCTAGTATTAATAGGGGTAAGTATTAACAAGCCTATTCCCGCCGAAATATACGAGCCACAATCTCGAAATTTGGTTTTTGTCCCCCACTCGATACGGTCGACCATATCATGACTCATCAATCATAAACAGTTAATTGCCAGTGAATGTTTAGCACAAAGACCGAAATTTAGCTGATAAACGAACTTTTTATGGTTTGCAATATTTTGATTTCTGTCTTAGTTTTTTATATTATTGAATATAACTTTGCCGATAATGTAAGTTAATGAAGCTATAATTCTGTACCCCTAAACTGTCGTAACTGCCAAAACCGCGATTTTGGGGTTATTGTTGTAACTACATTGTAGGGACGTATATATTAGTTGCGCTTTTTTAATGTTCTGGAGCAGTTCAGAACTAGGGATGCCAACGATATATCGATGTTTGCGAAACATCGAGGTATCGTTAAAAAATATCGAGTTTTAACCTCGATGTTTAACAGGTCGATATTTCGAGGTATCGATGTTGTTATCCACGATGTTGAACAAGCCGATATATCGAAGTATCGATGTTGTCCGCGATGTTAGAACAAACCTTTTCGAACTTTCGACTTTATGAGGATTATTATTTTTTGTTTACAGAATTACTTCAATATGATCTGTAGCCCGAAATTTTTGAAATAAAATTTTTTTTACTTATAAAAAGTTGTAAAATTTCATGAAATAAAGTCTTTTAATTATTCAAAGTCGTAGTAATCCGTGAAAAATTTCCATATCTTAATTTTGCCTAAAAAACACTTCCCGAGCACTCCTGATTCGACTGGAGCATTATCACAAAAACGTCTTTCTGTCTGTCAGTCTTTCTACAAGATTTCGCAAAAAATACCAGAGCTAGCTATGAAATTTTACAGAGGAATTTGCTACATTTATGTCTTTTACTATGAAGATATGTCGGTATATTTCAAAAAAATTAGTTTTTTGCGAATATCTCGAAAACTAACGGGTTTTTGGTGGTTCAACGTATAAAAAGAATTAAAACCGTGTTAATTCTACCTGGGTGTACTCCACCCACAGTAGAGCATCCACCAGGTGGCTAAATTATTTATTAAATGTAACTTTTACAAAACATCGGAAAAACATCGAGGTATCGATGTTTTCAGGACGATGTTTTTTGACATCGATGTCGCCTTAAAAAAAATATCGATTTTCGATATATCGAGGTTTTATGAACGATGTTGCATCCCTATTCAGAACAAGCTTTCCATACAAAATCCTGCACCACCTTTTCAACTCGAACAGCGCTTGGAACAAAGGGAAATTTTATACGGTAATGTACGGTAATGAAATGCTGCTAACTTCAACATAATAAATCTGACATTTTATTCTCAATTGAGGATTTTGTGTTGGTGGTTTGTTGGTTCTGTTCGACAGCGAAATAGTTTTAATCATAGGAGATAGCGAATCGTGATTATATCAAGAAAATATAGCAGTAACGGCCTACTGATGTAACCAACATGAAGTTGCCATTCGAACTCGATGAAATTCCCCACTTACTCTGGATCGTTTTTTTAATGTTCCGTGTTCTAAAACATTAAAAAAACGCAACTATTATATCAACTAATATTTTGTTTAAACAATGTCCTAAAAAAAATAAACTACAAAAGTTTCAATAATTACCGAAAATCATACACAATAAAAAGTTTGCAATTCCGAACTAAAAATGGCTCTCCTGTAAAATTTGCTAAAATGTCAGTTACGACAGTTTACCTCTGGGGTATAGAATTAATAATGTACTTTGGTTTTATTACAATCCTTAACTATATCTTTGGTATGATCAATAATTAAAAAAAATATGTGACGCGGCTCAAATTAACAAAACCATGGGGCAAGAATTAACACATGTTAATACATACTGACGATGACAACATAGAGTAAGAATTCTCATACTATGTTTATACCCGTATGGTGAAACCAAAGGGTATATTAACTTTGCCTTACCGTTTGTAACGCCAAGATCTCGTCATCGCACACAAAAATGAATTACACCAGTGTGTTTAGAATGATGAAAAAAGTTGAATTTAGCATGTCCGTCCGTCCGTCCGTCTGTCTGTCTGTCTGTCTGTCTGTCCGTCTGTGGTGCGGATTGCGGGCGCACGGATTGAGCTAGAGACTTGAAATTTTGCGCAGATTCGTTTTTCGTAAAATGCGAGGCTAAGTTCGTTAATGGGCAAAAATGGTCCATTAGGGGGGGTACCCCCCATACGAACGAAAACGTTTTTTGCGAATATCTCAAAAACGGTGCATCTTATCAAAAAAGTGCAAGAACAAAAGTTATTTAGGATATGATTCTACATAAAACTCCCATACATCAAAATCTGATTGGAATAAATTTTAAAAAAATCTTATTGGAAAATTTGAATTCAAATGAAATTTTGATACGCCGTTCAATTAAATCACCATACGGGTTTTCAATAATTGCCAGATTGGCAATTATAGCTTTTGTTATGTTTTTATAGATACAAATTATGTACAAAAAAGCTTTGCTGAAACCTTTTTTTAGATAATAATAATTGTTTTTGTTTTTTAAAACGACTTAATTTTTTTTTGTCAATTTATGTTTCTTGAAGAGGATATTTTTTTGGTTCATTTTATTAGTTTTTGTGATAAATTATATATTTGAATTTAAAAGGATATTTATTTTGTTTATTTTGTAATTTTTGTGAAAAAAAAATCTTTTCTTTTAATTATTTCCATGTTAAAACCTATGTTAATACTTACCCCATCGTTGTTAAAACTAGCCCCGTGACCGGGGTTAGTTTTAACAGATGACATTTTATCATAAAAATGATTTTTTTTCATATAGTGACTACCTGGTTGAAACTTTTTTTTATTTCTTATGATACCTGAAGACCTACAGTATGACTCTATATAAAAACAATATCAAAAATGTTACTTGTTAAAAAAATGTGACCCAATTTCCAAATTTTGTTAATACAAGCCCCGGATAATCAAAATAATTGCAGTCAAATTTTGGAACAGAAATGGAATACGGTACCAATACGTACCATATGGTATATCATTTCAAGTGTGCCCACAAATAATATGAAAACTTCTTCTATTTGTATTAGGATAAATTTTTTTTTCGAAAAAGGGTTAAATACAATACCTAAAATAAATAATTTAGAACACGATGTCATATAATTTTTCCATACGGGAAAAATAAAAAAAAAATCATTAAAAAAAATTTCAGTTGGACTAGGTAACCAAAATAATTTAGAATTGCAATTAAAAATAATCTTTTTTTATATGCCTCCATCAATCCTGGAAAGTTTTTATCCTCAAATTTAAAATAATAAAGTTTGTAAAAAAATCTTCAAGTAATGTTTTTTAATTATATTAACATCCAAATTGACATTTACAATTATTTGATTATAAATACCTCACTTTTATTATTTTATCGTATTCAGAGGTCAACTTTCACATGCACTGGTCATTAAGGAAGCTCCGCTTTTAAATTGTTTGGTTTACAATCTGATACCATGATGAGTTTCAACATAAAATATCGATAACTTCCTATTGGCATTCGATGACTCGCAGGAAAAGTTAGTTTCGTTTTCAGTTGGAACTCAAAATGTGGACTTCATTTACAATTGGTAAAAATGCAATCAATACTAAAGATCAATTATCATTTCACCTTCTGTTTCTTCTGACTAGCAGACTGAGCACAGTATAATATGTCTGAGCAATACTCAACTCTTGCATTGTCATAAACTTTAACTATTCTAGGGGACTCTTACAGATCTACCTCCAAACTGAATCTAATCCAATTCCATCCTATCCGCGCTTTTGGTACGATGGTTAACTGTGATACCTTCTATATATCTTCTATTGCCATGGATGGTCATGGGGTTCCCCATCATGATAGCCGTAAATGAGAGTAGTATAGATGCCGATTTCTTTCGTTGGCTGAGGTAGTCTTAACAAACAATTGTTTGAATGAAAGAAATTGTAAACAAATATTGTCGGTTAAGTTTGTCAGTTTCACGCTGATTCCGATGACGGTTAGACGACCAGTGATTTGAATACGAGCTAAAAATTTAATCGAAGGATTTTTAAGCATTTTAAAACTTTTAAATAATCTTAAAATCAGCTTTTATTTTTGTCTGAAATCGTTAAAAAAATACTAGGAAAAAAATGTGATATTAAGAGGAATTTTCATAAGTTGTCATCTAATGAAAGTGAAAATTTACTCGTGATTTGATAAGTTTGTGATACACAGAAAATAATATGTATTAACTTAAAACAGTGTTTTAATAATATTAAATTTTGTGTAAGAATTTACGAAATGGTTTGAGATGATAATAACATAGTCATGATTTTTTTTTTTGATTTTTTAAACGTTTTTTGTGAACTATCGAATTTACGGAAGGATAAATAATAGAGGTATTCACATTTGGTATTAAAATAGCTGTTATCGGCGTTAAAAAAACTAATTGTTAAAGTTTAAAAAACAACTACAAAATACACGGCGACATTTTTTTACAACTTTGACACAATTTTTATGTATTAATTGCTTGGTGTTTACATCTGACACTTTATTTCGCGAATTTTATTCTGTGACACTAAATTCACGTGTCACAACAGTTTACATTACGATACACTTTTAAACATACGAACCGGAATTTTTCCATACAAAATCGCCGAAATAAATTCAAATTTTGATAACTTTTGCTAAGTGAATTTATTCTGCGGTAGATGAACAAAATTCGCGGAATCAATTCTGAATTCAAGAAAAAATCGCAGGGGTAAACTGGGCCTAAAATAATAAATGTTGGTAATTATTTGAAATAAGCAAAAATGAAGCTAGTGATCTTAGTAATTTACTAATTTTTGACAGTCTCAGTTAATTGTTTGTACAAAAGTTGAATAAGTGTTTTAGTAATTAAAATCCTTAGTGTTTTTAGTTATTTAGTGATATTTTTAAGTGACTAGAGTGATTTCTGAAAAGAAGAAAAGAAAACGTGAAAAAATATGAGAGAAATTGTATGTATACTTTCGATTTTACGACGACCGCGAAAGATAGCGTTTGTGATATGGAAAAAAACTTAAACAATTAGTGTTATTTTACCACGATAACAGCCAAGTTAATAGTTTTTGTGAATACCCCCAATAATTCTAGTACTTCACTTTAACCATGCTTATCATTCAGGAATTACTTTTATTTAAAAATACATTTTGTGTCTGCCCTTTAAAAATAATTGAACAGATTCCCATGAAATTGAGACTGTGGAATGATGTTCTAAAAATACGCCAAAATGGAAATTCTAACACTGATATTAAAAAAGAGAAATTTTTTCAAAATTTTGGTGTAACTTCTATATTTTTAGAACAAAATTTATTTCTATAAAATTCCACTGCTTCATATTCAACAGTTTTTTTTAGGAATCTCTCCAAATTCGTTTTTAGTGTAATGCGATTTGATAAAGCTTGGGAAGTAGGTTTCAATATAAATGTTTAATATATTTTTTTTTAATTTTAACAAAAAAATTAAGTAATATCTGAAAAAATTGGTAAATTTATTATTAGATTTTTTTGTTCGAAAATCGACCAGTAGAGTAGGGATGTCAAAAAAGAACCGGTTAAACCAATTAAACCGGTTACCCGGTGTTTTTGCTTCGCTTAACCGGTTTTTTTCGGTGTTTTTTTTGCACGGTTATTCCCGGTGTTTTTTTTTCAAAGCCAAAAACCGTTCAAAAAACCGATCATTTTTTTTTGTACGGAAAAATAATTTTAAACCAATTTTCTTGCAACTGATTTGTTAGAAACACTTCTTTTTAGGCACTCTAAACCAAATACAATATCATATTGTGCCATTTATGGCCTCTTAATGGATTATATGGCACTTCACGCCTTTTTTTTGTATTATAGTGTATATGTTGCGTCTAAGACCTAACCTACCCAATTTGAACAAAACGGTTTTTCGGTGTTTTAATAACCGGTTTTTTGGACCCGGTTAAACCGGCCCGGTTTAAACCGAAGTCTTAAAAACCGGTTTAACCGAAAACCGGTGTTTTTCAAACATTTGACATCCCTACAGTAGAGTAACTTGAAACATTTTTGATTTACGTCGGGTAAAAATTATCATATGTATATACAAAGCAGGTAGTTCTTTGTATTTCAACAATCGTGTGTTCTCGAAGGTGTGTAAAAATTGGGATGAGTGTATGGTTTCTGACACTACGCTATGAAATACAGGCATCCCTCGGTTTACGACGTTTTGAGGCAGGCAACATTTCGTGATTTTGCGTCATATATCGACACGTCGTATATCGAGGCCCTGTATTTTTTGGCTACTTTTTGTGTACGTACATTGTGGAAATGATAGAGTTGCAGATTTTGAATATTGGCTCAATTTATAGAGACGACAACAAGTTTAAAATTTTGAAAATTATCTCCGAGATTTAACATCGAGTATCGAATTTTTGGCGTCGTATATTGAGGTTGGGAACAAAAAATTGAGCGTCGTATTACATGGCGTCTGAAATCGAGGATGACTGTAGTGCTTTAAAAATATTTTCAACATTTTTCATTTTGCTTTCAAAAATCTATATGTCTGAAAATTATACAATTTTCCTTTGGACCTAATTTGTTTTTATGATAGTTTTTTAAACAACATTTTTTCGAGTAAAAATTTTCTATAACATAATTCTATTCTCGTCACAATATTTGATAAAGCTTTGTGTATTTTCTAATAATATTGAGATATAGATTACAAATGTGCAACTCGTGTAGATTTTCTTGTTTATTGTTTCGTTGTGGAATTATATTTGACTCGTAGGTCAGTAATTAAAACTCATATAGCCAATTTAAAAATTGTAACTCTGACCTAAAAAAACATTCCTTTGAGATAATTTTCTGGAAAGTCAGAAAACAGAAGTAAATTTATTTAACAATAATTGATTGTGTCGAAAATAAAATTATAATAAATAGAAAAAAAAGATTTCTGCTAGAGAAATAAAAAATTTTTTTAGCAAAAGGAATTATAAATAAATATTCTATGGTTCTCTAAAAATTGTATCGGAGGGGGTCTATCTTTCAGTCACACAAAATTATAAGATGACTAACTCCAGGTATCGATTAACGATATTTCATCCCATCAAATGTCTCACCGGAATGAGATTTTTTTTATAGCTAGGCAGAGGTATTTCATGGAGTTTTATTTCTTCACATACCTACATTTGAAATGAAAACGACTTGCCATAGCAATGAAAAAAGAGCAGACGAGTCGAGAGTTTTAAGGGTGCCAAAAATATTTTCAGTTACATATCAAAGGCGTACACAGGCATACATTTACAATTTTTTAAAAAAATAACTGAACAATAAGATACTAATCCCCCGCTACAACATTTTTGGGCGTCAGTGATATCGAAATTATGTGAGCCGATTAAAATGGTCAGAGGCGCATTTAGACGATCTGAAATCCTAAGAGCAGGGAAATTTTGTGGCTTCCAGTGACAATTTGAGGCTCTAAGGTGTCAAACTTTATTTAAATCATATTCCAACTCAAGGCTTTCAAAACGTTTGTGCCCCTTATGTAATAAAATATGTAATTAAATTAGATTTCAAAAACAACAAAAGAAAGAATGCGCCGCAGTCGAATTTTTTTGATCAATAACTAGTTTTAAAAAATACGATGCTAATATTTGAATTATTCTGCTATGAATCCCCAATTATTTTTTTGAAGGTAGAAGAATGGCGGCCCTATTAAAGTTGTAATTTTACACTTTTTTCTTCCTACGCGTAGTAAAAGTATGTATTCTTAATTTTTTTGGGCCTCGCACGAACGGGGGCCCCAGGCACGGTCTTTTTAGCCGTAAACGGGAATCCGTCACTGATATCTCAAGAAGTCCGTAGTATTTGGCGCCTCTTATAGTGAAAGCGCGTAAATGGAGACGCCATTAAACGAGGGATTATTGTATTTAATGGTTGGTTTAAATTTCTTAGTGATGTTGATATCCGAAACAAATTCATAATTTAATTTACACCGCTTAGGATCTTCTCTAATCATCCTTAGTGTGGAATACCGACCGGTGTATTTACAAACGAAAATATTCTGTCAGTGCTTTATGTGTAAATAATCAAATTTCACGGTCAATCTACTGCCACAGATGTTTTCTGCAAAAACCTCAGTAGAAAAAAAAATATCCTATAATTTTTTTACTCCTTTCACTTTTTAACGTGCGTTACAAAAATCTTTCGCTACAATAAAATTTACTTAAGCAATAAATTTGCATAGAAATTTCACTAGACTAATCAAATTGGACCATCTTCCATGATTCTTGCTGGCCGTTACTGTGTGAGAAGGGGCCTGATTAATGAAATTTGAAATATATTTTTTACAGAAACTATAAAACTAAACACTTTATCACGACTTTAAAAAGCTAATAGTTGAGGAAAAACACAAAAAAAGTTAGGCGTGATCATTAAAATCTGATAATGACGAACAAACGAAGTAAAAATAGCATTAGCTAAAAGCCGCCAAAACAAATAATTAGATAAATTCAATAAAAAAAAACACCTGAAAACAATGTGATTAGGCTCTGTTGGCCTTGTGTAAAAAAATGACTTTTCTTCTAAAGTTCACTATCATCTTTACACTCAAGGGAGTCGCTACTAGCATCACATCTCAACAGCAACCATCTACTAACCCTGGTAAGTATCTTTCCTCATGAAGATAGCCGAGACTCGTATATCTTATTTTATTTATTTATATCGTCTTTTGTATCGCTACTTTTTGTTTTGTTGACTTTTCTTGATGCACTTTCACTGATCCGAAGAGTTACATTTAAACTTAATCGGGGTGTTCATTTACGGCCTCCGAGAGATACTCGTATACCTCCAAGCAATATAACGTAAACCTTGCAAAAAAAAACTTTTGTGTGATTATAATCAAAGAGTGAACAATTAAGTAATGGATAAACGAGATCAAGCAGTAATATGGTAAAATTGTGAAGAAGTGATGAATGAAATATTGCAGAATGTAGGAAACCTGTTCATAATATTCGTGTTTAACCTGAAATATAATCGTAATGATTTGATTACATATATAATTGTAATAATGTGCAGATTTGAATAAAATGAAGTATAGGCTCGTTGTAAAATACCAATCTATATAAGAAGGGCTCAGAATAGAAGTCGATCAACTCCACTTTTGGAGTTTTTCTAGGGTGTATAATAAATACCAGTAAATTCAGTACAAAAAAGTTTCAAGTTCTACTTCCCCCGTATAACTAACTGTGAGCTATATTTCAATTGATGGCCGAGAAAAAAAAATTGTTTCAGTCCTGAAATGCATCAAATCCCCTTATGTTATTTTATTTTTTTTTCTTTTTAAACTTATTACAACACCCCAATATATTTTGTATCTCAGCCTTGATAAAATATAACCTTTAACCTCCCAATTTGTGTTAATATTTATTTCATAATTAATAGGGATATCAAATCTTTAATTCTTAGATTCACTTCTATTCTGAGGCCTTCATATATAAAAGCCAAATATAGTATCTCCCGAATCACTAATTCGGGAATCCCAACTAAGAATTTCAGTTCAACGAAAAACGGAACGACGTTTGATTAGCTATCTGTATTCTCCCTTTTTTCGAAACAATCATTCGGTTTGTAGACATCGTAGTGTACGCGTCTTGAATAGTTTTTCTTTTTATGTACTATATTTTTTTATGAAAAATTCTACCCTTTTATTGTCTTTAAAAATCCTGTGATATTTTTAAAATTATTAATAAATTTAGTTTTTCCCTATAATTCTACGAAACTTCCATTAATTATCTGTTAACACGATGTTACTGAAATAAAAATGGCCAAGTCTCCATTCGTTCCATTTTTCTGTGTGGGGTTCAGTTTAACCACGTGTAATAATAAAAGGTTCAAGCAGGCGGTTCACTGAGTCCGTAAGTAATCAAGGTAATCGAAACGAGCAGAAAGGAAACGAATACATGATCACTAATCCGCATAAAAACGATACGAGGGTGGGTAGGGGGTTGGAGTTTTAAAACATTGATTTTTACCATGAAACCGTAGGTTGAGAAATGGGGATTTTCGAGGTAACTGATTACGAATTTAGTGTTTGAATTTGAAAATTCGAAACGGAAATTTTTGTAAAGATTACGCAAATATCGTTTTTCTCATTTTTCCTCGGAAGAACTGGCGTTAGGGGGTTTTCAGGGTTGCTGATCACGAATCTGGTGATATAGTTTCAAAATTCGCAATGGAAGGTCCTGTAAGGCTCCCGTTTTTTTTTTAAAAAGTTGTAAGTATTTTTTGTTATTTCCGGTTTTTTTTCGAGAAAAACTTATGCAAAGAAAATTTTAACTCGGCAACGCGGGTATGCAAGCTAGTAGTGAATTCAACTTGTGATTTTTGGGGATTAATGATCAATTATCTTTTTTATACTCTATATGAGAATCATATATTAGTATATTAAATTTATTATACTGTTCGTGACGCATCGAACCAACCGTGATAAAAGATTTTGATTTGAAGGTAAAATTCGTATAAAATATGATTTTACAAAATTTTGTCTGTCCGCATATAGTGTATTTGAGGATTTTCCCTTGGCAATTGTAACTTTCCTTATGTTTTAAAAATGGTTTGGTTTTGTTTCCGTTCGGCCATCTTTTTTTCAGAGTGGTTCGGTTTATGGGTTGGTTTTGGCTCCCTAAAATTTTAATGGTTCAGTGGTTTTTGGTTCATTTTAAAAAACCGGTTTGCGCCGCTGCAATTTTTGGGCCCTTCGCGAAAAATTTTTGTGGAGTTTTGTCTACTCTTTTTACTTTTTTTCAAGCACAGAATATTTAATGGCTTTGCCAAGAGACCAAAGATTTGTAGATAGTTTTTTTTAATATAAGTAAATATTTTATTTCTTTTTTATAGAATGTGGGGTAAGACCAGCTCGTCGCCAGCCACGTGGTTACGATTCTGATAATTTTTTCCATAATCTTCGAATACCAAAAATTATAGCCGGTAGTCCGACCAAAGAAGGTCAATTTCCATGGCAGGCATCGCTTGAATTACTGCATCCTTCAATGGGTTTCTTGGGCCATTGGTGCGGCGGAGTTTTGATACACCAGTATTGGATACTATCTGCTGCTCATTGTGTTCATAAGTATAACAACACGCGAATGTTTAGTATTTTTGATATAACTATGTTTTAATTTTTTTTTAACTTTCAGTGATTTATTTAATCTGCCATTACCACCACTTTGGACGGTCGTTCTTGGTGAATACGATCGCGTCGTGGAATCCGGATACGAACAGCGAATCCCCGTTGAGAAAATAGTCCTTCACAAAAGATACCAGAATTTCCTGCATGATCTAGTCCTGATAAAGCTTTCGGCTCCAGCTAATCTCTCAAAAATGTCCAACATTCGGAAAATTTGTCTTCCATTCGTCTATGATCCGCAATCACAGTCGAGCTTCGAAATGATACAAACCGCAGTTCCAGAGGATTTGTCTGCATTTGAAATTGTCAATAAAGATGACAATTTCCTGAGAAAGGTTAGGGGGAAATATAAAAATGTTACATTGCCAAGCATGAAGGAATTATTGGCCACTAAGATATCGAAACGTCTTCAAATTAGTTCCACGTCTAAAAGAAAAGGTCGCGACTATGCTCCAATGAGACGAAATGATAAATTAATGGGTGGATTTGGGGATGATTTGGTCTACAATCGATTTGGGGAAACCCGGCATGGCGGTTTTACTGAGTACAAGGATCTGCCGTATATCGACTGTGTTGCAACGGGATGGGGAAAGTCAAATATAACTGGCGATTTAACGGATATTTTGTTGAAGACTAGTGTCCCACTTCACAGCAGTTCGCGGTAGGTTAATTTTTTTAATTATAATCAATACAGCACTGATTTTGTAATTTAAAGGTGTCGAGAAGCCTATGGAAGTTTTGTCAAGATTCACAAAGGACATTTGTGTGCTGGGAAGCTGAATGGAAGAGGAGGAACTTGTGTAGTAAGTTTCTTAAGCAATCATTTTTATTTTTAAATAAATATGTTGGCCGAGGAAGTGGTCCATAATACGATCTAGGCAGTGCACCTGTCAACCTTAGGCATCTTCCAAGTTTAGTACTACAGTGTACTTCTTCGGGAAATAACTTGACCCTCGCGTAATTTAGCTCCCCGTTATTGTTTAACCCTATTTGAAGTTTCTAACGCATCCAGATCCGGAGATATAAATGTCAGAATATCGAAATTTTTAACAAATTTTGTTTATAAAAAATCGCTGGTAAAGCGATCTCAAAGGTCCTGGGGTACTTGTAGTTAAGCTACCAAGGAGATAGAAAGTATCATATCAAATAAGAGAAAACCTAAAAATCTAGAAAATGCAAAATATGTAAAAATATCTTATCAACATTTTCAAAGTAAAATTTGTACAAAATTTACAAAATTTAATGTCAAAACAACAAATAACACTGCACAACAACCATTTTGCTGCCAAAGATTTTACAATTTATTTAGGATAATTTGACGTCGCTGGTTCCGAATCTACAAGTGGTTTAGTCAGATTGGATATAGTTTGTGAGAAAAGCACTAAAAAAGATTTTTTTTAAACTGAATTTTTTTTTTTATTATTGCCGTGTGACACACACCCCCTGTCCCAACCACCCAAACCCCTTCCCCTATCACAGTCCCCTCACTCCCCTCACACTCCCCTTTCCCTATCACACTCCCCTTTCCCTATCACACTCCCCTTCCCCTATCACACTCCCCTCTCCCGTTCCCTATAAACAATATTTTAAAAGGAAAATGTAAAGGAGAGATTCATTTTTAGTTTAGCTAGTTTAGCCTGAAATCGGGTTTGGCCGGTAATATGCATATATATATTTCTAATGCCTCCTCAAATATTTTACACGAACATTATTTTCAGGGGGATTCCGGTGGACCTCTGCAGTGTCGAATAACGAAAAATGGACCATGGATTCTAGCTGGAATAACTTCGTTTGGCTCTGGTTGTGCCCTGGAGGGGTTTCCTGACGTTTACACGAGAACTTCGTATTACATGAAATGGATTGAGGACACAATCAAAAATGATTCCTAACTGAAAAGACCGTGTTTAAATATTGTTTTTATCAAAATGTATAGTTATTTTTTATTGTTTATTGAATTGTGATATTTTAATGTTTATTTAGTTATTGTTAATTCGCTTTGTTCTTGTTTTGTTTTATTATATTATAATTTTACGTTTTGTTGGTTAATTCGTTGTAACATAGACTTTTTTTTATAAACACAAAAACATTATGATCAAGATACTCGTAAACGGAAAAAATTACGAACGCAATTAATAAAAGAGAAACAAACATGGTTTTAGTATTCTTTTATTTCCTTTCCTCTTAAGCGGTAAGTAATTCCCCTCTAAAGTTTGGGGAGAAGTAACTTTGACATACTCTATATGAAATATCAAATAAAAGTATATTAGATTTAGTATACCGTTTGTAACGCATCGAACCAATCGTCGGACACAAAAATGAACTACATTAGGGTATTAGGGATGAGATTTTGATTTCCGTATATCCGTCCGTCTGTCTGGGCATGAACACCATAGCTTTCGAAGGGATTGAGCTAGAGGCTTGAAATTTTGTATAGTTACATTTCTCGTAAATGGCTAGGTTAAGTTCTTGAACGGGAAAAATTGGTCCATTCCTTCTCTCTACCCCATACAAATAAAAGTTTTTTGCATTTTTTTTCGAAAACGGCGAGTCATATTGAAAAATTTATAAAGGTAACAAGTGTTTAGAATATGATTTTTCATAATCGTTCCCTACATCAAAATCCAATCGGACCACTCCTCTCCTATACAAATGGGTTTTTTTAATTGGCCCCTGGCAATTGTAGTTGTTTTTATGTTTTGATAACAATATAATAAATGAAATACAAAATCTGTTGGAAGGCTGTTATTGTATATGCCTTGAACTGTATACAATTTTTTTTTCTTGTAAATACATCTGTCCTAGAAAATAATGTTCCCCGGCTGAACCAATTACTCCCACAATTGTTGTTGTCTGTCCCTGCCCTCCATCCCAGCTAAAAAAAGTCTACATCCCCATCTTCATTTATTCCATAACTTCCGAACATATTTTTTTTCCAAATTTCAAGAAAATCAAAACATTTAGAATAGTAAAGTATGTACACCCAACTCTTTTTTACACGGTTTTTTAAAGAATTTATTTTTGCGTCAAATCCCCTAAACTTTACTTTATATGTATATATGTGTATATATAAATGTATATGTCATACACATTAATTTAGGTTTTTTTAAACACCGGTATTGTCTTCGCCAAAAGTGCCTAAACATGAATATTTACAATATGTTTTTTTCATACAAAATATGTGAAGGATTTTGGGTAGTCACACATATAAGGGTTAAGAGTTTTTAAAACGGCATTTGAAATCACAAGCACATAAATTTATATTTTTACCAAAACCATACAAGATATTGCACACAAAAAGTAAAAAAAATCTGATTTACACATTTTATTATCTGTTTAACATAAATATTATAGTAATGAAAGATCGCACAGGCAATTGAATAAATTATTCTCAAATCAATCCCCGAATTTCGTAAGAAACATTCAGTTTGGTGTAAAATTTTTGAAATATCTTAAAGCTATATCCGAACCATCTAACAACTACAAATGACTAATCTAATAATATCACAGTTAATTTTATAAGAGACTTGTTTTACAGTTATCTTTAAATTTAAAAAGTTAAGCTCAGTTGACACAAACAAAAAGAAAAAAAATTGGTCACACAATAAGTGGATCTTTCGCAAGTGCATATTTTCTGCTTTTCATATTTCACTAGACAAGCGTTTCGACTTATGAATACTTAAAGGTTTAAAATATAAGTTTTAGACGCTAGCAGTCTTGTCAATTTAATGAAGTGCAAATGGAACCTTACACATTATCGGCCTGTTTTAGAATACTTTCGTCAGATTGTTTACTGAGTTCACGTTTGATGTACGGAAACAAGTAAATAGCAGAATAGCGTATGTCCTTTTTAGGCTGGTATGCTTTTGTTGGCTTAGGTATGCAGAAAAATACTAGTCCAGACATTCCAAGTAGTGAGATTCCAACTATTAGAAATAAATACATAGTGCCGGTCTGAAGATATGGGCAAACATTGAAAAGCATTTTTAATATGAATATAAGTTCTGGTGTAAGACTATCTAACCCCTGAAAAATAAAAACATTAATTTATGTAGAAAATTTTATAATTCAAATATTACAATTTGGATCCATACTAATGGCAATGCCATGTTAGAAAATGGTTTCATTTTAGAGTTGAATTTTATCTCATCCATCAAAAGATTAATCTGCATTCTCGAATAAACGCGCATTGGAACTCCTAGTTGCTAAACATGTAAATTAAAATAAGTTATTTGATAGTAAAATTATCAGTAGTATTTTTTTTTTTAATTACAAATTAAACTCTATCGTAACATAACTTGTGTTTAAAAAATTTAAGAGCTAAACATTTTGGTTCATATTTTTTTAGCAGTGAAAGAATATTCTCCAGCTTACAATACCCCCCAATGTCGTTTCTCAAATACTAAACGATAGCGATAGTTGTGCACAGCCAGTGGTGGCTCAAAAAAATTTTTTTTACCATCGCGCCCTAGGCAGATGTAATTTATGCCCCCCCTACTCTTCCCGTGTATCGAAAAAACAAATCTTACATTAAAAAATTGTTTTTATATTAAACATACATTACATTAACCCTTTCAGACCTGATGTCCCACCAGTGGGACAATTCCTCAAACTAGTTTTTACAGCTATCCGACGTTGAAATTATACTGTTTAAATCCTTGAATGAGCCCGTTGTTAATTACTCAACTCCGTAAAAACCAATTATCTGACTTTTATGTCAGAAATATTTCATATTTTGTCGAAAATGGACACGTAATTTACAAAAAAAAAAAAATTGAAATTTAAGCTGTTTTTGATCTCTAACATAAGAATCTCACATCAAAAAAATTATTCCACCGCCAGAAATAATTCAGGTCTGAAAGGGTTAAACTGATGTTATTCAACAATAATATTTAAATTGCTGAATAAAATCAAGTGACATTCAAATAACACAAAATATTGCATTACAAAATTTAAAAAAAGCTTGTCATCAAAATCATACTCTTTTCAGACCTGGTCCCTAATGAGATTAAAGTTCAGTATAAATATCGTAATGTTCCGATCAGCCATTATCGAGAAACCATGAAAACAAAAAAAATTACATACACCAAACAGACAAACACGACCAAAAATGTTCATATTTAAAATGTTCATATTACTATAAATATCGTGTAATGCCGACTATTGACGATTTTCTAAACTCCATAAATATATTGTGGATTTAAAAAAAAAATTTCCAAAAGTACAAAAAAGTTTTGAACGTTTTAAAAAAAAAAAATTTTTTTTTGTCGGTATAAAAAATTGTAAAATGGAATTTGGCGCCCCAAAAATCTTGGCGCCCTAGGCGGTTGCCTAGTTCGCCTATATGGTAGAGCCACCACTGTGCACAGCTAAAAGTTAGTTTTGATCATAGCGGGATCTTGGAAAATATAACCAAATTTATCTTTTTTACAGTAAGACATATTGTAGTATGGTAAACTTGAGGATATTTGGCAATGTTATTTTCACTATGAAGAAAGCTTCCGGAAGCATCAATAATAAATGTAAACGCGCACCAACACAATCCGAGAAAGTGAAATTAGTTCTGACCGCTCTTGTTCTGCGGTCAAAAAAATAGCAAGTCTGTGTTTTTCCGATGCGTAATGTAACTTTCTAAAACAGGCACGAAAACATTTTTTCAAGCGAATTTCATTAGTTTTAATAAAAAAGTCTTTCTAGACATCTTTTATGCGCGACGACACTGAATTAACGTTTCACAATCGTTTATACCACGACACAAAATCCTGAAATTTGTTCTTGAAAGACCCCGAAATTTGAATTTTTTCATACAAAACCGTGGGAATAAATTCAACAAATTTCAGGAATAAAATTCGCGATATAAATTCTGAATAAAATTCGCGGAAATTTAAAAAAAAATTTAAAGAACAAACCGCAAAAGCGTTTCGTTACTTCACTACGTCACGACAGCGTTTTGAATCCCTGAAATACACCTACCGGTTGTAATACAACTTCCGATCCATGTTTTTTTTCATCAGGACTCAATCCATCTATACCATTAAAAAGACTAGGATCACCATTAAAGAAGTGTGGGAATGAAACAGCTGCGGGTATGTCTAAAAAACAAGTCAAATACGAAAAAGTTCGTTTCAAATTTTTAAATATTTGAATAATAATGCACGAAAAATTAATAATTTAGATCAGAGGTGTGGCTTTTTTGGTTCATTTGAAAAAGTGTAGTGAGCAAAGAAATCTTAATCTAAATGTTCCACGCGCTGTCGAAAGGATTTTTTTTTCTAATAAAAAATAGTTTTGTTGAGACAGTTATTTGACATAGAGTTGTGATGACAATTGTGTAAAAAAAGACCATCAATTTGAACACCTCTGATTTAGATCAATTTGCGTACAAATTTCAACAATTACTTACTGTAATAACATGGTGTCACATTTCCCAACCCTTTTTTCAGGCACTTATTTTCTTTGCAATAGCATGACGATTCAGGATCGTTTACACTGCTGTCAAAAGCATTTTCCGCTAATTTAAAATAGTACGCATCGACACCATCAACAGTCCCTGTTAAAAAAATCAAAATTCTTTAGTTAATTTGAACAAAAAATAAATTAGGAGTTTAATGTAATAAAAATATCTGATGTGAACAGCATATGGCTTTCCTCTGCAATATTTAAAGTTTCGGAAAATTATAAAAAAACATAACAAAAGCTATAATTGCCAATCTGGCAATTATTGAAAACCCGTATGGTGATATTCGTATCAAAATTCGAACAGTTGTACCAAAATTCCACTTTGAAGTCAAACTTTCCAATAAGAATTTTTAAAATTTATTCCAATCGGATTTTGATGTATGGGAGTTTTATGTAGAATCATATCCTAAATAACTTTTGTTCTTGGACTTTTTTGATAAGATGCACCGTTTTCGAGATATTCACAAAAACAGTTTTCGTTCGTATGGGGGGTACCCCCCCTAATGGACCATTTTTGCCCATTAACGAACTTAGCCTCGCATTTTACGAAAAACGGATCTGCGCAAAATTTCAAGTCTCTAGCTCAATCCGTGCGCCCGCAATCCGCGCCACAGACAGACAGACAGACAGACAGACGGACAGACAGACAGACAGACAGACAGACAGACAGACGGACGGACATGCAGAAATTAATTATTTTTGTCATTCTAAACACACTGGTGTAATTCATTTTTATGTGTGATGACGGGATCTTGGCGTTACAAACGGTAAGGCAAAGTTAATATACCCTTTGGTTTCACCATACGGGTATAAATATAATTTTTTCAAATATCTCAAGAACCGTTAGAGAAACCGTTGGAGCAAAAAATGTAGAAAATTTCATTTTATTTAAATTTGATTCTATATGCCTTTTCCAATCTGTATTTAAAAAAATGGTATGGAAGGTACTCGTTATAGTTAAGGTCGATAGAAAATTACGATTTCGTAAAACTTTTCCACACAAAATAGCAATTCGCTAGCTCAAAGCATTCTCGATTTATTACTTTATACAGTGGCGTATCTAAAAAAAATTATTGTATAAAATACTAAAGATCTGGAATTTGAGTAGGGGGTTAGGTTTTTCAAAACACTGATTTTAGCATAAATCCTGACATTCGCTGTTGGTCTTTAAAAATTTGCGACTCAGAAGCCGGATATAGAAAATATAAAAAGAAAATACTTGCCTGGATGGGAATAAACAATCGGAAGAGTTCTGCAAAATGGTTTTCGGTAGACATTAAACCTCTCATTTTTTGTAATATTTCTGGGAAAAAGTGTTCCGTCGTAGGAACCTCGCAATGCATTGCAACTTGAAGTTCTATTTTAATACGAATATTAGAAAACAAAAGTTAAAATCTTAAATTCCATTGAAACTGTTTAATTTTTAAATTACTTTTTTCCCCAAAATGAAATTTTGGTGAGGCCATTGTAATTGTCCATAGAATAATCGCGTAGAACTGGATCAAAAGTGACATCAGTTTCACTAGTATAAATCAAATCATCTCGTGACTCGGGGGTTATGTCATTTTTATTTGAATTCTGGTAATTAACGTCGGTGAGTTTACTTGAAACTGGATTTTTTTCTTCGGCTTCGTTTTTACTTTTTGGTAGGTTTATGGTAACAATATTATCACCTTCATCGAACATCTACGAAAAATTTATATAAATTTAAGAAAATATTAAAATTTTCACATTAGTTTCACTTACTCGGTCGAGTAGTCCGAATTTATTAAAATTAACCATATCTGTTGGTAAAAAAGTCGACGCTAATTGAATGAGTGGGTCATCGTATCCCCAAAGGTAGTCATATACAGTCATATTCAATGCAATTTCTGAGTTCATTGTGTTCATTAGAGCTCGCACTGCCATCGCAGCAAAATATGAGATCTTTGATGCAGCTGCCGTTACTCCCATGTAAGGGATATTGGGAACGGTAATGTAAGTGTTTCTAGGATCTCCAATAGATTTATCTGGAACAAACTCAACACGACGGACTGGTCGATAAGTGAGAGTGTTGTTTGCGTTGAATGTTGCATTATGGTTTTCCAAAAACTCTCTAAAAATCATGCGAAAATTTTTTTTAATAACAATATTACCACTACGGAACTTTGGTTTATGAACTTGATACCTTACAAATTTCACCTTATAAACTGAGTCGTTTATAAAGTGAAATATTGTGAATAATTTTTTTTTTGCTCATAAATTGTATTCTTGTTCATAAACTGAAGTTCCACTGTATTGAAAAAATTGTAAATGTACTACATGAAAAACTTACATTGTAAAATGAACGCTCATTATGGTTTTTTTTAGCAATAATGAGATGATCGTTAAATATTTAAAAGTGTATAGACTTAGCTGCTGAAATGAGATATTAGTTGGCTGGTGAATCTTTAATTTTTGTATGAAAATGAATGTCTATTGCCTTGGTATAAGGAATTGAGGTTTTGTTACTTTTAGAAAAAAATCTGTTGTCATTTATTACTTTTGGTCTTAAGTTTTACGGAAGTGGGTCGAAGAGTGATACATGTCAAATAATTTTAAAATTTTCAGCATAAAAAATGGTTTTTTTTACAGAAAAACCATTAAATTATTCCGAAAATTTACTTTTAGATGGGCATAAAAAATTTAAAAGTCTCCGAATCATATCAAAGCTTTTCGCACCACATTATTAAAAGCTGCAATACACAATTTCAAACGTAATAAAAGATGTGAATAAAAGCATATGTTCAAAAACTGTTAGTAATCATGTTTTTCTAATATATTTTTATGCTCACTGATAAACGTATGGTCCGACTTCTTGTAAATTAATCTTTTTGTCTTGTCCGCTCAAAAATCGATCTAAATTTGTTATATTAAATATATAAACACTAATAAATATTTCTAAAGGTGGTTTTTGAAACAGGCCAAATAAATATGATCCTTCGTATATCGATAAATACTGGAAAATAAAGAGTACAATCAATCATATTTATAAAATCTCTCATAATTATAAATTATAAAAATAATGCAATAAAAATATTTAAGATGCAAAAACTTACATGATCAACAATTAATTCGAGAGGATTAAATGCATGAATCAGATATGCTAAGCTGAATAGTGTAAAACCAATTAACGCAAATTTAAACGCACCTGGAAATAAATGTAAATAAAATTTAATTCGGTTTAATTTGATTAGCTTGATATAGACAAGAATATAATATAAAAATTTAAATGAATTAGCAATCATAATACTCGTTGGATATTTGTAACTATTTTCTCTAGTAGTGTTTAGTGGTCAAGGTCGGTCAACATCCTACTTATCTCTACATTAGGTGCGATATATACTCGTCTCCTCATACGAGACACCAGAAAACATTCAGCATCAGCACCAAAACATTAAAAAGCATAGCCATAAGAGAATATTTTACTATGCAGTCATAACAGACCGACGACCTTTGTTTTGGTTCGTCGGTGTTCACGGCTATAGTAAAGCGAACCGGTTAAGACGTTGAAATATAAGGCAACACCTCCAAATCCATGTAGCATGCGACACCAGACATTTTATCGGACTGGTTTTTTTCTCGATTTCCTTGTCGATATCGAAAATTCATTCATTTATTGATTCGTTAAACTATTCAAATACTTGTTCAGCTATGTTAAATTTTTTTTAAAGAAATAATCACTTGTAAGATTGGTGTGAACAATTTTAGAAATTATAGTGTAAATATTTAAATAATAAATCGTTAATTGAAATTGATCTAATTACGAAAAGCTCAACAAGTTCAATGGATTGGTATTAATTTAATTGTTTATTTTACATAACACCGTTTTATAAGTCCTTCAATTAAATATTTGAATTTTTAATAAAATAATTAGATTAACAAACGTGAGACGTGAAAAAAAACGTGACTAGTGCGGTAGGTTATTGATATACACGGTTAAAATTGTTTCGACATTTCGACATTTTTTAAAACGGCGGTTTTAAAAAAAAGCACTGTTTTTTTTAATACTACCCTTTTTGGAGAAATCAAATTTCAATAAAAATATAAAATTTCAATAAGACATTTTTTTAAATAGCGCATTTGCATTACATTGTAATAAGAAAATGCAGTAAAAAGATATTAAAATCAGTACCTTACATCGATTACATTTAAATAAAAAAAAACAGATTTAAAAAATAGTAATGCGAGATAAAATTTTTATATTTTTTCGGTGCGGAACTGTATACATTACCAAAAAGAACTTTTGAACTATTCAACAGATCATTGAATAGTTCAAAAGTTAACATTGAGTCGTTCTGGAGGGAGGAGAGGGTGGTCGAAATAACCTATGCTTTTCTTTGATTGAAAATGGTAAAGTTTTTTTTAGCGCGGTGTGCTGGAATATACATTTAGAAAGTTGGACAAAAATTTTAAACAATTTCAGGGTACAGACAAAAAATACAGGGCACATAAACATCTGATTTTTTATACGTAGAGGTAATAATAATAACATATTTCATTCTTAAAAAAAAGTTTTGAAATAACAATAACAAATAACAAGAAATTAAAGATATGCAAATATTTGCAAAAGTAGATCTTACGGATGTAAAATGTGGTAATACACAAAAAATCAAAAATTTCTGAGTTGTGATTTAAATTTAATTTTAAAATCTCTGCGAAAACGAAAAATCATATTATTGATCATCAACCTATATCAGGTGATCATATCACGATATCATGATCGTTACCGGTACTTTTTATATGGGGAATCTCTACAGCCAAGTGGTGAAAGTACCGCCCCTCTTGTAACTCGTCAGCAGGAAACTAATTTCGGCGAATATTGAAAACACCAAATTATGTAAAGATAAAGAAGACATAAAAACAAAAGAAAATAAATTAATAAATGCGAGCATAAAAATTATGCAATAAAAACTTTTCGAATATAAAAAGCCACATTTGCCGCCAATGACAATCATTGAATAACGCAGTAAACTCACAGTCATTGACCTAGTGATCAGTCTTTGACCAATTCAAATCCGCCTCGAACTTTTCTCAAGATTAATAAAAAAAAAACTTTTCACAGAATAAAATTGTTTAATTCTAAAGGAACTTTTATTCCTATTTTTTGCGTAAAATCTAAGTACAATTTAATGTCCTAATAAAATTGGAAAAAACCTGTTGCTACAGATTTACATTCTAAACAAAAGTCAGATGTGACTAACCTTAAACAGGTACATTGTAGTACCTAATATTAAAAAACGTATTAGCTGATTTCAGGTTTATTTGGTTCTATCAAGTGAATTTGAAATACAGTGTGACCTCGGTAATCGCAACTATCAGGGTATTCACAGTCCTCTTTTAAATTGCGGGTAAATTTACCGCTCGGTAATTCAGTCAAATTTAACAGATTTTTACCGAGACGGTAACTTGGTTCATGTAAAAATGAATTACCGGATTCGGTAATTGTAGACATGCCTTGAGTCCTTGAGTCGTGTTTTTCGGCCCGGGTATTCGGTATCAAGAATCAACCGCGAGTGGCGCTAGTAATGTTTTTAGTTGTCAAATTTTCTCGCTGGTTATCTCATCGGACTGCAATTTTTTTCAATTTTGATAGCCGTTGCCACAATAGAAATTCAAAAGAATACATCAAACATGGATTTAAAGGTATGTGACAAATTTTACAATCAAATTCGCAGTTCATGATTTGGTCACGTATCAAATAAAAACGCTGTTCTCAAATCTGTGCTGTGGGATGTTCACAGCAGAATATTTTCAGTCTTTTAATATTACCGAAAATACCGAATACCGAAAATTAAAAGAGGATTGTGAATACCCTGTATAGTAGACAGAGCCTGTTGCAATAACCGAGTCAGTTGCGTTAACCGAGTCACAACATTATCTGTCAAAAAGGGAAACATAAGTTCTTAAACAATATAACAGCTCCAAAAATAGGATAAAATCTCTACCATTTGTAACGTAGTTTTTACGCTGCAAAATTATTTACAATACTAAATAAGTAGTAAATACTGCAAAAGTATTTACACCAAGTTTTTCATACATCAAAGTTCAGTCGGATTAGCCTCAAAAAATTCAACTGGAATATTATGAAGGAACAGAGAATAAAGTCAATAAAAGATTTCCTGTAACTATTTTTTATATTTTTTTATAAAAAAAGTTGCCTTAATCGAGTCAACCTTATTTGGAAGTTGCGTTTATTGAGTCAACAGTGTAAAATTTTAGGTGTTGCGTTAACCGAGGAGTTGCGTTCTTCGAGGGTTGCGTTATAAAATTACAAACTTCTGCTTAGCATTTATAATTACTTAAATGTTGAGTTAATATAATAAACCAACATATGTTAATGATTTAAACTTTAAAAAACAAAACTTCATGTTTTCTGTGAAAGTTTTTACTTGAATTTGCTCCAGAACATTGAAGTTGAAAGAGAATTTAGTCAATTATTTCATTTAAAGATTTGATTTCGTGTATCAATTACAATTTTAAATGATCATTTTTGCAAAAAAGAATAACAGATTTTTTTTAATCAGTTAAAAGTTTTATTATTTTTTAAAATTACTAAAGAGTTTAATAATATAGTTTAATTGTTATTTAGGAAGATTGTTATGCAATTTTTGCTTCTATAAATTTACCAGAAAAACTGTGATTTTTAAAAGTTTTTTTTTTATTCTGGCATTAAAAAGTCCGTAAGGATAACGTAAGGCCCTGCAAAGATAACGTAATTATCCTTTTCCTTAAATTTTCCAAGAAAAATTTCGCCTCGGGGTTTTTGGGGTAGCTGAATCCGATTATGGTATTAATCCGTAAGGTTAACGGAAGGTCCTGTAAATTACACGCCATTAGTTTTTATACCCGTATGGTCAAACCAAAGGGTATATTAACTTTGCCTTACCGTTTGTAACGCCAAGATCCCGTCATCGCACAAAAAAATGAATTACACCAGTGTGTTTAGAATGATAAAAATATTTAATTTTTGCATGTCCGTCCGTCTGTCCGTCTGTCCGTCCGTCCGTCTGTCTGTCTGTCTGTCTGTGGCGCGGATTGCGGGCGCACGGATTGAGCTAGAGACTTGAAAGTTTGCACAGATCTGTTTTTCGTAAAATGCGTGGCTAAGTTCGTTAATGGGCAAAAATGGACCATTAGAAACGGTTTTTGTGAATATCTCGAAACGAACGAAAACGGTTTTTGTGAATATCTCGAAAACGGTGAATTTTATCAAAAAAGTCTAAGAACAAAAGTTATTTAGGATATGATTCTACATAAAACTCCCATACATCAAAATCCGATTGGAATAAATTTTAAAAAATCTTATTGGAAAGTTTGACTTCAAAGTGAATTTTGGTACAACTGTTCGAATTTTGATACGAATATCACCATACGGGTCTCCAATGATTGCCAGATTGGCAATTATAGCTTTTGTTATGTTTTACTTTTAAAATTTCCAAGAATTTTTCTTGTTAAGATCTGTTAAAAGAAATTAATTTTATTGCTCTTTACCAGACGTAATTACTGAAAAATTGTAATTGTGTCTGGAGTATCCGAAATTGAGATACATTTATGCTAAGTCCGTCAATGTATGTAATTAAGCTCCGAAATATTGCGATTGCTCTTTTAAATATTGTTTTTATTAGCTATAAATGTCTTCATTATGTTTCACAGATAATTTACGATTTTCTACATACAAATCCTGATTTAAAAAAAATGCGACAAATACTATTACTGAAATTTTTATTAGCCAAAAAGCCTTTTAAGGTGACTTTGAGGACTGCGTGTATCTTAAATGATACACTTTTCTTTAATAAATTTCAGAGAAATTCATTAAACGTTGTTGATGATGTTACCATCAAAACTGTTGCTATGGCCACAAAATACATTTAAGTTAATTGAAATTAGCAAATTTGATTTTTTCTTTAAAATTTATAACATTTGACAACAATTTGTTTTTCGTCCGGAAACACAAACAGGTAAACAGGTACAGCCGGACCCGTGCTGTGTACATGACTTTTCAGTTTCACCTTCAACCTGCAATTTTGTGATTTCCCTGTACCACGTCTTACTTCTTTTCTTTCATCGGATAAAGTTTGAGTTTACCTTTTAATTTATGTGTGCGAGTACGCAACAAATGAGTTATTTTGAAAATTATATATTAGTTCGTCATTGAATATCTCACATAGCCGGGGTGTTAAGATTTTTTATTACCTGGTGTTAAAAATTACTTGTCCTCAAATATTTATTTTTATAGATAGTTAAATCTAATAAAATTTTAACTGTAAGCATTTCATTGGATAATTAGGTCATAAATAGGCAACTTATTTTGAATGCATATGGGAAGTTTTTTTTAAGGGTACCATCGTCAGGTAATACTAGTGTTATTATAGTAATTTTATTTATGTACGAAATCAGTTTCATCACACTAATTAAACTGCAACCGCCAGACCAGCCAGAATTAAATCATTTCTGTTTCAATGTCAATGTCAACCGAGAAAAAATGCAATGGAGGCTGAAATCAATTCATAAAAGATGCTTTATCTTGATTTCTCAGTAAAGTATTGTATTTAATTTAAATATGCTGAGAGTGAATTTAAGTTATATATTATTAAATTATGTTGATTGCATACTTCGGAATGTGCCTCGTTTGAGCATTTATTACTTGACTTTTAATGTCAAGGAAACGAAAAAGTCTTTTTCTTTTATTTTCTCAGAAGACACTTTTTTAAATTTTTTGGGTGTAGGTACAAAACTTAAGGAAATCAAAAGTAGTTGGAATCCCTGAATACAAGGCTAGAGAAATTTCGTCTGACGACTTTAATATGATTTTCTTTTGATAATACAAATATTACTTTTCCAATTTTATAAAAGAAATTTTTATTCAATGTTTTTGTGATTCATTTTTAATAGTTTCATTTTTAGTAGTTCAATTTTGAATAGAAATTCTATCTTGAACGGGTTAAATCCCCTCTCCCCTACATATGGAAAAATGTCTATAAAAATCGGTCTGTTCTCGTATAGAGTATAAATTTCTGAATTTTGTACCGTAGTGTAAACGGTTGTGCAACAAGAATATTTTGTTGCAGAAGAAAATTCACGGAATAAAGTGTCAGGTGGAAACGTTGTCTAAGACTTCAATGGTTCCAAATAACATCTAAATTTTCATAGACTTCATTAAATTTTTCAAAGATATTACGAATTATTTTTCTAAGTGTATTATCTCACCGTTAGGTGGATTGAGCGGTGTCTTTAATTATGGTCCTTTGAAAGTTCTCAAAATCTACAGTCTGCCTTACGCTGCGCGATTTGCTACAAGTTAATTGCTAATATTTTTTTTACAAAAAAATGTATGGCAAATAATTGTATCTGAGAAACTAGAGGCAACTATGTTGAGAGTAACTAAAAAAGTTCTGGAAATCACTCATAAGTTTAAGATATAATTAACACGTTGGCTGCCAAAGCCTTTTCAGGATTTTGATCGTGCAGTGCCAACGTCTTTTCACGATTTTGGTCACCTGAGGCCAACTTTTTTTTGTTATTTTTTGTTTCTTTGTGCCTAAAAATCATTTTTGACTACTCGCGACTTTATTATTGGTCCTAATTTTGCAGTTATAACGGTTTTTTTGTGTGGCCTGGAGAAACATAAAACATAAAACATCCTGTGGGGCCACGTCACACGAAAATGTGCGACGCGGCCTCAGGGTAACATTTGGGTGTCGCACGAAAACGTGCGACATGGCAGCCAAAGTGTTAAGGAATACCCTTCGTGAACTTTTTACACGCAATAAAATAAATTATTCTAATTCTATATAAAATGTATGGTTTTTTACCGTCAACTATAACACATGTCATTTCTTACTCATGTCCCAATACTGAAGTTTCGATTAAAAAATATTAATCTATTTAAACAAGTTGTGATTCTTTTATAATTTATAAGAATAACAACTTACATAAAGATTTTCATGCAAATTAAATGTGTTCTAAGGTGATTCCCGTGCCATCTGAGATTTGTCATCTTAGAAATCATAATTGATTTTTTTCTTTGTTGTAACATTGACTACGAAAAATAAAAGTCCGCTTGTTTAAAAGCATATTTTTTTTGGGAATTCCACTGTAAAAGTGAAAAGACAAAATATTTACTCACGTTTTCGTTGACGTTTTCCTTTTAAAAGTTCCATTGTTGGCTTTGGTAGATTGTTTTGGTTTTTCTTTGAGCTCTTGTTCTGTTTTAAAGTGATTTAACTTCTTTCTTCAATGCTAGAGCACGTTGAGCCAAATTCAATATCTTCAATTGATGCGGCCTTAGAAATTAACCGCAAAATGTCGCACATTTATTTACTAAAAAAATGAATTCATCATTCATCATCAGCTTAATTCAATATGGGTACAGTTTTATTTACGACACTTGGACAATTTTCAGGTTGAACACGTCATACACCGGCTTGGTCTGTAAAAATTAAAAATTACATTTTACAAAATTAAATATCATAAATAATGATGTAAGAACAATATGTAAACGGTTAATGATAGACACATATTATCATAAAAACTTATAATAAACTCATTTATTTACAAATATGATTTATGCTCGCAATATGCTAATTACTATCGGTTTTACTATCGATAGATGAAAATAAAATTCTCAACACGTGCTTGTTTGCTTTTTTTTGTTTTCGTTACTGTAATAATTCACACTATAATTTTTAGTAGCAGCTTTCGATTTTACTAGTGAATTTTATTATTTTCAAATAGTTAAAACGTTATCTTAACTAATTTGACAAGTTTAATCGCAAATTTTTGAGGACATCTACATCTATGATTGTTTAAATACAATAACGTTAGCACAATTTTCTTAAAATAATATTTTTATAGAATTTTCATGATTTCGTGCGCTAACACTTAATGAAAAGTAGTTTTAGTTCAAGAATCATTTGTTATCTTTTGGCAGTTAAGTGTGGGAAAAAAGTAAAAGTTGACCTCTTTAAACATGTTTATAGTATATAACATATCTATACTTATTTGTACATAAAATTTTAGTGCTGCAGGTCAGGTAAATATATTCTTTTGTAAAAGGAGATCAAAGAAAGATATTGAGCGAAAATCGTGATTGGATAATAATACAAAGACTACAAATTTACACAAAACTTTAAACGCGTTTTGTACAGAATTAAAAATTACAAAAAATCAAATATGTTGTATGTATGACTTTATAGTGATATATACAGTAATCCCTTGAACTGCGCGGATGATACGTTCCACAAAAAGAGCGCACACTGCGAAACCGCGCATTGTGAACCCTACTTTGTATGAAATATTGGGGTTAGGTCCCAGATATTAGAAAAATTCCAAAAAAAAAAATAGAAAAAAGTTTTTTTTAACGACATATTTAAAGTAATACAAAGATATGATATGTATTACTAATCTTTTTGAAAAATTAGTGATTGATTACCCGATTTTTGTTTTTCATTATGCATTTCTACGTATGGGGCTAAAGCGGCTGTCAAATTTCACCGAAATTTTAAGGCACGCTCCATATCAGCGTCCATATAAAGAGCTTCTTATTAAAGTTGACTACCAAGCATTAAAAAATTTGGCAGTTTTTCGTGCGTAAGGTTTTTCTTTCTTATAATCTCTATAACTCCACTTTCATCATTTTCGTCGCTATAATTATCGCCGAACTGTGTCAAAATATCGTCAGCAGTCATATGTTCTTCATTGCTTGTAAGGACTTCCATGATATCTTCTGACTCTAAGTCTTCAAATTCGTCCCCACCAATTGTCTTACCTAATGTCACAATTTCCACTTAATATACACTAAATAAGCACGTAATTACCAAATATGTACGAAGATACCAAATTACCAGCTGATTCCTTCTTGTCGGGAATTCACCAAAATATATGTTCAGAACATGTTTTTTATACGGAAATTTAAAAAAAACCGCGCAGCTGCGAAATTTTTACCGCACAGTCCGAAATTTTGGTATTAAAAACTTAACCGCGCGGTTGCGAAACCGCGCAGTCCGAAACCGCGTAGTTCGAGGGATTCCTGTACTTGATTTAATTGGAATTTTGTAACATTGGAAAGAAATTCTAATCAGACAATCTTAACACCGAAAGTTTTTTGCTAATGTTTAGAAGTGTTCTAGAAACTCAAAATGGTTCATAAAATCTACTGCATTTTTGTTTCCGGCCAAAAGCCTATAATATTCCACAGCAATGTTGTCAATCATAAACATAAAAACAAAAAAAAAAAAACATGGGATTGACAACACCAACAATGCTTGCCGATTTTCAACAGTTCTCTATGTTTGATATTGCAATGCGACATCTCATATGCGAGAAGCAATGTTGTACCACATTACTAGCCTATACAATAACCGAAATTATTCTACTGTTATTCCAAGATTCTGTAATGATTAATCAATTATTCCAAGTATAGTTTTTAGACATTCCTATCAAAATTTTGACAATTAAACATACTAAATGTTCCGATAAAATTAAAAAAATATTCGACAAACATTCAATGCAATCAAAATATCAACGAATTTAATGTTCTCTGTGTAAATACTCGTAATTCCATTGATGTTTATCTATTATCGATATTTACTGAAAAATAAACAAAGGACTCTGACTATTTTTGGAAAAAATCGATCCTCTTAACCGTTTAAGTTGAAAACTCAAGACATTTGGGCTGAATTTGCCAAAAAATAATTTGTTTGATGATTGATTCATATTTCGACGAATAAGGAATTTAAACTAATGCGTCTAAAAAAATTACCGAATTTAAGCTATCTACTTGACTTCTTAATGGAATAAATTTACTTTGCAAACAAAAATCAGGGAAAGATTAATTTTTTGCGTAAATATTCATCAGTTCTCCTATTTAGTACTGAAATTGACAACGTCAATTGCTGGAATTCACAAAAAAATAATTGCGTAAAAAGTATGATCGTGGGTTTTGATAAAATATTGACGCACATAAAAACTAATAAAAACGCGGTTTTAATGAGAATACGGAAGTAATGTTAATTACCGATAATGTCTAATTTAATTGATCTTCAAAGGTGTTTACCTTAACAAAAAAATTTTATTTAAAAATCATCGTTTTAGTTTTATGGAAATTGGAGAAGTGCTTTTGCACTACACTTAGAATTTCTCTAAGAAATTTTATCTCAAAACTGCTTATTTTCTTTATTAAGTTAAATAAATCATGCGAAGTATAATGCAAAAATTTCGGACGGAAGGTGTTGAATTGAAATCTAATGTATGGAATACTTTTTCGTAATTTACTCTGAAACTACACATTTTTCTGCAATCTTATTTATTACAAAAGTTGCCGACAAAGAAATTTTCTAGACTTTATTCTTGCACTAGAACTCCGTATCTCAAACCGTTATTTCACAAAAATACCGCCATATCAAAAATATCAGTTTTTTGCAATTATCTCGAAAACTAACAGTTTCTCGGCAGCTCAATTTATGAGGCAAATTAAAGAGAATACCGATTTCCATAATTTTGTCTTTAATTTTTATCCGTTAACTTTTTACAGTTATTGAGCTATTTTTATTAAAAAAAGTTAAAAAAATAAATTTTTGTAAACTGCTTGCAAACTAACAGTTCCTGGTAGAAATAGTGAAGGGAAGAATTAAAGATATTAAAATTATCTATAAATTTGCATTTTGCGTAACCTGATATTTTTTACCGTTATCGAGATATTTTAGATTTTATAAGAAAAATCATATTTTTATAAAAGCTAACATTTTAATTGTAGGGTTATAGTGTAAATTGCGCAGGAACGTGGATTTTGTATAAAAAAGTCATGTGTTGTTCATATCAGATTGTTTTTTATCCTTTTGTGTTCATCCAAATCGATAGAAAATGGAATTATCTAAAAGGATCGACCCTATTGAGGCCTTTTGGAGTTAAGTTCACACCAAATTTTTTTCTGTGTACGAACTCTTTTTCATTGCCAATAATTTTTTTGCCAAAATCCAAGAAAATCGAGCGAAATCTCTATACAAAGGTTTTCGAAGATAAAAGAAAATTCATTAGATTTTAAATTAATTCTTGGGAAACACCAAAATCTTATACTTTTAACACGTTTTTTTCACGTTTTTTTGTTATCAATTATCTGTGATTAATCACTTAATACACAGCGATTTGACATATTCCAACCATCCAAAATATTATTTAAAATATAGCCCAATAAACCTTAAGTTTCGAAATATTGATCAGATCATATTTTAAAAACTCGATACATCGATATTTAAAATATAAAAATATCAATACCGCGGTTCGGTAAATAAAAAAAATCAATGTCTCGACATTTTTCTTTGAAGCCGAAACCAGTGCAAAAGTGTATCTATGCTATCGCTATGCTAGCAAGAAGTACTTAATTGCACCGAGGGATCCCCAAAAATTTTTAAAAAATAAATTACGCTATCTTATTACAGAGTATATATTTTTTTTAAAACTGAGAGGCACACGGACATACCGAAATCTTATTGAATTTTTTCACCATAATATTTAGACAAAACATTTAAGTGTCTTTGGCGAATAGATTAGATGTCAAGTAACATCTTAATACTAAGAATATAGGGAATTGTAATGATACCTATAATATGAATATTTTTGCGTTTTGTCCCTAGAATCGATAGTATTATGCTTAAATAAAACTAGTGAAATAAAACTAACAATTTTATGCGAAAGAACTTCACAATCTCCTAGGACCCACATCTAACTTATTTTTTTGAAATTTTGTCATTCAAATACGTTTTTTTTTTTTGAAAATTTGTCATTCAAATACGTCTTTAGAATATCAACATCAGTGTTTAATTATAAGTAACAATGTTAAATTTTCATTGGTACAGGGTAGCATTGAATGACTTTTACACAAAACTTCTTTCTAATTTAAAATATTTCACAAAAAATATAAATTGTTAAAAATTTTAATCGTTACCTAATAAAACTGCAGTGTTAAAATTTTAGAGGCAGCAAAATTTCATTTTATTTTTGTTAATGTTAATACACACTTTTAAAAATATTAACAACACTTATATCATTAATCAAGAAAGTTTTATTAAAGAAAATCTTTTGTATTTTTTTAGTAAAAAATTTCTGTTTTTTGAAAACACAATGGTTTGAATTTATTTTTAAACTTTTCTTTAAAATCACCAAAAGTATTTTTTTTTGTTTAATTTCAACAAAAAACCGATCCAGTTTAAATAACCAAGATGAGTTGTACTAAGTTAGTTAATCAACACTTTAAGCGGGTATTAAATCACGGATCCGTAAGTGAGTTAATTTCACTTCCGAATTAAGACAGCAACTGATATTGGCAGGTGACTTCAGTTCGGATTTATATAAACTTAACGACGTTCGAAATGCTTTTAACTCTCTTTAATTTCATCTTGCCGGCAGGCGCTTCGTGTATAAGCCAGCGTCTGATCCGGGCCCAATATGACGTTAGAGTTTTTTATTTTATTTTTTAGCTTGTTCGCAAATTGCGCTGATAACTTATCGATCCTAATTCAGATCTGGCCATTCATAATTCATTCATTGAAATGAAGAAAGAATTGTTTATGTTTTGATCAAAATAATAATAATTTTCAGAATTAGCGATGATATTTGTTAACTTCAAATTCTTTTGATCAGTAATGTTTACTTCAACAAGTGTTTATGAAATCGGCACCAAAAGGGTTAACCGACGACTTGTTGATATGTACGAAAAACCACTTCAAAACTATGTCAATATAATTTAAAGCGTTTACAAGTGTTGTAAATTTAATATTTTTAGCTTATAAATAAATTTTTCTCGTCTAAATATTGAGTCGTGTGGCGGCCCTAACCTTTCTCAGAACTGAGTTCAAGGCGTCATTTCGTATTCGAAAAATATCGATAACATGAAGTTAGTTTGGTAAAGAATAGTAAAATGTTAATAGTGTTTACATAATCGTATCAAGAAATCAATAAATTAATTCTGGCTGGTACTAAAACACAAAAAATCGTAAATTTTTCAATTTTTTAAAAATATTACTAAACAATAAAGAGCTTGGGTTCAATCAATGTAAATGCAAATTTTGAAATTGTGAAACTTTTTACATCCCTTAAATAAGTGTTAAAAACCATTCGATATTGAACTTCATCTCGATTAGATAACACATGGATCAATAAGTCCCGAGACTAACAATGAAAACAACATTTTTTTTGCAAAATTTTTTTTTATTCATCAATATAATCACCTTTTAGGGTGATACAATCGTCACGCCATGCGTATCCCAAAAAACTGACGCCATGACTTTGCCAGCTGACTGCTGCGTTTTCGGACGCTTCGGACGGCTTTCGCCAGCTGTGCGCCACTCAGATGACTGCCGCTTCGACTCTGGAGTGTAGTGATGTATCCATGTTTCGTCCATGGTCACGTAACGACGCAAGAAATCTTTTTTATTGCGAGTAAATAGCGATAAACAGCTTTCTGAATCATCGACTCGTTGCTGTTTTTGTTTCATCGAAAGCAATCGCGGCACCCACTTGGAAAAAACCTTTTTCATGCTCAATTTTTCATGAAGGATAGTAAATGCACTTCCATATGATATCTGTGTTATCTCAGCAATCTCACGGAGCTTCACTTTACGATCTTTCATTATAATTTTTGTCACTTCACTCACATTTTCCGGTGTAACGGCTTCCACAGGTCTACCCGAGCGTTCCGCGTCATTTGTGTCGGTACGACCACGTTTAAACTCGGCAAACCACCGACAAATCGTTGCTTTTGATGGACAAGAGTCCGGGTAACATTTTTCAATCCATTGTTTCGCTTGCACGGTGTTTTTACCCATTAAAAAACAATGTTTTATCAGAACACGAAACTCGGTTTTTTCCATTTTTTAAACAAACTACAAAACGACTTTACTCCAACCTCGATAACTCAGCTGTTTCTGGTCCGATCGACTTAAAATTTTGACACGTTTCAAGCAAAGGTTAGTACTCTAGAAAGACGTGGTTACTGGTTTACTACGAGCGTCATCTCTGGGTTAGTCTCGGGACTTATTGATCCATGTGTTATAAATTGAATTTTTTTTTCATGGTTTGCCATTGAAATGTCCCGTGGAGATAGCATTTGTCAGAATATTTTTGATCCGTTGAGAAAAAATACTTGGAAAAAATATGTCCACAAATGTCATTTTCATGGAAGGTGGTGAATAAAATTCCAATTTATGTCTAATCGCGACTATGTTTAAAAACCGTTATTTTGCGAAAAATTCTAACATTTTAATAAGAAATCTCGCTAAGGGTATAATTTTTTACATTTTAATAAATAATCTCGAAAACAGTAAAAGTTATTTCACCTTTTTCGAGAAAATATTTCATTTTTATAAATGTTTCGATACCATGCACAGTTTTCGAGAAAACATGAAAAAAGTTTTACATTTGTATGGGAGAAGGGGAAACCAGCGGTCCGATTGGATTTTGGTGTATTGATGAATTATGTAAAATCCTATTTCAAACACATTTCACCTTTATACATTTTTTAATATGACTCACCGTTTTGGACAAAATTACAAAAAAAACTGTTTCGTTTGTATGGGGGAGGAAGGAATGAGCGATTTACAAAAAAACGTAGTTTTACAGAATTTCATGTCTCTAGTTCAATCCCTTCGAAAGTTATGGTGTTCACGGACAGACAAACGGACAGACAAACGGGCAGACAGACGGACGGACATGCGGATATCCAAATCTTTTATCATCCCTAACACCCTGATGTAGTTTATTTTTGTGTCTGATGATTGGCTCGATACGTTACAAACGGTATACTAAATCTAATATACTTTTATTTGATATATCAAAACAGCGTCAACTCAAAAAAAAATCCTTTCAGAAATGACGAAAAACTCATTGTCGTGCCGTTGTACATAAAAGGAATTTGCTGTTTACTTAATTGCAGACAAAATGTATTTAAAAGGAAAATTTTAGGTATTAGATATTAGGTTAGGTATTGGATTTGGTATTGATATGTATAATTAACTAAAAAATCTAAAATTTTGAGTTAACGCTGTTTTGATCTAGGTGTGCGATATAGAGTATAAAAACGGAGTATATAATAGTAAGAAAAAATGTCTTGTGTTTTTCAAACACTTAGAAATTCTGTCACTTAATAAAAATACATTATATTGTGTTATCACAGGTTTCTGAACATCAATAACTAGACATGAAAAAGGCTCAATTCGACTAAATATATGAATCTAGTAAAAAGGAACTTTTTGTGCTTCTTTGCCCAGAAAGGGGTTATAAAAAGCTTTTTAGTGAATGAATTGTTTATAAGGTTTTTTTTTTAAATTTGTAATGATCAAAACTCATTTACATGTTTAATTAATTACAACTTTTTGTGTACTAATTTAAGATGATAAAAATCCATGTAAATACAATTAAACTGCAAATATTCTCTGATTAGACTGTTTTGAGCTATGAATTAATATAAAATATTTTTATTACTGTTTAAATATTTAAATTGTTGACATACTTTTCATCGCTTGATATAAAGAATATATTAAAATAAATATCTAAAATCATACAACAAAGTTATTTTAACACAATTTAAAGAAACATTTAAGTAAGAGTTACTATTTGCAGTTAATTGAATTTTTCTCTTACCAAGTACGTTACTATGTAAATAAAATTATAAAATAATTACATGGTAAACTAATAATTGATGGTTACCTACAGCTCAGGTAAACCAAAGTAATTTCCTTGAACTTCATGGTAACTTTTTGTGCATTAGATTTTAGTTCTTATATAAGCTAGACTTTTTTTTAGACCGAGCTTGCTAAAGCCACCCTTTATTTTGCAACTTTTTTTCGGAATAAAACAAAACTTTGTCTTCAATAATAACCGTGAATTGAGCTGATACATGCATTTTTAGATGTTATTTTTTTCAAGCCATTAGGATTAGCATTCTTACGTAATCAAAGATTGCAAATTCGTTCTTCTATGGTATATAGAAGATTCTATAGGTATAATCACCGTATTCTAGGTGAGTCGCTACTAACTTATGCAATAAATTATTCATATTTCTGAATTTATATCTAGCCTAGTAAAGTGTTGAAGTGTAACTTGAACACTCACCCCTAATCCATCTACCCCCTTACTTAATCCCATACCCCATCCACCTCAAATCTCCGAGCTACCCCAAAATCCCAGGGCAATCGGGATACTCCAAAACCTCCACTTCACCGGCTTCTTCTTTGACATCCATACCATCGTTGAGTGGACTAAATATCAAGAGACTTTACAGTTCCCTTGATTATTTGCGACACTTTCGTGGAAATGGAGCAGTCAGGGGGAAAAACTAGTGCTTAACTCTGACCTTACAGAGGTTTCTGTAAGCCAGCTAGCGGTCAGAGTTAACCTATCTAAGGTCAACTCGTGCAGCTCCCAATGCCCTACTTCACCTGCTGGTGGCTTAATTTCAGAATTTCTCCGACCACAGGTCAACTCAGTTTTACTTGCCCACATGCAGGCGAACGCGCGCCTGCCCGAGGCCAATTATGTAGGGCGTCGAGTTAGCCTCCATTTTTCTGAGTGTACATCGATGTTGCACTAGAACGACAACAACACGATCTTTGGACAAACAGCAAAAGGGTATGTATTACATTTTAGTAAGTGCTTGTTTACATGAGCGATTTTTTATTCGCGCGACTGAACGATTAAAAATCGCCCAGATAAAAACTGATGAAAAGCGAAGAAGCTGCATCGTCGCCAAGAAGGAAATTAACGCTTTTTTTCTATGTAACCTTTAAAATGGAGATGTCTCGGTAATCTCAATACACTCTCGAAAAAATCCGGGGACGAATTAACTCCGCCTGAAAACATAGCTAAAAGTTTAACACCGTAGCGCGGAGTTATTTTTATATTTGTATTTTACGGAGCTAAATATTCAATTTAACACCGTTTTGACCACCTAAATTTTAAATGAACTCCGAAAAGGAGTCAAAAATTCACTACAACTCCTTTTAGGAGTTATTTAATTGTAAAGAGTGTTCACGTTTAGAAGAGGCTTGCCAATTGGCTTCAACAGCCTATTGGGAAGGCAAATAGTTTACGATTCGAGAGGTCCCGTGTTCGAGTCCCGGCAGAGACATGCAAGAAAAGTTTTTACAAGTCAATATTAACTTTGAAAATACGAAAAAAAACTCAAAACATATCAAATGCTTGGAAAAAAAGAGAATTTGCGAGGTTTTTTTCTTGGTAATAAGTTTGGTTTAACACCGAAAAATTGTTAAAAATTAACACCCATAAGGAATTGTTGTGAACTCCTAGCCCGGAGCTCGATTTTCTCCAATAGGTGATGGACTCCCTCAAACTCCCTTTCGGTGCGTAATCGACTCCATTTTTTCGAGAGTGTAGAGCAGCGGAGAAGAAACTAAGCTCTTCAGTAAAAATTATATTAATCTTCAGTACAAATTATATTAATCTTCAGTAAAAATTATATTAATCAGCTTTAAACAGGGTTTTAAAATAACCGACATCAGCATATTAAAACGATTACTAGTTATTTTATAATATCTATATCCACATTGCGCCCTACACTCTCGAAAAAATCCGGGGACAAATTAACTCCGCCTGAAAACATAGCTAAAAGTTTAACACCGTAGCGCGGAGTTATTTTTAAATTTTTATTTTACGGAGCTAAATATTCAATTTAACACCGTTTTGACCTAAATTTTAAATGAACTCCGAAAAGGAGTCAAAAATTCACTACAACTCCTTTTAGGAGTTATTTAATTGTAAAGGGTGTTCACGTTTAGAAGAGGCTTGCCAATTGGCTTCAACAGCCTATTGGGAAGGCAAATGGTTTACAATTCGAGAGGTCCCGTGTTCGAGTCCCGGCAGAGACATGCAAGAAAAGTTTTTAACAAGTCAATATTAACTTTGGAAACACGAAAAAAAACTCAAAACATCTCAAATGCTTGCAAGAAAAGAGAATTTGCGAGGTTTTTTTTGGGCCATCTAATAAGTTGGTTTAACACCGAAAAATTGTTAAAAATTAACACCCATAAGGAATTGTTGTGAACTCCCTAGCCCGGTGCTCGATTTTCTCCAATAGGTGATGGACTCCCTCAAACTCCCTTTCGGTGCGTAATCGACTCCATTTTTTCGAGAGTGTATTAATAGATCTTTGCTAAGTAAAGTTTAACAGTAGTTTAAGCAAAACCGAAGTTTAGGTTATAAATAAACAATTGAAACCTATAATAAAACGCTAAACTTGGTGGTAAATTTAATCATTCTCGAGAGTCTGATTAAGTGGCTGATTAGCTTTAAATTCTATAATGCTTTGCTCGTGAAAATCAAGTTAAACGATTTTTATTGACGATGTGTAAATACTTATATCTAGTAAATGGGGAGTGTATATTAATTTAAATTATCAGTTGTGATCAACACAAAACTTTCATCTGCAATATTCAGTTTCGGAAAAAATATGTGAAAAATAATATTTTTTCATATACATACCTATCTCAAGAACTGTTAAAGATACTTAAAAATGGATAAAAGAAAAAATATAGAAAATTTTATTTCCTATAAATCTGGTTGTATGCATTTTTTCATAATAGCTCTTAGTTTCCGATAAATTTTCAAAAAACCAAATTTTTTTAAATATGTTGAAAACCGCTATAGATACCTACAAACCGTAAAACAATTAGGAAATTTTATTTAGCGCATAGGTTCTGAGAAATTTTCAAAAAACGGTATTTTTTCAAAAAGAAGTGTATAGGAGTTACCCGTTATAGCTACCGTTATTTCTCCAAAAGTTAATAGAAAACTACGATTTTTGTAAAACTTATTTACAAAAAAATTAAAGTATGTCGGCTTTGGGAGATATTGCCAACATAATGGCATTGGGAGATATCGCACACGGGAAACTTGAATATCATAATGATCAGCGTTATCAGGCTTTTTGGAACCTCTTTCCCCCTCGATCAGTTTTTCAAGATTTCCTGTATGAACTTGAGGCCACCATAGGCCTCCTTGTAACATATTTTATGGACCGCCACTAAACCCAAAAATTATTGGACAGAATTTTACAAAAATTTACATTTATATTAACACTATGCCAGTATTAAATATATAGGCTACAAAGATTTTGTTTGGAGATCTTATTTCGCCTTTCCCGCATACAAATTCAGACGAAATTTTCAAAGGAGCTTATTAGCATTGAGAATGGAGTTTTAACCTAAGGTTTATCCTCAATCTTACTTTTTTTTCTACCCCGCATAAGATCTGATTAAAAAAATTCAGTAATGGTTGCGACAAATATTCTTATAATAGGAATTGTTCATTCACTTTAATAAGTAAACATATTCATTTAACATAAATGTTATTTTGTGATTAGTCAACGAGTAAATACATTCAATGTCACTTAAAATGTTTTTTGTAGGCATCATCCGTAATTATTTCCGGTAATAAGCTCAAATTTTAAAAGTTCACATGCGCGGAAGAAAGTTTAAAAAGGCCTACATTATGACTTCACGTGTTTTTCCCCGACGTCTCCCCACTTTTATTTTGTAACTATTAGAGAAGAAGAACGATCAATGTCACAATGCTATTAAAATTACGTGTAGCCAAAATCTGGTTATAAATGCAATCGAGTTAAATGATCTTACATCACTAACATCTATGCATATGACACACGCCTGGTTTGACGAAATAAGTTTATTTAGTTAAATGTTCGGTATTGTTAATTAAAATTAAATGTGCTCGAAACTCTTTCGCTTTATTTCTCTATATTCGAAAAAACCGGAGCTTGATAGAACATATACACCAAACTCTTTTTTTACACGATAGATACGTTCCTTAGAAAACCGTGCAAAAAAAATCGTGTAAAAAAATACGTGCGACATATGGTAAATTTGGAGATATGTACCACAAGGTGTAAGAAAAAAAAATTCAAAATATTTTCCCAAAAAACCGTGCAAAAAAAGTAATTTGGAATCCATATTACATATTTCTAAAATAAAAACAATTCATTTTTATTACAAAAAAAAATTAAAATTAGTGTACAGTGAAAATTCAGTCCATAAGTACATACAAAATATAAAAATTGAAATTCAAATTAGGAATAAAGATCAATTTCGCAACTATTCATCGCTACTTGATAACGATACGGGGTATCCGGTACCCCCCTAACGGTGCATTTTTGCCCATTAACGAACTTAGCCTTGCATTTTACGAAAAACGATTCTGCGTAAAATTTCAAGTCTCTAGCTCAATCCGTGCGCCCGCAATCCGCGCCACAGACGGACAGACGGACAGACAGACGGACAGACGGACGGACGGACATGCAAAAATTAAATATTTTTATCATTCTAAACACACTGGTGTAATTCATTTTTGTGTGTGATAACGGGATCTTGGCGTTACAAACGGTAATGTAAATCTAATATACCCTTTGGTTTCACCATACGGGTATAAAAATATGTGTGTAAAGAAGTATATTGTTGAACCGTGTTATTTCAAAATCGGGTAAAAAAAGACCGTGTAAAAAGAGTTGGGTGTATATTCAAGTTAGTCCTTTTTGTAGATTCATTACTTCGAGACACCTTATAAAACTATCAAATTTTTAAAAAAAGGTTGTGTAGTAATTTATATGTTAAATGGTTTTGATGACGCGCTTCAGTTTTATCAGAAGAATAAAACTGAAGCGCACCATCAAAATCAGTTCGGTATTTTTCCATAGATTCAAATTTTTTTGTCAAAGATCAGGTTTGCCCTCATTTAATACGTTAACTTATCTTTATTGAAACCCATGCATTTAAGACAAATAGCAAATTTTTCTCATATTGTAAGCTAAGATCGGGGTAAAAAGTCGCAGTCAAAGAATTTTGTGTGCGCAGCATTGTAGTATTTTTGCTAATGGTCTTTTATTGTGTAAATGCCGATATTTTAACTTACGAATAAATAATGCCGATATTTTAACTCACAATTTGGGTTCATGGTGACATTATCAAAAAAATTATATTTCTTAGCACTTACACGTTCATATTTTGCTTAATTGAAAAAGTTTCAAAATTTTGGCTCGTGTTGCTTTTATTATTTACAAGATAAATTTGTCGTGTTTTACAACAAGGAGTAAAGCTTAAATCAAAATTCAATGCTTTGATTTATAATCCAGGAAAATTAGGATTTAACCTCTTAAAAAATCCTAGTTAACTGGATTTTTGCACAGACCTTTATTTTGGCATAACAAACAACGTCCCAAAAGTCCATTCCAAAATTGCGCCGGCGTCGTGAGTTATTCAAGGTCAAAAGTCCAAAAAATTAGTTTTTTACGTTTATCTCACTTTGTACGGGTTGTACGTGTTTTTGAGGTTCAGATGAATTAATAACAATAAAATTCTCTACAAAAAAGGTTAAATACAATTTTCTTGTAGGACAAACAGTTTTCGAGATACAAGTCGTCAAACTATGCGTCGCACAGAGGAATTGCAATTATTCAAGGTCAAAAGTCAAAAGTCAAAAAATCGTAAATATCTCGCTTTATATGGCCGGTACGCATCTTTTGGGTTCAGATGAATTGCTCTTCCGAAAATTCTCTACAAAAAAGGTTAAATAAATTTTTTTTGTAGGACCAATAGTTTTCGAGATAGAAGTCGAGACACTGTGAACTGTACATTCGTTTCCCCACCACCATTGAGATAAAATGTAAGGCGCGTTTTTTAGATGGTTTGGTTATTTTGTTTTTGATTAGTATGACTTCTGTCATAATGACGTCTGTCTTTCGCCACTCTAAAAAATACTTTTTAATCTTCGAATATAGATCCTTGCCTTGATATACCTCCCTATGAGCTTTTTGACTACAAAATTGGATTCGGCGAACCCAAAAACCCAGATGAGATTTTATCCGGAAAATTTGAGCAAAAGTATAATTACGTAATCCTTTCAGGACCTTCCGTTATCCTTACGGACTTCTTAACATCAAGATCGGATTCAGCACTCCAAAAAACCCCGAATAAAATTTTTCCCGGAAAATTTGAGGAAAAGGCATATCACGTTATTCTTACAGGACCTTCCATTATTATCCTTACAAATTTCTTGATGCCAGAGTCGCATTCAGCGAATTTTTCCAGGAAAATTTGAGGAAAAGGATGATCACATCGTCCTTACAGGATATTCCGTTATCCTTGCAAGGATGAAGTAGTTTACTTAAATTTCGTATTAAATTCAAAATGTGTATTGCAGTGTATTCTATAAATTTGTTTTGATAAATACATAGTTTCTAAAAATCTCTGTACAAGACATATTGCCTTTGATTTAAAGAAAAATTAAATTAAATATAAATTTAGGAAAAAATTAAAAATATTTTTCAAGTTTTCTTTTTTAGTTTCTTTCTGCAAGTCTTTTTACTCTTTATTTCCGGAGCGAAAATCTAATATTGAAATAAAACGGTCTTTCAAGACCCCAAAAATCTCGAAACCATCCGTCTCTGCTGCCCACCCCCTCTTAGTTACGCCGGCTGGTAAGCGCGATATTACACACGGCAACTTTCGGGCTTACTTAAGCCGATTTTCGGGAGAAACGACTGAGGAGGAAAAAGTTGCCACTCGAAATCATGGCTTGTGTAGCATATGCAAACAGGATTGGCTTATTTAAGCCACAAATGTAAGCACATTGAAAGTTGCCATCTTAAATAAGCCCGAAAGTTGCCGTGTGTAATATCGCGCTAATGGGTTTAAAATCGGATTTTTCTTTATAGGTCAGTAATTAGAATGCGTCCCGTTGAATTTTGCACTAAAGTTTTAAGATTTTTTAACTAAAGTTTTAAGTTTATGGTCAAATTTTTCCCTCCGGAAAAGTTCCCTTTTTGGCCACGGCGCCACATGTTTCTTCGTAATTAGCAAAGACCAGCACCTTTTCTAAGTTCCATTTCCAAAACATACAAAATGTTTTGAAAATGGAAATTTATCATTTGAGAGGTTTTTAAAGTCTCGCTGATTTCATTGTGTGGCGGTAAATTCAAACTAACGCAGATTCATCCAGTAGTTCCAATTTTTTCGAGGAAAACAAAAGAAAACTCTAATTTATTTTGATTAATCTTCTTTCTGTGTATCAAAAAACTAACACTACCAGGTAACTATTGCAGAATTAAGAAAAATTGAAATTACTGTCCAGTTTTTGTCACAGGAGACTTTAATCAACATAACGAATTTTAATGACATAAAAGATAAAAACATATTTCTTCGTAATTAGCAGATAATTGACAAATGTATACAGATCAATTTTCCTGAGATCAATTTTCAACTTTAATTAATTTTCGAAAAGTGTTTATTGGCATAACATTTTATAATCTCATCATACAGGGTATGAAAAAGGATTTTGAATTGAACCTTTATCGAATTGATCCTTTATCGCATTAATCCTTGAAATTGGCCCTTTCAATACAGCGACCCAATAATTTTAGATTGAACAAGTAGTATAAGAAAAATTTACTGATTTCACATGTATTTTTTTCTAGAGCTAAATCTTACTGCAATTTAAAAATATTTTATATGGATTTTCGAAATCACGATAGGTACACATGTATAATATACCCCGTCCAAGAACGGAAACTTGAAATTTAATATGTATGCGAAATAAAAAAAATAAATCTTTTCCGGTATGGTTATCAAAATTATATCAATTAGGCAAATAGATATGACACTAAAGTTGTGACTGAAGCAAAATTACATCTAATTATTTATCGATTTTGTTTCATATCCCACGGCCTCTCGTTAATATTTATTTAAACCACACAAGACGGATTCGCCCCTCCGTTTCTTCTTTTGACTTTTACCATTTTAATAAAATTTTCCTGTCAAATTAACATTTGCTCATGTTTTATTAATAAAAGTAATTACTGAGGCATGTAAATTTGCACAATTCTAATTATCAGATTTGTTCATTCTTATCTATATGCTCACATTGCCAAAAGTCAATACTTTACCTGGTAACATCAATGACCGACGCACGAAAAATCTGATAAAACCGTTATTCTTTTAGGAATAGTACAATTGTCTACTGTTGAGAAATCAAAATATTATATTTTTTTTCAGTCGTAGAAAAAAAATTCATCATATTTAGTATGAATATGTTTGCAAAGTCAAAAGAAACTGTAATATTGGATTATTTCTATATCCTATGGGTATATTTAAAATATGAGTGAGGAAAAGCAGGTAAAAATGAAGAATTGACAAAGAAATCTTTTCTCATTTTCAATATTCATGAAATCTGAGCAGTGGAAAATTAGTTTTTCTTTCACTTTGACACCGCAAAGAATCGATAAGGTAACTTTTATAACAACACCTTATAATGTAAAAAAATAATGATCTAAATCTTGTAAACAGCATTGATAAAGGTTTGTAAAGCGATTTTTTTTTATGTGTAATGATTCACTTATGAGAGTGAAGACAACTTTTCCAAACCTCTTTGCTTTTTAAAAGCTTTTGCTTAGCTTGTTTTTTTGTCAGTCAGAGTCAAATATTGTAATTTAATTTTGACTCACTCATCCCATTGACTTGAAAATTAGCACATAACTATATGTAACTCCGGTGATAAGACAATATTTTAATTACTTCATAATTGAAGTGAGAACGGAAGGTCCTGTAAGGATAACGTGTGTGCATCGAGTTTTCGAGAAAATTGGAAAAAAGTATTCTATTTGTATGGGAGAAGAAGGAAGCAGTGGTCCGATTGGATTTTGATGTATGGATGAGTTATGTAAAATCCTATTCTAAATACATTTTACCTTTATAAATTTTTCAATATGATTCACCGTTTTCGAGAAAATTGCAAAAAACTGTTTCATTTGTATGGGGGAGGCGAGAAGGAATGGTCAAATTTTGCCCATTCAAGAACTTAGCCTAGCCATTTATGAGAAATATTACTATACAAAAAGTTTTTATTGTGAAATCCAAGTTCCTACGACATATTACACAGATACTAAAAACAAATTTTTTATTAATTTTTAAATCCAAGCCTAAATGGTTGAATTTTTACTACAGTTAACAGAACTTCTTAAAAATTTAAAATATCAATTTTATAAGACTAGTGAAGGGTAAAATTTGTGATTTTGATTTTTTTAACTCAGTATTTATTAATCAGTCATAAGATTCGCCTATCCAAAAAAAAACCTCTTAATACTTTTCAATCTTACTTTTGCGTGGATAAAAAATCCTGTATCAGAAATTCGCTAGAAAACGCGAAATTAAAAACAGAAGAAATCCTCGGCAGATAAGTTTCGCGCACAGATCATGCGGAAAGTATTTTTCATATTTTTACTTACGTACTTCCATTCTTTGGGGTGGTTCTAGGCAGCAACGCTACACTGCCCCCACAATATTGGACTACGGAATATGATTCAGCGTCGCCTTATTAATAAAATGAAAAATGTTGAATGCCGAACCAAATCGCCTGGACGAACAATGGGGGGAATGTCTATATAAGTACCTGGAGTTCTAGGACAAGCCATCATTGTTGCAACAGGTGCCACACATTCAAAGTCTCGCGAAGACCTCTACCGATCCAAGTTAAAAGGGAAAACTTTTGCATTTCCAAGTAAAAATCCAAGTGAAATAATCGTGAAAATTAGCCGAACGTGTTTTAGTGTAACGTGCGGTTAACGGAAAATTTTTCGAACAAGAAAATTCTAAATTCAAATCTAAAAGTGAGTTTTTGATGAGAAATATCTTTTGATCATAACATTTTTAAAACAAATGAAGCTAAAGAAACCAGAAAACCGAATCATAACATTTTTATTTTTAAATCAAATAAAGCTAAAGAAACAATTGGAATAAAATACAATTGGAATAAAATACAAGAAAAACTCTGTTTTTTAATCATATAAAATCTATTTTGTTTTAAGAGAATGAAATTTTAAAAATGTTTCGAAGATTATGTGTTTTTCAGCATTGGACATTTTGAAACAATTTTTTTTATCACTTTTCGAAATGTACAAACACCGAACAAAAAAAACCTTTGGGTTTTCAATAGCTAAAAAGTTGGTTAAACTTTAGAACTGATATAGTTTCTAAAAAAGAACTAAAAACATTTTTTTTTTGTTAATTTTTCTAACGTTTTATGTGTTTCTTAATTTATTTATAAGATATTGATATCTATAGAGATTGGAAGGTGAAAGGCACATAACTTTCTTTTAATTTACGCGGTGCTCAATTTGCAATTTCAATAATTAATAAAAGTTAAAAAATAAATACTAGAATCATTTTGGGTCGTAGAACAGAAATTTTTAGTCCAAGCTCCGAACACGCCCCCTTAAAATATAAATTTCAAAACTAAAGATTTCCAAATGTATTGAATCATGCCTCGAATATTTTTGGCAGTGAAATTTTGACTGTTTTTGGTTGCAAGGAATTTTCTCTTTCTCAAAAATCATATTTTTTATCTTTTTCAACGGTGAATTCTGGCAGGTTTCACGAAATTTTTGGCGACCGCTACAACAAGTAACCGGGCAAATGTTAATCAAAACTAGCCTGCTAATTAGTCTACTTACTTTAAGCTATACTTACCAAAAAACCAAAGAAATATTACCCAGGACTTTGCTACGGCAAAGCGACTCCCGGAGGCGAAACCTGTTCTTTAAAAAAAATAGATAAAGGGGCGCCAACCTCTATTTCGAAAAAAAATGATAAAACGCATTTTTATGTGTGCTTGGAAATTTTCAAAAACCGATCAGAGGGAAGAAATTTGTCTTAATTTTTGTTTTTGTTGTGATTTTAAAAAAAGGATCTTAGTTCTTCGGTATGCAGCAAAAGCTGCAGGCTAAATTTTAATTTAAAAAATCATACAGGTAGAAATTATTGCTACGATGGCGATAATTTTTAATATCCTTAAATTAGAGTCGCCGTCCCGCCTTCGTGTTCCCCGGACGCTTTTCTCTATGAAGGGTGGCCGGGGATATTTTGGTTCTTTTTTGATTGCGCCAAGGGCAGCAAAATGCAGCCCTAGAAAAACGGTCCCCCAAACACCTTCCAAAAATTCCCTTGGAAATAGAGACCAAAATCTGGAGAAAAGAGGATCGGAAGGTAACCCTATCTTCAATTTGCCTAAAAGTTTCTAGAAGCGCATCTCTGTGATTTGTCTTCTGTGAAGTCCGAATTTGGCGTAGCATAATTCCGCCTCAGAAAAATTACGCCTTAGGTGGGCATCTTTGTACTAGAGTCCAGTCTCCATGTCTAGCCAATTACGTTGCTAATCATCATGCGGTCCATTATGCAAAAAATTTTCAAATTTAGGATCGGTGTGTTGATTGGAGTTCCCGTCGTGATCTGATTGGGTTTTGCATTTTGGTTGAATATATCTCAAAAATTTCGCCTGTGGCGCATTTTTTTGTTGGTATTTTCAGTTACTCATAAACCATGAAAACCCCCGAAAAATAGAGCAAACGTAATATGAAGTTCTAGATTTAAATCATTGGCTGCATTATGTTTAAAGATATTAAAAAACAGTAATTTTTTGGGATCCGATTTCTTAATTCTCATCAAAGTAATGCTTTGTTTTCTAAAGGAATATACAACTTTTCGGTCTCTTATTTTTCCCTTGCAAAGAGCTTTTCTTCGGTCGTTTGTGCAAACAAACTTAAAATTTTAAGAGTGTTATAAAGCAGTGCTCCGCAACCTTTATTTGCATACGGAACACCAATTTTTTTTCTGGAAATCCGGGGCACACCACAAAAGAAAATATAAAAAAATTTGTGTATAAAATATTTATAATGAAAAAATTTAAAAAAAATCCTGAAAAAATTATTAAATAGCTTTTTGAAATGTTTACCGCAGCACACCTAATATCATTTCCCGGCACACCAGTGTGCCGCGGCACACTGGTTGCGGAGCACTGTTATAAAGGATTTTGCTAGTCGTAAGGCAAGGAACCTGAACTTATAAATTGGTTGCTTGACCTTAGCTTGCACATAGACGTCTACTACTGTTATTAACTTTTTTCACTTGTTTTTCAAGAAATTTTTTATATAAAATTGTCTTTATATCCTACCGTTGGTTATCTTGGTACTTGTCATGGCCTTATAAAATTAAATTCAAGTTTCCGCGCCGGGCTGCAAAATATTCCTTTTCCAACAACCGATCCGATGACCGGTTTCAAAGAACAATGCAGGAATCCTTGCGTATTTTGATCACCTTTGTAAACCTCGCATCTGCTGATAAAAAAAAATCTGCCCAAAATTTTAAGCCGCTGATTTTGAATTAGTGTTGAAGAATTTTTGGTTCTTGATTTTCTTGACCATTAACCATTAAAATCTATGTAGAAGTTTATATTAAATTTTTTTCCTTTACTCATAATTCGTCTCAATAAGCTCAGAAATATCTGAGCCTGTTTCTAATTTCGAATACAGCAATGTTCTTTAAGCGCAGCTCACACAGCTTCCGCACTGTGGGACAAAGTTTTCGTTAAAAGAATGAAAAAAAAAATCTGAAATCCTTTTAAGAAAATTATAAGATAAACTGCGGTGGGACCTCGGTTGGCGGACGCCTCGGTCAGAAACAAATTACGTTCAAGAGCCGAATTTCAAACACAACTTGTGACTGTGACGTATTCTGCCGCCATTGGCATAAACTCTTTTTAATACGAATTTTCTTCAATAAAAAGTTATGTATTTGTAATATTATTGTCCATATTTTGATAAATAAAATGACAAAGCTATCGTAATTCCATTTGAGTCTCGCTGCAAGTCTATCAGAATAAGGGCGTTAAGGTTTTGCTATCTAAATTTGTCTTGAAAAATCCTAAAGTCCCTCAAATTTTCAAATTTGAAACTAAATTAGGAATGCAGTGGTGGCTGAACCTTTACCTGAGGTAGTTGTAAAACGTTGTAAAGCATTGTAAATTCCTATCACCAACTGCAGGTGAACTTTATTCGCCAGAATTCAGGTAAAGTTCACTTTTCTAAAAAATTGACTGAAATTGGCAAACTTTTTTCTCTGAGTGTAAAATAGAACTAATCCACAAATTTTGCACAATGAAAATTTCTAGCAGTTAAATAACACCGTATAACGAAAAACGAAATCATGTTTTTCGGTTTTCGATACGTTTTTCGTGATTGTAACGGAATCAAATTTCTATAGTTTTAACGTAATTTTGAAGAAAAAGACGGAAAATCATTTCGTTATTTCGATACGTCACGATAACGTATCCCATCCCTGAAATAAATTGTATAAATTTTGGGTATAAAGTATAGCTCGACATTTGTGTCTAATTTGGAACTTCAGATTTTTTTCCGTGTACAATACCTACCACTCCTGACATGTAGAGTCCCACCGATTAATCGGCTTCGGCTTATAAAATCACGTTGTGGAAAAACCATTCGAGTATAAGTTTTCCGTCTTCAGTGGAAAAAACTTTTTCTCACTGTAAACAAAATTTTCCTTTATTTTGGATAAAAATTGTTTGTACTTTGGTTTTGTAAATTTTCAAATATTTTTATTATTTTTAACGACAAAAAATTATATTTTAAAAGAACCACAATTGTTTTTCCCTTGCGGTAAACATTTATCTCAGACAATCCTTCAGGTTGGGCTTCCGCCTAAGGTTAAGAAAAAGGCAGAAGTTCAGCTTCGGCTTCGGCAAAAATTGATCTTCAGTCGGACTCTACTGAAATGTCCTGAAGAGGTCTTAATTCTCGCGGTATATTTACAATCATATAAACAAATTTCACTTGATCTGATCATAACGACATAATCCAAATCACCTAAAATCTGTCATTGATGATTAAGGAATTATTTTTTTTATTCCTCTGTGAACTGCGTAATCCATAAGAAGATAAAAATCTACACTTTCGAATTTACCCCACACAGTTGAAAATTTGGGTATAAAATTTATCCTTTTTTGATAAATTTTCCATATAAAGTCATTCTATACAAAAATTGTAATAGAATTAATAAATTATGAAATATTAAAGGCATTGATAAATAAAAAGTATAAATTTTATCCTGAGTTTTATAAAAACAGCCAATTTTGATTTGGTTCAAAAATTCAATAGAACTTTGGTATAAAATTAATATATCAATTTATAAAATACGCAAGCATTTTCTTTTGTTGTGATATAATTCGCATTTCGAAAGAAATTTCATAGTTAGTATATATACTTCATATTACATATAAAAACTATCAAGAAGAAACAAAAATATTCTATAAGGCAAAAGGTAAATGAATTTGTAAAAGTAAATGGAAACAAAAATGTTAAAGTTAAAGGATTAGAACACAATACTAATATAAACCACGCTACTATAAATTCCCGCCTACTTTTTTTTTAAAAAATCAGAAAATTTTTATACTTGGGGATTTATACAATTAATAAATTGAATTTATCAATTTTTATCCCCGTTATTTATAAAATTGATAAATTTGCTTATGGATTTTCAAATTTTCAACTGTGCACAGCCCATAATTTTTCTGTTATAGCCGAATGTCCATTTACATAAAAGCTATTTTTTCTCTTATCATAAGGTAAAACATTTATCCTTGTTTCGATTACTAACCAAGATTAAATTGAATGAATTTTATGTTGTTTTCCAACAAAATTTAATTGAATTTATTTAATCCTGTTAAGATACGATATAATCAAAATTCCTGATCAAATTATAACCGTTACAAAACTGTCAATTAACATTGAAATTAAATTCATAGATTAAATTGTTAATAATTTAACAGTTTCGGGTAAGAAATTTTAATATTAAAAACGTCTTAGGCTAAAGTATTTATCAAGTTTAAAAAAGACGATTATTTGCCCTCCGGCAATTTATGATTCTTAATATTTCTATCCCACTCTTTATTTGTACACATTGTGCTCTACCAGCAAAACGTTGCTCCATTGGCAGGACTTTACAATTCAATTTTCAATGTACGGATAATACGAGCAACTGGAGGTTTATGATGCGAGTAAAGGAAGATAAATCATTTATGTATTTGAGCTTTTAAATGCCATAGTCGAAATCGCTATCCCCCAGATTCACTCCAACCCCCGAAAAAAATCGGCATAGAAAAATAAAAGTCAAACATTTCCAAACCTTATCAAAAACGGTGGAAATGGAAATGGTCGGAATAAAAGTTGAAATGCAGACCACTTGCTGTAGTTATTTCCATTCATCTAGCTATCTACCGCCCATGTATACCTATACTTACCTATTTCAATGTTTCTCAACGTTAAGAAAGATACACTATGGTTAATATAGTAACCACGAAGTCGAAATCGCTTGCATGAAGATGATGATGGTCCTTGAAATTTTGTGGTGAGAAATTTTCATATTGCCTTAACCTAAACTAAACGGAATGGCAAAAAAATGAATTTTCTTGCTTTCATAAAATATTGAAATCAATATTTGAACACATCGCATAAACTTCTATTTGTATAATTTACCGAGATTTCTTCAAATTTTATACGTCTGTGTAGAATCCCTACATTCTGGTCCATGGCTAACGATCCTGATAAATTCAATCGATACTACGATGACGTGCGAATGGTACCTTATTTCAATATTTTTTAAATTCAGATTCGAGATCATTAAATAAATTGCACACAACTTTTATAAACCACAAAGCGGTGCTCATTACATCACGTCGACCTTTAATAAGTCAATAAATTTGAAATTTGAATTTGTAAAACTGATGGCCAGAACATCGTCGGATTTGGAATTTTTTCAGACCGAAAATTTGTTGATTGAAAATTTCACAATCAACAACGATGAGAAAACAAAACGTACACACGTTGTTCGTGTCATAAAATTTACTCATTTTTTCCCCATTTCTATTAAATTGGAATAGTATATTTTATATTAGTTTATGCTCAAGGATATTAAAAAAAGAAACAGTCTAAAGAATATATCCTTCAATAAACTCTTGTGTCCTCATTGAACTTAAGCGTGTAACCGAAGGTATTAAATAAAAGATTCCCCTTAACAGATTTTCATTGATAGTCACGATCTGGTCGTATAGTTTTAATTAGCAATTTCCACAGATACTTTGCGCGAGATTTTCATAGCTAACACCTTCCGTTTTTAATCGATACTCATAGATTCTTTAAAACAGGCTAACAAACATTACCATATTGAACTTTTATTCCCTTTAAACTGAATATTTTTCTTTTTTGACCACTTTTTCAAATCATGTAAATGGGTTAAACGAAATTTTATCGTATGACAAATTGATTTTCTAATAAATCTGAACAAAATATTTAAATATCAATTTCCTTACTATTATTAAATTTCCCCAGATATTTAGAGTATATTAAATTTTCATTTTTCTTAAATTCCAGGAAAACCTCATAAAATGTCGCAATTTTTCATGCGTTTTGGAATCATATTTTGTTTGGTGTTGGTAGTTTCATCGATTTCTGCTTCAATGTCCAGACCAGTCCGCAATGACGTTTCAAATATGGCCGATGCACTGAAATATTTACAAGAATTGGACTCATACTATTCAAATGTAGCACGTCCCAGGTAAGTAGAATCAATCAAATTTTTCATTGATAAATTTGTTATCAAAAGGAAATCTTTTATTTAAAAAAAATATTTCATTTTGTTGAAATAAAGATGTATAAAACCAATAGTCCATCATGTTACTAATATGCATTAAAATATTGGAATTCAAAAAAATTAGGGTTGCCCCTGGTTGCGCATAAAAATACAAATAGAATATAAATTTGGTCGCCAAATTTTTTTTTCAATATCCACTTATCAGGAAATGTAAATTTTTTTCATAGCACGTGAATAATGTTTAATTAATATTATCTAATTTTTTATTGTTTCGTATTTTTTATTAGCTAAAATATTTACAATTTTACTTTAAATTTTCGTAATACCTTAAGCAAATCTCTCCCAAATCTAAAAATTTCATTCGCTTTTCTTCCGTCTAGTTTTATCAGGAAAAGAAAAAAAGGCGTAAAAAGATTTTTATATTTTTCATTTACAATGAAAGTCGTCATTTGCATGAAAGTAGCATCAGACGCTTTAGAAAATTTTAATCTTATGAGATTTTTGTTTATCATTTTTTTTTTAGATTGTACAACAAAAAGATATAATTTTGCTCGAGGAAATGGTTTTCTTTTCATAATTTTTCTCTTTTAATTTTGATCTGTCAGTTAAATTCTTGATAAAGGTATGACTTGAGTTTTCAACATAAAAAATACATACATATGTGTTGCAGGAAAATGCCTTAAATGTAATTATTAAAAAATAAAAATAGTTAAAGGTTAGGGTGAGTAATTTCCTAAATTTTAAACTGCAACAAAATATTCCAGATGACCGTTAACGCCTAGAAATTTTCATAGTAAACATTTTCTACGGTCAAAACAATTATCAATTTTGAAAAGTTAGAATGACATTATCCATTATAATCGTCATTTATCTACTTGTTCTATGATAATAGATTATCTCTACATGCATATGTTTTTGATTTTTTTGTCACAATTTAATATAATTAAAACGATATATTCTCATATGATATGGTTTTAAATATATTAAATTGTGACAATATTCTATGATTTAGGTATTTTAAAGTGTGTCGATAAAAAAAACTTATCAAAATTATATAATACTTACTCTGAATTAGACTTGACATTTCAGTATTTTTTACTAATCTCTAATTATTACAAAATCGGATTTTCTTGGAAAAATCATTGCTTCTATAAAGTTTTGCGTCACTTTAACTTATCAACACGGTTTCTTGCAATTAAGTAATTTGTACTTAGTTATTTCAAATGATAGTTAATTCAGTCATTATAAACAGTTGTATAAAAATTCTATAATTAAAAATATATTTCGACAATTTTGGTACAAATAGCTATACAATTATTACAGATATTATGTCAGTCTTTTCGATGGTAAGAACATGGCCAATATACCACACACTGAAAATAAAAAAAAAAAATATGAACATAATAAAACAAACAATTGCCATGGGCCAATCGTCAAATACTCGATATCAGGGTAAACAAAAATTTTATGAAAAAAATCCATTGTTTGGCAGAGGGGAGAAGGATTGACACGATTCGATTTTGATGTATGGAACGGTTATGTAAAATCGTATTTTAAACACATTTCGACTTAATAAATTTTTCGGTACAAGGGGGCGTTTTAGAAAATAGAAAAAAAAGTATTTTATTTTTATCGGGGAGGAGAGGAGTGGTCCAACTGATTTGGATGTATAGATAAGTTATGTTAAATCATATTCTAAACATAATTTTTTCAGTACGACTCACGGTTTCCCAGAAAATCGTTTGTATACAGGAGAGGGGAAGGAATGGTCTGATTTTTCCCGTTCAAGGAATTTGCCTTGTCATTTACGAGAAACGTAACTCTATAAAATTTCGAGTCTCTAACTCAATCCGTTCGAAAGTTATGGTGTTCACGGCCGGACAGACGGACGGACATGCGGAAATCAAAATTTATTGTCATCCTAAACACCCTTATGTAGTTCATTTCTGTGTGTTGGTTCGATGCCTTACAAACGCAATGCTAAATCTGATATAGTCCTGTATGATATATTGAATTAAATTTTTGAAACTGATAAAATCATTTCTCTTGCTATGAAGTAGTGCAGTAAAAAACTAAAAAAAATTAAAAGGTCACACTTACTAGTTACAAAAGCAGCGAACAGTAAAAATGTCACTGAACAGTTTATTTCCAGAATAAATCCAACAATATTAATTCCAATGATGCTCCCCAAACGTCCCATCATTAATGACATACAAACTGCCATTCCTCTGAAAATTACCATATTTATTTGTTCAAGTATCTTAGAAAAATTTCCAGAAAATTTTCAGAGATTTTTACCTTAAATGAGTTGGAATTAGATCAACGACGGCTCCATTAACCACGGAAACACAAAGTCCAGATAACATTAAAAATAAACAAAAAAGTACCACAACTGCAATTGGCTCTGTGATCCATTGGAGCAAGAACCCAGAAATTCCCGACCCAATTAGAAGACTAGGAAGTACAATTTTGCGTCCAATCGGGTTTATAAGCATTGCCAAAATCATGTATCCAATAACATAAAATACACCCAACATCATGGAATCAATGAATGTCTTCGAATTCACTACATCATTGCAAACCTTAAGAATATTGACCAAGACATTATTTTACATCGAAATTTGAGAAACTTGTTTTAGTTTACCTGAATTGCTGTCATATTGTTTAAATCAATTTTGTTAGTTGTCATTTCAACAATTGTACACACTGTTAAATGGGAAGTTTCATCCACAGAACTGATGCGATTTTGAATTTCCGGATACCAAAGACCCATTCCAGCTGAACTGTGAATTAAAAATAATTTAAGTTCACACAAAACAATCTGTTAATACAATTTTTATAGTTTTTTTTTAAAGATTGGTTTTTTTTTCTCGGAGAAAGTATTTACTAATTATTGGTTGTATACTTCAAATAATTTTTTTTTATTTGTAAATAACTTCCATAGAGCCTGTTCACATTGGTTGAAATAGTCCGCCTAATACTGACAGAAACTGGCAACATTAGGGCAAGGTGAGGAAGGTGAGGAAGAGGGGTCAGTTGCCAGTTTCTGTCAGAATTAGGTGGACTATTTCAACCAATCTGAACATGGTCATATGCACGGTACCAAAAATCAAGTAACGCAGTGTGTAAAGTTACCTATCGTAGATATTTATTTCTATACTCAAAAAACTTTTTTTGAAGGACAAAACAACAACTTTTTTTAAAGGACAAGCCATAACATTAGACATAACATCAGGTAGACGGTTTAAAAAAAATCAACCTACCAAAAGAACAAACCAAACTGGATAACACAGCATATTGAAAAATTCACTGCAAACGGACGTTTAAATAGCGGCACTGTTTGATTCCACATAGATCTCAGTAAATTTGCCCTTAAAAAATAAATTCAAACATATGTTAGTTAATTTCTATTTAAAACAACATTTGTTTTTAAATCGTACCCGCCTTTCTTTAGCTCAGCCGAATGTAATAATTCTTTGTCCATTTCATTCTTCAATCGATGGACCTTAAATGTATTTAAAGGTTTCCCTGTATTTGTCAAATAAATCCACTGAGTAATTTTGAGGGCTTCTTCAGTTTTTCCACGTGATAGTAAAAATTTCGGACTTTCAGGCAATTTTAGAAGACATAGAGCAGCTATGAAACCTGGAGCTGTATACAAAATCAAAAGTAGCTGCCACGGTCGAAAGTTTAACCCACTATAAATCGGAAACGACCACGTCTGAGGTAGAATTAGCCACGCAATACCTAAATTAAATTTTTTTCAAACATTTATTTAATAGGAATTTTAAAGTTATAAAGTCAAATGTGAAAATGTTTATTAGACTCATCTGTCAATACAAGTTCTTTTATAATGTTTACAATTTTAGCTGACTAATCTTTCACGACTTATCTGTACTTTCGTACTTAGCTACATATTTAGCATTTCTTTAATATTTTGCGTTGTTTCATTCTCGAAATGACCAATTTACCAAACACATTATTACTTTTATCTTTTCTTATTTAAATATCTCTATCAAAATTTTTCCTTATTGTTTTATTTTCATATGATGAATTTGCGAAGTTTTTGTAAGAAAACAAATTTATTGCAAGCTTGATATTCAAATTTTGTATATAATGTTTTTTACTAATCAAATACTATAAAGCAATAAAAAATCTTAATGATTTTAATTAATGAAGACGACAAATTCGGGTCCCAACATTGTGAACAAAAAATGGCACTTAGCCTGAAATTTATATTCTCACCTGGCATATAAATAGTAGAGACTCCGACAAATGTGCTCGCCCATGAAATCATCATTGTTCGATATTTATATGTATTAAATTCCCCTAGATAAGCGTACATAGTAGCTGAAGCTCCTGATATACTAATTTTAATCAAGTGAATGCAAATATAAAATATACAATTAAAACGTATGATTTGATTAAAAAAGATCAATATATTATTCATTTTAATTTTACAAATGATAAACTTACCTGACTCCTGCTAATAATCTAACAAATATGAAGAGCCAATAATTATTAATAAATGCTGAAAGCGTTGTGCAAATATTCGTTGCAAATAAACTATAGATAATTATTTTACGTCTGCCGGAAGTATCTGACAAATAGCCCCATAAATGTGATGTTATCAAAATACCTGTTGTAATAGTTTTTGTTTTCAATCTAATAAATTAGTCAAACAGTGTTAAAATGATAAATTTCACCTATGAAACTGCAAGCACTTAGGAGACCTTTTTGTTGGGAAGTCATGTCCAAATCACATTGAGATGCTATGCCTATTATCATCATTCCCATCGTTTCGTTTATCACACACATTAGAATTATCCCACAAACGAAAAGTACTGTTATCTGAACTTTTCCATATCCTGTATTAAATATTTTTAATTAAATTTATTTTCGATAAATTCAGAATTTGTACAGAAGTCATACAGGAATCATTTGGAAAGCAAATGAATTACTTAGTAGGGAAGATTACTTTTTAGAAATCCTCAAATTACTCAAAGACCAAAAATTGCAGATGAAAATTAGTAAAGGAGTTTAGAAGTTGTTATCTTATATTAGAGTTTCATCTCAAACTTAAATATTAAAGGTGGTATTTCCAGTCATAAACTTCCAATACGAAATTGAAAATTCTAATTGTTTGGGGATAAGGTGAATCAATGATATAAACCACTAAATTTAACAATTTTTTTAAACTTTTGATACATTATTATTTTTATCCTTAAAAAATAGATTTTGCAAGGCTTTCGGAGGGTTTTTGCTGAGATTTGCGTGAAATTGTTGTTGTTAAGTTGTTGTGTACATGTTGTAAGGATGGCAGAAGTAATTCAAAAATGCGTCCGACTAGTTCGAGAGTACTAACTTGTTTATAATGGGGAATCGTGACTACGAAGATAGTTGATTTTTATCAGTTGGTAAATTGTTACCTGTTGATCATACTAATCATACTAATATATAAAAATGAGTTGGTGTCTGTCTGTCTGTCTGTTCCTCTTTCACGCAAGAACGGCTGAACCGATTGACTTGAAATTTGGCATGAGTATCTGTGGTAGTTCTGGCTCCAACATAGGCATACGGAAAAGTAGCGCGACGGGTGGGGGGAGTAAGTGGAGGGGGTAAAGTGATTTCGAAACTTAGTTTTTGCGCTATGTTACTCTTTCGCGGGGAAACTACTGAACCGATTGGCCTGAAATTTGGCATAGATGTTCGTCGGGGGTTCAGCCCCAACACAGACCCATTAAAAAGTAGCCCGAAAGGTGGGGGGAGTAAGGCGAGGGGGTAAAGTCATCTCGAAACTTAGTTTTCCCTCTATGTTACTCTTTCGCGGGGAAACTACTGAACCGATTGGCCTGAAATTTGGCATAGATGTTCGTCGAGGGTCCAGCCCTAACATAGATCCATTAAAAAGTAGCCCGAGAGGTGGGGGAGTAAGCGGAGGGGGATAAAGTAATACCGAATGCAAGTGCTGGAATTTTTTGTTAGTTTGTTAATCATTTTCCGAAGAGAAAAAACTAACGAACAGCGCATGCAGGCTATCTAATTTTTAACCAACTGAATTTAGTTTTTTTTCTGTTCACGCTTTTAGCCGGGCGAAGCCGGATCCAAATTCTAGTGTAAGATAAATAAATAAATAAAGTCCGCTATTACTTTCTTATACGAAGTATGGTGAAGTATTGTGCTCATGAAAACTTCCCACCTTTTTAATTTCGCTTAAAAACATTACCTGGGGGTTCCTGAGTCGATCGGAGAAATATTACAAAAATGTTTGTCAGTGAGATTTCTCTGGACCTAGACCTAGAGCCATGAAATTTTACAGGCATATTTGGTCCTGAAATGGGACTATCCTATCAACTTTTGGTGGAAATCCGTAAACCGAAAGTAACCATTACCGAGATATTTCAGATTTTGTAAAAAATATATATAACACATGGATCAATAAGTCCCGAGACTAACAATGAAAACAACATTTTTTTTGCAAAATTTTTTTTTATTCATCAATATAATCACCTTTTAGGGTGATACAATCGTCACGCCATGCGTATCCCAAAAAACTGACGCCATGACTTTGCCAGCTGACTGCTGCGTTTTCGGACGCTTCGGACGGCTTTCGCCAGCTGTGCGCCACTCAGATGACTGCCGCTTCGACTCTGGAGTGTAGTGATGTATCCATGTTTCGTCCATGGTCACGTAACGACGCAAGAAATCTTTTTTATTGCGAGTAAAGGAGCCGCTCCATTGCCATGACTTTTTACCATGACAAAAAAAATGAGACACATTTATGTGAAGATGCCTTGGCGAGAAAGGGAGATAAGAATCAACTGCAAAAATTTGTCGGCAAATGCAAAAATAATTTCTCCTCTTTTGTTATGGCGATTTCTAATACAATCACACATTGTCCCTGTAAGTGAATAGTAAGCACGGACACATTCAAACTGTTATTATAGCGTGATGTCATTTTTCTCCTTCGCATGCCAAAAGCTTTTTCTCAAAAGCTTTGTTACCATGCCAATTTGAACATTATATTCATAGCATAAGGTTTGATATTATTGCTATAAAGTTGTTAAACTGGAAGGGATAGCGTTTAACTTGTATTCAGTCATTCCTTTTTAGATCTACATAAGCCTATCTTGCTCTAGTTTCCTGCATTTTTTTGTCATGGTAAAAAGTCATGGCAATGGAGCGGCTCCTTAAATAGCGATAAACAGCTTTCTGAATCATCGACTCGTTGCTGTTTTTGTTTCATCGAAAGCAATCGCGGCACCCACTTGGAAAAAACCTTTTTCATGCTCAATTTTTCATGAAGGATAGTAAATGCACTTCCATATGATATCTGTGTTATCTCAGCAATCTCACGGAGCTTCACTTTACGATCTTTCATTATAATTTTTGTCACTTCACTCACATTTTCCGGTGTAACGGCTTCCACAGGTCTACCCGAGCGTTCCGCGTCATTTGTGTCGGTACGACCACGTTTAAACTCGGCAAACCACCGACAAATCGTTGCTTTTGATGGACAAGAGTCCGGGTAACATTTTTCAATCCATTGTTTCGCTTGCACGGTGTTTTTATCCATTAAAAAACAATGTTTTATCAGAACACGAAACTCGGTTTTTTCCATTTTTTAAACAAACTACAAAACGACTTTACTCCAACCTCGATAACTCAGCTGTTTCTGGTCCGATCGACTTAAAATTTTGACACGTTTCAAGCAAAGGTTAGTACTCTAGAAAGACGTGGTTACTGGTTTACTACGAGCGTCATCTCTGGGTTAGTCTCGGGACTTATTGATCCATGTGTTACCTACATATATCAATATAAACCTCGTCTCGATAAAGACATAAATAGAAATTTTTTTCATGGTCCTCCATTGAAAAACAGCATTTGTTCGTCAGGTTATAGTGTAAATTTTGCAAAAACGTGGTTTTTGTATAACAAAATCATGTGCTGTTCAGATCAGATATTTTTTATAGTTAATTTACTCTTAACTCCTTCAGACCCTTATAATATACACTGGTTAGTTTTTCAATATCTCACTAAAATATTAAATCTATGACTTCAATCATGATTGTGTCTTAGCCCTTAACATATTTCTTATGAAAAGGTAGTATGCTATCACAAACAATATACAGATAACCAATGCTAAAAGGAAATCTTGTTATATGAACCCAGACCTAGAAAGCTTTCAGAGACCAAAAAACTTTTGCCTTAGATTGTTTGCTTCAATTAAATTCGGTTCTCCGGCCCAGAAACATATGACTTTATGGTTATATTTTTGCCAAAAATTTTAAAAAAATTTTAAAAAAATTTAAAAAAATTTTAAAAGAATTTAAAAAAAATGAAAATATGTATTTTTTTTTGTATTTTGAATAATTATGTTTTAATAAACTCAGAAAATACAGAAAAACATTGTTTTCACTTTTACAAAAAAATCAGGTCTGGAAAGTATATTTTGATATACTTTTGCGTCTTTTAGGGACAGCTTTTCGCCACCTTTCAGCAATTTGCAACAATTTACATAATTTGTTAATACTTTTAGTGTTATTTTTACTGGTATTTATAAATCTGGCAATTTTCTTCACTCTCCATAAAAATGGCATTTTATTACAATTGTCGGAAAAACTTTATTTTTTCAACAACAAAAAAAAAGTAAATATAAAAAAATTATTAGTATATAATTCTACATATAGCTTTGCCACACACTGAATTCTAATTCGAACTAACTTGGCTTTTGTCATATTATCTCTGTAGAACAACGATTTCGGCAATTTAAAAAAAAATGCTCAATGTATGTAAAATTCCTATGTAAAATTCAAACCAAAAAGAGTTTTTAATTTAAATTTTGAAAAACTCCTTACTATATGATAACCACGCAAAATAATGAATTTACAAACACCTTTCAACAAATGTTATTTATCATCAGTTTAAATAACTGGGTCACGTATTATCGAATATAGCTATTTCTATCATCGACGAATAAATCTACTATGAAATCGATTATTTTTATTTTGTTGTGTTACCTATCACGTCTAAGGCATCTTCGAAAGCATATTCCTTTTCAGATTCGTTCACTTTTTTTCTATTCTCACTAACTTCACTGTCGATATTTGGAATTATAAAAACTTCCGGAGATTCTTTTGCTATATCATTGTTCGACATTCTTTTGCGATCTTATAACTATTTTAAATTTCTTACAAAAATATCAGTAGTAATATATTTTTAATTATCGTGATTAATCAATTCAAGTGCTAATTGGCTCGATTAGCCAGTAATAAAATTGGAAGCAAGTTCGTTTAAACTTGGCTAGTCGACTCCAGTATCTTGAGTGATACCACGGTAACTTGGGGTAGGCTCATTTATCAAATTATAAAATATGATAAAATACGACGCGTATTGTTTCCATCTCCAGCCAAATCTGATGTTTTGGTCTTAATGATAAAAATCTTTCAAATAGAAATAAAGTTTACACTTCATTTTATCAACAAAAAAAATACTGTCTTACCGGATGAGACAGATTGTTTGATATAAATTTTATCAGCAAATATGAAAATACTCGAATAAATAGTATGAAAATGTAAACTAAAAAAATTGATGCAACGATTTAGATAAAATGGCAAAGGATGACATTTAAATCTACACTATTTACAAATGACATGTTGTTAATCGTTGGTAGCTATTTGTTTAATAGTATAGGATCGTAAAATAAAATAAAGGTCTGACTGAAAAAAAATCAGGGGTGGATTAAGGCTTCGCGGGTCTCTAGACAAATTTGTAAAATGCTCAGTTTTTTCGAAGCCCACTCAAAACAAACGAATTTGCAGGATAACGACAATTCAAATGTAGAACGTTGGTAAAGAAAAGCAGTAGGGGAAAATCACGGGATAAGTTAAATCAGTACTATGTGTGTTTCTGTAGGTGTTTCTTCGAAGGTTCAGAAAAAAAATCGAAAATTTTTTTTTAACACAATAGTCAGTTATTTATGAAAAGCGAAAATAGGGGAATGCTTAATTATAAAAATGGGAATAGTTGAATCAATAAATTTAGATATTCTTACTGACTCAACTGGTACAAATGAATAAAATTTGGAAAGACAATAATAATGTATCAAAAGCTTTGAGAAAAAATAAACGTGATTAAATTTAGTGGGTATATTATTGATTCAACTCACCCCCAAAAAAGTTTTCAATGTCATACTTGAAGTTTTTTAAACAACATACACTGAACGGAAACTATTATCAAAATAACAAAAAAAATTATTGAATCTTTATAATTTTGTGTCGTTAATTTCATATTTTTTTGTAGATACAACGAAATTTTGTGTTGTCGCTACTTTTAACCCCTGCGTCTGCTATCTTTTTAACCGTTAGAGAAGTTTTGACGCGGTTTTCGTTATTATATAAATCGTCCCCCAAGCAAAGATTTCCGTCACTAATATCGATTTCCCCCCCCCCCCCCCCCTGACTTTGAACCTCTCTTCTGCTATTGCCTGAACTGTTAGAGCAGTCTTGACGAGGTTTTTGTCATAGGGTAGGTTTTCTCCTAAGGAAAAACGACAGTATTAAGTTTTCAAAAGATTGATTTGGGCGCCTCAGTTGGCGGGGACCACATGACTTTTTCAAAAATAAAAATTCCACTACATAAAGAAAAAATGATAAAACAAGAAAACATGTTTTATATTTTAGAATAATTATGAGATGTAATGAAAATGAAACGAAAAAATGAAATTAAAATTTCAATCGGAAAGTGATAAGGATTTCAAAATTTCTTTTTTTTTCTCAGCAATGAAACGCTCTCGAGAAAATCGCAAAAGTATTTTCTACCTATACACAGGATAATTTTTTATGTAAAAAAATAGAAAATTCGGGAGCTAATTAAGCTAAAATGTTATCACACATCTGTGTCTTGACAAAAATAATATAACATTTTGTAATATTTTTTATGACCTGTAAGCGGAGAAATTCCTCTAGAGTTCAATACTCAAAAGGTCGAGTAAAAACCATGACTCAGAAATGATTCAATGGTTAAACAAAACTTCGTGTCTTATATCTGTGCTAAATTTCAAGGTTCTACCTCCATTAGTTTCTCAGTGTGTTTGTATAGAAAATTTTAATATACTACCCACTTTTCCATCATAGGTATCATCACTGCTGGGTGTATAAAGCTTTGTTTTAAATATATTATTCAGTAAAAACGGCTCACTAAAATTTTCACCTTTTCCCCAACTTCTTGTATAGGATTGTATCCTACCATATTCTATGAACAACAATTTTTAATTATTAACCAATATAAAAGAATATCTTTCATATACGTACATTATTCGATTTAGTATAGACTAAAAGAAATCAAATAAATAGAAATGTGACGGTTGATTGATTATTTTTTAAAAGACATACAAATGAACATAAATATAATATATTCATATAATAGGAGGTACTTGTTACAAAAAATATGAAAACCAATTCACCTTAATTAAACAATTTTCTAATTAGGATATTTGGCTATTGATCTTTAGGTACATATTTTCCATTTATTTTATTTGTCCCATATTAATCACCAAAGTAAAAATACCATTAAAATGAGCTTTTATCTCAGTAAACATCAATGACACTTTTCTTCTATATAACTTATTTTGTGATTAATGTAAGTAGTTCCGTCATTTTCATTTCATTGATTTTTTAAAACCACAAAATCAGCATCTAGAACTACTGGAAAAAATTTGTAAAATATACTTACTAAAAGCAGTTGTCTCCTGCGGTATTGAGATTTTAATCGGAAACCAGATGGAAAAACTCATGCATGAGATTTTTCGTCTATTCATTTCCACTTCACCTTTAAAAAATTCGGTATTTTGATTTACTAAGTGAAATCTGGTAGATACTTAATACAAATCTATTACAGAATATGAGAAATTTAAACCTCAAAGTTGTTTTTGGTTACTGTTTTGCAAATTTTAACTGAATTCAAGCAAGTTACATTTTTTGTATTATAACCTATTGGTTATAATAATATACATATATAATATAAGGCTCCTTTAAATCGATGTGTGGTGTTTCAGCATTTTTTTTTGCAATATTTATAACTGCTTCTCTCTATGGCAGTTACTTTCTTCTAGCAATACATGTGTAAAATGCAATTTCAATTAGTCTCGAATAAAAGAAATAGCATTAAAACTAACGGCTTTTGCTTTCATTTTTTTCGCCCAAATAAACTCAGTTTTCGTTTCCACGTCCAAAATAGGTAATGGATTTTTTGACATTTTGAGGTGAGAAATTTCACGATGGAATTCTTTCGTATTTGTGATCTCACTTATTCGGTGTTCTCATGCAAAAATTTTTGTCACTTGGCAATCACAATACCGTTGCTAAAGTAAAAATATCAATACGTTTATTACTATGTATTCATAAAAAATTTGGACCTCTTAATTTCCCCTAAAAGAAATTTCGCTTTCAGTCTGTTAGCCTGTATTCAATCCTGGAGTGAAACGATCTTATTACCTTTTAGTGGAAATCTGTTAACCGTAAGTAATCAAAATGGCGGCTTTTTAAAAATCGTAATTTCGTTTTTTGCTCTTTACTCCGAAACTACGCGTTTTCAGTAGTCTATTGTATGGCAAAAGTTGAAGACAGTAAAATTTTCTTGCCTTTTACTAGAACTCGATATCTCAAACCGGTACCGCGATACACCGTTATTTAAAAAAAATCAGTTTTTTGCGATTATCTCACTGAAAAAAAGGAATGTTTGGAAAGTGTTTGCGACCATCTATTCAGTGTTTGCAGTAATAATTATATGTTTCTGTAAAATAATATTTTTTTATAGCAAACAGGACATGTTCGTTGACAACAATTATTGTTTAATAATGTTTATTCCAAACATTTAATACTTCAAAAAAACAATTGTTGTTAAGATTGAAAAATTCAGTGTTTGTCTTAAACACTTTTTGTCAATTGTGACAAACACTTTTGATGAAACCATTTATAAAATTTAAAATATTTATAAGAAACACTATATTTTTTCTTAGAAATATTTATATTGTTTAACACAAAAACTTTAAATTTAAGTAGTTTGTGAAAAACACAAAAATATTTGTGGTGAATTATGATTATTGAAACTGTTAGTAATAAACAATAAGTGTTGGCCCCGAATAATTTTCCTTTGTTGCAAATAATTCTTGTTTATAAATTAAAAATTGCAATTTTGTTGAACTGTCAAAAAAAAATTAGTGAAAAAATGTTATTAGTGATTGAATCTTTAGTTTTGGTGAAAAATAGTGAAATTCTAGATTTTTAAATAAAGTGCTAGTGTAAATAAGGAAAGTGTTTTAAAATTGAATATGTTGAGCATATTTTCAATTGTGTATATTTTCAAGTGTTGCAGATAACCATTATTATTGGTTACTATAAACATTTTTGTATTGTTTGTAATAAACATGCATATTGTTTGCGTCAAATCTCGTTTGCGGTGAACATTCCTTTTTTTCAGTGCGAAAACTAATAGATTTTCTGTGGTTTAAAGTTCAATAGAATTCAATAGAACAATATTTGCCACAATTTTGTCTTTCACTGTAATCCGCTATATTTTACCGTTATTGAGATATTTTCATTAAAACTTAAAAAAAATATTATTGCGAAATGTTTCAAAATTAAAGGTTTTTTGAAGGAAGAATTAAAGATATTAAAATTCTCCACATATTTGATTTTCCGTGTAAATTGAAATCTTTTAGCGTTATCGAGATATTTCAAATTTTGTAAAAAAAAATACATATTTTCATATAAACTGATATTTTATTCGTCGGGCTATAGTGTAAATTATGCACGATCGTTCATTTCACATCACATACTTCATATGGGAATATATTAAACCGGCCTTATTAAAATACGGATTTCATATTTGGTAATTAATTTTCTTTAAACGTTTGTTTGAATAAAGGAAAATACTTTTTTACTTGAAAGCCAAAAATCCATAAAAAATTCATATTGCCATTAATTGTTCATACTATATATTAAAAAAAATTCTTTAGTGTAACTTTTTAAAAATATTTACCTGCGGTTATCCATAAATAAACATTCTCAAATTTTATAAATTATCTGCCGCACTGAAGACACTCAAAAATGAGCACATAATTGATAGATAAAAGCAATTAAAAAAAATATTATACAAATTTATGTGATAATAAGCAATTGTTTGATAACAGGCGAGGAGATATGTATTTTGAAATATTAAGAAATCAATTGTTAAAAGCTATGGCAAATAACCCATTGTGGATTTCGAATGAAAAGTTAATCTGCAAATTTGTTCACACTGTTAACGGAATAAAAGAAAGAGTTAAGTTTTAAAAATTTTATTTCTCAGTCATCGGAAATTGATCTCAAAATCTGTTACCATCCATACTCACTCAATACAATTCTCCATATTTTCCTCTAATTAAGTTTATTTATTGTTTCCAAATTATTTATTTAATAAACTGTAATACTACTAACACAAATTTATACTTTAAAGATTTCTTTATAAATTTATGATTTGCATTTTCTCTAAAGACAACAAAAAAATTCTTTTGCTGTTTGTCTGCTTTTCTTATGCATTTAGGCTGGTTCGTAGCGACACAACCCTAATGGAGCCCGATGGGGCTCCAGAACTTGAGACTGCGATACAGTTACTGCGATTAGAAACAATTGATCGGATTTATTCAAAACACACTCGTCCAAGGTGAGGGTAAATGCTTTGAGAAAAAATAAACTAAAATTTGAAAAAACAGTCATCCAATTAAGTGTCTTTTTGATTTTTTTTCGAATTTTTGTATTTTTTCACCCCCAAATAGAATTTTTGAAGCCCAATGAATTTTTGATGCTGTTGGTTTTTACATTTTTTTACTTACTAATTTCATAAATTTAAGTTGAAACAGTCGCATCATTTTATTACATTTTTTTCTCAAATATTTAAGATTTGGCAAACGTGCTGGTGGTCTCATTCAATTTTTGAAGGAAAGAACCCAAGAGGATCCAGATATGGTATAAATTTCTTTATAAATAAAAATTATAGAATAATAATTTATTAACAAAGTTGTTTGGAACAGGAAGATTGGCAGCATAAATTACTTGGGCAGAGATGAACCATTTTAGAGATGTTAGCCGTAGTTTTTTGCCGACGTATACTGATCAGTTACAGACAATTATTTTGTTCCGAATAAAAAAAATTATCACTTGTTACAAGTAAATTAAATATGCAATTATTTATGTAAAAAAAAATAATGACAATGAAATAGCAGACCTCAATGTACGTCAAATTTGTGAAAAATTTATCTAAAATCTAATTTATCAAGAATATGTAAATAAATTATTACTGGTGTTTGTGGAAATCAATGAAAAATAATTAAATACACACATTAAGCAAAAATATATTCACAGAATATGTAAAATAATATTTGTTTTCATTTTAATTATTGTTGTCCATATTCCCAACATTCCTCAACAACTAATAGCTTTAATTTTTTGTTGATTAAAAGATATTTCTAAGAATCGAATTGATTTTTCTAATTCTTAATCTACATGTCGAATTTGTTTCCTGTAACTTTTAATACAGGAATTTTTTACAGCTTGATCCACACGAGATTTTCACACCGTAATTTTTAAATTCAGAATATATAGAAAAATGCTCTAGTTTTTTACTTTCAATGGAATTAGGGTAAAGTAGGGATAAACGCCACACCTTTCGGAAAAACGCTGTGAAATTCTTAATTTTAAACAAAGGAAAAGTTACAATTTCCAGGGGCCAATCGTCGAATACTCTATATGATGGCAGACAAAATGTTTATTTTAAAAAATCCATTTGTATGAAAGAGAGGTGGGAAGTAGTGGTCCGAGTGGATTTTAACACAAACACATTTTACCATTATAAATTATTCAATACGGCGAGTCGTTTTCAAGAAAATTGTAAAAAAACTGTTTCTTTTTTGTTAAATTGTAAAAAAAACCTATGTAAGACAGTATCAACTCCAATTAGAACAGTATTTTAGGCAAGTTAGAACAGCTTTTCTCCAGATTAGAACAGTATGTAAACAATTTTTTAATTTATTAAAACATCTACGACTTTCCATTTTTTTGTGATACCTCAGACATGAGTTTTTATTATATATCTGGAGTGGTATTCCGTAACTTGATTCAAGCGTTGGTTTCGAGTTAGAAGAAAAAGTGGTATTTGCTATCTCGGTTTCTCTCTGTCATTTATTTCAGTCAAAACAGAGACAGCGAATACTTCTTGTTCTTCTAACTCGAAACAAACAAATGCTTGAAACAAGTTACGGAATATCACTCCTGATATTAACGGATTTTAGTTATGTTGGTAATTATTTCTAACAACGAGTCAAATTTTCAAAGTTTTTCGGGCGCGTTTTCAGCCTGGCGGCCATTTTTACACGTCCCAATATTCACTCTCTAGATTATAGACTCTCTAGATTATAAACTCTCTACCTCATACATGCGTTTTTTACTTATATTAACTGATTTAAATTATTTTGGGCATTGTTTGTAACAATGAATCAAATGTTTAAAGTTTTTCGAGCTCATTTCGGCGGCCATTTTTACACGTCCGATTGTCAACTCTCTAATTTGGCCTTGTTCAATTCACGTTGAAGTATATTCTTGGAGTAATATTGATTTTACTTCAAAATGCACCCAACCACACCCTTTTGAATAGCAGGGGTACTTGAGGACCAAAAGCGACAATTTTTAACTCGAAAATTGTAATGTATTACCAATAAATTACAACATCTGTAAACCATATTTTCCGAGTTATGTTTTACTCCGTGAGTATTGTGATTTTAATCTGAAACGAGATGGAAAAACTCACGCGTGAGATTTCTCGCCTATTTATTTCCACTTCACCTTTGATTCGGTATTGAGATTTACCAAGTGAAATCTGGTAATTATACTTAGTACAAATCTATTACAGAATAAGATAAATTTAATTCTTAAAGTTGTTTTTGGTTGCTGTTTTAAAATTTTTGCTTGAATAGTTATTTTTTTTTGTATAATAAACTATATAAAGAATTCTCTATATGTGTAGAATGCAATTTCAATTAGACTCGAATAAAAGAAATAAATTTAAAACTTTTTCACTTTTCGTTTCCACGTCCAAAACAGCAGCGGTATTGTGATTGCCAAGTGAGAAAAATTTTTGCGTGAGAAAACTGAATAAGTGAGTTTTCTCATTATTTGGTATTGTGATCACAAATAAGGGAGAATTTCACCATGAAATTTCTCACCTCGAAATGTCAAAAAATCCGCCACCCATTTCGGACGTGGAAACGAAAAGTGAGTTTATGTGGGCGAAATAAATGAAAGCAAAAGCGGTTACTTTTAATGGTATTTCTTTTATTCGAAACTAATTAAAATTGCACTCCGCACATATATTGCTAGAAGAAAGTACCTGCCAGACAGAGAGAAGCTGTTATAAATTTTATGTGTGAAATTTCCTATGTAATCAAAAGTGCAAAAAAAATGTTGAAATACCGCACAAATGATGTTTCAAATGTTGAAACAACATCTAGAGAATCATTTATATTGTTTATAATACAAAAAACTGTAACACTTTTCTTGAATTTAGTTAAAATTTGCAAAATAGCCACCAAAAACAACTTTGAAATATAAATTTATCATATTCTGTAACAGATTTGTATTAAGTATGTACTAGGTTTCATTTGGAAAATCATAATACCGAATTCTTCAAAGGTGAAGTGGAAATGAATAGGCGAGAAATCTCACGTGTGAGTTTTTCTACCTTTTTTACAGATTAAAATCACAATACCGCTGCAGGAAGCGGATCTTTTGACATTTTGAGGTGAGAAATTTCACGGAGGAATTTTCATGTATTTGTGATCACATACCAAATAACGAGAAAACTCACTCAGTCGGTTTTCTCACGGAAAATTTTTTCTCACTTGGCAATCACAATATGGCCTCATGAGTATATTCAACGTGAATGGAACAGTGTCGTTATAGGCTCTCTATTCTGGATATATTCTAAATATAATATCCGTATTTAATATGGATAATATCCATATCCTAAATGGAATAGATTACCCGAAGCGTGAGTTTTCTCAAGTAAATTTTCTAGAGCAGACACAAGTTACTGAAAATAAAACCTAAACCGCTCTAATTTCTTTACAAATTTATAAAAGAAACAATGCCATAAAAAAATTAAAAACAAATGGCTGAATATGTTTTGTACTGTCAGAGGTTTTTAAGAGTAATTTTAATGTCATTGGTTTGTTTTCGTTAAATAAATAGTAACTATGTTAATTTAAGAGTTTGTTTGAACATCTGTAAAGTGAGATTTTAAAAAATCAAAAATCATCTATCCGTTGCCCCAGTTTTAGGTTCGAATACATGAAGATAGATACCCAATTCGGTTTTAATTTTTATATCAATAGATATCATACATAAATTGCAGTAAAAGAATCAATTATCCCAATGTTAATTAAATGGGGATTTTCGTTTGCGTTCGCACAGTATGTCGCTCGAGAATTTGCTCACTTTAGTTCATAAAAATTGAAGAATTCGCATCAGTGGCAATGGAGTATGAACATATGCTCATTTTCATGCATACAGCCCAATGAATGAAATTTTTAATATTTTTCGCGCTCGTTTTTCAGTTCGGCGACCATGTTTATACGCTAATTAACTATCCTCTAGGATAGAGGCTCTCTAATGCAAGGTGCCCAAAAAACACGAAAGTACGGCAACACCGATTGTCAGCGCCGTCTACAGAGGGATATTCGTACTATATTCAGTGCACAGAAATTTGCTGAAAAAAATCGGCTTTCAGTAAAATTGGCGTCAAATAATACTAAAATTCGAATAGTAATAAAATCGATACGCAGTAGTTGCGGAAAATCCGGGTGCAATAATGTTTACAAATGAAGTGGCCGTGGGTATTTACAGCAGCTAAATTGTCCGCCTTCCACTGTTTCACGAATCCAATTCCCCGTTCCGAAACTTGGCTAGTCGCAGGTGAACAAGTGCGACAAAATAATTTGATGTAAAACATTTTAATCGTTGAAAAATCGCCCCAGATCCGTTCCGATTGTGCTAAAAATTGTCCATTCGTTGTGGAAAATGCGTTCCGTTGCTTCTTTCGGTGTTTTCGAGCGGAAATTGTGTGCTGTCTTGTAAAACTCAGTCGTACAAATGTGAAGAAGAGCAGGAGAAAAAATATATGTGGTTTTTTTTTCTTTGCTTCTGTACATTTTCCAAATACACATCAAACGTGAATACGAGAAGAAATGCCAAATCTCGCAATGGGGCCAAAATCTAGGGATCCGAAATGAAACTGGCGTTCTGCTGGTAATCAATCTAGGGAAGGTCGCCAAGGTGAATTGAGCAAGAAGCGATGCGAATTGAAAATCTGGAGGAAGAAAGGGTCGACATTTATGCCAATGTACAAACAAAATGTACGAACATGACAGATGATGAGAACGTCTCAATTAGGAATTGCATAGATGGCGCTACTTCCAATGTTATGATGATGTGTGTTCGAAGCAGTCCTCCATTGGAACAAACCCAAAATGCTCCCCTCTCGGCGGAGAATTTGATCAAAGACAAGATTCTAACGAGGAAAAACAATTACAATAATCTTAGGACAGGCAACGATAAGGACCGCGGCAAGAGTCAGTCGCAAGAATGTAAACAGAAGTCGGATAGCAGCAGTGACGGTGGAGCGGCGGCTTCAGGTGTGGGTGTCGTTAGCGGGGGTGTGGTAGGGGAAGCGGGAGCGATTGTGGGAGGTGGAGCGGGCGGAAGCAGCAACACCAATGATGGAGGCGTCAACGAAGCGACTCGTGGAAATAATGTCTCAGAATCACCGTCGTATTCGACTTATGGTGGCCGTCTTCAGTTTTTCAAAGGTAATTTCTCAAATCACATGCAATGAAATATGCATAATAACAGTTACACTTAGAAACATCCAAAAATTAAGGTAATTTCCACCAATTTTAAGGAACTACCTACGTGCAGTCTTAAAATTAAATTATCCCACACTCAATGTTTTTGTTTTCTTTGTACTAATCTTCATGTTTACTGAAACATCTAATAAATCGAAGTACTTTTTACAAAGGTTAAAAAATTGTCTTTAAGGGTCTGTGAAAATGGTCCAATTGCATCTCAATTCTACAGTAATCCCCAGATAACTGTACAACCCTTTTAAGTGCAACGGTACTTCGAACCCCATGTACATTTGTAAGAATTCCATACAATATTGCATAACTGCTACCCGCTTAAGAGAAAACCTCTTATTACTGCACTCTCCTTCATAAATTTCCCTCCGATAAGTGCAAAAGTGCTCTATTTTTTCTTTTAATTTTTAACACTTGTTATTATTATGCTTGAATTTTATTAACTTTTTTTTTAAATAAAGTATATGAACTGTACTTAACCCTCTAACCGGAATATTACCGAGAAAAATTCACTAAAATATGACTTTCAACTTGCGACAGACCGTAACCAAGACAACGTACAGGGCTAAATTTTTTCCAGCATGTAAAGCGATAACTTACAAAAGTCAGTGTAAAAGGGCCCATAGACGGACAACTTTGTTGCCAACCTGGTCGCCAACCTGGTTGGTAGTTTTTACCACAGACGAGACGGAATGTTGGCAACCAAGTTGTCAACATCATTTTTAACAAGATCCCGTCGACTTTAGGTGATTTCTCTAATTTTTTTATTGTTTATAGTTTACTATATGGTTATAGGACAACTATAGGGTATATGTTGACTAGTGAAAAATGAGTAAGGATTTGTTATTGGTATTGGTTTTAAACGAGTTGTGCGAAGATGAACAACTCAATGCAACTGAGATTGGCAACCAGGTTGTAAACTTGCCTACAGACACCCCAACATGAACGCCAACATGCTAAGTTTTCAAAATTTTTTGATTTTACACCAACCTGATCGACAACATGAAAAACCAACCGCCAACTTGGCCACAGACGTACAACATCGACTCCAACATTGCATGTTGGCGACCAGGTTGGCAACAAAGTTGCCCGTCTATGGGCCCTTTAAGACGTTCCGGCGATTTCCGGCGATTAAAATTGTTACCCGTTATAAACAAGCGAATTCCCTGAAGCCTTAAGGCGGGCATTCCGGCTAGAGGGTTAAATCTTTGTTTTCGTTCTTATGATTCAATTCTTGAATTCCTAATTCTGAATAACTCGAATTATGTTCTGATAGAAGGTAAATGCACATTTTTTTGCAATTAGGGGTCCCTAATAACTGCACGATTTCGTTCAGTAAGTAGGATTCCGAATAAGTTCACAATTTTTTGCTGTTAAAAGAGTATCAGATATGCGCAAACCTTCGTAACCGTACAGTAAATCAAGAAAGTGTTATTATCCGCGGATTACTATAATACGTTTTGATTTACCGAATTTTCGAGTTTGCTAATTCTTCTCGTGCTAATTTTCTGACATCTCGCCGCGTATTTAAATTAGAAAATTCTGGGTCCGGTTCAGCTCTTTGGGGTTGGTCGGTTTATCGGAATAGAAAATGAGTGCAATGATTTCCTATACAGCCATAAAATTTTAGCGAATAATATACCTGACATCGATTCATCATTTATTTGGTTTTCGGCATCCATTCCGCACCATGCAAAGTAAAAATTAATAAACTGTTCAGTTTCAAGCGGAAGATAGATCATCTTTTCAGTTTTGTTAACATGTCAAACGTCAAAAAATTAGCAAGAAATTCCAGTCATTGTTTCGCACAGCAATGACAGCGAACTGGAAACTTTCCAGTAAAAACTAGAAGATGGTTGAGTTTGTGGCATAGGGAGAAAGAAATTGTGTACTTTTACTATAAATATATCACTGGACGGTTTAGTTGGGGTTTTTAAATGCGTTATACTCTAGCAATGGGCGCGTTTAGACCGAGCTAACTTGGCACTCCCAATCTGGTGCTAAACTAGAAGTATATATTGCGTAGTCTGTTAATGTTTTGCATTTAGGTAGAATTTTTGCAATCTATGGCATGTAAAGGATGCAAAGGATCAGAAAAGCCAGAAATAAAACCCACAGGGCCAAAAGGTAAAATCAAATTAAAAATTTAACTTACAAACAAATTAATTTTTAAATAATATGTCAGCGCCAAGACTTGATATTTTTGCGCAAATTCTTAAAATTTTATGCTCTTTCCCATTTCCCCCATGAAAATTGAATTTTTTTTTATCTAAATGCTGCATTTTTGTATTTAACAATTGCCCCCAGCAATTGTAATTTTTCTTATATTTGAAATAATTTTTGTGACGCACAGAAATGGTGAAAAACATTTTCGAAAGGTGGTTTTGCCACCAATATCAATTATTTTAGTACTAAAGCATACCAAGTGCGTTTATGCATGGCGTAATTTATTTGCGTCATTTCCAGTATGGATATGTGGACTTTACTGTCGGCACAATGTATATAAGTTCAGCTGTGCATGCATATTTTGAAACATTCAAAAATTAATATTTCTTGATTAACTGATCAATCTCTGATATGACAAGATCAAAAACATTTTAGTGAATTTAAAAAAAATAATATAAAGGATATAATTTTAATATGAATGGCTTTGTAAAATTATAACTGTTACAAGTGAATAAATATTCTTATCAATGTTACCGGCCAAACCCGATTTCAGGCTAAATTAGTTTAGCCTAGGCCAAGCTAGTGCGGCCTAAGCGTCTTAGGACAAACTAGTTGACCCTAAAAAAACGCACGCTCTAGGATAAACTGTTGGCTCACCGAATCAGTGTGTAGTGAATTAATGTATAGACAAAAAAAAAGAGTCCTTCCTTTAGATTTTCCTTATAAAAAAATGTTATTTAGGGTGGGATAGCGGGGAGTGCGACGGAAGAAAGGGTGTGGCTGGTTGGACAGCGGCCTTCCCTCACACCCTCTCTCACAACCTCCCACACCTTTCCCCCATCACACTTCCCTCTTCCATTCCATCCATCACACTCCCCTCTTCCCTTCCATCCATCACACTGCCCTCTCCATTTCCCTAAATACAATATTTTAAAAGGAAAATCTAAAGAGGGGGATTTTTTTTGTCTGTACGTTAATTCACTATATATTAATTCGATGAACCGACAGTTTATCCTAGAGTGTGCGATTTTCTATTAGGACGAACTAGTTTGGCATGAAATGGGGTTTTTGCCGGTAACATCAATAAATTCAAAAATATTTGAAAAAAAATATGATTTTGTTAACGTACCATTAGATTTCTAATTAAGTTTCCCTATTATTTATTTCAGATGGTAAATTTATTCTCGAACTCGCCCGATCTCGTGAAGGTGAAAAAAGTGGATGGATATCAGTGCCACGTAAAACATTTTGGCCGCCATCGGCCTCAATAACGAATGTAGTCAATTTCTCAAAGAATGAGAGTTCAACATCCCTAAGCTGTAAATATAATCGAAATTTAGATCATGTGTTCACGCAGAAAGATTTAGATCAAATTTCAGTTTCAGATGATAACAGTTCAATTCAATCATCTCCGTGGCAGCGAGATCACTGCTGGAAGCAGTCATCACCACGTCGTAATATCTCCAAGGAAATGAATTTTTTTTATAAGCGTAATCGTCTATTGAAACTCTCTTGTGATGGACTAAAATGTGTGCAAATCAAGAAAAGACGACCATACGACAATTCAACAATATGCCAAAAGCCTTTTTCACCAATTATCGATAAGAATCAAATAAAGACAGAAGAATCAAAATCCTCAAGCACATCAAATCCAACTTCGACCCCGACTCCAATCGAATCAGAATCAGTGGCAAAAATCAAAACCGACCCAACATCGATAAAAGTCAAAACAGAACCCGAAGAAAAGCCAGAAAACATTGAAGTAAAACTTGAAGAAACAGCAACGGTCAATAATCGTTCGACTTTGGATAAGAAAGATATAAAATTAGAACGCTGCCCTCGTCGATCCCGATCAACACTTTCGTCAATTGTTCAGAAACTGATCGATAGGATTCCCCCTAACGCGACATTAACATCATCATCGAATCAATCAAAGATTGTAAATAGTTGCCTCAATCAGATTCCAGCTGCACCTGCTAGATTAACTGAATTGCAATATCATCAACAGCACGTCTCGCCGCGCAAACGCATATTGCGGGAGCTAGAGAAAGTGTCATTGGAGGACAATAGCAATAAGAGATCGCGGGCAAAGAGCCACAACTCCAACACTTTGTCGCCATTATCCACCAATTCAACACAATTTCCTCCAACAGGGACTGTGGCAAGCACAAATCAACATCATCGTACGTCTTCTTCGTCGCCGTTGTCTTCGTCCTCGTCTTCAGTAAAAAACAGTTTAGCTGGACACCAACAGCAACAGGTGATTAACGGTACTGATTCCAGGGGGGCCAACGAATTATGCCCTCCAACCACCCCGCAAACTCGACTGTATAGCAGCTACAGCATACATTCGCTACTCAGCAACGCCACGAACAACAATAATTCGAATAATAATGATACGAAGCCAACTATGAAAGATATTAACGAGGCGGCATACCTCAAAAATCGCCTGGTATCGCCGAATTCACCAGAGAATTATAGCCGGGTCGGATCCTCACCGAATTCAGCGTTCACGTCGAGTGCAGCGGCCAAGAATTTCTACAAGTATGAAAAGAGTCCGTCGAAGGAGACCTTCATAAAAGGATATTCAGGAACGAACGCTACTACTCGATCGGATGAACAGAATTACAGTAAGATTAAGTCATCCAGCAGTATTCCCATATCGACAGCTGCCTCATCCGGTTTTCATCCATATTTATTATCAGCTAAGCATTCACCTGGAAGTATTGGAAGCTCGCCGGGCTCTACATATAAGCCAAATTACTCGCCGGGTTTGTCCAATCATCAGCCAAAAAATTACTCGTCCAGTAGCGGTAGTTCACCATCGTATTCCCGAACGTCACCATTGGTCAATAAGGCGATCGGTCGGGCTGGCAAGAATCTAAATCTAAAGGAGACATCGCCAAATGACGAACAACAGCACCACACAATTTTGGATGTCAGGGGACGTAATTCTGGTTCTGCTGCTAGTATTCAGCAGCCACAAAAACTGTCGCCGCTGACGCCGATTTCATCACCAAATACTAAGTCAATGGAATCTGGATCGCCGTCAACGTATTATGATGATCACAAGCCGTTGCGAGGCCTTGATGGAAACAGCTATTTACCGTCGAACACGACATCCATTGTTGATATCAAGGCGGAACGTACCAACGACAATGATTCCACATCGACAGCCAGCCCAGTATTGCGCTCCTCGCCAGTCGTTCCTCCGTCATCATTGTATTACATGTATCCACCGCCGCCAGGGCTTCCGGGCTCGCCACATGCTGCTGCATCCTCTTACATTCCTACAGTTCCATACTATCATAGTATGTCACCGTATGCAGCAGCAGTGGCCGCCTTGAGGAATCCACTCTGGATGCATTATCCTCCAAGTCCTTTGCAATCTGCTGGTCCAGCTACACCGCGAAGGACCTCATCGTCATCATCAACGTCAACGCTAGCGTATAATAGCGTTAATAGTGGTGTTAGTTCGATTGCATCGGCTGTTGTACCGCCCGCTATTTCACCATCCCATTTACCTTTGGGTCTAAAAGCTCCATGGGGTAACCCAAATCAACATATTTCCACTGAAGATTTAGATAGGATATATAATATTAAGAGTGAACATAGTTCCGGTAAGTAATTGGATTTTAAAACAAATTGTTTTTTAAATTTTTAAATCAAGATTTTAACCAAAATATATAAAAAACGTGACAAAATACAAAAAAAAAATCTTTTTTGACCATTGGAATTTTTATTTCCGCACTTATACAGTAATCAAAGCTCGGATGGGATAAATCCTAGATTTGTTGTGCAGTTTGCGCTTATCCGATATTCCTTTAAGAGCAAAAATTTTGCATTTATGCGGCATACTTTTTACTCAGGGACCCCTTATTGCAGAAAATTGTGCTTTTACGGTCTAGAATTGTAAAATCTCAACTTAATAGCACTGGTTTCTACTTATATAAAGATACATACAATCAAGAAAGTACAATAAAGTATAGTATGAAAAATTCCAAGGAAAAAAACACTGTTGCACTTATCCGATAACGAAGAAACTTAATTGAAAACGATTTTTCTTGCAGTAATAGGGATTTTGCTCTTAAGCGGGTGGCAATTAAGCGGAAATGTTGAAAATGTGCACGGGGATTACTGTAGCTACTTATGAGACATCTGGTAAATGATTTCGATAGAAACAAAAATATTCCAATATGACTTAGAGCCCGAAATTACTCAAAAATCCTAGAGGTCGAGACAATTCAATAACTAAAAAATTCCTATAGACACATATTTTCTCAAAAACATGGGGGTTGATGCTCCTGCTCGAGGATTTAAGGTTCTAAATATAGGTCCCTGAAAATGGGGACCTTCAAATTTTCGGTACCGTAAAGATTTTTTAACAAACACTTAGGCCCCTATTGTGAGCTTCGTCAATCGATCGTTGAAATGTCAAATCGAAAAATCGGTATTGTGATCATCGATTTTATCGTTCGTGAACGATAAAATCGTTCAGTTGGGAACGATGACATTTGTTTGATCGTTCGGTGAAGTTTATGTTAAATTAGCGATCGGTGAAGTATTGCAATTACTTTTTTTTATCAAAATTATGCTACATTTACACGAATGACAAATTTGTCATTTTTTTCTTGTCATTATGTTAATTCCCGTGTAAATGGCATAATTTTTGTAATTTTTTCTGTCAGGAAATGTCAATCTCTCATAAAAGAATGAACTTGTCCATTCTTTTATGCCAGATTGTCATTCGTACAAACGCAATATTAGTTATGACAACTTTAGTATTCAACTTTTGTCATAACTAATATTGCGTTTGTACGAATGACAATCTGGCATAAAAGAATGGACAAGTTTATTCTTTTATGAGAGATTGACATTTTCTGACAGAAAAAATTACAAAAATGATGCCATTTACACGGGAATTAACATAATGACAAGAAAAAAATGACAAATTTGTCATTCGTGTAAATGTAGCATTAGAGGCTAATAATAAAATGGAAGTATTTGTACACATTAGGAAATTATTAATGAGGAATATCTTGATCAAACCCTCGATCAAACATCCAATATAAAAATTGGTTGAAAAAATGAATATAAATAAGACCAAAGTAGTATAAAAATAATTTAAATAAAAAATGAACTTAAAAACTGTTTTATTCACATAGATTTGAAATATTGGTCAATTCAAAGAACTCAACATTCGGTGTTTAATATTTTCGCCTTGACGTTGGTTTGTAAAACCGTCTTCTGGTGTAATTTCGCTCATATCGCAATTGTCATCCACCTCCTCTATGTTTTAAGGGAGCTCAATATTGTATTTTCTGCGTTGACCTCATTTTTAAACATTAAAATAACTTCAACAATGTGAATTCCCAAAAGTCAAACACTAAAAAATTCACAATAGCGATTGCTTGAACGATGAACCTTACGCAATACCAAATTGTTTTTCGATCGTTCCGGCCAACGATGGTCGATCGAATAGATATCGATAACCGCAATAGGCCCCTTAGATTGAAAAACTGAACCATACAAAAATCCGCCTGGGACAAGAGGCTAAAATATATTTTCGCTACTGTTTTTAAATGCAGTATACCAAATAATGCCGAGGTTTCGCCGATCTATTTTGAGATGTTGGAAAGAAGCTTTTTATGTATAGCGCTCAAAATCCTTTCTTCATCAGCTTTTTGCTTGAAATTCGAACGGCAGTCATTGACGGATGGATGAATAGCAAAATATTGTAAAGCCTCATTCACACGATCCGTAAAAAAAGCGTTGTCCGTCCACCATTAACACGTTGACGATTGAAAAACACATCTTTGGTCATTAACCATTGACGGCAGATAGAACATCCACAATCAACGGTAGATCGACTAATTTGGTTAATCGTGTATTTATTACACAGGCTGAGATTTGAGAACCTTTTGAACCTTTATTGTGGATTTTTCATTGACAATGCGAATGGTTTTCGACTGTGATTCAAACGAAATGAACATTCGTTTTGTTTTAGCTTTGCCTTTATCAGTCGTGAAAGTTTTTTCTGTTAAACCTGAATTAGGTCCAGTGCGACTGTGGCACTGTGTTATCACCGTGAAGGTTCATGTTCTAAAATAATTCGCACAGCCGAATTAAAATCAGATGGTGAATATATAAACTTCTTGTAGAATCCTATAATCCATCCAATAAACAATTTCTGTAATAGAGAACAGGAGGAATTGACACTACTCTATCTGACGAGGGCTTCGTCACTCCCCTGAGCCCGAAACAAACATGAATATTTTTTTTATTTTTTAATGAAAATGTCTCAATAACGGTAATAGATAGGATAACAGTAAATGACAAAATTGTGAGGAATGCTATTCTATTCAATTCACTTCATATATAAAACCACCGAAAACCCGTTAGTTTTCGAAATAATCGCAAAAAATTGAAATTTTTCCATAGTGTGAGGAAATTTTATCAGTTTCAACTTGTATCACACATAAAACTACTGAAATACGTACAGTTTCGGACTTAATCGCAAAAACGAAATTGCGATTTTTAAAAAGCAAAATTATGGATTTTTATGCAAAATAAAGATGTTGAGAGGTACAAACCCCCCTTCCCCCCATTGACAATCAAAATTTCTGAAAAAAGAGATTCGACAGATGTACCAGCAAAACGAAAATCTGGATGGTTTGTTGAATGAGTACGAAAATTGGTGAAAATGGGAAGCAATCAGCGGTGATTTTACTGCAATCGAAATATTTTAGAAATGTGAACAAAAAATTGTTCGTTTTTTCCGTGAGTACACCAATTTTTTAAAATTTAGGCCACGATTTGGTGTAGAAAGCTCAATGTGGCATTTTGTGGTAATTGAGTTAGACGACTCGGTTCTACACTTAGCAGGTTTGGCTCTTATTCAAAATCCTCCCTGATAAATCTATAACTACGCCCCTGCGTTCAAAAAATATCCCCGAATAATTTAAAATAGATAACTACGACCATAATTAGTACGACCACGACGAATAATGAGCGGCTTATAAGAATTATAATTTTTTAAATTCGAAACATAAGAAAAGCTAAAATTCCCATAAGGTGATCGTCAAAAGTGTGTTTAGGATGATGAAAAGATTTGATTTTTATAACTTTAACAAATTTAAGCTAGACACGTACTTGTAGTTTTTCTTATGCTTTTCTTTATGTCTATCTGTATATTCGCTTCTGACTCGAGAACAACCACAAAACTTTAGGGAGACCTTGGCCCATGTCCTCGTTAATCTCCTCTAGCTACCTGGTGAACCTTGTGAGTTTTCGATATAATTTTAGAGCGAAGCCGTAGGACCAGGGTTGTGAACTTGGTAGCTCACCCCACGACTCTGACTCCTGAGAGTCTAGAAGATCTAACTCCGACTCCTTAAAGTCAGACATACAAATTGTTTCAATTAAATTCTTTAAAGATATATTTTCTTTTAATTGAATAATAAATAAATATTATTCCGTTTTTAATATAAAATACTAATAAATTGTTGTTGTCTTTTTGTTACAGATGTTCCATTGAATCTTTCAAAGCACTGAATATATTTTTGGGTCCACTTATATACTATTTTATGAACAAAGTAAATTAATAGGAATGCTATAAGATTATTAAATATAAGAGAATACAAAACAAACAAACAAACTGTATGTATATCACATTATTTTTGTGGAAAATAGATTTAAAAAAAAACAGAAAAAAATAAAAGGACGATAACTATTTACAAAAATATTTTTAATATTTTTTAATTTTATTATCGCCACCACGTGTCGCTTTTGGCTTTGAGCAAAGGTTTCTATTCTTATATTAATATTATATAACTTTATATATATGAAAAAAAAATTTGCAATGAGAAAAAATAATTATAATAATAATAATAATGATAAAAAGTAAAAAAAGATATATTATGTAAAATAATTTATATACTTTAGAAATTTTTTATAAGGAATCTCAGCCGTTCTGGTTTTTTATATAGACTGAAAACAAAAGAAAAATAAAAACAAAAAAAAAACATTAATTAAAAAATGGATAAAAATGGTACATATATTATAAATATATATATTAACTAAAAATTACATAAATATATGAATATATATATATTTTTATGAAACTTTATATACTAGAAAATTAAGAACAAAATTATACAAAACAACAGATAAAAGAAATGGAAGTAATTAAGCACAAAAGCTCTGTTTTTTCTTTTAAATAAACAATCGAAAAGAAAGCGAAATTGAAGAAAATAAAATCTTGTGCCTTGTTTAAGAAAACACGTGTTCACAAACCACAAAGGAAATGCATGAAAAAACAAGAAAATATTTTTATAACGATACATAAACTCACTGAAAAATTAGATATGGAAATACATATATGAAAAAAATAGAAACGAAGAAACTGTAATCATCTAAACAAATCCATAATTTATTTTTTCTCACTCCTATAATTCTACAATTGGATATTCTTTTCGTTGAAACGATAATTTCATTCGAAGTGTAGAACAAATTGAAAACAACATTTTAGTCAGTATTAAAAAAATATTAATAATTTGCATTCATAATTCTTCTGATTTTTTTTTAAATTATGAGCATCCTATGAATATTATTTTAATTTCTCTTCATTATTATTGAATTAATAGTTTTGTGAAAAGTACTTTCTTTAACAAGAGCTTGCAGCATTAATACATTGACACATTTTTCTCTTATAGTAATGTATTTAAATGAATAGTAATAAGAGGAGACAAACAAAACAAACATAATAAATATAAAATTATATAAAAAATGTGTTTAATTTTAACCTTTCATGTTCAAATAATTAGAACTTTTAGTTTATTAGTATTCCCCAAAAGTCTTGAATTTGTATCTTAAATTGGTATATTATAAATTGACAAATTTTCTCTGACTCTTTAACTTTCTTGTGAAAATTGACCGACTCCTAAAGCAATAATTTTGTCCCGACTCCGACTCCACAGTATAATTAACCAATAATAATTGGCGTATAACAGACATTTTTAGAAAAATTAAAAAAATATTCCTTGTTTAAAAAGGATTCCTTATAGAAGGTATTCAATCAGAAACAAAGAGTAAACGTCACGAAGGAAAAAATCGCAAAACACTTTTCCACGTGAACAGGGGAGATAAAAGGGAGTGATTCGACTTTCTACGAGAATCGCAAAGAAAACGGACACCACAGTCCATTTGGAAATCCGTTGTATTTCCAGACCAAAGTTTTCACTGTATTTAAAAAAAACCCTCAAGATCGTACAGGGTGCATGATTCTAAACTTTTAAAAATAAAAAATTAAATTCGATCAAAATACAGTACACTCGCGATCATATAAACATAAAATTTTAAGCTATTCGTATAACAGAGTATTTAATCTCAAATATTTTCTATGCATTTAATACAGCTATTAATATAATAGAATGTTCATATAATCGTGAGTCTACTGTAATCTAATTGGATTTTTTTAAGTTGATCCAGTTCGAGTTGGGTTATGCAAAATAATCTAATAATTCGATATTTATGAAGGAAGTAATCTGGTTCAGATTTGTCCATTAATTTTACGAAAAGCGCATTTGTACAACATTTTAAAAGTCCTGCTAGATCCGTTTTCAAATAATAATGTTCTCAAATCACGTAAATGCATAACAAAATCAGCTTTTTTTAGTTTTTTTTTTTAAGAATTTATTGTATTAAATTTTTTAAGCTCTTGATCCATGAAAACTGTACTTGAATTCGATTAAAACGTTTTTCATTCAAATCTGTTCAAACATATTCAAATATTTGAAAATTTCAACGGACATGGGTTTTACGATGGCCACAATCTAGTTTTATCAAGTCACTACTCTCTTAAATGATGTTATGCTGTAAATCATTTTTTAACACCGTCTTGACGCAGTCTACGAAATGCAACGCCGGTAGGAAATTATGTTAACTACAATAGGAAATAAAAATGGTAGCCATGGTAAAAAAAATCATTTTGAATTGCAAAACACATAAAAGATTTATATTTTTAAAATCTGACGAGCTTTTGTATAATATTGATTAGTATTTTAAAAGCTCCAATTACCTTTTCTTCAAAATTATTCATTTTAATTGAATTTTCAAAACCTAGGTGGCGTTGAACTGGCTATAACGTGGCGCTACGCGTTGTCAAAAAGGGAACTTTTCGGGGTACGTAGAACGTGGCGCTACGCGTTGTCAAAAAGGGAACTTTTCGGGGTACGTAGAACGTGGCGCTACGCGTTGTCAAAAAGGGAACTTTTCGGGGTACGTAGAACGTGGCGCTACGCGTTGTCAAAAAGGGAACTTTTCGGGGTACGTAGAACGTGGCGCTACGCGTTGTCAAAAAGGGAACTTTTCGGGGTACGTAGAACGTGGCGCTACGCGTTGTCAAAAAGGGAACTTTTCGGGGTACGTAGAACGTGGCGCTACGCGTTGTCAAAAAGGGAACTTTTCGGGGTACGTAGAACGTGGCGCTACGCGTTGTCAAAAAGGGAACTTCGTCGGTATGAAAGTTGGTAAACTTTTTTCGACCAGTGCGTTAGGTACCTCACAAAATCTTCGCAAACTAGGCCAAAAACTCAGTTTTCAACAATTTTACGATTTGAAGTGAATACCCCTATTGTAGTATATTATTGTCCTTTTTTACTGAGGCATGGTTTAATTTCTGCGATTAATAAAAGACTTTTGTTATTATTTTTTGTCATTTCGATATTTTCTATCCCTGTGATAAGCTTCAGCCTTTTGGCTGGTTTCCGGGCATTTTTCTGAGACCGTCTCTCTCGATCACGGATTTTTACTTTTCCACTTTATAATTTCGTGACCGACTCGGTTTCTTCTTTTTTCTTAATTCACCCCAAGTGAAAAGTGCTTTGCTGGTAGTTTTGCCAAGTCTTTGAAATACAATGGTTTCATTTTGTTTTTCAATACCCAGCGAAGCTGCTTTAGTATTTTATTAATAAAGTCTTGCATACACATAATGAAGCCAAATGAAAGCCTATTCAGAAGACGTGATACAATAGATGGCGCTGATAGCAATTTAAAATTTGAAAAAACACCAAATACGGGTTTCCCATAAGATTTACAAATGTTTCGATGCTGCCGACATTTGTAGATTAAAGTGACTATATAAAACTAGAGTGTGGCCAACGCAAAACCGTTTCGAACCGTCTATTTAGAAAATTATGTTGAAAAAATAAACTAGTTTTTTAAAGTTTTTAGTTTTTTTAAGAGTTTATTCTGTTTGAAAAATTTTCGATCTGTGATAAGGACCAAAAATTTGAAAATTTCAATTGCCCACACTTACACTCTAGTATTATATAGTCACTCTAGTGTAAATACGTGTATATTAAATAAAAACGACGAAAAAAAAATTAAGAAAATAAAGAAAAAATAGAAACATGGGAATCGAACCAGGACTTCTGCCATCTGAGCCACACACTTATGCTACATTTACACAAATGACAAATTTGTCATTTTTTTCTTGTCATTATGTTAATTCCCGTGTAAATGGCATAATTTTTGTAATTTTTTCTGTCAGAAAATGTCAATCTCTCATAAAAGAATGAACTTGTCCATTCTTTTATGCCAGATTGTCATTCGTGCAAACGCAATATTAGTTATGACAAAAGTTGAATACTAAAGTTGTCATAACTAATATTGCGTTTGCACGAATGACAATCTGGCATAAAAGAATGGACAAGTTCATTCTTTTATGAGAGATTGACATTTTCTGACAGAAAAAATTACAAAAATTATGCCATTTACACGGGAATTAACATAATGACAAGAAAAAAATGACAAATTTGTCATTCGTGTAAATGTAGCATTAAGCTAGAACCTGTATCGTACGTCGATGCGTCCGTCATGCGTCCGTCCGGTTGACAGTTCGATGCGGTGACAGTCGGGTACGGCAACGAATCTGGAGTTAATTCATAGTTTTGCACTTCTTCTATTAGTTTATCGTCGAAACAATTACTTTCAATTTGTTCCATACTTAAATTGCTTAAATCGTAAACAAACTTTTTTGCGAAATGACATTTCCGTGCGTTGCCGCAGGTAAAAGTAGAAATTCGACCTACTCTATGCGGTTGCCGCATCGGAAAACGTATTATTAGGGGAGTACTCATAGCAGCCCGTTGATTCTACTCGAACTGTCAACCGGACGCATGCATGACGGACGCATCGACGTACGATTCAGGTTCTAGCTTTAATCTTCCTTATCCGACGGAAAAAATCTTAAGCCGATTTCCTTATCCGACGGAAAAAATCAGAAAACCAAAAAGATTCTATAACACCGTGTCTTCACTTGGGATTTTTCATCGCAGAGATTTTATGATTGACCAATCAGAGCCCGAGTTGACGGCGAGAAAAAATCCCAGAGATAAATTTCTTGAAATCTTGCAATAGCAAAATTTCTTGGAATTTCACAATTCAAGATGGCGGAATCCAAATTCTCCCGACAAGTAATTGCGAAAATAACTAATTTTTACAAAATACGATACAAAAAGCTTTGGAAGAGAATATATAACATTAACCCCTAATTTATTCACTAGGAGTTAAGCCGAGTTAGTGAGTTAAGGGAGTTAGCTAGTGTTATTTTCCATGTTAAAGGTGAGTTAAGGGAGTTAAGGCGATTTAACTCCTAGTGAATAAATTGGCCGTAAGAGGTTTTCTTTTCGTCTGTTCTTCTGTTTCAGCCTTTTCAATTTCACGTATTGCATTAATTGCGAGAGCGGCGACTATGTGTTTTCTTTTCATCGGCATTTTGAGTACTAAATTTCAAGAGATTTTCGGCCCAGCTGTCAAAAAAATCTCATTGTGGTGAGATATTTCTTCGGATGAAAAATTGTTAATCAAGACGCGGTGTAAGAGTGACTGAATAAAAGCAACTGGAGCCTCCCTACCACATTTCAGGAAATTATGAACATCCCCCTTTCGACTGAAGTCTATTGTATGCTATTTTCAAAGTTAACCCAATGGCATACAAATCAATCTTCAATCGCATCATGCTATAAAGAAATTGCTTTAAGACGGTCTCGTGGCGATTATTGTGACAGTATGAAACTATGAAACTGCAGACGAAAATGCCAGAAATCAGACCGAGGGGAATCTGCAGATCGAAAATAAGTTTCGAAAATTAGAACTTTTTAAACCTGCAGAAGACGACCAAATTGGTAGAATGATTGTTTTCTTCTTTTCTCTCCAAGCTGCCTTTCCATGAGTGCATCCCATTCTTTTAACTGATGGAATGGATATCGCGCCTTACTATCTCAAATACTTTAACAGGTTTTGAATTTACTTCAGAAAATCAATTGCAATTATAAGGAAAAGGTTCAAAGTTTAGAAAAAAAAAACGAAATTTTTTTCCAAGATATGAACCCGATTTGTTTTTCTAGATTGAGCTTTATTTGACTGCTATAGACGGATACAAGTCATGTTATGAATAACAGCAGATTCAGTGGGAGCGAGAGAGAACACCACCCGATTGGGTCTAAAAGTCTGATAACTAGTTTTTTGTATCCGGATAGCTCGCGAATAATATTACTTAATCTGTATACTAGCAAAATAGTTACGAGAAATAAAAACAGTTCGTTTGTTTAGTGATAATCGACCAGTGAACCGTGCTTCGCGGAAGAAGCCACAAACAAGCCCAACCGCCAGTTTTGGCGAAATGTGTTGATGAAAGAAATTCCTGGAAGTAGTTTGCTATCTGTCTGACAAATAATGCCGACCCCTTCCTATCCCTGTTTATCCGAGGATTACTGGCACGACCCTCCGGATATTGTGTTTTTAAATTGCCTGATGCCTAATGGAATGATAATCGAGATGCAGGTGCTGCCGAACGCGACAATACGAGAAATCAAAGAGGTAAGCGCCCCACCCGCCCCCAAAATCCCCATCCAGACAACAACACCCCAACGCCAGAATTTAGTCATCCCAGACTCAGCCTTTTTTTTTTGTTTGTCTGGCTGCTCTGCTGTTGTTGTTGCGCGATGAGCAATAATGGGAATAATTTTCGATTGTAATTTCAGGACCTGTGGGAATTGGCCCCGCAATACCCTCTGTTTAGGATTTTACGGGAGAAATCGATGTACGTGATTAGTGTGATATCAACATTTGCTACCGTAGACGAGCTTACTAATGAATCTAAACGACTATGCGATATCCAGCCATACTTCTGCTTGCTGCTAATCGGCGAAAAGCAGGACTCGACTGATCTATCCTCAGACTATGAGATAACCAAGGACATTGGCTATTTGATAGGCAAGTCGGTAGAAGACTTTCGCGCCCTAAAGAACCTAGAAATCAACGACTTCCGCTATAAAATGGCTGCACTGGCGGAAAATATCGTCAACGAGCGAGCTAAGATGACCTGGAACGAGAGTCTCATGTACCAATTTCCGTTGCGACTGGCCAAATCCAATGATATGCCGGAAACGCTGAGAGAGCGCTTGCGGAACAACAACTTTGTGATTGTTGTGAAGCTGGAGAACGACGAGACTTCCTTTACATTTTGTGTGCCATATAACATTTTACCACATAAACTGATTGATGTCGTTCTATCAAAAATGGCCAGAACAAAAATGAAGCGAGGCGATCGCGCCAATGATTTCATATTAAAGGTGTGCGGACGCGAAGAATATATTTTTGGAGATTATCCACTAGTGCAGTTCATATATATTCAAGTAAATCAAAATTTCCTTTATTTCAATGATTTTTTAAAAATCCAATTTGTTTGTAGGAAACATTAACGAGAGACGGTGTACCATCGGTAATAATGAAGCTCATACATAATCTTGAAGTATTTTCAACAAGTATTTCACAAACAATAGACTACAATAACAAGAAGGAAATACAGCCTCCGCCAGCATCGTCGTGCACATTGCGAAAGAAATCAAAACAGATGTCTTCGTGGAGTATTAATAAGTCCTTTCAATTAACCTTGCATTCAATCGAGAAAATTAATTGTGATCTAAGTAAAACGGTCGAAGTTCACCTCGGATTATTTCACGGTGAGCGATCGTTGTGCGCTTATAAAAAGACTGCCGAAATATCACTGCATAATCGGAAAGGGGTCGAATTCGAGGAGACGTTGACATTCGATATAAGTGTACAGAATATACCAAGAATGGCCCGATTGTGTTTGGTCGTCTATGAAATTACGAAATCAACAAAATTGGCCGGTTCGAGGGTGCGACGAGTTAAAGATAGCAAAGATCTCTATATGAATCCTCTAGCCTGGGTGAATACGACAATATTTGACTATAAGCATCAATTAAAAAGCGGCTGCCTGACACTTTATACGTGGACATATGCTGATGATATTCAATCTGATGAACTTTTTCATGCGTTGGGAACAGTGGAATCGAATCCTCGAATGGAAGAATGTGCTGCAATTAAATTGACATTCCACAAGTGAGTTTAAACTTGAATTTTACTGGTTTAACTCTCTGCATTGAAATCGGGTATAAAAAAATCGCAAGTACCATGCAATATTTTCAGTTTAATAAAGCAACTGAGTCGAAATTCTTACAAACAAATCATGTCCCAACGGTATTTTTCGCTAAATTTAATATTTTGGGTATCATGCATTTTTTTTTTTGGCTTCCTGGACTCATTAAGTGCCGTTTGCACCAACAAAACTTAGCAACTTATGTACAACTTAAAAAATTTAAGTCGAAGAATTTCTACGGTTTAAGTAGGCTAACCACAACTTAATTTTTTAAGAATAATACGCGCAAACGGGCCTAAATGTAATTTTAAGTGTTGTGCAACACGTTTTGTGATGCATCCGAATGTTTTTATTGCCTTAGAAAAATGAAGTCCCTATGCTATTTTGTGTTACAATTGTAGAGGAATGTTATTTGTGTGCACGTTGGTGAATATAATTTCAATGTGTTAGTTTGTAAGTTTACCGGTCAAATTTGATGAAAAATAAAATTACGATTGCTGTTTTTCATGTAGCACCCAACGTTTCGATATGTTTATTATACAATGTTCAGGGGGATAATATGGCAATCATATCAAATTATCAGTTATGCGAACTCTTAATATGCAATCAACAAAAATTGTGATTTTTTATGTTAAGAAATAATTGAAGTCACATTTTTTTACGTTTAAAACAGTTTCAAATAATGCAAGTGAGTTAACGGCCACTAGCTCACGAGCTAATAAAGATACCGCCAAGAAAAATTTACTGAGTATCATTTGAGAACAAAGGGAATACTTATAATGGTAAAGGGTTCGGAGAGGTCGAGCGTGGGCCTCTGGTCCACTTGACATCACTCAATATGTATATCTCAAGTTTGGATGTTAAGGTCCAAAAAATATTGTCAGATTCGGAATATGACGCCAAAATTAACAAAAATCATTTCGGTAAGAAACAGAAATAGTGTAAATATCTAAACAGAATGCGAGCGTCAACGGCGGGCGTCAGCGTCACTGATGCGCTCCATTTACAAAACCCCCAACGAACAGCGCTACTATAATTAATAACAAAACCCACCACGAGCACTACTATCTACCTATGCTCCACTTGACAAAAAATGACGGCGGCCGTTGACGCTTCGTATTATGAGAAGCGGTACTTTGGCTCATTAAGAGTACTAAAATAATTTTTTAGATTATAACAATATGTATTATTTTCTTTTCAGTTACGATTGCGATAATATAATCGTGTTCCCATCAGAAGATACTATAATGGCGCACGCTCTCGAAGTATCTAGATCGAAATCATTGAATCGTGACAGTGCACAAGATACTCGAACAATAAATGAAATTCTTACTCCATATTTAAGCAATGATAGACTGCACGAAATGCATGACCAAGAACGAAATGCGATTTGGTCGAAAAGGTAAATTTATATACATTAAAGACAAATATAGATTAAAAAATAATCATAAATAATGGTTATTGAAATTAATTAGAACTGATTGTCTAAACGACTCACCGGAGGGTTTGCCGTTTCTTTTACACTGCGTCGAATGGAATAATCGTGATGAAGTATCGGAAATTAGTAGTCTGTTAAAGAAATGGCCGAAATTATCTGTTGAGAGATCATTAGAGCTATTAGATTATGCCTATGCTGATCCCGTTGTTCGGGGATTCGCTGTTAAATGTTTAAAAGAACTTAGGTAGGTTAAAATGATATCTTTTGCTGATAATCTTTTAACTATTTGCATATTGTACAATGCAGAGACGATGAATTACTCTTATATCTACTACAATTAGTACAAGCGATCAAACATGAGTGCTACATAGATTGTGATTTAGTGGAATTTCTGCTTGAGCGAGCTTTACGCAACCAAAGAATAGGTCATTATTTCTTTTGGCATCTAAGATCAGAAATGCAAGTACCCGCCATGCAGTTACGTTTTGGTCTCATACTAGAAGCATATTTAAAGGGTAGTCATGCGCACGTGCCCTTTTTGTCTAAACAAATGGAATGCCTCGAAAAATTGAAGCAGGGTTCCGAAATTGCTAAAAAAGGCAATAAGGAAAAAGTTCGTACGTTATTGCAGGAATTTCTAATGAAAGAGAAGAACAGCGGAGTTTTTGAAAAATTTTCCAGCCCTCTGGATCCGAGCTTTCGTTGCAAAACTGTGAGGTGAGTGTTATTTTGTGTCCTTAGAATTATGCAGAAATAAATTTATAGATCTGTCTGTTTTTTAATATATATTTAGGCCTGATAAATGCAAAGTAATGGATTCTAAAATGCGACCCCTTTGGGTGGTATTTGAAAATTTGGATATGCATGGTGAGGATATTTACGTGATCTTTAAAAATGGTGACGACCTCCGACAAGATATGTTGACGTTGCAAATGCTTCGAGTCATGGATCAAATCTGGAAGAATCATGGCTACGATTTCCGGATGAATATTTATGGCTGTATTAGTATGGAAAGGAAACTAGGAATGATAGAAGTTGTACTTAATGCTGAGACAATAGCGAATATTCAGAAGAAGAGTGGAATGTTTTCTGCGACGTCTCCATTTAAGAAGGGCTCCTTACTTACCTGGCTGAAAGAGCATAACACAACCGATGATCAGCTGCAGAAGGCAATTAACGAATTCACATTGAGCTGTGCCGGTTATTGTGTAGCTACTTATGTACTCGGAGTCGCCGATCGACATTCGGATAACATTATGGTTAAGAAAACTGGCCAGGTATGCCATTTCGTTCGGTCACTTAAAATATTATATATCTTCGCTTGCGATGAGAAATAAATTTAACTTTCTGTTCATTTTCAGCTGTTTCATATAGACTTTGGCCACATTCTCGGGCATTTCAAGGAGAAATTCGGCGTTCGCAGAGAAAGAGTTCCGTTTGTTCTAACTCATGACTTCGTTTATGTCATAAATAAAGGGCGCACCGATCGAGAGGCCGACGAATTTCGGCATTTTCAGACTCTTTGCGAAGAAGTAAGCTACACGAGTCAATTTCATCATTTTTATTCATTAAATTTAAAATTATACTTTCTGGTGTATTTTATAAAATATTTTCTTTATAATTTCAGGCCTTTTTAATTTTACGCCAACACGGGTGTCTTATTCTATCTCTATTTGCGATGATGATATCAACTGGATTACCAGAACTTTCTACTGAAAAGGATTTGAATTATTTAAAAGAAACTTTAGTAAGAAAACATATTTTGTTTTGTCAAATCAATTTATATATGATCGAAAAATTCCAATTTAGGTACTAGATTTAACTGAGGAAAAGGCAAGGGAACATTTTCGATCGAAATTTAGTGAAGCCTTAGCAAATTCATGGAAGACATCTTTAAATTGGGCCTCCCATAATTTTTCTAAGAATAATAAACAATGAAAACATAGAAATATATACTATAAGTATTTCTTAATTCATTATAATACTATTGAAAAAAAAATTTTGATTTCATTATTTTCTTTTTTATAAATATTTTATAATTATGTAAATATTAAAAAAAATGTAAATTTATTTATTTGTCAAGTAAAACATTTAATTGAAATTTGTAACAGTTTTAATGAGTTGAAACTTTTTTTTTAATTTGAATTATTTTCAGACCCCCGAAAAGCCTAAAATTAGCGTAACTATTCTTTGTGAGTTATTGCTTTCCCAACATTTTCGTACCCAAGCTCAAAAAATTTAAGAAACTCCGTAATAAAAATTTGAGATTTTTATACCATATTTGAATGCACTCATCAAATATCGCTCAACTTGGCAGCCGAGACTATGATTCTACATTCCGAAATAGTGTGGAGCTAGAATTAGAACAAAATTTCAGGAGATAATACTGAATGCGGTTTTTTGCGCTGCATGTACAAAGCTCGATTTACGCAATGCTCGAATTACGCACAAAAAAAAATTCTTATTTATAAATGAAAGTTGTGACAAAAAAAATTTAAACTCCATTAAATGCGTAATTATGCTTTTGGTACATTCGATTGTTGAAATCTCCCGATTTGTGCAAACGGCTTAATGCTGCTATCAAACTTGGCTACTTTTATTGCGCAGCATGGCGAAAAACTGCGTTATCTGCATGGTGTAGCTACTTATGTAGTCGGAGTACTCATACTGCAATGTAGCCCTCTGCAACTCAGAAAATAGCGCAGCTTTTGAAACAGGCTCAGTATTTTTGATCAGCTACGTATGAACAGTACAATTGTTTCATTGTCGAAGAATACGTCGTAGATCGAAACTGGTTGGTTCCATTTATTCTATTTAGTATTTTTCAAAACAAAAAAAATCACTTCCGTCTGTGGCCATAAATAAATAGTATTAAAAAGAGATAATTTTTCTAATTCATTTTGATGTACGGAAGATTTATGGAGGGATTTTTCACCATCGGAATGTGCCTGGAATTTCGCAAACGGAAATTTGAGTTTGTAGTTGTATTAACAAAAAAATTGCTTAAATACCTCGAGAACGCGTTGATCCAGCGACTTGAAATTTTTCAAATAAGTTTTACAAAAATCGTAGTTTTCTATCGGTTTTTGGAAAAGTAAAGGCAGCTATAACGGGTACGTCCCATACCATTTTTAAAACAATACAGATTTTTAGAAATTTCTCAATTCCTCTGCGATTTTTGGAAAAAATAAATATAAAAAAATGTAAAGGATTGAAAATTATCCACATTTTTTGCTTTAACGGTTTTTATGTATCTAACGGTTCGCGAGATATTTGAAAAAATATTTTTTTACGAATTTGTTCACGATTTTTTTCCGAACTAAATATTACAGAGGAAAATTTCGTGTTGATCACAACTGATTGATCTCTCGTTTGTCCTACTTTTGATAAATTCGATTTATCCATCTATGATCAAAGATAAAAAATAATATCCTGATGGATAATTTCTGTCAAGTCATGTGCAGAATTTGAGAGTATAGAAAATTTCCCCTTTCAAAGTCACCACGCTAGAATGTCAATCAAAATGCCAATTTTCATTTCCCTAAGAGGAGCAAACAATATAAAAATAACATTTTCCAAGTCTTTAATAGTCCGTAGTTCAAGAAAAATCTGCAAAGTTGTGTTTGTCTATCCAGAAATTGAGTCTTCTGCCAGCCATCGAAGTTCAATGTTACATATTTGAATAAAACCGGGTAAACCGCGAATATTTTCTGCCTTTACCTAGAATCAGTTATCTAACCTATTAATAAGAATAAATCCGCGTCTGTCCCGAACATTCCCGGGCGTATGGCCAATGTAAATACGTGGGAATAAGAAAAAAGCTCGAATAAAAATTTAAAAAAAATCAAAAAAAAACGGATGTCTTTATCGGTGTTTTGATTTACTTAATTTCAGCAAAAAATCAGGCTGTAAAATATTAAATTCCCCCAGCCCCACACAAACGAAGCAGTTTTTCTGCGATTTTCTCGAAAATGGTTAGTCGTCTTGAAAGTTTCATGGAGATAAACCTGTGAAAAAGTTGGAAAAAGTATTTTATTTTTATGGGAGAGAATGAAGCAGTGGTATGACTGGATTTTAATGTATAGAACGGTAATGTAAAATGTAAACGGATGGGCAAGCAGGCAGACGGTCGGACAAGTGGATATCAAAATCTTTCGTGATCTCTAAGACGTTGGTGTAGTTCATTTTTGTGTCCAATGATTGCCAGATTGGCGATTATAGCTTTTGTTATATTTAATTATAATTAAGTTACTTACCTAATTATATTATTATTAGTATTTCTTCTTCGATTTTACGTTTTATTTTTCTTCAATTTATTTTGTAAGAATAATACGCGTAATTTTTATTTTATTTGATGACAAACTCAACGCCTACTAATTTGAAAAAAAGCCTACTATAACCAACAACGTTTGAATTATTCAAATTTAAATTCAAATATTAAAGTGGCCCCTAAACGCACAATTTTATTTTTCCGATTTAAAAAAATGGATAAAGCTTTAGTTTTCAAAAGGATATAAATATAATGTGTAGTTATGTTGTTACTACATAACAAAGTTAGACTGGTCCCCCTTGTTGCTGCGCACCTACAGATTTACATAGATTTCAAATCATGGATCAATTGCTCCATTTGTGAGGTTTTTCGATAAAACCCATCAACAGCAAATCAGCAACAATTCAATACGAATTTTAATAATGCCAGTTGAAGGGGCTCGAAATGACTGTGCCGATTTTTGCAGATACGGCAAAACAACACTCAAGCAACAAAGTACTGAGTCTATAAGTGAAGATTCTTAGTTTCGTCCTAGTCTGTTGTAAAATGTTGTCTTTTAAAGCACAGTTTGGAATCTAACGTTAAAAAATATATATGTGTTGCTGAGCGGTTGTAGCGTCTTACAAATGTTTCACCTTCACAATTTGCTTAAAAATACTAAGACCAAAAGCTGGTACCCCGGGCGGTTATTAAAAGTGGCAATCCTCCAATATCCTGAAGGTTTATAGCGTTGCAAAAAAATTGGTGGTGCCAGGTTAATTTAATTTTAGCAGTGGAAATGCAAATTTTTGTAACGTATGAATTCGCATTTCCAACTACTTCAGATTCACTTAATGCGGCCCCTAGACGTACAATATTATGGTGCAATATATTGTACAATATTATTGACATGCCCCTAGACGATTCAATATTATTGCACAATAAATCCATTTTACGTTTCATTCGTGAGCACTCAACATGTCTCTAAATTACATGAAATAACATGAAATGACACAAATTTCATAAATTAAATGACAGAGGCGGCAACGTACGGTACACATCGATAACTTTGAGGATAAAAACACGATCTTCTATTGATTTATTCACCATAGTTAGATGTGCTCTCGCCGACATTTCATACGATAATGAACAAATATTGTGCAATATCGCCCTCAGACTACACAATAAATTTTATTGGGCAATAAAAATCAAACCGATTTTGATTTCATCAATAAATTGCACAATCTTTCAATATTACCCCTAGACGGTCAATATATTGCACAATATTGAAATATTGTACAATAATATTGTACGTTTAGGGGCCACTTAATGTGTATTTTTTGGTTCTTCAAGTTTACTTTTTTGGTTTTTTGTTCGGAAAAATTAAGATTTTAATCGAATTTTTTGTGTTGCTGAATTTTCAAAGGATTTTTTCTGATGACATTCAAGTGACATTTAACAAGTAACATCCGCATGACACTTAAAACAAAGATTTTTTTGTCAAGTAAATTGCAAAATTTAAAAAATAATCATTTTTTGAATGTAATTTAAAATCCCAAAACAAACAATAAAATTTTTGGCTATTACATATGTTCTTAACAAAATTTACATTAGAATTAAATGTGAATAATAATATGTATACATCGCAAAACACAAAACCAAAATATATAAAAATGTAACTATAATAGTAAAATATATTTTTTCCATATTACGTGAATACAAGTCTAATAAATCTAATGATACTTGACATTAGAAAAATTGCTCTGCATATCTCAAGACAGCATTCGTTGATTCTTTGCATAAAAAAATTTGTCACTTTCTGAAGAGAATCCTAAGCCGGGATTATAATTTTTCAGAATTTTCCCCATTTCCTTTTTATACGATTTTGTGTTCTTTTGTTACACTTTGCCAAGGAGTCAGGGAGACATTTACAAATTGTTTGCTTGATGTTCTGGTAAAATATATGTATGTTGATGCTAAATCCTTTGAGGTACGAGTACGAGTGCTTTGCATACATAGCATAAAAACAGGCACATTTACTCATAACGCATAATTTTACATTAAATTACACTCAGATATAAACTGGAGACAATACAGAAGTGTTTTTTTTTTGTGGATGAGTTGTAAAATAAAATATAAAAAATCCAAACGCTTTTACCTGATTTTTTGTATGTTGCGTATAGTTGCCATCACACTATCGATGCATGTTATCCCGACATCACGAAAACTTAACTATTTTAAAATTTGGTATTATAATTTGTCAAACGCTAGAGAAAACGAAACTTCTATCTCTGGGGGCACTTTTTGTGCCATTATCCCTCTATGGTCTTTCGTCGTATTGGTTTTTCACGACTCAAAATATTGTACTTTTCTAGATTTTTTTTAAAGACTAGCTTGCAAGAACCCGGCGTTGCCCGGGTAGTAATACATTTTTGAATATTAAAAAATTCCTTTTTTCTTTTTCAAAAGTATTTTGATGTGTAGAAAAATTTTGCAGTAATTATATTTCAAAAAAAAATTTTGTTCATAATTTTTTTTAGTTTGACTTTGTCAATATCTTAATTTACTTCGTTGATCACAAAATAAAATACTTTCGACGATTTAAAAGTGAGATAAACAGCGAATAAACGCTTCGCATCGATCATCAATGAGGAAAGAGCAAACATATTTCTCAGCTGTCAAACGTGAGTTTGAGAGCGTAACGCCATCTGTTGGCGATAACATTATCGTGAGGGACAAAATTAACCGTTTTTCAGTTCCAAATACAATATTTCCTCCTTCCATACCATAACCCCATACAAAATATAAACTTCAATTTTTCGGATATTCCCGCTTTTCCCCACAATTTTCCTCGACTTTTCCAACAAAACGAAAAAAAGAATCGGGAATTTTGATTTGGAATTACTGAAACTGCAAGCCAGAAAACCGCTCCCCTTAAATTACGCAATTTCGTTTTTCCAAAATTTTCCGACTTTTCCGATGGAAATTTCCAATTGTTGTTACCTGGGTCAATACGAATCCAACAAATAGATCCCCATGCAAATCGGATTATATTCAGCCGAATTATGGATAGTCAAACGGACCACGATTCATTTTTATATATATAGATAAACAAAAAGATCATATTAACGTGTGAATTTTAATCAAACAACAGGTTTTGGTTACATGAATGTTACAAAAACAAAGTAATCGTTACAATCTTGCAAAAAATTCATTTAGCTTTCATCTTTGTCAACTTTCTATATTTTTTTCTTATCTTATATAAATTTGAATTAAGATTAAACCCCATAAAATTATCTGATGAGCCGGTAAAGCATATGTGCTTCTGTTGTTTTCGATGTCTACCATGTGATCCCACGAATTCAATTGCTTGCTCTTAGCTTTCACATTAATTACATCATCGCCGAAAATTTGTCAAGATGTTCTTAATTCGCTAATTAAGTATTGGCCAGGGTATCCGGATAGCGCGATCTAAAGAAGATTAAAGTTAATTGCGAAGTGAAAAAAATATTTAAAAATATACAATATGACGTAAAATTCCCATGAACACGGGTTACACAATCCATTTTAGACAGAATGCAACATACATAAAATTTCGAGTGATACACAAAAATTAGGCCAACCATTTTTTTCTTCATCTTCTATTATTGATCATATTGGGCGCATTCAGTGAACTGAGCCGCTCAGAAGTTTTTTGAGCAGCTCACTGGCTCAGTTACTGAATGCCACGGCATACAGACAACCAAGGTATGCTGTAAACTCAAATCTGACATTTCGTTGCTACGTCACTTGTGCCGATTAGTTCGTCAAGTGCAGAAGGAATCTTGTTTTGTGGATGATTATTTAAATTTTTGTGCGATCTAAATAACATATTTGTAAATTAGTGGACTGATTGCATTAAATAGTGATCAATAAACATAAAAATTAATTAAAAAAAGTCGGCACAAATGACGTCACACCTGACTATCAAAAGTTTACAGCATACCTTGGTTGTCTGTATGCCGTGACTGAATGCAATCGTTTTACTGAGCGGCATAAAAGTACGCTCAGTTAGTGAGCGGTGCGAAACGTCAAAAAATTATATTTAAACTCAAGGCAATTTGACTGAATTTTATTAAAACTCAAGGTATTTTTACTGCGTTTTAATAAAACTCAGGGCAATTTGACAGTTGATGGTTTGCGTCCAGGGCATACTGAGCGGTTCAGCTGAGCGCTTTTTTAACAACTGCTGAGCCGCTCCAGAGCGGCTCAGTTCACTGAATGCGCCCATTGTGATTATATTTCCTTACGGCGATTTTATGTAAATAAAACACAAGGCGTTTCAGGAATATTGCTTCATTGTGTTGTGGCTTCCCTAAAGCTCGATCCAGACTACACGATGTACCGGGTACGAGATACGAGGTTTTTGGTTTCCTCGTACATGGAACTGCATCCACAATGCACAGGGTTTTGCTCATTCGTGTACGCGGTTACCACGTACGAGGATAATCAAACAGCTTCTGATTTGACTCACTAGGTGAAACCATGTGCAAATTTCCCATCCAAACACTCGATGTTCGGGGTACGTGCCAACCTCGTACCCCGTACATCGTGTAGATCGAGCTTAATAGAGTTTGTTATTGACTCACTTAATTGTGTAGATGGCAACTGTAAATTTTCCATTATTCTGAAATCGATATTAGAACTTCAATGGAAATGAAAATAGATTTATGTAATGTTGAAAGCTCATTAAAATTACTAAAGTGAATAGATAAAAAATTGTGTCGTATAGAATTATTTTTAATTTTATTAATTCTATAATGTAATAACAGTATTTCTAATTTTACACCAGACTGTTTCAAACCGGGACTAATTAAACATGGACACGGAGAACGACTTTCCCGAATTAGAGGTTTTTAATATTTATATTTTCATTAATTTTATTCACCCTCATTGTCACGTGACGTCACGCGGAGTTTGCTATTCTCATAGTCGCGAGAATCGACAATTTAAATCCATACCGGAATTTCTGTCTAATGCCCGGTTTATACACGGCAAGTTACTTGCGGCAAGTAAAGAGAGGCAAGTAGTTTGCTTAGTTTACACGTTTCAAGTAAATCATTTCAAGTAGAATGACAGCTGAACAAAACATACCCTAAAATTTTCTGAGCAAAAATATCTTTGTTTTGTTTACTGTGAAGAAGTGTATTAGGTGTTTCGTTAATATAGACAAAAAAAATATACAACGCGATTTGTATATTTTTTTCAGCTAAAAACAGGAAAATAAAGAAAATTCTAAGTGCATATATTCTGCTGTTGAACACATTTCTCCGGCGAAAACAGCAAACGAAATGAATAAAAACACACACACATAAAACCACCTCATTTGTACATGGTTCCATGTTCTTGTATTGGTTTTACTTGCCACAAAAATAGAATGGCTTTCTATTATTTTCGAGAGAGCGGCAAGTATTCTCACACATATGCGAGCGTCGCACACTAGGTCAAATCGCGTGTATTTACGTCTACTTGCCGCAAGTTACTTGTCTCGTCTAAACCGTGTTTAAGTCTCACTTCCAATTTGACAGTGACAAAAATGTCATGCGTCACGTTAATCTATAACTATTCGCTGAAGCAGGGTTTAGACGAGACAAGTAACTTGCGGCAAGTAAAGAGAGGCAAGTAGTTTGCTTCGTTTACACGTTTCAAGTAAATCATTTCAAGTAGAATGACAGCCAAAGGAAAACATAACCTAAAATTTTCTGAAAAAAAATATCACGACTCTTTTTTGTGGAAAAATTTGCGAATTTCGACCTAAAACTGTTTGTTGCCGACGAGTTTGTTATACCCGTGTCGTTTTTTCCTTAAAATGTTACGACGTTTTCTGGCAAAGCAGCAAATATAAAATGAACCGAAACTCACACACATAAAACCACCTCTTGTGTACACGGTTCCATGTTCTTGTATTGGATTTACTTGCCACAAAAATAGAATGGCTTTCTATTATTTTTGAGAGAGCGGCAAGTATTCTCACACATATGCGAGCGTCGCACACTAGCTCAAATCGCGTGTATTTACGTCTACTTGCCGCAAGTTACTTGTCTCGTCTAAACCCTGCTTTATTGACGCTCCGCTCGCCAATAAAAATACCAAAATCCCCGTGACATTTGTCGTGTAATTCACCATTCACAATGAGGGTGATTGAAGAAAGTTTTTTTTTCAGTTTCAATTGGACAACCTTTTACTGCCGGAAATAAACAGTAAAACTCTAGCATTTGTCAATGAAGTAAAACACAAATTCCAAGGAAAAGAATTTTTCATAATTGTCGACGAATTCCGTTTACGTCACGGCGTAAAATATAATCTGAAACACGATTATATCATTGGAATATCGAAACATAAAGATTTCCTTGGATATTCATCGCAAATGCTAGTAGTTATGTTACAATTTGCAGAAGAAGACAAATCGGTGCCATTTTTGTATTTTTATACAGATGGTTATGACACAAAAGCATATAGAAGCGTTTTTTACCGCTCTTTAGAATTATTTATCGGTAGAGACATACAAATAAGATGCTTAGTTGTGGATAACGCCACCCATTTCACCAGTTGTTTAACAAGCGAACGAATTAATTTCGACAACCCCTTTATAAAAGTGTTGAACAAGGAAGTCCCGATCGTCAAGAGCATTGCTCACATCCTGAAAAATATGAGTGATTTTATAATAAAAAAAGATTTTAAATGGAGTCATGGGACGGAAATAAAGGTGCAAGAAATAAGAACTATTCTAGAAAGGGCCGGAAAAGGGAAACGTCATATTCCTAAGTTAAAAACCTCAAACTTTTTCAATGGAGAATCCTATTGTGCAATGCTAGATGTGCAGTGCATACAGTTAGCTCAAGCTAATGTACAAAATCTGGACATAAAGAATTCGATACTCGTATTGCAAGATATACAAAGATTGGCATCCATCATGTACGCGAAAGCTTATAACAAAACTTTTTTGATTAAATTTGCAGATGACAATTATTCGATGTTATATTCGTGGATATTTATTTGCAATGAAATTGGCAAATTTGATAGCACGAATACCCAGAAATTCCATTTGGCGTTGCTCAGTACAATTACGGCAACACTGTCCATAGCAAAACAAACCCCGGATAAAATATTTGATTTCACATACGCGAATCTTGACAATATAGAAATGCTTCCAAAAAATTTGAGCTTAGAGAAACAAGATTGCGACATGACTCGTCTCATATCCCAAAAATTTCACGATTTTTGTTTAGACTTCAAATTCCCTATTCTAGAGTATGATGAAAAAGATTTTGATGAAATACCAATTGAAATCGAAATCAATCTGGAGGAATCTGACGAAGCAAAAGCTTTTATCATAGTGAAATATTCAAAAATGGTGGAAGAAGCAATAAAAAATACTAAGCGTGGTATTACACAAAGCAACTTTCAGGCTTACTTAAGCCGGCAACTTTTGGGCTTAATAAGCCAATGTGCTTACACTTGTGGCTTAAATAAGCCAATCCTGTTTGCATATGCTACACAAGTTTACATGGGTGTGTGTGTGGACTCAAACCATTGAAATTGCTGCTGCTCATATACTTCCCACTATCTTTACCTGCTGACGGTCAGAAAGGAAATGATTTCTGCCTACTACTTTTCCCAAACCGGTTCATACGCTTTGCGTGTATGCAGATTGTCGATAAGCAATGATTTTTAGTGGCAACTTTTCCCTCCTCAGTCGTTTCTCCCAAAAATCGGCTTAAGTAAGCCCGAAAGTTGCCGTTTGTAATACCGCGCTAACTGTACAGACTGCAACATGCTGTTGACCAACGATTTCAATGTTGATTCATCGATTTTCTTTAAAATTACGTCAGTAATACATAATTTCTTACAGAAAAAATTCCTCAATATATGCGCATGTAGAAACATCGCATTATTGAAAACATTAAAAGATTTAATGAAAAAGAAAATCTTTGAAAAATTTGAAATCAGAAAGAAATGCCAGCCACATCATACCATCTACATAGAGAAACTTATAACTATGTGTATGGATGATTTAATTGTTAACCTCAATTGGAAAGGCAATCCGTAAGTTGCATAACATTATTTATTTAATGATATAAATTTTTTAATTAAAAATTTTTTTTAGTTCATTTTTCTAAAAGTAGGAAATTATGGTCACTCTTCGTCACTCTTCTTCATTTTCGTCGACGTCATCGAGCTCGATGCATCAATCACGATGCATCAATCACAACAGCCGCCACCAGTTCCGCCGCAGACATCGCATTAGTTAACATCACAAAGTTAATTGTCAAATGTGTCATTGGCCCGTCCATAAGGTGATCTGCATAGGGGAAAGTGGTCACCCTTCGTACACTTTTTACATTTTTATTTTTTGCTCTATGATTATACGTCAAAATTATCGGGTTTATGCACCTAAGTGTGACAAATATATCGTAGTTAGTTACAAAAAAGTTTGAAACTATTAAGTCAAAAGGTTAAAGGGTTTTAGCCATTTTTCTCCAACAAGATATTTGTACGAACGCACCCCCACAGTGGGGTACTTTCGTACAGCAGGTGGGGTACTTTCGTACACCATGGGGTAGATTCATACAGGGTAATTAAAAAGCCTATTAAACTCGTTAACTTTTATTAAAACACAAAGAATATGCATTTAGTATAAAACTAATAAATTGTTCTTGAGGAAAATAACAAAAAATAAAATCTTTTATCCTTAGTTTACTTATTGATAATTCTAATCTTTACTATCAGTCTATATGAGATCTTTGTAATCATTCTATATGAGATCTTTGTAATTAGTCTTTGACAATTCAAACTTAAAGTAGGTAATTAAACATTTGGTTCTTACTTTGGAACTCATTGCACATTAAAATTACTTAAATTAATTGCAAAAGTAAAAAGTTTAGCCATTCTAGCTGTACAATGCGATCGTGGTTGAGGATCACGGAGGATCATGGCGACGTCACTGATATACAAAGTGTGTATGTCTTCTACATCAGGAAAAAAGAATGACTGTGATGATCCCGATTTCTTCCGAAGATAAGATACTTTCAACTCTGTACGCGAATAATGACTGAGGACTTTTCCGACGTAATAAACAGCAGAAGTTTTATTTTTAAACTTTACCAAAACATAGCAATTATCTTTGATTTTCTCTGGTGTCACATCAAAATTTGTATCAGTATCAGCATCTTCATCGATTTCTAAATCAACCGGAGACGTTGAGCTTGCCCGCAAGCATATTTGCTCTGATTCCATTTTCTTAGATTTCTTTTTCTTTTGTCTTGAATTAATTTCCTTTAAACTACGTTTCATTGCTTTAGCTCTGGCTTTCCTTTCTAGTTCTATTTTTTTCAATTCTTTCTGTCTATGTCTCTCTTCTAGATCATTTTTTTCAGGTGAATCTGTATATATACGGGATTTACCCGGTTTTCTTCCTTTATTGGTTTTTCTGTTTCTAACAGCTGTAGGATAAGGTCTTATGACTTCTGGTGTTATGGGAATATTAGGTTCAGGTTGAGTCTCAGCCGCAGAAGTAGAAGGTTCAGGTTGAGTCTCAGCCGCAGAAGTAGAAGGTTCGTAAGTTTCGGTAACATTGTCTTGAGGATTTTGGAGCAAGTAAGGCGACCGCTCACGAGCAGTGTTGGGGCCAGATAATTATTTTTTTATCTAGATAAAGATAAAGATAAATGCTCGTAATGTTTATCTAGATAAGATAATAGATAATGAAAATATGAAAGATAATAGATAAGATAAGATAAAAAGCCAAATTATCTAGATAATTTTTAGATAAATATTTATTTTGACATTGCACAAAATTCAAAATTACGTACTAAAAAAATAGCACAAAATTTTTTGCTTTTCTTGATTTCCAATTTAAATATAATAAGAAACGAAATAATAATAAAAGAAAACGGATAAGAAACGTTATCGTAACGTAACGAAATAACGAAATGATTTTCGGGCTTTTTCTTCAAAATTACGTTATAATGAACGTTATAGAAATTCAATTCCGTTACCATAACGAAAAAATATTACGTTTTTTCGTTGTTTATTAGTATTTCCTTGTTTTGTTCAGTATTATTTTTTGTGAAATTTCCCACAAAAGTTCATCAAGTATAACCCCACCCAAACAGCATCGAAAAGTACGGGAACATGAGATTTGTTCTTTGCGACTTGAAAGAGTAGAAATTTACACAATCGGGATTAAAAATTTACACCTATAATTCCGCGTAAAAGAAGCGAAAGAAGTGACGAGCACGATCTTTGGGGCAACATTCGCTTCATGAAAATCCTGCGGCGATAGAGCAGCATTTGATGGTTTTCGGGCCGAAATAGTGATTGGCTGTGGAGCCTGAACGTCAGTTTAATTTTGAAGAAGCGTGTGATGGAAAAAGTGACGAAACTGCTACCACTAAAGTTTCATTAAAGCTCCCCGTCTGAGAAACACCAAAAAAAATTGATGCCTTCAGCCGCCATATTTCTCACTGACATTTGATGGAAACGATTTCGTTTCGAGAATTAAATTTCTTATTTCAGGCGAATGACTGAAGGATATTGCATAAAAAGTGGATAGCAGACATTTTTGAAACAGCATAATTTTATTGGCATCAAAATTTCATTGCAAAAGAAAAAAAAAATTTACCGATAAAATAAAATTAAAGAAATTTTTGATTAAAAACAAAATAATTCGATGGCCCATTAAAATCTGTTTAAATTTCAAATCCAATATTGTCGAAAAATTTTAATGGCAATTAAAATCACGACATGCAACCGGAAGAAAAGTCCATTATAAAATAACACTCCACAAAAGTTTCCATTAATTTGTCGCCATTAGATTTTTCTCGTTCGTCTTCTGCTTACGTTTTTATTTGTTCATCTCTGTTTACTAGCAAGCATTCGAGGGAGAAAGAAAACCCGCTCGATGATTTGTGTAATTGTGTGATATAATGCCGTCAGATGACGCTCGCGCATGTGGCAACTAATTACGTCCCTGTCGTTATAATTGCGACGTAGCAAACCGCAGAAAAGTGTTCCCCACTATGGGTCTCGTTGCGCGTCTCGTTGGCACAACTAGATACGTATTTGCGACATAAATTGCTTATCGCCGCGACTTGCATGGTGACGAAATATGGGGATAAACACCATAATTGCTGCTTAAAATGCTATTTGGGCACAGACATAAAATATAATCAAAAATATTGGAGTATTGTTTTTAATCGTATTTTGATTCTAAATCGGATTTTGTTTTGGCCAGATTCACTCTATTTCTGGAGATACAAAAATGGAAATCTTCTAAGCAAGTTTTTTGGTAGCGAAAAGATTTTCTTTTTAGTAACTCCAGAAGTAGAGCGAAATTCTATAAAAAAATTCTATATCTTTGATATCAAAATCACGCTTTTGTGGAGACAGTTTTTTTAATGAACAAAACTTTTGTGTGATTTTTTGTCTTTTGTATTTTTTATTGATTTTTTAACTTAATAATCACATTTTTTTCCGTTTTTATTTGTATTTTCTTTTTGCTGAGTTTTATTATTTGTTATACAATTTATTTTTATGGAAACTGAACTGAATTACTTTGTGATAAACTATTATTACAGTGCGTTTTTTTGTTTTCAGTTTCAATACAATGTGTAACGGAATAATAACATTAATATAACGTAACGAAATTAAGTTTTTTATCGATACAAAACGAAATAACGTCACGAAATATAAGTTTAATTTTGCTACGTAAGGAAATTTATAACGCTATGATTTTTTATTTCGTTCATAGCCCGGTTTACACTTGGCAACAGTTACTGGCAGAACTTTTTTTTATGGACAAGAGAAGAGAGGCGAGGGAAAGAGTGACACTTCGCTTCCTTGTCCGTAAACAAAAATTGTTGCCAAGTATAAAACTGTTCCTAAAAAAAGTTTTTAGGTTTTCAAAAGTATGCAGAATACAATTTCGTTTCAACATTTTTTCAAATTTAATTTTTTGATTTTCGGTGGTAACGATTATCTCTAGATAAATGGGATTTTCCTTTATCTAGATAAGATAAAGATAACTTTTTTGGGGTGTTATCTAGATAAGATAAAGATAACATTTTTTTTTATCTAGATGATTATCTAGATAATTATTATCTAGATAACCCCAACACTGCTCACGAGTATCAATAGAAGACAGTAGCAGATCCTCCTCATTCATATCAGTCAATGTCACGCAGGCGGGAGGTTGTAATTCTAGAGCGGCAGAACATGTCTCCGGGTTAGGTGGCACATTTTCAGAATTATTTGAAGCATACACGTCAATGGGAGCGAAATCTTCATCGCTGAAGGCCATTTCATTGAACGGCCATATACCTGGCTTTACAAATCCACTTGTAATATTTTTTGCTGTAAAAGTTTCGAAATATGCGAGTTTTACCAGCTTAGGAATATGGTAAATGCTGACTGTTTTGCCTGGGTTCGACATATGCCAATTATTGAATGCTATTTTCAACTTTGACTTAAATGGCCCAAACACTGCAACGTCTAATGGTTGCAAGCGATGGCTTGTGTGTGGGGGAAAAGACACAAAAATTATGCCATTACTACTAATCCACACCTGCCATGAATGCCGTCAGTGTCGCTGTCACGTCTGATGTTATGTCTAGTGAAGATTGAAATGTCAGCTGTTACGACATAAAAGTCTAACATTTTTTGTTGACATCTTTGCTAACACAAATCGTAACAGAAATGGAATTTAAGATGGCGGATTCTAATTTTTCACGTGCAGAGGGCTCCGTGTTATAAACGAATACTGTTTAAAAGTAATTTTTACAAAGAAATGATTTGAAAAATGCATCGTGGGGGCAGCAGGAGGCCGAATTTCATTTTAGTGCGGAGATTTTAAAGAAAAAAGTGAAATCACAGATCGTCATATTTACTACTCTGAGTTGTTTATTGCTCAACGCATTTCTGGAACTGAAATGTCATGCCAGAATCAGCAGCCCACCTACGTCACAACAGACTTTTCTAATGACATTTCTGCTAACATTTATGTCAGAGTTTCCGGCAGGTCTGGATGGCGTGTTATCTCGAGCATACATTATAGCCTGTAAGCTTATGTGGCTTTCGTGATTATCACACAACAATAAAATCGGATGATCTTTAGAGCTCAGTGTGTGTTTCTGAATGTGCTTTAATACTGAAACAAATATGTCAGCATTTATCCATCCACTTCTATTTGCAGCTCCGATGCTTCCTTCAGGCGCACCTTCAATAAAATGGTCTTTGTAGTGCACACGTGGAAATATAAATAGTGGTGGGATAGTATTTCCGCTTGCAGAAATAATAGCACCAATGGTTACCAGTACGCCTCTTTCCGCTGACACGATTTGCCCTACTTGTTTCTGTGATTTAGCAGCCAAAACTTTAGGAGTGTCTAAAACAGTAGACACACCGGACTCATCAAAGTTAAATATCCTGTCGGCAGCAAAACTATGTCGCTGTAACACTTCGGCCAAATTATTATAGAACTGTTTAACTGCAGTCTTATTAAAAGCGAATGATCGTGCAGCGCTGGTCTTTTCTGGCTTTCGCAAACTGAGATTTGAGTTTCGTTCCCTGTATTTACGCATCCACTCTAAGCCTGCCATTTGATTTTCGTCCCATGTTGCTGGATATTTTAAATTCAATGCTACCGCATATTCGTAGGCAAGTTTCCGAATTTGTACTGGCGTTAACCCATAATGCATCTTGCTACAATTAATAATGTAGTCATTTAAACGCTCCTCTTCTTCCAAGGAAAATACTTGTAGACTCGTGAATTTAGAATGAAAAGCTCGCGAGGGTCTATCGTCGTTAGTGTCATCTTTAAATTTCTTGACTCTACTTTCCAACGTTGATGTTTTGATCTTGTATTTCAACGCGGCTTTTCTATAGGATGACCGTCGTTGTATTACATCATCAATTGCTAAATTCATGGACTCTTCATCTACTTCTTGGGTTCGCGTACCCTTTTTTTTATATTTCCGCACCATGATTCTGCAATCAAATATTCATAAAACGATTAACTTAATAAAAATTATAAAATAACATTTTGTTACAGGTAAAATATTTCATAAAAGGGAAATTTGGTTATTGTGCTGTCTGCATGATAACTTAATTTTCCTATTCTTCTATTATCTTTTCTCTCCTGTTATTCAGTAGAAAAAATCAAGAATAAAACGTTACGATTAACAAAAGTAAAGTAAATTATGAAAACTGAGCTAAATAAAAGGTTTCCGATCGATATAAATAAAAAGTGCCCTAATTATAGTATGCGTAAAACAGATTTTGAAAGATACTTATCTAGAGGGGAGCATTCGTACGCGTACGAATGTGCCCCCTGTAGTACTGTACGAATGTGCCCCAGGCCTTCCACAAAATTAAATTACAACTTTATATAAATTCTAATTTAGTATGAGAAATATTACACTTAAAACTCAAAATAAACAATGTTCACATTAATTCATCATCACTATTTTGTCAAAAACATAAAAATGCTACTTACAATTACGAACTAAACTTCAGTAAAAAATTCACTCGCCGCACGCAGAAACACTTCACGTCTTGTCAGCTCACACAACATGGCGCGACTGGCGCGAAGTTCCGCTAGCAACATTGCGGCCGGCATGTCTATGCACACAAAAAAAAGTTTGTTTATATTTCGTTTAGTTTTCACGTTATACTTAATGTACGAATGTGCCCCGCGTACGGAGGGTGACCACTTTCCCCTACCGATGCCGTGAGTATTTCTATATTATTCTTTGTTTTTACCACGGCATACAGACAACCAAGGTATGCCGTAAACTCAAATCTGACATTTCTTTGCAACGTCACTTGTGCCGATTAGTTCGTCAAGTGCAGAGGGAATTTTGTATTCTGGATGGTTTTTTTTAAATTTGTGCGATTTAAACAAGATATTTGTAAATTAGTGGACTGATTGCATTAAATAGTGATCAATAAACATAAAAATTAATTAAAAAAAGTCGGCACAAATGACGTCACACCTGACTATCAAAAGTTTACAGCATACCTTGGTTGTCTGTATGCCGTGGTTTTTACATAAGAAATTCAATAGTTTGGTCCACAAACCGGTGTGAGGTGGTAATTGATGCAAAATGGGGCTGAAATTGAAAATCTACAGGACTGAATACGCAGTGGTGAAATTTCGAGTTATTGGGCAATAAAAAACTTCCCTCGGTGCGTACAGTGATTTGCGACTGGCCCCATCTAAATTCAAAAATGTCAACGCGTATGGATTCCGCATACGATATAAAAATGATGGCTTGGCTATTGGCCATAGAATTGAAATAAAAGTGATCGGAATCGTAATCGCAATAGTAATCGCCATCATTAGTTTGAATTGGACTTTACACCGCAGAAAGTCTGAGACTTAAATAATTTAAGTTTTTAAGTTCGTTGGTGCAAGCGGCACTAAGCCCCGCCGTACACTTGAGCTAAGTTAGCTCAGCTATGTGCCTGTTGTCAACGTGTTCTCGCTTCATATAATAAGTTCTATTTCACGTTTATTGTGTTTTTAAATTGCCTGATGCCTAATGGAATGATAATCGAGATGCAGGTGCTGCCGAACGCGACAATACGAGAAATCAAAGAGGTAAGCGCCCCACCCGCCCCCAAAATCCCCATCCAGACAACAACACCCCAACGCCAGAATTTAGTCATCCCAGACTCAGCCTTTTTTTTTTTGTTTGTCTGGCTGCTCTGCTGTTGTTGTTGCGCGATGAGCAATAATGGGAATAATTTTCGATTGTAATTTCAGGACCTGTGGGAGTTGGCCCCGCAATACCCTCTGTTTAGGATTTTACGGGAGAAATCGATGTACGTGATTAGTGTGATATCAACATTTGCTACCGTAGACGAGCTTACTAATGAATCTAAACGACTATGCGACATCCAGCCATACTTCTGCTTGCTGCTAATCGGCGAAAAACAGGACTCGACTGATCTGTCCTCAGACTATGAGATAACCAAGGACATTGGCTATTTGATAGGCAAGTCGGTAGAAGACTTTCGCGCCCTAAAGAACCTAGAAATCAACGACTTCCGCTATAAAATGGCTGCACTGGCGGAAAATATCGTCAACGAGCGAGCTAAGATGACCTGGAACGAGAGTCTCATGTACCAATTTCCGTTGCGACTGGCCAAATCCAATGATATGCCGGAAACGCTGAGAGAGCGCTTGCGGAACAACAACTTTGTGATTGTTGTGAAGCTGGAGAACGACGAGACTTCCTTTACATTTTGTGTGCCATATAACATTTTACCACATAAACTGATTGATGTCGTTCTATCAAAAATGGCCAGAACAAAAATGAAGCGAGGCGATCGCGCCAATGATTTCATATTAAAGGTGTGCGGACGCGAAGAATATATTTTTGGAGATTATCCACTAGTGCAGTTCATATATATTCAAGTAAATCAAAATTTCCTTTATTTCAATGATTTTTTAAAAATCCAATTTGTTTGTAGGAAACATTAACGAGAGACGGTGTACCATCGGTAATAATGAAGCTCATACATAATCTTGAAGTATTTTCAACAAGTATTTCACAAACAATAGACTACAATAACAAGAAGGAAATACAGCCTCCGCCAGCATCGTCGTGTACATTGCGAAAGAAATCAAAACAGATGTCTTCGTGGAGTATTAATAAGTCCTTTCAATTAACCTTGCATTCAATCGAGAAAATTAATTGTGATCTAAGTAAAACGGTCGAAGTTCACCTCGGATTATTTCACGGTGAGCGATCGTTGTGCGCTTATAAAAAGACTGCCGAAATATCACTGCATAATCGGAAAGGGGTCGAATTCGAGGAGACGTTGACATTCGATATAAGTGTACAGAATATACCAAGAATGGCCCGATTGTGTTTGGTCGTCTATGAAATTACGAAATCAACAAAATTGGCCGGTTCGAGGGTGCGACGAGTTAAAGATAGCAAAGATCTCTATATGAATCCTCTAGCCTGGGTGAATACGACAATATTTGACTATAAGCATCAATTAAAAAGCGGCTGCCTGACACTTTATACGTGGACATATGCTGATGATATTCAATCTGATGAACTTTTTCATGCGTTGGGAACAGTGGAATCGAATCCTCGAATGGAAGAATGTGCTGCAATTAAATTGACATTCCACAAGTGAGTTTAAACTTAAATTTTACTGGTTTAACTCTCTGAATTGAAATCGGGTATAAAAAAATCGCAAGTACCATGCAATATTTTCAGTTTAATAAAGCAACTGAGTCGAAATTCTTACAAACAAATCATGTCCCAACGGTATTTTTCGCTAACTTTAATATTTTGGGTATCATGCATTTTTTTTTTTTTGCTTCCTGGACTCATTAAATGTACTTTTAAGTGTTGTGCAACACGTTTTGTGATGCATCAGAATGTTTTTATTGCCTTAGAAAAATGAAGTCCCTATGCTATTTTGTGTTACAATTGTAGAGGAATGTTATTTGTGTGCACGTTGGTGAATATAATTTCAATGTGTTAGTTTGTAAGTTTACCGGTCAAATTTGATGAAAAATAAAATTACGATTGCTGTTTTTCATGTAGCACCCAACGTTTCGATATGTTTATTATACAATGTTCAGGGGGATAATATGGCAATCATATCAAATTATCAGTTATGCGAACTCTTAATATGCAATCAACAAAAATTGTGATTTTTTATGTTAAGAAATAATTGAAGTCACATTTTTTTACGTTTAAAACAGTTTCAAATAATGCAAGTGAGTTAACGGCCACTAGCTCACGAGCTAATAAAGATACCGCCAAGAAAAATTTACTGAGTATCATTTGAGAACAAAGGGAATACTTATAATGGTAAAGGGTTCGGAGAGGTCGAGCGTGGGCCTCTGGTCCACTTGACATCACTCAATATGTATATCTCAAGTTTGGATGTTAAGGTCCAAAAAATATTGTCAGATTCGGAATATGACGCCAAAATTAACAAAAATCATTTCGGTAAGAAACAGAAATAGTGTAAATATCTAAACAGAATGCGAGCGTCAACGGCGGGCGTCAGCGTCACTGATGCGCTCCATTTACAAAACCCCCAACGAACAGCGCTACTATAATTAATAACAAAACCCACCACGAGCACTACTATCTACCTATGCTCCACTTGACAAAAAATGACGGCGGCCGTTGACGCTTCGTATTATGAGAAGCGGTACTTTGGCTCATTAAGAGTACTAAAATAATTTTTTAGATTATAACAATATGTATTATTTTCTTTTCAGTTACGATTGCGATAATATAATCGTGTTCCCATCAGAAGATACTATAATGGCGCACGCTCTCGAAGTATCTAGATCGAAATCATTGAATCGTGACAGTGCACAAGATACTCGAACAATAAATGAAATTCTTACTCCATATTTAAGCAATGATAGACTGCACGAAATGCATGACCAAGAACGAAATGCGATTTGGTCGAAAAGGTAAATTTATATACATTAAAGACAAATATAGATTAAAAAATAATCATAAATAATGGTTATTGAAATTAATTAGAACTGATTGTCTAAACGACTCACCGGAGGGTTTGCCGTTTCTTTTACACTGCGTCGAATGGAATAATCGTGATGAAGTATCGGAAATTAGTAGTCTGTTAAAGAAATGGCCGAAATTATCTGTTGAGAGATCATTAGAGCTATTAGATTATGCCTATGCTGATCCCGTTGTTCGGGGATTCGCTGTTAAATGTTTAAAAGAACTTAGGTAGGTTAAAATGATATCTTTTGCTGATAATCTTTTAACTATTTGCATATTGTACAATGCAGAGACGATGAATTACTCTTATATCTACTACAATTAGTACAAGCGATCAAACATGAGTGCTACATAGATTGTGATTTAGTGGAATTTCTGCTTGAGCGAGCTTTACGCAACCAAAGAATAGGTCATTATTTCTTTTGGCATCTAAGATCAGAAATGCAAGTACCCGCCATGCAGTTACGTTTTGGTCTCATACTAGAAGCATATTTAAAGGGTAGTCATGCGCACGTGCCCTTTTTGTCTAAACAAATGGAATGCCTCGAAAAATTGAAGCAGGGTTCCGAAATTGCTAAAAAAGGCAATAAGGAAAAAGTTCGTACGTTATTGCAGGAATTTCTAATGAAAGAGAAGAACAGCGGAGTTTTTGAAAAATTTTCCAGCCCTCTGGATCCGAGCTTTCGTTGCAAAACTGTGAGGTGAGTGTTATTTTGTGTCCTTAGAATTATGCAGAAATAAATTTATAGATCTGTCTGTTTTTTAATATATATTTAGGCCTGATAAATGCAAAGTAATGGATTCTAAAATGCGACCCCTTTGGGTGGTATTTGAAAATTTGGATATGCATGGTGAGGATATTTACGTGATCTTTAAAAATGGTGACGACCTCCGACAAGATATGTTGACGTTGCAAATGCTTCGAGTCATGGATCAAATCTGGAAGAATCATGGCTACGATTTCCGGATGAATATTTATGGCTGTATTAGTATGGAAAGGAAACTAGGAATGATAGAAGTTGTACTTAATGCTGAGACAATAGCGAATATTCAGAAGAAGAGTGGAATGTTTTCTGCGACGTCTCCATTTAAGAAGGGCTCCTTACTTACCTGGCTGAAAGAGCATAACACAACCGATGATCAGCTGCAGAAGGCAATTAACGAATTCACATTGAGCTGTGCCGGTTATTGTGTAGCTACTTATGTAGAAATAAATTTAACTTTCTGTTCATTTTCAGCTGTTTCATATAGACTTTGGCCACATTCTCGGGCATTTCAAGGAGAAATTCGGCGTTCGCAGAGAAAGAGTTCCGTTTGTTCTAACTCATGACTTCGTTTATGTCATAAATAAAGGGCGCACCGATCGAGAGGCCGACGAATTTCGGCATTTTCAGACTCTTTGCGAAGAAGTAAGCTACACGAGTCAATTTCATCATTTTTATTCATTAAATTTAAAATTATACTTTCTGGTGTATTTTATAAAATATTTTCTTTATAATTTCAGGCCTTTTTAATTTTACGCCAACACGGGTGTCTTATTCTATCTCTATTTGCGATGATGATATCAACTGGATTACCAGAACTTTCTACTGAAAAGGATTTGAATTATTTAAAAGAAACTTTAGTAAGAAAACATATTTTGTTTTGTCAAATCAATTTATATATGATCGAAAAATTCCAATTTAGGTACTAGATTTAACTGAGGAAAAGGCAAGGGAACATTTTCGATCGAAATTTAGTGAAGCCTTAGCAAATTCATGGAAGACATCTTTAATGAGGGAGACACCTCCCATAATTTTTCTAAGAATAATAAACAATGAAAACATAGAAATATATACTATAAGTATTTCTTAATTCATTATAATACTATTGAAAAAAAAATTTTGATTTCATTATTTTCTTTTTTTATAAATATTTTATAATTATGTAAATATTAAAAAAAATGTAAATTTATTTATTTGTCAAGTAAAACATTTAATTGAAATTTGTAACAGTTTAAATGGGTTGAAACTTTTTTTTTTAATTTGAATTATTTTCAGACCCCCCGAAAAGCCTAAAATTAGCGTAACTATTCTTTGTGAGTTATTGCTTTCCCAACATTTTCGTACCCAAGCTCAAAAAATTTAAAAAACTCCGTAATAAAAATTTGAGATTTTTATACCATATTTGAATGCACTCATCAAATATCGCTCAACTTGGCAGCCGAGACTATGATTCTCCTACATTCCGAAATAGTGTGGAGCTAGAATTAGAACAAAATTTCAGAAGATAATACTGAATGCGGTTTTTTGCGCTGCATGTACAAAGCTCGATTTGCGCAATGCTCGAATTACGCACAAAAAAAAATCTTTTTTAAAGTTGTGACAAAAAAAATTTAAACTCCATTAAATGCGTAATTATGCTTTTGGTACATTCGATTGTTGAAATCTCCCGATTTGTGCAAACGGCTTAATGTTGATATCAAACTTGGCTACTTTTATTGCGCAGCATGGCGAAAAACTGCGTTATCTGCATGGTGTAGCTACTTATGTATTCGGAGTACTCATGCTCAAGGCCCAATTAACCATAGGGCTAATTGGGCTACAGCCCAGGGGCGCCATCGATCCGAGGCGATGAAATCTTGATTGCTTTTTTTTTTAATTTTCTTTATATTTAGCGTATCTGTAATTTAAGTTAGTACTGTGTTTTGAATTAAAGAATATTTTAAAAAATAGAATTGAATTTTTACAATAAAACTATGTAAGGGTGCAAAATTTTATTTAGCCCAGGGCGCTCAAACTTCTTAATACGGCTCTGCTCATGCTGCAATGTATAAAGCCCTCTGCAACTCAGAAAACAGCACAGCTTTTGAAACAGCCTCAGTATTTTTGATCAGCTACGTATGAACAGTACAATTGTTTCATCTGGTTGAAACTTTTGCGGCGCTTCTTTGTTCAACCAGAAGTATCAGCAGAAATTGACATCGGATTTTTCATATTTCTAAACCTTTTTTAATTGAAAGCAAACATGATAAAAAGGAAATATGTATCTCTGGTTTAGTTTCCAGGGTTTTGTCCAACAACTTCGTTTGGTCAGGCGACGACGTAAAGTTTTTTTTTCCTGGAAGATTGCATGCTGTTGGGAAGCGCATTACAAAAGACGCGTGCTGCACGCTATTGGTCTATTGTGTGTGAACACCACACTCTACTTTTACAGCTGCAGTACAAAAGCAACGCAGTAACCATACCTAAGTTAGATACTAATTTTACTTTGCACGTAAATCGAGATTTGCCTGTATTTTGGTTATGTAGTATCCATTTCTCTTTTTGTACAACTAACAAGATCATACTACTTAGCATTAGTTCGTGCTGCCTATAAACAGTAGCGCTGTCGGGATTAAAGTGATATATAAAAAAGCATCTTAGCCTAGAGACTAAAATTGTTAAACAGAACTTCTTCTCAATAAATACGTCGAAGAGATTAGATCGAAGCTGATTCTTTCATTTATTCTAGAAATAATAACAGTTCTTATCACATTATTTTAATAACTTCAGAATCTAACCCTGAAGAGAAATAAATCTTTAGGTGGGATAAACATATTTAAAAGACAAACGATAAATAAAGTAAAAAAATATATATTTCATGACTTTAACAACTTATTAATACCATAAAACTTAATATAGCCTCCTTGCAATAACATTTACGAATGTTATAAAAAAAGAAAAAATAAATACTTTAAAACAAAAATAAACATTTCCAACGAACAAGTTAAAAAAAAACTTAACACTTTTCATATTTTATAGTTATAAAATAACAAAAAATTAAACAAATGAAATAAGTGGATTCTTTGCATTCGAAATCGATTTTCATAAATCGAATATGTTAATCATTAAAAAACTTTTTTTTTCGACAAGTTTGCTGACAAACTATACCAGATCAGTATCTTCTTGGACCAAATTTATTATTTTCGGCCTTCAAGCTATCTTCTAATGTAATAGGAGACTTTTGCGGGCAATATCTACGAGTATGTGCATCATCTCCAGTAGCATTGCAAGTTGGACATACGTATTTACGTAACTTTGGGCATGTAATTCGGCCATTGCAGTCACGCACTGAGTGACTTTCAACGAAATCTAGAGGCTCGTTGTTATTAGAGCAAAAAACACAGTAGTCCAATACCTGTTTCTAAAATATATAAGTGTAATTGTTAAAAAAATATCTGATGTGAACAATCTACGTTCCTGCCCAATTTACACTACAGCAAGTACAATATTTGCTTTTATAAAAAAGTGTACTAAAAAAAGTTTTTGTGTGCTGTGTATTAGAAATAAAAGCGAGGTCAAAGCATAAAAAATATAATAAATATTTATCTCGTTTTACTTCTGATACACAGCACCCAAAAACTTATTTTTTTTCCTTTTTAGTACATTTTTTTCTAAATAAAAGCTTTTTTTTATTTTTTTAAATCAACACTAATTAATTGAGAATTTTGGTACCGTAGAGACTCGGTAAATCGAACACTCATTTTTTATATTGGGTACAAGATAATTACAAGATAATTCGAATTGTGGAGCTGTAGTTTTTGAGAAACATGGAAAAACAAATACGTAGCGTTTTTTCACCCATTGCACCCTTTACAAGTTAACCACAAATAAATAGTTTTTAGGAATTACCAACCTGTTTTGCAGGAGGAGTGTGTTTGAAATATTTATATTCGTTTTGGGCCTCTCTATGCATTTCAAACGTAGGTGTGTTTCTACAAATGTGATTCATTGCCCAAATGTAGTAGGTCCAATAATCAATTGCAGGAAGTGTCTCTTGAGTAATATTTAAATTAAATAAATCTGACTTCAAGATTACATCTTGATGAACCTTTAGAGGCTTATTAAAGACGACATTTTCATCATAAAACTGCAAATTATTTTGCATATCCGTTGAATGCGGCATCAAAATATTATGCTCATATATTGGTAAAAATTCCGACTTGAGCCCCCTCTCAGACTTTCCAAAATTAGTCTCTCCCACTGGTGGCGCCGAGATCGGAGTGTAGTGATTCCAAATGTTTGTAACTTGAACTTCTAAATCTGCAAAATCAGAATTTTTGGATAAGATTTGTGTTGAGGTCGGCACAGCGTTATTCCATTTTGCAGTCTCTGATTTGCTACAATTAATTTTTTCGGGTGATGTCTGCATGGCATCCCAACAATTTCGAGTCTTACGAGTTGGGTTTTCAAATGGGACCCTGACGGGTTGGGGCTCATCCTCAAAATCCACGGTTTTTCCATTCGCTTCAAATTCCTTCCGAAAATCATCATCTACAAATAAGCAAAATATTGGAAATTAAAATGCAGTATGCAAAATTACTTGCCGAAAGCAACACCTATATGCGATTTTTTGTCAGAAGAAACGAGGCATTAAACTTACGACCCAGTGAAAGTAGCAATTTAAAGCATACCTTGTTTGTCGTAAACGGACCAGACGAATCAAATTAGAGTTTTACTGTTGTAAAAGGGTAAAAACTACAAAATATTGTATTACAGCTGTAATATCTTATGAACTACATATCGAAAAATGCCATTTTGCAGAAAATCGCATTTAGTAATTTTCCACATTACATAAAAAATACTCGAAAAATATTGGATTTCAGTAGGGCTGCAACGATTATTCGGTTACTATTCGTTATTTGGCATATTTTTGCTATTCGGCCGAATACCGAATATCAGTTTATTATTCGGCAGAATACCGAATAATTTCAAATATATTATTCAATGATATTTGTTTAACCCTTAGAGGCATAGAAAAATAGCAAATATTTTCACCCTTGCGGCACTCGAAAAAAATTTTTTTTTTATTTTTTTAGTCGTACCATTTTAAAGTATCATACGGCAATGAAAGACGGTTTAATTGGTGGTACAATTTTGATACCACCGTGCAGTATTTGTTACAAAAAAGGTGGTACATCGCGTGTACCTCCAAGCCTTTAAGGGTTAAAAATCAAACACATTTTTAGTTATAAAATTAATTTGTCTATTTGTAATTTAAAAGTGGCAAGTAATGATGAATTAGTTTTAATTTCTCTACATTAAAAGAAAGCCGACGATTTCGTTTTTAATCATAAACATTACTTGCTTCTGAAAACTGTCTCTCAAAATCACTACTTATAGGATTGCAACAAACTTTACTAAATAATGTTCCGATTTTCTACCCATCATCCTTTTATATTAAAATTGACTTATATATTGTATTGTAGCACTCTAAAGAAATTATGTATTTTTTTTTATTTTAATGCGACAAAGCACACAAAATGGGACTAATCATTGATCAATTACATTTATCTGGCGACTGACTGAATATTCGTTATTCGGTCTGTAAATTGGCCGAATGTGCGATATTCGGTTTTTGGCCGAATACACTATTCGTTGCAGTTCAAATTTTAAGGTTTTTTCTATAAACTGAATTAAATTAAAGCTCCAAGCCAATTTTTTTCATCGTTATATCATAAGTCGAATTAGAACATTTACAATTCAAAACTGCAAACTTTAAAAACATGGTTACTTGACTTGCAACATTTGACTAAATTAAAACTCCAAGCAAAAACATCGTAACTAGACTTACATTCGGCTTAAGATATTCTTTCTTGCAGAATATGAATTTTGTAAAAAAAATATAAATGTTAAAGGGGTCCATTATGGATAACGATCGTAATCGCAACGATCGAGATTCACCTGTTGTTGTTGGTATAAAACACTAACAACAACACACAATTTCTGATCGTTATCCATAATGGACCCCAAAGTTAAATAGCTTTATTAAAAATCATGATACTGCAATGAAATTTTTTTTGTATGTGTATTTCTATCTGGAGACCCTCGCAATGTCAATAACTCAAAAATGTAACTCGAATTACGATAGTCTTGCATGGAAGCGTCGATATATTAAACATACCATCATTATTGGTTAAAAAATTATCCGATTATTATTTATCCTTGGAGTTCGCATAAACTGGCTTTTCATTACCGCATGTCTAACAAAATCTCAAAATCATGTTTCGCAAACCAAAATTATTCATTTACCGAAACATTTTTTGTTCAGAAACCGAACCATTCAACTAATAAACCAAATTAACCATCCGTCTTGGGAGGATCATGTATGACAGAGGGATTTAAGAGTTATAAAATCTTCTGTTTACAATATTTACAGAAAAACTAACAGGAGGATAATTATTGTATACAGCCTGGCTTAATTTGCTAGTCTGGATTAATTTGGATTTGCAGCCAAAACTTTTGGCGTCTGTCGTGTCCTTTTAGTTTCCTGTGTGGCAAACTTGTTCTTTCCCCATACAAATGAAAGCTTGTTTCTGATTTCCTCGAAAACGGTTCAATGTTTTCAAAAAGTTAAGATCGGTTGATGTCCTGGAAGAATCTTAACGATTCTACTGATTTTTTTTAACGTTTCTAGATGTGGAAAAGGTAAAATCTTAATATTTTTTGGAAAATGATGAAAGCACCGAGATTGTTGTGTAGTAGATAAGCACTACCTAAAACGACACGAACATCGCAAAAAGACGCCATCATCTCATATAAAACTGCTTTCCCATGTAAAAACGCGTCGTGTCGAAACAGGATCAGATAGTAAAGATTTTTGGACTTTGTATTTCATAATCTTTACTATCTGATCCTGTTTCGGCAAGACGCGTTTTTATATATATATACATACATATTTGTAAAATTAATTTTGATTTAAAAAAATGGAAAGCCTACCTTCCTGAAGCATCGCCCACTCGGAAAACTTTATCAAAGAGGAAACAATTTTAGTTTCTGGTGGTGTTCCAACGACTCTGCTAAACATTTTTAAATGCAACTAAAAAAAACACAAAATAGGGAAGCGCTTGATATAAATGTTACAGATAATTTGATTTACATACAAATTTACTCAAGTTAGATTTAAATTTCTCGAAATCCGCGTTTTCTTCGCTCGTTCAAAACTTTTTATCTACTTTCGAATCACAAACTTTCAATCATACCACAATCTTCCACAAACATTTAATCAAATCTTCTTTGAAAGCTTAATTTCGAGAAAATATCCTTAAATCCCTCCAATCACGCCGATTACTGGCACACGTCAAGTAGAATCAAAAACCGTTACACCACTTGCAGCGCTGCCAGATGTATAAATTCCTTTTAATGTTTTTGAAATAACGATGCGTCTACACCGGTTAATTTCACATTTTTTGCGATTCTAAATAAATTTCTAAAACCATGCTCACTTTGGTTGAAATAGTCCGTGGTTTTTCTAAAACCAGATGGGACGATCGAAAACACTTTTCGTATCCTTTGCTGGAAGTGACCAATTTTTTCAAAAATGTCAATTTTGTTGTTTTACGATTTTCTCCGAACCTACGCGTCTTTGATAGTCTTATGAGCGGCAAAAGTTAGAGACAATGAAATTTCCTAGATGATTGCCTGTTACTAGATTCGCTTGCGAGACAATTTTATTTCAGAATTACTATATATATCGCTAAATGGCGACAACAGTGATTGCGTGACTAAATACACGCCCTCGCTTTTGGGCAAATTTTTATATCCTTTTTCCAAAATCCACACCCTCATTTTCTTTTTATATCCTTTTTCCCATTTTTCCTCCGAAAAACTGGTATTACAGGGTTTTCGACCTGCTGATTAGGAATCTTGTGTTAGAATTTCAAAATTCTAGACGAAAGGTCCTGTAAGAGCAACGTAAATATTATTTTTGACACATTCACGATATTTTTTCTATTTCAAAGTTGAAAATGTATTTTTTAAACACCGCACACAATTTATTATTTAAAATCCTATAAAAAAATGAAAATAGTAAAGAAAATTTTGACATATTCTTAATTTATTAGTAGGATATATTTGATGTCACTTGTTCTGTATATTCTAGATATATTTCGGACATGTTCTCGACACGTAATACTTACATATCCGTTGGAATATATATTCCCATTAATTAGCTGTGGTAATCCGTAAAAAAAGTATTATATGGTGAAAAAAGTGTTAAAATTACACTTTTTCGCAACTTTTTATACTCTATATGAAAATCATATAGAACTATATTAGATTTAGTATACTGTTTGTAACGCATTGAACCAATTGTTGGACACAAAAATGAACTACACCACGGTATTTGGGAGGGCAAAACATTTGGGTTTCCGTATATCCGTCCGTCTCTGTCCTTGAACATCATAACTTTCGGTAGAATTGAACAAAACTTGAAATTTTTTAGTTGCGTTTCTCGTAAATAGCAAGGCTAATTTCTTGAACGGGTAAAATTGGACCATTCCTTCCTCACTCCCCATACAAATGATTTTACATAACAGTCCTATATACTTATCCAAATCCAATCGGACCACTCCTTCCACCCTCTCCTATACAAATGGATTTCTTTAAATAAAAATGTTGTCTGTCCTCATAAAGAATAGTTAACGATTAGCCTCTGGCAGTTGGTGCTTGTCTTATGTTTTTAAAGAACTTTGGAAATTGAAAATATGGAATGCATTTGGGAAAAGCCCACAAATGTGGCAAATAAAAAAAGTGTCAATAAAACTAAAACAATTACTAAATTAAATATTTTAATCAATTTAATAATTTTATTGAATTTGAAAATTCAAATCCACTGGGAAAAATTATTAATGTACAATATAAAAAAAACTTATAAATCAGTCAAATTGTTCTACAATTCATCGTGATCTGCATCAATTTCTTCGTTATCTGCATTCACTTTGTTCGATTCTTCTGTCAACGCATCAACATCTTCATCCTCATCGTCGAAAATATCGTCTTCGGGCTTTTCTTCAAGTGAAATTCCTAAAGTGTGTCTCATCAACTGTTCGACACTGTTTGCAAACTCCGATGTTTCTCGCAACATGTAGCCAGATCGTAGGGTGGCTGTGTTGAACATCATTTTGGCCATGTCATGGGCGACTTGGTCAGACTCATCAATTTCTACTCGTCGTAACAATTCCTTGATGAGTGGATGGCGTGGATTAATTTCGAGGGTCTTCTTCTGATTCAAATAGTAGGTCCTTTGAGGATCATCGCTCTTTTGATGGGCGTTCGACATTGCAAGGCGCTCCATGTTACCGGTCCAGCCAAACATGCCGGCAACTAGGGCGCAGGGTGAATTGCTCAAACGATCTGAGACTTGCGATTTGGAGATTTCGTTCTTCAATGCCTTTTCGTCGAGCCATTTAACCAACGGTTCGAAGCGACTCTTGACTTCTTCTTTGCGTTGTTTGGTTTTTTCGCTCTCAGACAATGTGAAACCTTCCTTGGCGACATTCTGGAATTTCTTTCCCTCGAATTCTGGCAGTGCGCTGATGCAATATTCATCGACAGCTTCGACTAGATACAAAACTTCATAGCCACGAGATAGTAGCCTTTCCACGAATGGTGACTTCTCAACTTCACCACGAGAGGCACCGGCAATGTAGTAAATGTGTTCTTGATTCTTCTTCATGCGTTCTGCGTATTCTCCCAAGCTTGTGATTTCCTTACCGTTCGATGAATGGAATCGTAATAGTTTGGCAAGTCGGGAACGGTTGCTGGGATCCTCCATGATGCCAAGTTTTATGCTAAATAAAAAAAAGAGACAAAATTAAATAGAGAAATCATATACTTCGCTGTTTGTATTTTGCTCTAGTGAATAGAAGGCAATATTCTATATGTAAAATTTCTTTTGGAAATAAATGAATAATACAATCAGAAAATAAATAAAATTTCAATCATACTTTGTGGAAAATTCCTTCCAGAATTTCTCATAACTCTCCTTGTCAAGCTTTTTGATCATATCCAGCGCCTTGCGGACGAGTTTCTTCTTAATAACTTTGATGAGTTTGTGTTGCTGCAAGGTCTCACGAGAAACATTCAATGGAAGATCATCGGAATCGACCACACCTCGGATGAAATTCAAATAGTTTGGCATCATATCGTTGAATTCATCGGTAATGAAGACGCGACGGACATACAATTTGATATTGTCTGACTTGGTGCCGTATCTGTTGAAGCTTTCCGATGGCTGAACTTTGGGAATATATAGAAGACTCTTGAATGTAACTTCTCCCTCAGCAATAAAGTGTGTCTGGGTCAATGGCTCGGATGTGTCTTTGGTGAGACTCTTGTAGAATTCCGTGTATTCTTTTTCAGTAACGTCCGATGATTTTCTTGTCCAAATCGGTTTGCTGTCGTTCATGATCAACCAATCCCAGATAGTCTTGGACACTTTCTTTGTTTTCGGTTTTTCTTCGACTTCCTCCTCGACCTTTCCGTCTTCTTCGCCATCCTCAACGATATCGTCTTCTGATTTTTCCTTTGCAGGTTCTTCCTCGATCGGAACCTCTTCATCGACTGTTTTGCTGGCCCACATAAATATGGGGAAGTTAATAAATTGCGAGTATTTCTTGATCAAATTGCTGACTGTATCTTCTTCCAGGAAATCTTGAGCTTCCGGCTTGAGGAACAGAGTGATTTGGGTGCCTCGCTTCAAAGTGTCACCACGTGGATCTTCCGTTATACTAAAACTAGATGCGTCACTGTCCCAAATGTACTGCTTGTCTGAGTTATGTTTGGTTGTGACAACCACGCGATCAGCTACTAAGAATGCAGAATAGAAACCAACACCGAATTGACCGATCAAATCGTTGACCTCTTGATTCTCGGACGAAGAGTCTTGCATTTTTGCCAAAAAGTCAGCCGTACCGGATTTTGCTATTGTACCCAAATTATTGACCAAATCGTTTTTAGTCATTCCGATACCAGAATCTATAATATGCAATGCTTTTCCATCTTTGTCCGCTTTAATCTTTATGTACAGATCCGAGAGAGCATCTAATTCTTCACGACTCGTTAACGATAGAAGACGGATTTTATCTAAAGCGTCGGAAGCGTTTGAAATCAATTCTCGAAGGAATATCTCCTTATTTCGATATAGAGAGTTGATAATAAGTTTCATCATCCGATTTACTTCGGCTTGGAATGTGAATTTTTCAGCCTGAAATCGAACAATAGATAATTTTAATAAATCATAATTTTTGGTTTAAGTAAAAATGTGGCAAAAGAAAATTATCAAAAAAGTCGTTAAAGGTTTCAGGATTTTTTCTTACAATTTTTGTTGGAACTACCTCTTTAATCAATAGCCAAAAATTTTATTATAAAAATAAATCGTTTTTCCGGTTATTTGACAAATTTTTTGTTCATTAAAGGTTTTATCTGCATCTTCACTGTTCTTATATATGATTTTGGAAGGTTTGATTGACCAATCCTTCGAGATTCGAGAACGGAGAAAATCATTTTACATTAATTTGTATGGAAAGTGATGTCGGTTCATGAACAATCTTCATAGCCGAATTAAGTTCATAAACCGGAGCTCCACAGTATTCCCTCAATTTAAACATTTGTTACATTCTAGTAACAATAATAATATTAATGATAGTTTTTAAATTTAAATATACACTATTGCCTAAATATTTATCAAATCAACTTTTGTATGTCGGAGAAAGTCACAAGTATTTTGTAAGAAATAGAGTAGATTTTAGATACGGACTTGGACGTACTGAGGAAGCAAAGAATATGTTAAGAGGTATTCGTTTATTCATTCCATAATCAGAATGAGAAAGAGAATGTGATTCCGAAATGATGCAATGAATCAACGAATGCTTTTGAAGTATCCAGAATGAAAAAAGGAACAAACTTTTAATGTAAAAAAGATTAAAATTGGTCAATTAATTACTAAATAACTTGAAGGCTTAAATCAATATAAGTAAAATCCAACTTATACAACAAACATAAAATAATTATTTAAGAAAAATATAAGTTTTAGTGATGACACTACTTGTGCTCTAAAAAGTTGGTAAAATTATAAATTGCAAAATAAAAAGATTATTTTTATTAATATATGTTCCATTCAATAGTAAGTAATGGTTATTACTGTATAAAATATGTCACCGTAATTTAAGGCCTCACTTTTATTTTTTTTTGTGATTTTTTTGCCGTCACTCTCCCAGACCCTCCTTATATTTTATGGACAAATTTCTAAAGACATAGCAAAGCCCGGTTGACGTCAATTAATTTATATGAATTCAGTTTAAAAAACGCAAACAAAAAACATTTATTCGGACTTGGGATTTTTGTTTTTGAAAAACTTGCCGCTTCTAGAAAACTTTTTGTCAGAAGTTAACGGAAAATCCACTCTAATTATATGGTAAACAAAATATTCGTTTGAAAAATTGATCTTGGTAAAGATTATAAAATTACATTGAAATTTCGATACTGTATACTCGGAGTACTGTATTAACAGCACACTCAAAAGTAAACTTACGGCAATCTCACTCACCGATTAATGAAACTACACATTTGTACAACTATGAAAAATATTCGACATGTATTTTTTTTTATTTTCCTCCGCTATAGAGGGAAAGTATTGTATTAACTCATTTGCATAATTTATAAAAGTTATCGAAAGAATTTTTTTTATACCTATTTTAACGTTCAATCGATTGAAAAATAATAATTTTATTGCGGTTTGAAATTTTGAAAAAAAAAAAAAAAAATTGGGGCGCCACTGTGCGGCTTCCTTGGCAGAGCAAACTAACCTTAAATATATTTTTTGTGTTTAACCATTGAACCATTTCTGATTCATGGTTTTCTCGAACTTCTAGCAATGAATAATCCTATTGGAATTTCTCCAATAATATTATATTATTTATGTAGATGTTTTCACATCCAATTTCCCCCCAATAGGTCAGGCATGTCTGCCCTGAAAACCCATCAGGAGCCTGTTTCTGGTATTAAATATATTTTGGAAACAATTTATTCAGTTTTTTGAAAATTTCTTTAAAACTAAGCGCTTTTTTCTTTAAAACTAAATGCACTGAAGCAAATTCTTTAATGGGTTTTACGTATCTTTAACGATTCTCGGGATATTTGAAAAATTATTATTTTTTACATATTTTTTTGTTGATCACAACTAATTTTTATTTGGCCAGTAATTCGGTTTGAAGGAGTTTCCTCCTTAAGGGGGGTTTACTCGAAAACTAACGTACAATTTCGATGAAGCATAAATTTTGAAATGAATAAAAGATTGGAAAAATTTACTTATTATTGAAACAATAACAATATTTTCTTACCTCAGTAGCGTATACCCTCGATACTATAAACCTCCCTGGTTTGATATCGGTATAAGGTATCGAGGTTTCAATGTACTTCGAAACCGGTTTGATTGTGTTATTGGTAAGCCGGCAACATTTTTATCAAGAGATTGTTTCAGGTTTTAAAATGACGTGGTGTTCGAAACATAATTTAAGTAAACTCATGTGGAATCTATTTTTAATGCATAAATTTAGCGTTTTTCCCGGTTAGTAATAATTTATCTTTTTTGTTATCAATTAATATTCATTGTGGAGATAGTGGATACATTTAACGGAGGCGTTGTCCACTTTCTCTGAAACTTGATCTCTTTAACGAAATTAATAGCGATGGTTTTATAGATTTTGCCACTTGCTACAATTGTAATGTAACGATAACAGATCGAACTCAAGGTCTTCTAGAAACATGAACGAATGATTTACAACAAAAGCTTACCTTATCTCGCAGTTCTTTCATTTGAGCCACGTTGAGCCCGTCTATCTGAATTGCCTCCTCTTCCCTTTTCACGACATCGGCATCTTAAATGCAATTCAAGTTGATTTTATTGACTTTTAAATAATGTGATCTGAATATTCTTACCTGTTCTTGACGCTTCCCGGCTCGCACCCAAGTCAATTTCGATGCTATCTGGGTCATCGCCCTTTTTAGCTGCCGCTAACCCTTAAATAATTCACGGTTAATAAATACCAGAAAAATGACTTAAACACGACTTACCACTAAATGTTACTAAAGCTATCACTAAAAATAGGAAATACTTCATTTTAATGGCTACAATTTGTTCTAGACTAGGATCCGAAAATGGAGCCTCCAAAAATCTTTTCTTTGTTGCACGGAATTCTTATAAGTTTCTTTGCTATAATTGATGTTTAAACAACGCGGTGACTTCAGCTGAATTTTAATCGCGAACAACTGCACTCGAAGAGACTTTATTTCCAAATGTGCGCAAAATTACCGAAAATATTAAGTAAATTGTTTGTCGAATTCCGATTGGCTGCATTGGCCACGTCAGAAAATGCACTAAAAAAATACCCTAACGTATTTACTATTAATTTTAAAAAACTCGAAAAATTTTAAAGAATTCGAAAAATTTAAAGGATTTTGAAAAATTTAAAGAAACTCGGTATTTTAGTGCCTGTTTTTAAAGGCGTTTAATTAGAACATTGTTATTTGGTGAAAATTAAAAAATACTAAAATTTATGAAGGTAATTTCTAACTGGAAGAAACTAGCAGTGTAAACATTCCCGTTTCAAAAACATTTATTAGGTTTTTAAATCGACGTGGTGCCGTGGCTAAAAAAGGAACTTTTGCGCGTACAAAGGACGTGGCGCCATGGCTAAAAAAGGAACTTTTACGCATACAAAGGATGTGGCGCCGTGGCTAAAAAAGGAACTTTTACGCATACAAAGGATGTGGCGCCGTGGCTAAAAAAGGAAACATCCGCAACTTTGCAACTGCAAGAGGTATAGATGGTTTGAGAAATCGGAAAATTTGACATTTTGGCCAGAAAAAAGTCTGTGGAGAAATCGAAAGTTTTTTGTAGACCATTTTTGTGGAGGATTCAGTTCTCAAGAATTTCTGATGTAGTTTAGCGAAATCCACGAAAATGGGTGATTTTCTGAAATCGGCTATAGGCTATTTCAATAATAGTACCGAGACAGGGGGAGGAATCGATAACGATTTTGTCGGACAGACTGTCGATGTGAATAATATAAAATTGATTGTGAAAAATGTGATAGCAGAAGGTAAATGAATCATATTCCCTTTGTTGTAAACGAAATCTTGCCTTTTTCGTGAACTCCATGTAAAAGAGGTGTCAAATTACCAAATATTGCATATTGCAGGTGGTTTCGCTTACGTTTACGTGGTAAGAGATACGGAAACTGGCAACGAGTACGCCCTGAAACGATTGATTGGCGCTGATAAAACAGCATGCAATAACATTATTGCTGAGATAAATTTCCATCGAAAATTGTCAGGACACCCGAACATAGTGAAATTCATTCAGGTCGCATTCTCCATTGATAGAAGTCAAGGTCCAGAAGCCAAGGCAGAATATCTTTTGCTAACGGAACTGTGTAAAGGTAAAAACCTACAGACTTGCTGACGGGTCAACTGTCTACTAGACTGTTAATTGTTTGTAAAAAATTGCAGGAGGATCTCTAGTCGATTGCCTGGGCTCGTCACTTGAACCACAAACTGTTCTTAAGATATTCTATCAGGCAGCGAAGGCTGTTGCACACTTGCACACGCAGACTCCACCAATTATACACCGAGATATTAAGGTACTTTTACTTAGAGGAAAATGTGGCTGGAGATAATGGCTTGGGAATAACCCATCTTAATCATTTACTAGTAAATTACTGAGATATTTTTACCAGAGTATCCAAAAATCCTATTACGAAATCTGGCGACTATCTTTTTATACTCTATATGATATACCATATAGGACTTTATTCACCAATCCTGTTCCCTCCCCCCAAACAAATGGTTTTTTTTCATAAAAAGAATTATCAGTCTTCATATATAGTATTTGACGATTGGCCCCATTGGCAATTGTAGCTGTTCTTATGTTTTTTACTAAAAAGTGTTTTTAACTAGAAATAGTTGACCTGCATATTTATTATCAGTTTCAATTTGTTGTTCAATCCATTATCTGGTAGTAGTTTTGGAATATGCGCCTGATTTCGTATACTTAAATATCTTTAACTAATTTTTACTATTCGCAGATTGAAAATTTCCTGCTTGGTTCTGATGGCCTTTTAAAATTATGTGATTTCGGATCTGCGACAAATGAGATTTTCGAGCCAACAGTCGATTGGAGCGCTCAACGGCGGAATACCTTAGAGGATATGGTAGGGATTTGAATGTTTAATCTAATTCTATTAATTTCTAAAAACAAATCACAGTAAGATTGTATGAAAAAGGTTAAATTTTTAAATTCTAAAAGGTAGCAGATAATAAATTCCGAAAAGGAGAAGAACGAGTAGGTGAGGTTGACATCAATTATCTCAATGTAACAAACGTATTCAATATTTAATTGAAATCGGTTAACCCGTCTTCTTGTGAATCTGGTACAAATATTCAAGCAAGCAGACGAAACAAAGAATTTAAAAATCTTATTTTAGTAACATCAAGAAATTACAGCATTAAGTTTTTTAGCGTATTGTATCATTGATTGAAGCCAGAAAAAATTTTTAAAGTAAAATATCGCCATACGGTTATAAAGTTTGGGCAATATCATACAGTGTTGAAAGTAAATTTCGGGTATTCGAAAGAAAAATTGTAGGGAAAATATTTGAAGCACAGAGGTTGGAAAACGAAGATTGAAATATTGTCAGGAAGTACCTTTTTTGACCACATCCCCCTGTATCTACTTTAGTCCATAGACGATATCCATCATGTCAGTATATTTTATATAATGTATTCCTAATCAAGACTTCTTAACCTCTCAATGGCTGGGCGAGCGCAGCAACCGGGATCACCCTTCACAAAATCTAAAGTTTCACTGACTTAGACTTCAAAAGACAAAGGCATAGTGGGTCAGTGTTTAGAAAAAAGTCCATTCAATGATGAAAATTAAACAAAGCGTTTAAAAAACCGTTACAGAAGCCGCTAAATGAATTTAAAGGTCTGTCCCATATATAGGGCAAATCCATTGAGAGGGTTAACATCAAAATCTGATTCAGATGACATTTTTCCGGAAAATTTGAGGATCACACATTTTTCCGGAAAATTTGAGGATTTCAGAAACTTCCATTATCCTTACAGACTTCTTAAAGCCAGAATCGGATTCAGCGATCCCAACAACCTCCGGATGAGACTTTTCCGGAAAATTTGAGGAAAAGGATAATCACGTTATCCTTACGGGATCTTCCGTTATCCTTACAAGGTCGAAGTAGTGAAAATATTTTATTGGTATCGGATTTACGTAATTTGAAGTCAATCGGATGAGTGGAAGTGGGTCAAAATTAGATTGCAAGATTTGACCCCGACAAATAGACAAACAGACAGATACGAAGGCAAGCTAAATAAAAGCCTTTAAAAAGGGATTTCAATTATTTGAATACGATTAGCAAAATGACGGATAGTATGGATGTTTTGATCAATCATAAATTCCAATATAACAGCGGCTGAGAGAGTTACTTTACGATCGGTCGGTAGTTGAAGTAGTGTAAAATTCAAAGATATTAATGCATTGTTATTCCTGAACTGTTTCTATCAAATATGGTTTTTAAATAGTTTTCTATTTTGTTTCGTGTCTACTTTGCAATTTCTTTCCCAAACGACTCTATTCTAGAGCTTTTCCAAGTATTCGACAAAAACTGAATAATTGAATTATTTTTTGAAAAATGATATTCGATATTCGGGCACAGAGTTAATTATTATACATAGGTTCAAAATGTTTCCTCTAAAATATTGGGTTCCGATGATTGAGATTTTACATTGGACTTATGGCGAATGAATTTATACTCACTAGCGCTGGAGGAGACACTGGTGTTGCAGGGGGTATGCAATAAGATGAATGACGGACACAAGAGAATCGAAGTTCGTTGCCCGCTTGTTGTCATACTCCCTTCACCGCCAGCGTCTCATCTATCGCTGGTGAGTGCGTATTCGTTCTCCATAAGCCCAATGTAAAATCTCCATTATCAATAGCCAATGTTTTAGAGAGGAAATATTTTAAACCTGTGTATAATAACTATTCTGTGATTCGGGTGTTTGAAAACACGAATAGTTGAATGCCTGAAATATTGGGTTCTGGAATGAAATTAACCGGAAATTATCAATATGGTGGGTTTTTAAAAAATCCAAGTTCGCTTTTAACAATTTTCTTTCAAACAATATATAAAAGTGTAATTTTTAATAAAGACTGTAATTTTTGCAATAACGACATATTTTTAATATATAAAAGTTTTTTATATGTCGTTATTACAAAAATTACAGTCTTTTGCGAAACTAAGATTTGATATGTTATATATAAGCTCATATTTGGTATTTTTATACCCTATATGGTGAAACCATAAATCTTAATATATAAAAATTGATGTTTGTTTGTCTGTCTGTTTGTCTGTTGGTCTGTCTGTTTGAGATTACAAAACTCAAAAACTCCTGGACCGATTTTTACGCGGTTTTTTGCAAAATGATCTGCGTTGCCAGGAGCAGGTTTTTAGCTAAGTTAGATTTTCAAAATTCGAAACAGAAGGTCCTGTAAGGATAACACAAATATCCTTTTTCCAGTTTTTTGGCATTCTAAAATTTAGACAAAAAACTTTAAGCTGGCAACCTAGGATCTGCTAGTAGGGTATAATAGGTTTCCTCTAACATTCGTTACTAATCGTTGGACAAAAAAATTAATTACACCAGCGTGTATAGAATGATGAATCGACTTGATTTGTGCATATCTTTCTGTCCGTCTGTCTGTTTTCCTGTGGACGCGATAACTTGGAAAGGAATTAGGCTAGAGACTTGAAAAATATCACAGCAATTTTTTCGAAACATCGTCGAGTTCGTTAACAGACAAAATCGGGTCACTTCTTCCCCCAAAAAAATGGTAGAGACAAACGGAACTGTGAAAATGAAAATTCAATCGGAGCATCGCAAAAACGATTTTCTCGAAAACGGTGCGTCACATCAAAAAAGTTATAAACATAGTTCATAAAACATTTTTACAAAAGTGCTTCTTACATGAAAATGAAGATTCAATCGGAGCAGCTTGAAAAAAAATCAATCGGGATGTTATTTAAAGTCATGAGGTATAGGCTTACGCCATATAGGGTATTTTTCGATTGCCTGGCATTCGTAGTTTTCATTATGTTTCATATTTTCAAACAAACCAACCATTTTGTGGGAAGTCCAATAACACGTACTTCGAACTTCACAGGAACATAGATTTAGCATAAGAAAGTCATGTCTGTTGCAATCAGACATTCTTTCTGCTGCATTCCACACGCTCCATATGTTTAAACCAAACAAATATTATCTACACCTCGTCCTTCAATTAATTTAATTTGCTGTCATTTGTTTTGTAGATTTTGGCTTGTGTAATGAAGGTAAAATATATTAAATTCCGTGTGGCTTTCTGGTAAAATAATTTAAAATGTATAATTATTATCCTATAATTTTTTTTTTGAGAAATTGGGCACAAAAAATGTTTTTATAAATAATTATTTTAATCAAATCGATGTAATAATTATACATTTTATTTATTACTACACCATAAAATGATCGCATTCTAATTCTAACACTAATCTTTTAATTCTTTGCGTTTAATTAAAATCTGATTACTTTGCTAACAATCTAAATAAGAGTGTTAACTTTTGAATAAATATTCAAAAAGCCAATAGGACGGCACAAAAGTTTTAATTGGTTTTCATTTACAAAAAAAAAAAAACAAATTGACAATAAATAACCCAAAGAACGAGATTGATTTGTTTATGATCAATCCACAGTTGTTATCTCAATCAAATTAATAAATATTTACGTATGCAGCTTTAGATTTAGTTTTGATATTGATTTGTTTAACAAAACTTTGAAAATTTCATTCGAATGCTAGTAATCCGTAAATATTTTGAATATCTTTTAGTTGGCGACTGTAACAACACCGATGTATAGAGCACCAGAGTTGTTGGATACATGGTCGAATCACGCGATCGGACCGAAATTAGATATTTGGGCATTAGGCTGTATTTTATATTTTTTGTGTTACCAGAAACACCCATTTGAGGATTCAGCTAAATTGCGAATTATAAATGGAAATTATATCATTCCATCGGATTCACGCTACTCATGCTTTGTTGAGATTATTAAGGGATGTCTGACAGTCGACCCAAAAACACGATTCGATATTCATATGGTGTTGGAGCGTTTAGCCGCACTATCAGAAACAAAAGAGTGGCCATTGAAAGAGAAACTTAATCTTGCGGTAAGTTTGTGAATCTTTGTTATCATATTTTTCAAAATATGTACTTTTCTCGTAATTTGAACATGTATTAAAATGTATTAATTTTGTCTTCAATAGGGCAAACCCGTAAGGAGTTCTCCTGACATGTCACCATGCCCAAGTCCAGCCAGATCAGTAAATCAGGCCCCAATGGTTCCTTCAAGGCCGGCACCGCCACGACCGACAATGAATCCGTCGGCTATGCGCCCTGAATCTGATCCCGTGGGCAATAGAAGTGCCCAGCGGCCACCGGAAGTTCCGCCACCAGTAAATAACAGTTACTATAATGCAAATGCCCAAGCGGGTGGCGGTGGCGGATTATTTTCATCGATTCGCGGTGGAGCTGGAAGTTTCCTGAAGAATCTACGAGACACTTCGACGAAAGTCATGCACACAATGCAGCAAACCATTGCGCGAAACGATATTGACGTCAGTTTCATAACGTCCCGCATTCTGGTGATGCCGTGCCCCTCAGAGGGCCTGGAGTCTACCTACAAAACAAATAATATTGAAGATGTAAAAATCTACGTGGAGAGCCGCTATCAATTGGGCAAGGTAAGCGTTTATAATCTTGGTCAGAAGTGCGCTCGACTACCGCCGCCGGTAAGGACTGTCGAAGGATACTCAATTTACTGCAATGCCATATCAAAGACACCACATCTGAGGGGGATGTTCTCTCTAGTTGCTGATATGTTTGGCTTTCTTAGCGCCGATCCGAAAAGTATTGTCATTATACAAAGCGCCGACAATGGAACCGCAGCGGCCGCAACAATGGTTTGTGCACTCCTCATGTATTCGAATTTGGTAATTGAGCCGGAGGACAGTATGCAGATTTTCGCTGTCAAACGTATGCCACCAAATATGAGAGCCTCTGACTTGAGGTACTTGTATCACTTTAAAGATCTCCTTCAGCCATCCCCGAAACTTCCACATATGAAGGCAATCAAACTTATATCACTCTGCTGTATACCAGTTCCAAGAATGACAAAAGCTCGTGACGGATGTCGGTTTTTCCTGGAGTTATACTGTAACGATCGAATGGTATTGAATACCATTCAGGAATACAATGAAATGAGGTAAATTTTATAAAAACCGTGAAAAATTCTCTGAAATTTAAAAAAAAAAACATTTTTTTAGACTATATCCGGCGACTCAGGGCAAAATTATGGTTCCCATTAATGCAACTGTCTGCGGAGATATAACTTTAGTATTGTACCATGCTAGAAACGCCCTAAAGGGAATGGGCCGACCACAAGGTCTGAAAATCTGTCAAATGCAATTCCATACTGGATATATAGACGAGACAGAGATTCAATTAGACTTCACAAGGGGCGATTTAGATGATTTACCCGACGCAGAACACATTCCACAAAATTTCACAGTATCAATATCGATTTCAGTTGATTCCGTGGAACAGCCGCCACTCAAGAATCCACCATGGGGAAATGCAAAAAGCCCACGCAATCCAATTATTTTGTTTGGTTCACAATTGGAGTTTGAGGAGACTGTTGAGAACTTTGGTAACATTATAAATTACGATAAATTTGCCGATTTATTAAATTGCTTTTGTAAATTAGTATCCAAACCGGCCCCCATTCGCCCCCCAAAAAAGACGGAAGAACCTGTACCACCACCAAGGCCGAAGCCGCCTAGTGTACCTACTACTAGTACCATGCCGGATATCACTGCAAACATAGAGAGGGAAGAACTCAAGGAAGAGACAGAAACCGCTTCCGCACCAATTGATTTATTAAATCTGAATCAATCGCAGAATGAAACAAAACCTAAACCGCGTGCAACTAGAATTCCAAGCTTTGATTTACTTGGATCGTTTGATAACTCCGGCCCATCTACCGTGCAGGCACCAATTCCAGATTTGTTAGGTAGGCAAAAATCGCGTATGAACAAGGCTTAAGAGTAGTATGCAATTTTCTAGAAACCATTCTTTCGAAACACTTAGAAAAAAAAAACTGGAATAAATTTTCCTTCACGTCATTTATTTCAGGTACAGCAGAGCCATCAAACGCGACAGCATTTGAGGACATTTTCGGCTCACTTCCGAACCAAAATATTGATTTGGGTGCAGTCAATATAAATGCATTTTCCTCATCGGCAGCGCCACTATTTGAGAAAAATGATAGGCCAACGGATTTCGATATCCCGATTCAATCAAATAAAGAGAACGCTCAGCCAAGTTTCTTCAATCCACTTCTTAACACAACTACAAATGCAAATCAACAAAATTCCAGCAAGCAAACTTCTCCACAACAAGTAAAACTTTATTTAATATTTTTAAAATTTCCAAACTATCAATTCTCGATTTTTAGCCCACAGATCCGTTTGCTGACATCGCTAACTTAGCATCTGGACTCAATATTAATTTTAATCCCAATACCCTAACTAGCAAAACGCCTGGTACGACGCCCGGTCCAAGTCCCCGATCTACTCAATTTTCCAGTCCGACACATAATTTCAGTAGTCCTGGGCCGACATTGTCCAGCAATGCATCGCCCGCTCACTCTGCAAGATCTCCAAATGGAGTTCCATCGGCAGGTCCTGGAATAAATAACTCAAATGCATCATCACGTCCAGATTATAGTAGATCCCACTTTGATGCACCGAAACAACAGCAACAACAGCAGCAGCAACAGCCGAAGGGGCCGGGACAGGGCGGTGATATATTTGCCGATATTTTAGGTGAGCAAGGCTACAAATTTGGCAGTAAGACGAACTTTGGGCCGCGATCGATTAATGAGATGCGAAAAGAGGAATTGGTTAGAGATATGGACCCAGATAAAATTAAAATTTTGGAATGGGTAAAAAAAACTTTTAGTTTAATAAGTGTTTGTCGATCTAATTTGATTTAATTTTGGTAGATTGAGGGCAAGAAGAATAATATCCGAGCGCTGTTATGTTCGATGCACACGGTATTGTGGGAGGATGCGAAATGGACAAAATGTGAAATGCATCAATTGGTCGGAGCGTCTGATGTTAAAAAAGCCTATCGGCGAGCTTGTCTAGCCGTTCATCCCGATAAGGTTAATGTTTTTTTTAGTTTTCTTAAAATAAATACCAAAAACGAATCGTAAAACGTTTTACAATATGTGTTTTTCCCATTTTTTTATAGCAAGCCGGAACTGAGAATGAGAAAATAGCCAAAATGGTTTTCATGGAACTGAATAACGCCTGGAGCGATTTCGAAAATGATGCAACACAGCAAAACATGTTTAATCCTTAACTTGTTCAATTAAATTAAATTTAATATTAAAAAAAACGTAAATATAATAGAAAAATATTCAAGTTTATGATCATCACATGAAAAATTATTCAATTGGAGTAATCTATGAATTGCAAAAACACATTTAGCAATCATGAAGATTTTTTTCCCTTTCCCATCAAAAGTAATTTACTTGTGATAAATTTTTAGGATAAAAGGCGGAATGAATTTAATTAAAATTGGTCGGATTTTAAATGAATGATTTGTTAGAATAACTGATGAAGATAGATTTTTAAACTAATTACATTATTAGTTTTAATATTCCACTATTATTATTTTTTATTTAATTTTCAATAATTTATATTATTTGAAATAGGTATTTATTTTATGAAAAAAAAGTATTCATTCATCAATTTTACTTCCAGATACATTAACTCTTTGTGAGATTAAATTACGTGGGCGATTAAATTGAAAAATGTAGTTGTAGTACTTTATTTTGATTTTGTCAAATGCTTACAAAGTAATTTTGTGTTTTTGTGCTATTCATAGATGACTCTATATATAAATAATTATTATATAAAAAAATGAAGTATTGACTATTTTATTTGTTCGCAAGAATAATAATGTGTAACTCATATTTAAGCTTTAAAATGAAATGAAAAATGGAATTATTAGTTTTGCTGTTAAATATGACTACAGGAATAAAGTAAAGCATAAAGAGTTTTATCGTTTAAAATGTATTTTAAACTTTAGTTAATTTTATGTTATAAATAGTATATATATAAATAGCTTTTAAATTCAATTAAACGAATTCATTTATTACCTTTTTTAACCTAAAATTCTATTATAACTGATTTTCTTTAGATTCAAATTATGAAGATTTTGTTTTTTTTTAACATATGATTTTGCCCAGATTTTTTTTTCTAAATAATTTTTACATGATGCGAAGCAAAGAGATTCTTTTTCCTTAAAAATGGGGAGGTAAATCCTTTTAGGTTATGAGGATATGACGTCGACATTAATTGTAAGTGAAATATAGACTTTAATCGATTGAAATTATAATTAAATGTCCTCGAATTGTTCATCTTACGAGGTATATTAATGCTGCTGCTGGTTGATAAGTTGGTCCTGTGGTGTTATTCAAGCGACAAATTGCTGTTCTTCGATATTTCTCTGAATTTTATTTTCAGTCATATTTCTAATTTTATATCTTCTATATTTGGTATCAGAACAACTGTAACTAATATCCTTTATTTGAAAATCGAAATCATTGAATTGGAAATTAGACTGAGACTGAATAAATTGTAATAATTGTAAAATGTTTTAAAAATTAATCGCTTTTCGATTGTATATTTTAAAAAAATCAAAAAAATATGTTATTGCAGAGTTCAACCATGAAACTTTACAAGACTAATTTTGAAATATGATAGTTTTCCGGAAAAAAAATCTCATTTGGGGTTTCTTTAAAATCTATAAGGATAACGGAAGGTCCTGTAAGGGTAACGTGATTATCCTTTTCTTGGAATTTCCCGGGGAAAATCTCATCTGGGAGTTTTTGAGGTCACTGAAACCAATTCTGTAGTCAAAAAAGCTTTAAAAATATCTTAAAGGCATCAAGGATATATGAGGCGTTAAAAGCTAGAGTGGACCAACCCACATAATCGAGTTTTTGAAGCTTTTCCACTCTGTACTATTATTGACTGAAAATTTTTGGAAAAAAAAATCTGTGGACTTTATTACTCAATGTTGAAACGTTTTTTGGTGCATCCAAACATTTTTGTCTAAAAACTCACTCGCAATAGTGATTCAAACACAAAAAAATTCACGATTTCGACATGTGGGTTGGTTCACTCTAGCTTTTAACGCTTCATATGTTAGAACACTGAAAAGTATAAACAAACGTGACGAAATACAGACGTCATTTTAGATTTTTACTCAATCAAATACAAAATTAAGGATAAAGTAAAAAAAAAATGAAAAAAGCTTTTATTTAGAAAAAATGTACTAAAACGGAAAAAAATAGTTTTTGGTTGCTGTTGGTGGGGATTAAAAGCGAGATAAAAGCTTAAAAAATAAAATAAATATTTATCTCACTTTTATTTTTGATACACAGCACTCAAAAAAATTTTTTTTTTCTATTTAGTATATTTGAAGACCTCGGTGCAAAAACCGGTCATCTTCACATTTTGACGAAAATGAGTTATTGATACCAAATGCAAGAATCCGCACATTTGGCCGTAAACCCCAGACTTTTGTGAGACCCGTGTCAAAAGATATTAAGACGCATGAAAGTCTTTTTTCACATGGTTTGACGCAGAATTTTTTTTAAATTAATTTTTTTTGAAGTTATTTTTTGTTGAATTAAATATATTTTTATTTGTTTATTTTGAAAGACTGTTAAACATATTTTGAACTGTATTTTGTAGTCATTAATGAATTTTGAAAACCGCTGATGTACTCTTGGGTGCAAGAAACAGCTACTCCAAAATTTAAAATGTCTATAACTTTTTACATAAAAATTTAAAAAAACACATGCTTGTTTTTATTGTAATTTGTAAACTTTGTGGTAGACCAAAAATCTCACGCTAATATGTTTTTTGTCTCTCCTGAAAAATTTCAAAAAGTGGATATGACCGGTTTTTGCACCGTGGTCTTCATTTTTTCTAAATAAAAACTTTTAAATTTTGAGGGTAAATGTATCGTCATTGTGGTGTGTGCAAGAATTGAGTAAGATCGTAATTAAAATAAATTTTAATACAGCCAGGTGAGTATTTAGAAGTGCTCGAAGGACGATCCTCTAAGAAAAATGTCCAAATGTTCGGCCACTTAAAAAAAGGCTCCGCTATCGTGGAAAGAAAACTTACTAAGGAATTTAATTTACAAAAAAAGAGGGTGCTTTGGATGGGTTAAATCAAATAAAAATATAAAAAAAAGTTTTTGTTTGTAAATAGTTTTTTTTTCATAAAAAAATTATTAATGTTTACTTATTTAATTTTTTCGCTTAAAAAATTTTCTTGTATTTAAAATGAATATTAAGAACGTTAATATAAATAAAATGAATGATGTTAAAACGAGCGCAATTGAAGTGACTTCTTCAATTTTGTTTTGACTTAAAACATGATCACTTGGCTGAAGCATGAAGTCGATTAGCACCACAGAACCGTTAGGCGGTGGACATTGCTGTTGAACAATAATTTCTTGATGTTGAACCTAATTGAATTAAAAATAAATTTAACTTGTATATGGAAACAATGAGAAAAATTACCTGTTTATTGCGGCAGAATTGTAGTCCGACACTCCGTGAAAGTGTATCTTCGCTATATTCATCGGCGACGAGAATTGGATAGAGCCACTTCTCTGGCGATAGAAGCTGTGCCCATTTCCAATAACTTGGAATATTTCTCGGATGCACTGAAAATCCGCCAACTGCCGTCAAGCCAAATAAAATTGCAGTGAACAAGACTGTCGATGAGCATTTTGTTGGCATAATATGTACGCACAATAAAACTATTGTTTGGATTGTTGTTAAATATAACAGCATGTACCCTAGAAAAAAAAATTTTTTTGTTTGAATTTAAATTAAAACCAAAAAAAAACAAAGAAGTTTAGTTTATTTTTTCTGGCCTTTGAAAATTAAAAAAATCCCACCTATATAAAAATATATTCCACTATCTGAACTAGATGTGTACGAGTATAAGCCCGACATACTATAAGCCGGGAGTAAATAGGCCAGCCAAATGCATAAATTCGGTAATAAACCCAGAGCACACTAAGAAAAATACGGACAAAAAAAAAATTACATCGAAATTTAAAAAGGACAATTCCATTTTACCTGAACACATATGTACAAACTTCTTGAATACAATTGCACGTCCATATCTCGTTCGGCATGTCGTCTATCGATAAATGCTTCTCGTATGGCAAACATTATTATTGGCCAGAACCCGACAGCCATCATACAATGATGATATCCTAATCTATCATTTAATTTCAGTTGGGGATCGGTTGCAGGAACATCCCAAAATATACACCCGAGCAACAGCGATAGAAATCCAGCTATAATTAACTTACTAATCCACGAAACTAAAGATCCTGGCTGCTTATGAACAATGAAACGTTTGAGCAAAGCGCTGACTTGGCCACAGCACTCTGCCCGAACGGTCAACGCTGGAAGACTGGCCGGAGGTACCGCAATCGGCGAAATAGCGTTGATCTGTTCCCACGCATTTACCAGAGATTCGATCCGCGCTGAAGATTCTAGCATTGCGGCTGCTGAAAGGTCGTCAAGGGTCACAAGATCCACTGCAAAAAAAATCATCTAATTGCGTGTTTTATTAATTAAAATATGGTTTTTAATTACAATAGTAATCAGCAGGATTCTTGAATGGAGGACAAGGATAGCCCAAAGATCCCATATGGCGGGGTAGGTCGGCCCTCGTCCCTGAAAACGTTGTTTTCCCACCGGACAGCAAAAGCACTCCCGAGCACATGGACAAGATTTCAAAAGTTGGCGGTTGAAGGGTCATGATGACGATTCGACCACCACTGCACCATTGACGAAGGTATTCTACGAGGAAGAAAGTGTCAAATATATCCATGTTTGTGGTGGCCTGATCCAGGATCATTATTGAAGCTTGTGTAAGGAGTTGACATGCCACACTTAGTCTTTGCTTCTCGGAATGCGTCAATTTCGAAATGTTAGTCGTTCGTACCGTCGTCAAACCTAAATCTTCGATTAACATGTCTATCTGTAATGGGAAAGACAATTTTTTTACAAATGTGGTGTCTTTTCAATTAATGAATTAGATTTTACCTTCTCGTTGAGATCGCTTTTATCAATGGGTCCTCGAAGCATTGCGTGGAAATTCATTGCACTATGGACACTCATTCTAGGGTCAAGTGTCGATCGTGCCGCGGATGGGACGAAGCCGCAGAGTTCGCGTAGATCCTTCTGACTAACGGATTGCCCATTGATGAGAATCTCCCCAGAATATCGTCTTCTCAGGCCCGCCAGACACTCCAATAGACTTGTACCCTCACTCTCCGACGTCGCCATTATTGCAAATAAGTCGCCGGCCTTAGCCTGCAGCGATACCTTCTTCAGAGTACTGGTCAGATTCAGGCAGTGAACTTGGATAATGGGATACGCGAGGCCAAGATTCTGTTGACTTCGGGAAAGTTGCTGCAGTTCGCTTCGATTGGGGCCAGCGTAAAGTCTTGAGTTGTAGTCGTAGATTAATTCGGAATTAAGGAGGTCGGCTTCGCTATGCGATCTCTGGCCGTAATGCTTTCCTGTTTGTACAACAGAATGAGTATTAATACGTGTCCCGGCGATACTAGCGCGGCTATTCGCGTCTCGTAGTGCACTTAAAGGAATCGCTTGAGCTCTGGAATTCGGACGGGATTCCATTACTTCGCCAATCACACGGAAATCTGATTCACTTCTATATTTCCTGTAATCGGAAGTGTAATTTAGAAGTTTATTTTATTAAAAAAAACGTGTTTTGGTACCTTAGATTGGGTGGAACCCGACTTCTTGTTGTCTCATTGTCACTGCTATCGTATCCCGATGAACCCGCTCCAGGACCAGAACTATCACCGAATCCTCTATTTACATGACCGCGTCCAAGCTCAACGCGATGCGATCTTTGCGACCCATTCGGGGGGAAAACTCTGGGAAGGCCAAATTTAAGGTAAGTATACATATTAGATCCAAGTGGTGACCTGAAACAATTGAATAGGTTTCAAATTTTGCTTCAATCATCAACGAATCGTTTTTGATTTTCATTTTAAACTCACTTTGGACCATATCGGGGATGATTTAAAATTGATTGCACTGTAGTGTCTCGTAGCTGGAAGTTACCATATGGCAGCGGAGATTTATCGGATGACCCAAGAGCTGAGTCAGTAAAGTCCGAATTCAAATTTTGCCTATTTGCAAATTAGGTTGAATAGTTGAACAGGAAAACATTTAAAATAATATACCTGTATATTGACCACGCATGTAGATCTTCTGAAGCTGCTAATGGCAAAGGTGTATGGGGTCCATGTGGTACTGAATAGCGACGTTCTTCACGATATATTTTACTTGACGGCATATTGTTTAATTCCATATTTTATTCTTAACCAAAAAAATAAAAAAAAACAAATAAAATAAAGTCGAATATCAAATAATATCTTAAATGCTTTAAACCGTCTGAGGGCGGAATTAATTTTTATTTTTGTCACACAAATCAGTAATTTTTTTTTTTCGGCAGGTACTTAAAAATTAAGTAGCCGTTTGTCTGGTGAAGGGGGAGACAAATTTGTGAATTTTAATAGTTTTTGACGTTGATATTCCTATTAATGAAAAAGGAGTTTGTACCAAATTTTAAATCTCTAGCTATATCCGTTTTCCGTTAATAGCCTCGAATACTCGTATATCGTCCGTGTACAGGCAAAACACACTAACAGCCTTATTCTAGCTACGGTCACTAGTCACAACTCGGTCACAAGAGCCTCAAATTGTATGGACTTGTGACTTGTGACTTAAGTATCACAACGCCAGAATACGGCTGTAAGTCAATAATGTTATTTTCGAGAGATTTTCTCGAGTTTGAACATTTTAAGTTTGCAATAAATGTATGTAATTTTGGACTTAGTCTCAAAATAAAAAAAAGATTGCGGGGCAGGATGTCATCGAAGGACTTTAAGATTTCCAGCAAAAAAAGAGAAAATCCAGTTCACGTAGTTATGATAACTCTAAATCCAAAAAAGTGACTTATAGTGTGTTTTTTTCTGTACACCGTCGATATGATGGTGGTTAATATATTTTTTTATGTTTTTAACATAACGACGCCTTCGTACAAAACTATCGCCGCAGAAAATCGATTTTAGTTACTTTTATTTAGCATGCCTTCGTTTGTCTGTTTGTCTGTCTGTTTGTTGAGGAGACATGATCTTCCCATCTGGGAGACTTGATCTTCCTGTCTGGGGGACTTGATTAAATCTTTTGTATAAATGAAATCGAGAGTAATTCAACAAAATAATATTTTGTCACTCATAATAATTCAATAAATCAAAAAGGAATACATAATTTTTAAGAAACAACAATTTTTTGCTTTAAAAAGCAAGTTGAAGTTTTACTTTGAAAAAAAATGAAGATATTAGTGATCCCCATATGTCGGCCTACTTTAAGACCACAACCAAAAAATTGAGACAATTTTTGTATAGCGCAGCCTCAGATACCGCGGAACATTCATTTTTATACCCTATGGTGAAACCATATAAACCTTTACCCAGGTTTCCTCTACAATTGTAACGCATAGATCTAATCATTGGGCAAAAAATGAATTTTACGAGTTTGTTTTTAATGATGAGTCGACTTGATTTTTGCAAGTCCTGTCTATCCGCCTGTATATAAGGACTATTCCAGAAAGAAATGATCCTTATTGCACACAAGATTGCACCAGTCTGGGTATTCTATATGGTATATTGGGATATGATGATTTATTTTCTGTTCAATATGAGGAAAAGCAAATACTATCAGTTGGAAAATTAGTCCTCTCTCAGTGAATAACAATGGCGTCAACAAAAAGTTCGCGAAAAAAGAAAAAAGATTTCCATATTTTTGGAAAATCCACAAATAAAGTGCAGTGTGACCTCGGTAAACGCAACCCTCGAAGAACGCAACTCCTCGGTTAACGCAACACCTAAAATTTTACACTGTTGACTCAATAAACGCAACTTCCAGATAAGGTTGACTCGATTAAGGCAACTTTTTTATAATCTGATACTGTTTCGGCCAAAAAAAGATAAAAAATAATTAAGGAAATCTTTTATTGGCTTTATTCTCTGTTGCTTGTTTTTATTTATTAAAGAATGGCAGTTACAAAACAAGTCTGTGCCAACAAAAAAACACACGAAAACTAAAATTGGCAGGCAATCGTACAATTTGTGTATGGCGAGATTATAAACTCTCAAAGTGGAATTTTTGAATTGGATCATAATATTCCAGTTGAATTTTTTTGAGGCTAATCCGACTGAACTTTGATGTATGAAAAACTTGGTCTAAATACTTTATCAGTATTTACTATTTATTTAGTATTGTAAATAATTTTGCAGCGTAAAAACTACGTTACAAATGGTAGAGATTTTATCCTATTTTTGGAGCTGTTATATTGTTAACGAACTTATGTTTCTCTTTTTGACAGATAATGTTGTGACTCGGTTAACGCAACTGACTCTGTTATTGCAACAGGCTCTGTCTACTATAGTTGCGATTACCGAGGTCACACTGTATTCTATGTTGGCTAAACAAATCGGATCGTCCAAAATACGGACTCTTTACAAACATAAAATATGCGCTGTAATCAACACAAAACTTTCCTTTTTAATGTCTAGTTATTTTTTTATGTAAAAAAATATTATTTTTAATTTCTTGAGAACCGTTAAAGTCACACAAAAACCGTTAAATGAAAAAAAGCAGGAAATTTAATTTCCTTTCAATTTGTTTATATGCATTTTTTTCATAAAAGTGCATGATTTTCGAAAGATTTTCAAAAAACCAATTTTTTTTCAAATATGTTGAGAATCGTTAGAGCTACAAAAAACTGTTAAAGCAGAAAATGTTGAAAATTTTATATCTAAAAGCACATAAACTTCGAAAATATTTCAAAAACCGTATTTTTTTCAAAAAAAAAAAAAATACCGTTACTTTTCCAAAAGTTGATAGAAAACCACGATTTTTGTAAAACTTATTTACAAGTCGCTAGGTCAACGTGTTCTCAAGTTATTTAAGATAAGTACAACGGAAATACCGACAGAAAGATGCACGGATATCCTCACAATTTTCGGTCTCCGTCAGGAATGCAATGTTCTCCTTTTATAGAAGAGGGAAGTAAAAAGGGTTACCGGTCGAAAGATAAGCAGGGTAAGGTCGGTATGAACTTTATAATGCTAGCAAAAAAGGAGTAACAAAAAAATGTTACCTAAGCAGTTGAAGACAGGACTTGCATATGGAGAAGTCGCGAATTCATAAACTTCATTAACTCAAAAATTTATATCAAAGAATGCCTACAAAAACGCCTGTTACCTTTTATTTCTAGTCACTCTGGATCTGTGTGTGCCGAAGTCAGTAAATCCTCCAAATTGCCCAGAACTTCGCCCAAGTATGAAAAGAACTCTCAAAAAATCAAAAAAAAAAATACCAAAACTATGGAGGACTTTAAAAATAGATGGAGAAGAGCTTATTTTACATGTGGAAGACAGTTAAAAATAGCTGCACACTGATTTTTAATACGTTAGAAACAAAGTATCAATTTGGTTTTTCGCGTTCTACTCCGACACTAAGCGTTTTTCGATAGTGGTCCATATGACGGAAACTGAAGATATTTCAATTTACAATAATTTGCTCTTCACAAAAAATCCATATCTCAAATCGTGGTCGATATTTACCGTAATTTCTAAAAACTCAGTTTTTGGGTTTTTATGGTGCTATGTAAGAAATAAATTAAATGGAGTAATAGTTCCCACAACTAGTTTTTTTTTGTCAATCGTTATCTTTATTCGTTCACGAGATAATTGCATTAATATGTGAAAAAGTAGATTTTGCCAAATTGCTTGCAAACTAACTGTTTTTGTAGAAAGACTTTATTATGAAAGAGTTAAAAGTAATACATTTTTCTACGTTTTCGCCTTTGACGCTATATCAATATCTTCTGCCTTTCCCGAAATATCGCACCTTAAGTGTACTTTGTGCGTATATTTTTGTTCAAATTGAGGAGGTCGTAATTAGTATAAAAAAGTCATGTGCTGTTTATATCAGATTTTTTCTGTGTAATTGTGTTCAGGGCAGTTCAATAATGGTTGTGCTACAAAATGATTTTCATTCATTTTAAGAATTATTTTTTGGGGAATTGTGCGGCTATTTATTTTTTATTATTTTATGTGTATAGGGTGGTGCTTTCTCGCTCCCTTGTCACCGCGACCTTAAGATCTATTGTGACTTCCCCATTTTTACGTTAGCCACCCCTCTTCTAGATCCTTAGTGAATCTTAGAATGGTTTTGACTGGAGTCCTCTTTATGTTTTCTGGTAGTACTTGTGCCTTTCCCATTAAGGACATCCTTGTTCGCGCCAAGGCTGCGCATTCGCACAGTATGTGCTCTGCAGTTTCAACCTCCTCTAGGCAGAGTCTGCAAATGTTGTCGGCGGTTATGCCTATGTTGTGTAGGTGGTAGTTTACTAGGCAGTGACCTGTGAGGAGGCCCACCATTGTCCTCAGCTCCTGCTTGTTGAGGTTTAAAAACTCTCTTGCTCTCTTTTTGGAGTAGTGGATGAATCTTTTTGATTGTCTTAATCCTGGGAGGCTTTCACAATAGGCTACAGTTTCCTTTTCCTCCCAATTATTGATCTCCATTTTTTGGAGACTCTGCGGAATTGCGCAAAAAGGCTCTGGGCCAATATTCAGCACCTTTCTTGGCCAGGAGGTCTGCTGCCTCATTACCTTCGATGCCTTCATGGCCTGGCACCCATATTAGGGTGAGTTTATTGCGTTCGGCTAGTTTTTTTCAGAATTGTCAGGCAGTCCCATACGAGCTTTGAAGTGCACATGTACCCTTTGATTGCTTTTAGGGCCGCTTGACTATCTGATATTATATAGATCTTTTGTCCTAGTGGTCTTTTAGAAAGACACACTCTGGCGGACAGTTCTATTGCATAAACCTCCGCTTGGAAGATTGATGGATACTGCCCTAGGGCTTTGGATATGTTGCATTTTGGACCTGCTACTCCGATTCCGGCTTTTCCGTCCATTTTTGATCCGTCCGTATACCAGACTAGAGATCCTGTCTCCAGTCTTAGGTCTCCTTTCAACTATGTGTGGCGGTCAGGTATGACCACTTCAAACGTTTGGTTGAAGTTGGTTTTAATTGGCATACGGTCGGATAGTAATAATGGCGTTATACTTCCATCGATTTGATCAAGTATTTTCATATGTCCTGTTCGACTGGATGTGGTTATTGCTCCATTCGCTAATAATCTTAGGGCACTAGATAGCGCCTCCCGTTTAATTGTTATATGTAGCCGCGGCATGTTTAATATGGCTTGTAATGCCGCTGTTGGACAGGTGTTCATTGCTCCAGTGATTCCTAGGCACGCAAGCCTTTGAATCTTTTGGAGTTTGTTCTGTATTGTTTTTTGTTCTCCTTTAGGCCACCACACTAATGCAGCATAAGTGACCATGGGTCTTATTACCGATTGATAGACCCAATGAATCATTTTTGGTTTAAGACCCCATTTCCTTCCGAAGAGTTTTCTACAACTCCAGAATGCATGCATCATTGTGCGGCTAAGATAGTTAAGAACATTCGCATCATTTCGCGTCAACCAATCGCACGAAATTTTAGAGAATCCCGTTTTTTTTTTCAAAATATTGCTGCGACGAAAATCTGTTACCGTAAATTAGTTTCAAGATTAATAGTTTTACAAGAAAATAAAAGAAGTCACCCCTTTTTGAACAGTCTTTTCGAAATCACCCTCGAAGTTTAAAAGTCGTTTATCTCAAAACTACGTTTGGCGTTAGGTACACAATAATTCTCAAGCGTTTTGCAAGGTCTTATGGGCCGCATGGTCAAACAAAAAAATACGGATATTATTTGTCCCAGAATTGATCAATGGCAAATCCAAATAACAAAAATCGACCTAAGTTATTTTCTGCAAAAGTGTACTATAGTATAGTGCTAACTTGTCGGGTGCACTACCGTGCACCTAAATTTAATCTTAGTTTAGTTAATAAAACAATTTCAAAATAATAGAATATGCTAGTAATAGCATAATTTAATTGAAATTAAAGAAATACTGTACTTTCCCTTCATGTCTATTTCCTGTTTTTTATACTAGTTCAATAAAAATGAGAGTCGATTTCAAATTCAATCAATTGCATGATTCGGGGAGTAAGCCGTGCAAATCAACAGTTAATTGTTTCTTTTAAAAAAAAACCCAATAGGTCTTTTATGACGAATCAAATGCGTTATTTAAAATATCGGCAAGCCTCCACATCTAAAAAATTCAACCTTGAATTGCAGTTTTGTCGTTTTCAACAGTCATTATTAAAATATTTTAGTTGGACTCTGTGAGAAAACCAATTGGCCTGTCTTGAGATTTTACACGTATAACAACTTACTTTGTATTTGGGTCAGCCAAGTCTACAACAGCACACGTCACTTGTATCCATTCTCAAAACTTAACAGTGTACCGCTTAGAATCTCCCATAAATGATGATGACGATGATGATGACTGCTTTGTTAACTGAAGAACGAACTCCTAGGTCTCTTAAGAATAAGTTAAAAAAAAGATTCGACCACAGAAAAATTCTGTTGAATATAATCCTTGTATGATAAATTAAGGTGTTGTCCGTTCTTCATAAACGAGTCTAGAATCGATTTCTTTTTCTTTATAATTGACCCGTACAACTCTTTGTTTACTATGGATTTTAGAGTTTTATTCACCTGCTTGTACGGTATCGTGAAATTCCGGATAAATGCGCGTCACTGAAATTCTGAATTAATTTCCTTAAAAAAGATCTTTGACCGTCGCCTATCAACTTCGACACTGGGTTCGACACCAGAACGGCAATGAAAATTTTTTTTGAGCAAAGCAAAATATGCTAAGAAACACAACAGACACTAATTCAATAAGATCCAAGATTATTCTATATCGCTAGGTAGATGGGGTTGGAATTGGTGTAAAAAGATCTCTTAGTCTAAAGCTAGAGCTCGGAGTAACGAATGGCTTGGCGACTTCACACAAACTCTGCACAACACAAAAACGTTTTCCAACAGACCTTACTTGCTATAGTTGACATATCTGTACACACACCAGTGAACACGGATCATTTAAGAATTTTATCCAGAATCAATTTGCACAAATTTCACCTGTAAACCATATTAGCTTCCAATTAGAAACGAAACTGTCGACATTATTCCAGCAACTTTTATTCTCCAGCGAGTTAGTTCATTTTTGAGGTGATTCTACTGATCGGATCCGAAAAAAGGTTTTGTGTCACACGTTTGACTCACATCCCGAGAATGCGTGAAGAGAAATATAAAAATGCTGGAATCTTTGGTTAGACTACGCGCCGCGAATCATTTTGGTGTCTTAGGTGAGCACCTCGAAGAGCGAAGAGTGACTGATATCTAAAGACGCCATATTGCAAAGTTTACCTGTGAATTTGATTCAAATTGTGGCGTATAGTCTTTATTTGTTTGAAGGTATCTGTGGTATATGTATCTCTGAATTTCTTGTCCAAAGAGTATCTATCCACTATACCTAAACTACCTGTTGCTTCTAAAATACATGGTAAGGTGTTGGCACTATTGATTGACCACAAGTGGACAACAAGTTATAATGACTGCATGTTCTTTGACTGACGATGAGTCTTGAAAATTCGTCTTAATTTCCTAACGTATTCAACATTTGGTAAACAGGTAAACAGTTCTATTATACGTTACCTTACAGTAACGGAACTTTCTCCAAATCTCGTAGAATTTTAAAAGTAGATGTATATATAGATTTCGAGTTTTTATTTTATTCACGCAACTCTATCCAAAGCAGAAAGTCGCATCCAAATCGGTTAAACGATTTAAATATTAACAGGCGAAGGGTTCCGAAGACGGGGGAAAAGCAATTTAAAGTATCTTCTCCTTGATTCTACGAGTAACTTTTCTCTGTAGAAAATTTCTTTGGAATCGCTTAAGCCGTTTTCGTTCGAAAACTTTGTATAACTCCACCAAAACGATCAACTTTTTCGCCAGATATTGGAGAGCGGGACAGATCTGCAGAGACTCTGATTCAAAGTCAAACTAAAGTTTTATAAAAGAGTTTACCGACTTGGGAATATTGGAGCTGGCGAGCATTCCAAAATCCTCATTCACTTTATTATTTTATTATATTTTTAAAATCTTTGAGTTATTAAACAAAGTGCCCAGAATTGATAGGGGCTTCAGCCCCCTTAGCAATCGAGACTAGTTATGATCTACCTAATTTAGTACACTTCTTATTCTTTAATATGTGAGGCCAAACTCCTTAACAAGCAATATCCGTGTATTCCTTGTCTTTCTTCAACGCAGTTGAGAAAGTTGTTTACGACTTTTTTTAAAATATGATTTTACTTTTTCGCACATCACAGTTCAATGAATTATAATAACTCCTTTTACCATATAGTTACTCAAAATCAGCCGTCAAAAATTCTGCACAGCAAGGATAGCAAAGTAAAGATTAGAGTGATTTTTTCCTTGACGGTATGACGTCAAAGGGTCTCTCAACCTTTGCTGTCGCTGTCGGACCACTTGCTTTACCTTGTTGGCAGCTCCTAAAAATCTCGCCGATTTTTTTTTTGTAATTTCAATAAATTTACTCCATTCTGAAAATTTACCATTATGCTACTGGAATTCAAATGGCCCACGACTGGTGTTTGATCGAATACCTAGTAAATCTAGACTTATCTATGTGTCGTTCTTTTGAATTGGTAGACATGCGAGCATAGAATGGTAGTTTGTTTGCTAGTTTGATATGTATATACGAGTAATATCGTTAGAGAGAATTAACTTTATGGATCAGTTAACTCTCCAAGTAGGTGCGGCGGAAAACAGGAAGAAGTACTGTTGCAACAGGTTGTGGCTAGCTAAATATTCCGTAATAATTTCAAGTTAAGCTCCAACCACATACTTTGGCCATTCTAGAGCCACATACTCGCATCGCACCTCATAAAAATTTAACAAAATATAATCTAGATTCCAGCATAGCACACAACTTCGGGCAAACACATCCATCATACAACCTATAACCAACTTTGCCTTTTCCGCAGGGCTCCACAATTTCAATTTTAAGGTTGAAAGTATTGCACCCATGCCAGAAATTATTGTTGCATTTCAAAAATTGGCTAGTCAAGCCGACTCGCCCCTTCGGAAGAGGTTTTATCATTTTTATGCGCCATTGAGCGCCGAAACGCTTTGTTGCAGATCATTCCGATGAATCCAATTTGCATTCTAATTTTTTTTTTTTGTAGAATCAACATTTTTACCCACTTGTATAAACAAAACGCGAAGGTAAATTGAACAGAAATTCAATTCATAGGACATTGGTTTCATATTTAACCACAAACAGTTGTTATTCTGCTTTTAACATTTTTTTACTTTATTCTTGGATTGCTAGTGTGTATTTTCTATTTATTTTTCATTATTTTCAACATATTTCCATACAACACAACGGCAAAAAGTCGAAATTTAACATTCCAATGATGTGAGCTGTCCCAATTTGCTGGATATATGCATTAAATTAGTAACACTTCTGCGGGCTATACTCTCTCGCATTTGTGAATTGGGTATTGATGTCGAATGTTCGGTGAATAAAAACTGTTTGATTTCATGTTTCATCTTAAATTTGGGTGCCGTTGATTCGTCATTGGAAATGACACTATAACCGTTTGCTAATTATGAATATAATATACGTCTACGGCTTGACACTCATGTGGCCTTCAAATCAGTACCTAGTTAAATGGCCTTGCATTTGAACAAGTTAATTGAAACTAGACCCACAATATAATTTTACAAAATTATTTATAGTATTAAAAATGTCGGTTTGTGCCGACATTTCCAAGCACACAAGATTTATTGGGCTAGTGGAAAATATTTATAATATGATCTGAAAAATTAAATTAATTTGTAAAAGTTTCTTACGATTCTTTTTATGAAAAATATTTTAGTTTTCTTGTGTATAAAATACTGACAAAGGATTTTCAATTAAGATAAATCCTATAATATAATACGAGGAATGTTTGCACAACGATCTCGAAAACCCGCCTAACGATTTTCACGAAACTTGGGGGGCTAGGGATTTTCGGGGACAAAAAACCGATGTAGATAGGTCTCACCTATGAGAAAATTCGCTTTTCCCCTCCCCTCGATAGCCCTCGCCTGGTATCTTCGAATTGGGTGGTCCGATCTTAATGAAACTTTACAGTATTACTAAAGGGCCCAAGGGCTTTCGATTTTTCCACTACAAACCTGACTTTTCCCTCCCCTCGATACCCCTCGCCTGGTGTCTTCGAATTACGTGAAGGTATCTTAATGAAAATTCGCAATATTGCTAGGGAGTAAGGTTTTTCGATATGCATTCTAAAAATATCACTTTTTAGATATCTATCGGCAGCGATAAATAGTAATTACAAAACAATCAAGTTTCCTGAACCTCATTATACGAACCATGTTGCAATTACAAACGGATTCAATTATTCAGAGACAGAGGCAGAAGGAGGATTTTGAGATCGCCGAGCATGGCTCGGTCTTCCCGGTGCTACAAAAATGATATTAAGAAAAATTTTTGAAAAAAAGAAAAGGCTTCGATTTATACAGGTTCATAAGTTTGACTGTAGACACGAAGACTTGCAAAAGAACTGAGCTGAAGACTAGCAGTTTGGCGCAAAAAATGTTTATATGGCAAATTGTGCGCAGTGTCGAAAATATCACGAAAGCTAAAAGTTTGTATAGCTTTGCATAACTTTTCCATACACAAAAATTCAGTCGATAGAAAAATCGAAGGGAAGGGGGATCCGAATAGTCAAAAATTAATCTAACATATTTATGGACAGCCCCAAACAGAAACACATTTACGTTACAGGACTTACAGGATGAATTTCCTTTCATTACAAGACGATTTAGGAAAGTTGCAATGCTTTTTTTGCACGAAAAAAGTTCATGGGTGATTCCTTAACTCACAAGTTAATTATTTTTAAATTATGATTTATTATAACAAGTGCATCAACATCGTGTTGAATTTTCTACTCGTCCATCTAGCATTGTTACCAAATTTCCTTCATGTAATAAAGTATAAAACCTTCTCTGGAAAAAAGGTGTAGCAAACTAATTACGAACAAAAGGTGAAGAATGCAAAAAAGCTGTTTTATCAGAAATCATCATGTCCAAATGTATTTCAGTCACACTGAGAAAATAAAGTAACGTTTCGCAAATGCGTTTTCACATAAAAACAATGAGCAATTAGATGACCATAGGCAAACTTACTTAAATCATTGACGTCATTATTTCTACCTTACAGTTCATTCCAGCTTTTTTTTTTACTTTTGTTTGTTTTTTTTTTAACTTGAGCATGTGGTAGTAATTATACACCTCTCACCTGTGATCTTACGTAGTATGTATTTCATTATAAATCATCGCAATGGTGTGTACGATCGCACAGCTTCTCTTAAATTGATCTTGTTCCGATATGGTAGTTGCCTCTCGGCTTTTATACATTTTGGTTTGCATTGGGGAGTGTTGTTTGAGTTTAGAGTATTATTTTTAAGAATTTTGTAATTTTCATATGTTAGAAATATGATTGGAAGTGATTATGTACTCGAGGTGCACAACGCCTTCCATACCGCACAGGTTAGTGTTAAGTAAAAAATTCCAATTGAGGTTACTTTCGGGTTCGTGTCTTATGTCTTTTGTTTGCAGTGAACACGTAAAATCGAAAATAACCCACAATTTATACAAATGGGTTAAACTTGCTAATACTGAATGGTATTATAGTGGTTTACCCAATTTTGTAGTTTCTTCCCCGTTTTATAGAGCTTTGTAATGCGTAGAAATCGCAAGAAATGGTCATTGCTTTTACCGCTTCAATAGAAGTACAATTTCAGATTCTGAAAAATTTTAAATTATCTACATTGATAGACTGTGTTTGCTTATAATAAAGAGAAGAAAGTTCGTATACCTTAACATTTAATAGAAGGCAAAGAACTTCATTCGAAGTTAATTTAAACTATGATTTTCTCATAATTGACCTAATAATGCTGGCAATTTAGCGTTTAAAATAAAATAATATTTAAAATTTAAAATATTATTTCGACATTAAGATATTTAAAATTTAAAATATTAAAATAAAAAAAAAAATTTAAATTAAATGACGTATTTTATGGATAGCCTCTTACAATATATCAGGAATTAACGAGCAATCAACAGCAATGTGGAAATGAAAAATTGCAATTATTTTTTCCAATTTGAAAAATTCCAATTTGATTTTGTAATTTAGTTTAAATGGCTGTTTGACCAATTTTTTAAAAAAACCTTTACGAAGAAAATTATTATTAAGTTTGTTGTTTCATATAATAAAGGTCGACTCAGAGGGATGCTTCAATAGTAGTGGAAGTTCAGCTCTTGTTTTGAAGGGCGTCAATTTAACAGTCCATAGTGGAGAGGTGATGGCAATTTTAGGTTCCAAAGGTAAATATTTGATTTTAAAAAAATCTTATACTTTCAACTATTTTTTTAAAGGAAGCGGTAAAAGGGCTTTATTGGATGTCATTTCACGTCGATCAGATGGGTTCACTCGGGGACAAATTTTGCTGAATGGTTCCCCTTTGACGAAGAGTTTGTTTCAGCAGCGATGTGCTTATGTCACACATCCTGTTGATTTCATTCCAGGACTCACGGTTTCACAAACCCTTCATTATTCACCATCAATTGTAAAATATATATAGATTTTAACAAAATACTTATAGATGTTAAATTTAATGTAAATCTTTCAGTTAACCGGTTATTTAAAAAGCTCAAAAGTAAGACAAGTTCTTGCGGATTTGGCCTTATCTCAGGTCGCTCATAAACGCGTGGAATATTTAAATTTGAGTGAAAAACGTCGACTATCAATCGCAATCCAACTTATTCGAGATCCAGGTAAACTTACTAATGTTATTTAACCTTTTTTTACTGTCTCGTCAAATCACAGTAATATTGCTTCTTGATGAACCAACTGATGGATTGGACCCTTTAAGTGCGTATCTTCTCATATCAATTTTGTCGAATTCAGCTAAAAAGACTGGATGTGGAATTGTTCTGTCGTTAGAAAAACCTCGCTCCGATGTATTTCCGTTTTTGGATCGAGCACTTTTCCTGTGTCTTGGAGGTGTTGTTTACTCCGGAAGTACGCGAGCTATGTTGGAATATTTTCATGGAATTGGATTTCCATGTCCTCAATTGGAAAATCCACTCATGTATTATTTGTGTTTATCGACTGTTGATCGAAGGTACGAAAAACCGCCATAAATATTGTAAATATATTTTTCATGTTGAAAATACACCAATACCTCGCTTTGCGTCTTTTCGTTTTGCGTTTTTTCGAAGTTGCGTCGCTGCTGAATTAGTACTAATTTTCACTGTGCGTCGTTAGATTTTCGAAGTTGCGTTGTTTTGGGTTCGAGTCTTTAATTTTTTTTTTGAAATTTTTTGAAATTTTCTTTTTTTTTCTAAAAGATGGCACGACTTTTCTTTCTAATTGCGCCATGCCATCAAAACTCGGGGATTCCCTTTCTAACTGAAAATCAACGCAATTTTAATACAGTTTTATTTTCACTTTGTTTTGCTAATTTTAGAGTTCAGTTTCAATTAGTGTGTTGTTCTTTTTTTTAAAAGAGAATAATAAATTTTTATAAATTTTTACGGGTTGTTTCTGATGGTTACAAAAAAGGTAAATATTTTTCCAATTTATTTATTGGCAGAGTTATATTATTTTTGTTTTTTAAATGTTTACTTTGTTCAATGTTCTTTTTAAAAAGTAGTATTTTCGTAACCCTGGAACCTAACATATCTTCGATCTTTACATGGTTTGCTATAGAAAATCATAATTCACTTTGCGTCGTTTCAGTTTGCGTCGTGTTTTTTTGGAACGTAACCACAACGCAAAGTGAGGTATTGGTGTACAGTGAAACCTTCATAACGAAAATAATTTCGTTATAAAGAGGTTTTCGTTCAATTTCATTATACAGATTACTTTTTTCTGATATATTTTCAAATGTTTGATTTTAGAAGTAGAGATCGTTTTCTTGAATCCAGCCAACAAATCGAAGCTTTGGTTGAAAGATTTTCGAGAGAAACTCCACTCTCTGATATTGCTCCCAATTCATTGGGAACAGGAAAAGTACCACTGGCTTTTGGTAAACCGGGAGAATTACGTGTTTGGGGATTATTATATTTGTAAGTAATCAAAATTCTTTTAATCTTAATTTTTTGATTCATAAAATTTATTTAATGTTATAAGGACATATTCAAAAAAGGGTTTTTTTTATTATTAGAAAATTATTGGCTTCGACATTTTCATGTGGAGTGGCTGGGCTGAAATCGTTAATTTTGAGACTGTTTCTTTTGCCATTAGTAATGTCATCGCTGTGGATTTTTTATTCCGACGTGAAAGTGAGTAAATGAAAAATAAAATCATGTCATTATATTGTTATATATTCGGTTTCGGAAAATCAGTTATTTTGTAGCTGGATCTCTCAAAAACTATTGAACCGATTAAAATGAATTTTTACAGTTAGGTTCAGAGTATCATAAAGATGGTTATAAGCTATGCTGTTTTTCAAATTTCCCCATCTTCCTTATCCCCTCTCCTGATATCTCTTGAACCGCTCACCGGATTTGTATTCGGTTTTCATAATTAGTCAGCGTTTAAAAAAAATTACCAATAATTATTGGTCCTTAAAATGAAACGTAAAGAGTGATAATTTTTTTCAAATTTCCGTAAAATAATTTTGATTTTGTTAATTTTTGGCATAAAAAATTTCACTATTTAATTTCAGGACGATTCGCATGGATTCTTTAGTAAGAGTGGTCTCATCCTTAACGTAATTGGTCTCACGTATGGATGCGGAATGTTAGCAACTACTTGTCTTTGTATGAAACGTCTTTACGTATGAAAATTTAATTTTATTAGAATAATTTTAAATTTCTTTCACAGTTCCGATTTGGCGTAAACGTCTCATTCAAGAGCATTCCGAAGGACTTTATTCAGGCGCTACGATGCTTTTTGCTTACAACGCATTGTCGATTCCATTTTCAATCATTTCAGCTGCCTTGGCTTCTTGCGTGATATATCCGTATATAACTAAATTTCTTTATACTTAGCAGGGATGGAAACTGTTATCGTAACGTAACGAAATAACAAAACGATTTTCCGGTTTTTTCTTCAAAATTACGTCATGACGTTATAGAAATTTAAAACGTAGCAAAAGTCAAAAAAAATTATTTCGTTTTTTCGTTATACGGTGTTATTTAACTGTTAGAAATTTTCATTGTGCTAAATTGTTGTTTTAGTTCTATTTTAGCAGAGTAAGCATTTAACTGTAAATTGTCGATCGGTTAAAACTAGAAGGACATTAAGCAGCAACGGTCACTTGAAAATGTCCTTGTCTCGATTCTCCTGTATTGCGGACTTTTTTTTAACTGTTATGCCGCAGAAATAGATTTAATCGAGTAGCTTAAAAAATATTTCAATGTGACCTGTAGCCCGAGATTATTCCAAGAAAAATATTAAAATCCTAGAGGTCGAGATAATTAAAATAAAAAGCTTGGGTTTTTTTTAAGTTTTCCTAGTACGAAATTCAAAGCATTTTCTAGTTTCCAGTACTAAATCTGTGGTCACAAGTTGTAAGGGCCTAACTCGACTTTAGCCGTTTTCAATGTTTTTACAGAATCGTGTTCTCCTTCCAAAATGCTCTTAATTCCACTAACCCGTTAGTTTCTACGACCATTTTTGTTCGTTATAGGCTACTACATCAAATGGCTAAAGTCAAAAAATTTCCAAGTTGCATTTGGAAGAACGGCTAAAGTCAGATCCCATATATGGGAGCGAAGCTGCATTGATTTGATCGTTTTTGCACGTGGAATAGTGGCTTAAGTCGAATTAGTTCATTCTTCGGTTTTAATTTTTCCGAAACGAGCAGGCTAAAGTCTGTTTTAGCCTCTTTTTCAAATCGGGGTGTAGGTTTTTAGGGGCTTAACTTGACTTTAGCCATTGATTGAAGCCATTTCTAAGACATAAAAAAGTTTTGAAAGAGTGGCTAAAGTAAAATAACCCTTAATTTCTCTGAAAATATTAAGTTTGAATAAATCAGATTAAACCAATCATAAAAAGCTTATTTTTCATAACGTTTTGTAGTTATAGGTTTTTGAATTCGGTTTGATACCCCCTTGCCACCAACAGTTAAAATATTAAAATGCTTCTCCTGAAAAATGAAGAAATTCGACTTAAGCCCTTATTACTTGTGACCACAGAAATATTGATCTAATTTTACCTGATATACAAGTAGTAAACGAATCTTTATAAAATTCCAAGTTTTGCATTAATTACAGATTTGTTTTAAATTTTGAAGAGCTGCTAGAAAAATTACAAATTTTCGGAAATAATTTTGATATTGATTTTCCTTTTTTATTCTAACAGTGATAAGTTAAAGTTATTCCTGAAAACTAAACTCTATGCACATTTACTGACCTAAACCATGTGAGGAAATAATAGAGTTAAATGTAACGAAATGGATTTTTTTATCGCTACAAAACGAAATAACGTAAGGAAACAAAATTTGTAGTTCATTACGTATAACGTTACGATTTTGTTTTCGTTTTCTATCCCTGATATTTAGATTTTTTTAATTACCTAATATTATAGATTATTGTTGGACCCCAAATCCCCGGATGGAACCTCGTTTGTTTATCTACTCGTCTCACTTTGGAGTAGTTTCGCGCTTTCCGAACAATTATGCATATTATGTATGTTAATTGTCGAAAATCCCTATACCGCTTCAATATTGGTAACTTATGTGCTGTGTATAAGCATTGCATTAGGCACTGGAACTGTAAGGTAGGATTTTTGATAAAAAAAAGTTTCACAACAGATTTCCAAATTCTTACAACTCTCTCAGGCTACATTAATTTCAGATTCTCGAAAATTTGCAAAATTAAATTTAATACACAATTTTTTTAGATCTTATGCTGGACTTCAATCATTAGTTCAAGACAATACAAAAGGAACTCATTCGCGATATGTTTCGTCATTGCTTCATAGCGTTGCATTTTCTTCGCGAAAATTAGATTGTACTAACACGGCATCTGTAATTTGTCCAAAACCAGCAGACTATTTACATGACAGACTCGGGCAAGCAAATCCCAATGTAATTTACTTTCAAACTGAACTGAAAATATAATATAAATTGACATGAAAATATCTGTGGCTCTTAGGAAACCATCGATGTTGTGGCTTCTTGTGCTTTTGCTGTCGGTCTAGCATCTTTAAATATGTTGCTTTATTTATTCCCGCTGCCGAAATATATTAGAAGAAAATTTAAATCATAGGATTACTTTCATAAAAACATTTCTTGCATTTCAATAAAATTTACGAGTAGTTAATTGCGCTCAAATACGCTCAATATTTTTTATACTATTTGTTAATGCAATTCTGCCTTCTGAAGAATTATTCTTCTGAAAGAATTTTGGCTCAGATTTGTAAAGAAAGTGCAATAATAAAAATGACATTTTTTTAATTTTAAGCTTTTTCGAATATTTTTATTATATGATCTTTTAATTAGAAATAATTCAAAAAATACAGAGATTTAAAAAAGTGGTTTTATATTGAAATGAACATTTGTTTTGTTTTAGCTTTGCCTTTATCAGTCGTGAAAGTTTTTTCTGTTAAACCCAAATTAGGTCCAGTGCAACTGTGGCACTGTGTTATCACCTTGAAGGTTCATGTTTGTTTCGGGCTCAGGGGAGTGACGAAGCCCTCGTCAGATAGAGTTGTGTCAACTCCTCCTGCTCTCTATTACAGAAATTGTTTATATGATAGCTCTTAGTGACGTAATTTTAGACAAATTCGATATATTTTGATAAGTTCGCGTCGCAATCAATGTATCTTTGATTCATGACCGCGTACAAAATTTTATTTAATTCGGTTGAGCCTGATGTCAGAATTAGTATTCAGCAGCCAGACAAAGAAAAATTTTAAAAATAATATTTTTGACCTTTTTAGAAAAGTTTAAAATTGTTCTCTTGCAATTTGAATATATAAACTAATAGTTTTTAAATGTTTCATTTAGAGGACAAGGAATATAAAAATAATTTAAAAAAACATTTTTTAAACAAAATTTTATGTATTTATTTACGACACATTCTATTATTTACAATTCAATTTTAGATATTGAAAATGACAATTTAAACTATAACATGTGCTCGTTCGTTGCAAATATTTACACAAATTCAATCCAGTTACTGGCCCTAATGTAAGTTTGAAATTTCATTTGCATAAATAACTCGTAAAATCGAACTGAAAGGAATACTGATAAAAATGATTATGAACTTACGGGAAATAATATTAGAATAGAGTAACTTTCAAAGTTCAGGAAGGCGATAAAAAACAAAATAAAAATATGTATTATCTAGCTATTGAAATAAAAAGCATTTAGAATTTCTATCCCCTTTTCGTCTTTCCGAATTCTGACAAAATATCATATTCAACATAGTCCTGTGGATTGCCACTCGCCGTGTCGTAGTATGCGTAATCATAGCTAACATCATCCTTTGAAGGGTTATCCGATTTTGTATTACCTTTTGAATGCGCCTTTGGCTTCGATTTTGATTTCAAAGCCTTTGATTTAGTGGTTGATAGCGCGAGCGTGGTTGGTGGTGTTGTAGAAATGTTGAGTGTCTCCTTCGTCTTATCCCGTTGCAAGCTATTTATTCCAGCCGCCACAATGTTGAGTGAATGAGCAGTTTTAAAAAGTTCATCCTCTTCACTAGAATCACTGTAACCATTGCTCAAGGAGGTTGTGCTTTCGTGGCGTTGTGGCTGGTAATACTGTTGCTGTGATTGATGTTGCTGGGATTGATGCTGCTGTGGTTGATGTTGCTGAGCTTGATTTTGCTGGGGTTGATATTGCTGGGGTTGATTGTGCTGGGGTTGATTTAGCTGGGGTTGATTTTGCTGGGGTTGATTTTGTTGGGGTTGATGTTGCCGGGGTTGATTTTGTTGGGGTTGATGTTGCCGGGGTTTATGTTGCTGTGGAGAATGTTGCTGTGGAGAATGTTGCTGGAGTTGATGTTGCTGAGGTTGATTTTGGTGTGATGAATGTAGCTGGGGTTGATTTTGCTGAGATTGATTGTGCTGGGGTTGATTTTGTTGGGGTTGATTGTGCTGGGGTTGATTTTGTTGAAGTTGATGTTGCTGGGGTTGCCGTTGTCGTTGTTGTTGATGTTGCGGCACCGGTTGTTGTTGGTAATATTGGTTTTGTTGATGTTGTTGCAATTGTTGAGTGTTCTGCTGATCGTTATTATTTCTGTTGTTATTTCTGCTGGTGTTTTGTTGACCCTTTCTATTTCTAACTTTGTTTCTGACAAAATCTTTCTCATATAATTCCGGATGATACAATCCGTCATTTTCATCAATATCTACAAAAGACCTTATTTCCTGTGCTGGCCGAACAGTCGTGGTTGAAGTGGTTGTGGTCGAAGTTGGAAGGTAACTCGATGCCTGGTAAGCCCCTGTAACATCTGAATTATTTAAAAGTTGATTTGAAGGTATAGGGAACTTTTTGTAGGTGGTTGGTTTAAACGTTGTTGGCAAGTATTGGTCCTTTGGAACGAGTGTGGAGAACAGTTTGGTAGTTGTTGGTGGTGTATAATTGTTGTCATTGGCGATTTTAGGAAGTTGCTGTTTAAAGTAATTGCTATTGGGTGGTTTAAACGTTGTAATTGCTAGATAATCATTGGGACTGAAATTCTGTAAGTTTTTCTGTTGTTTCGGAGAATGACTTTCTGTATACTTTGTTGCTTCGGATGTGTACTGAGGTTCTGTATATTTCTGGAACGGGGCAGGTGAAGATTCCACATTATTGGTGTAGTCCCTTTGAATCTGATGGAATTTTCGTCCTCGAATCACATTAGTTCTCTGGTTTCCAGAGTTTCGTGCTTTAGGAAGCTTCTGAGTTGTCGATGATGGATAATCTTGTGTGTTAGGGTTGTCCAAACTGAAACCTCTAGGAGCTTGAGTCTCCCGGTATGTTGGCTGATTTTGTAAATGGTTGATTGTTGTTTGAGCAGGAGTAGTTTTACTTTCGTCATTTCGCGTTCGTGTATTTTTAGAAGCTGGTTCGCTATCTCTACGATCATAATCGTAATTGTTGTTAAACTGTGGCTTTTCAGTAAAATAATTGACATCATAATGAATCCTTTCATTAAAGTTGCGATTTTGGGGCAAGTTTCGGGAATAATCGTCTGGATTTTCTGGAACCTTGACTTCTGCGGGTGCGGCAGTAGATCGAGCTTGAGCTGGAGTCGTTTTCCTCCTTACCTGCTGTGGTTGTTGTGACTGCTGTGGTTGTTGTGACTGCTGTGGTTGTTGTGACTGCTGTTGTGGAACTTGCGGAGTGGTGGGATAAGGACGAACCAAGTCATTAACTCCAGTGTTTGTTTGGTACGAGGATTGTAATGTGATTTTTCTGGTGAATGGTTTTTTCGTGTCTATTGTTGTATGCGCCAATTTTGATTTTGATTCAGTTGTGTTTGAAGGAAATTGATTTCCAAAGTTCTGATCTTTGGACTTTTGATCAAAATGTTGATGTTTGTTTTGGGTTGAATACGTATTTGGTCCGTCATTTGCCCAATCTTCCTTGCCGTTATTTCTGTTACTGAAAAAGTTTGAACTGTGGGAGCCTTTGAACAGCTCATCGTCTATAAAATTTATAGAAATAAAGAAAAAAAATTATTAATAATTTTTTAATTCCGAAAATAAATTAAATCTTATATCGAATAAAGTTTTATATATAAGTGTATTCGAATTAACCTTTTGAGTCAGCAGGGGAATATTTATTAGCCCTTTCAGTTGTGTGATAAACTGGCGTCGGAGTCACTTTCACTGTAGCATCAGAAACGACATTTTGTGGTTTCGTTGGCTTAGATCTAGCAGGAACTGGATTATAGTTATTAACTGGCCTTGGCGTTTCTGAAATGGATATTTATATATTTCACTAATAAAAATTTAACGCTATTTACCATTTGTATTTCTGAACTTGTTTCCATCTGAACGTCGTAGATCATCTATAAAATATTTTTATTAAAACAAAAATAGTGGGCAATTATAAATAACTGTTATACTTGTTTCTGCACGTTGTAAATGGAAAGATTGTTCTTCTTCATTGACGAAATTCGTTTTCTTGCTCTCGAATCCTGATCCAAGTCGATACAGGTCGAAAGCATCGCCACCATAGTACAAAGTCGACTGTTCACAATCGACATCTCCCCAATCCGCACAGATTTGTGCTTCTTGATCGAAGGCTGTGCTATTTGGGCACAAAAATCGAAAATCCCGAATCTGCAATAAGCACAATTTCCTTAGTTATAAATTTGAGTTTAAATTTTTGAAATTCTTACGCCAACGCCTGCAACCTTCACACAAACATGAAACATCCGACATTGAGTCTCTGGATCAGCATAATAACTGCCCAGAATTTTGTCTTGGCACGAGAAACTTGTTACTGGCATATTCTGTAGGTTATAAGATGGCCATGGTTTGTCATTCAAGACTGCTAAACTTGTGTGAAAAAGGCCTGAAAAATACGAAAAAGAATCAAAAATTAACATTAAAACAATTTTAAGAATTAAAAATTTCACGAATTAAAAATATTTACGCTCTGTTCAAGTAAATTTTACCATACAAATCTAGTGATGGGATGTGATGCCAACGCTCATCACTCACAATGGGGGAGCACGAACATCAACGAACGAGGTGAGTCTTTATTTGAGTACATTCTCTACTCGGATCTTGTTATATGCAATCGAGGCAATAAACCAACATTCATTAACAAGAGCAGAGAAGAGGTAATTGATATAACACTCGCGACTAGCTACCGAGACTTGAGGGTTGACAATTGGAGAGTATCACCTAAGCACTCCTTTTCGGATCATGCTAGGATAGTCTTCGGTATTAACTTCTCAAAGGAGGTACCTGAACATTACAGGAATGCTAGGAGAACTGACTGGTTTAAATTCTCGGAGGAAATGAGGCGGGAGACAGCTGGTCCACATGGACCCACACCCCTCACTGCTTCTTCCATTGAAAAAGTGGTAGGGAAAATTAAACAGAGACTTACCCAAGCCTTTAACGCTTCCTGTCCGGTAACACGCAGTACCAAAAGCTCGACCACCCCATGGTGGAATAGAGATCTACGGCAACTGCGAGAACAGACTAGAAAACTGTTTAATAAGGCAAAGTCTACAAAGAGCGAGGAAGCTTGGACCAACTACAAGGCCAGCTTCAATGAGTATAAAAAAGAGATTAGGAGGGCCAAGTGGACATCGTGGAAAGACTTCTGTTGCTCAATCGAGGAAACACAAGATGCTGCCAGACTCCGAAGGATCCTAAGTAGGACTCCTTCGGCCCCGGTGCTCTTGGAAAATCCAGATGGAAGCACGACCGAATCAAGCCAGGAAACACTGGACCTCCTAATGAATACCCATTTCCCTGTGGATTGTCAAGGCAGCAATGGTAATTATCATGCTCCAAAAATAACGGATAGGGACTTTCGGGTAGCAAATGAGATAATAAATGAACGTTCTGTAGCGTGGGCGATACACTCCTTCAGCCCCTATAAAGCAGCGGGCACGGACGGAATCATTCCGGCCATGCTTCAGCACGCGTTGCCTTTTATCAAATCTTGGTTGATAAAACTCTTTAGAGGTTGCTTGCTAGCCAGGTATATACCGGAGTGCTGGAGAGAAGTTCGTGTGGCATTCATCCCCAAGGCTGGGAAACGTTGTCACGTTAAACCAAAGGACTTCCGACCTATAAGTCTTTCATCGTTTTTGCTGAAAACACTAGAAAGACTTATTGATCTTAGTATTAAGAACTCCTTGGACAGCGGCACAATATCTACGGCCCAACATGCCTACACTAAGGGCAAGTCTGTAGAGACAGCTCTACACAAGGTTGTGAGAACCTTAGAGGAAACTGCCCATCACAAGGAGTATGCCCTGGCAGCATTCCTGGACATTGAAGGTGCGTTTAATAACGTACACACAAGGTCTTTAGTGGGTGCACTCAGGGCACACAATGTCGACGAGATGCTAACTGAGTGGACAGAGCAGTTGCTCAATAGCAGAACAGTCTCGGCCACCATTGGTATAAGTAACGTAAAGAGAGCGATCAACAGGGGAACACCGCAGGGGGGGATCCTATCACCACTCTTGTGGAATCTAGCCCTGAACGAAATTCTCTTATCGTTACAAGAAAAAGGAATAGAAGTTGTTGCGTACGCTGACGATGTGGTCGTTTTGGTAACAGGAAAATTTCTCCCAACACTAAGCGAACTCATGGAATTAGCACTCCGCGATATCACAAAGTGGGCGGAGCGCAATGGTCTTGGGGTTAACCCCTCCAAAACTGAACTAGTGCTCTTCACAAGAAAAAGGAAGGTACCAACCTTTCAACTTCCAAGGATAGGAACAATCCAACTCAGTCTCTCTCCTGAGGCGAAATACCTTGGTTTAATTCTGGACTCCAAACTATCTTGGAAAAGGAATACGGAAGAGAGGATGAACAAAGCGTTGTGTGCGTTTTACGCATGTAAAAAAATGATTGGAAGGAATTGGGGCACATCACCGCGCATTACCCATTGGTTATACACAGCGGTGATCAGACCTATTCTCACTTACGGATGTCTGGTTTGGTGGCCGACCATGAGGGTCAACTGCCGATATCAAACCCTTAACAAAGTACAAAGACTAGCGGCGCTAGGAACCACAGGAGCTGTTAGATCAACACCAACAGCGGGAATGGAAGCTCTACTGCACCTCATTCCCCTGAATGAGTACACGAGGTGTACGGCTGCCAAGAGTGCACTAAGGCTCAGAGAGTCTGGCCTCTGGAAGCACAGTACCTTTGGTCATAATAGCATCCTTAAAAGCGATGAATGGGGTATCCCGGACTCTACGGATTACTGTATACCTCACCTGAATATGAATGTGAACTTCTCAGTTTTGATTCCTGAAAGGAGACTTTGGGATCTCGGCAGCGTCATAGACGAGCAAGAGGTCTCGGTCTACACGGATGGATCTAAGACTGGAGAAGGCACAGGGGCGGGAGTGTTCTCGGATAACCTTGACCTCCAAAGGAGCTACAAACTGCCTGATGAGAGCAGTGTATTTCAAGCTGAGGTCTACGCCATAAGTGCGGCTGCAAGCTTGATAATGACGAGAGAACTACCCAGAACTAGGGTTTCAATCTACGTCGACAGTCAGGCGGCAATTAAGGCACTGGATTCGTCGACGATCAAGTCAAAGACCGTGTCTAATTGCCGCAGAGCACTTAATCAACTCGGCCTCCGACATGCCGTTAGACTTTGCTGGGTCCCCGGGCACAGCAACATATATGGCAATGAGAGAGTCGACGAACTGGCAAAAGTAGGGACCGAAATGGCTATGGAAAGCGCGGACCGCTCGGTCGAAATGCCGATCGAATGCGCTAAAAGTATAATTGATAGGAAAGGGGTGAACAACATAAATATCCGTTGGCAAACAAGGAGCGATTGTGTAATCACAAGGTCGCTCTGGCCTAAATTTAATAGGAACAGAACCGACACCCTTCTTAGACTCAGCAGGACCTCCGTAAGGCTACTCACAGGCTTAATCACGGGGCACTGCCCCCTTGGCGTTATGGCCAGAAGGTGGGGCGCGGCCGCAAATGATTTTTGCCGCAGTTGTGGTGACGAGGAGGAGCCGGAGACCGTGAAACACTTACTCTGTGAGTGTCCAGCCCTACAAGCACGCCGATATGGGACGCTTGGGGCCAGATTTTACAGTGGGCTGACGGAGCTTGGCAACCACCCACTCGAGGATATGCTGAGCTTCGTCAACAAGTCGGGCTGGTTCAAATAGGATCAGCTAGTTTTGATGAAAGGTCTTATGAGTACCGAAGACATCACAATGGGCCTGTAGGCCTCCGAGTGTAGCGCTGTGCTCACGCCTGGGCGCGCGCGGTCTTCTCAACCTAACCTACGGATGTAAGTTTAAGTTATTTATTCAGTTATTTGCGCTTATCAAACGAGGAATCCTAAAGTCTACTTATCTGTTTCAACTTAAGTTTGTTTGGATTAAATGTTATATTTGAACTAAAACCCCTTTATCACATATCCTATCCGATTTCCACTCATTATTTTACTTTCTGTTACGAAGTATAATAAAGTATGGTATTCATGAAAAAGTTCGACTTCAAGAGACTATCCTGACAACTTTTAATCGAAGTCACCAAAAGGGCGGACTTTTAAAAATCGCAATTTTGTTTTTTTTTGCTTTTATCTCCGAAACAACGCGTTTTCCAGAAGTCTTATGATAAGTATTGGTGTTGAAGATAGTAAAATTTGCTACAATTTTGTCTGTCACTACAACTCGAGTATTGACGTTATTTTAAAAAAAAGTTTGTGCATCTCTCAAAAACTAACGGGTTGTCGGTGGTTCAATGTATGAAATTAATGGAAGAGAATAATATTTGCCACAATTTTGTCTCATGCTATCTTTTACCGAGATATTTTAATTAAAAATACAATGATTTTTGCAAATTGTTTTAAATCTAACGGTATTTAGGAAAGTGGTTAAAGGAAGAATTAAAGATATTAAAATTCTCTACGTTTTTGTTTTTCAATTGATAGCTTTTACTGTTATTGAAATATTTCAGATTTTGTCAAATAAAAACTCATGTATTTTTTTAAACTAATATTGTATTCATGTAGATTGTGCATGAACGTAGATTTTGTATAAGAAAGTCTATTTACATCAAATGTTTTAAATAAAACAAATCAACGATATTATTATTTTGCTGTGACCGAAAAGATATCAAACTTTTCAATGAACTTGAATATTATCTCATAATTTAAGAAAATTCAAAAACTGTATAAAATATTCCGTTTAGTGTTGCTACTGTTAACCTTGCTATTGATATTCATAAATATTTATGCTTCTTTCTTTGTAAAAAAGGTTGATGACACATGTCTTATGATATGAATTTAGGCTATCGATTAAATTGTAACACAGGTAATTGGTTATGCAATTTAATCTTATTTATTAATCGATCAAAAGAAGAACTCAGTCTGTTAAAATGATTTAATTGGATAATAAAACAAAATTGTTCAAATATCAATTTTCAAGATAAAAACTGAAGATTCATAAGCAATTTTCCGTATTATTCACAGCAATTGAGAAGATGTGCCCATTTTTTGTGCAATATCGATTATGAAGCCGCTTATTGACACAATTGTAGGTACTTCGATACGTAAAATTATAAGACAACGATGCAGTCAGTGGGCAATTTAACACTTTTGGCGATGATGAAAACTTTCATTTTTTCACAGCATAACGATAACATACAAAGACATTATAATAGACATGGCGCGTTTTGTTACATAATGAAAATAATATCTTTTTTATATATATCTATACTTAGCTCTATAAAGGCATTCAAAGTAGAGCCATGGGGTTCATGTTTTTGAAAAAGAAATGCTTTTAAATCTTATAAGATAAAAAAAAACTTTTCCGATTTGGCTTAACTTAGATAGTTGCATCGGAATCATCAATCAAATGAAACTGTCAAATAACTACCAAATATAGAGTGATATAATTTACATAAAATTGAGGTGTATTGAATTAAATTTGCATATCATTATAACAATGCGGTGGAATTTTTCAAGTTTAGTTTATCGTTAGCAAAACGAATTAAATGTTTGGGTTTTTGGAAGTTAATAAATTAAGATCATTGGCCGAACTATTTATATTCATAGACTTTAAGGTATTGCCGGATATGTCTAAGTGAAAGCGTCTGAAAGTTCAAAAAACTTAATATATCATTGGGTGTAAATTGTATAGAATTAAGTAACAGATCATTTACAATGGATTAAATTGAAAAAATCATTTATCATTTCGACAATCTGCTGATAAAAAGTAGATATTTTAATATAATAATAAATTATTTGATGCTTCTTTGATGTATCACACATTCCTGGAATTTGCAACATGCAAAAAATTCGGTATGAGAATATTGCTTCATAAAATACTTTTTAGTAATTTGATTAAATCAATATAACCATGAGAAAATAATAAAAAAAATATCAGTTGTGGTCAACACAAAACTTTCTTCTACAAAATCTACGACCCTGTGCAATTTAAGTTATAGCCCTGTCGTATTGTCAACCCAAAACAACCTCCCAATAAATTGTTGGTTTATATCAAAAACGTACAAAATTCGAGATAACTTGAGAACTGTAAAAGATATCAATTTACGGTAAATGGCAAAAATGTAGAAAATTTTAACATTTTTAATTATTCTTTTAACTGATTTGTCGAAAAACCGTTAGTTTGCAAATTATTCGCAAAAATATGATTTTTTACATATTAATGAAAATATCTCAATAACGGTAAAAGATAACGGATAACGGTAAGAAACAAAATTGTGCAGAATGCCATTCTCATTAATTCACTTCATACATTCAGTCAGCCCGTTAGTTTTCCAGATAATCGCAAAATACTGTTTTTTTTGGAAATAACGGTTTATCTCGATAACAGGTTGAGATATCGAGTTATAGCTAAAGACAAAAGTGTGGGAAATTTTATTTTCTCCAAGTTTTGTCATACTTAAGGCCACTAAAAAACGCGTAGTTTGGGAGTAAATCGAGAAAAACGAAATTGCGATTTTTGAAAAACCGCCATTTTGGATACTTCCGGTTAACGGATTTCCACCAAAAGTTGATAGGATCGTCCCATTTCAGGACCCAACATGCCTATAAAATTTCATGGCGCTAGCTCTATTAATTTTTGAGAAATCTTGTACACAGACTGACAGACAGACTGACAGACAGAAAGACATTTTTTTAATATGACTCCAATCGACTCAGGAGTGATCGGGAAATGTTTTTTAGGCAAAATTAAGAGGTCGAAATTTTTCATGAATACAATACTTTATTATACTCCGTAGAAGAAAGTAATAAAATAATTGAGCAATGTTTTTATAGTAATGGCAAACATTCTTAGCTGTAATTTAAAATACTTAATCTTTTTGAATCTACACGAGCTTCTTTTATATAACGTACTGTTGCACTTAATTTTAGTTTAAGTAGTCACAAAAAAAATATTTAACATTATCTTGCTTCAATTGGAATTCGAAAAATTTTTGTTTTTTTAATTTAAGTTTCTTGGCCACGTTTGGTTGGTTTTCTTATACAGTAAAACCTTCTAATTGGGACAATCTGTAATCGGGATACTCCTCATAAATGAGACATGAGGACATGAAAATCATAAAAATGACTTATCTAATCAGGACAACTCAGAAAATTTCTGAACACAGGCATGTGCAGATCAACTGGTTTAAAGTAATTTTGGTGTCGTTGTAGTTAAATGAAAAATAAAGACAATAAAAATCTTTCCTTTCGAAAAATATATCTTCTTACCAAGGGTGTATATATAAGGGGAGGGTAGTTGAAGGGTCCAACCCTTCTTCCCTCATTGAGAATCAAATTTTTAAAAAAAGAAGCGAAGTCAAAAAAAAAGCTGAATGAGATTCAACAGATGTACCAACAAAACGAAAACCTGCACCGTTTGTTAAATGAATACGAAATTTGGTGAAAATGGGAAGCAATCGGTAGTGACTTTACTGCAATCGAAATATATTAAGAAATATGACCTTGACACATAACATAGGGTTCCATAATAAATATACGCAGAAACAAACTTTTATTTTCCTGGTTTTATCGTTTCAAGTTTAAAAAAAATTAAAATTTTGTGGATAAAACTAAAATGTCAAAATTTACATTAAATATAGGTTACATTTTGTGAATAGGGCTATAATACTCTAAACTACAGATTTTGGTGCTTGGACAAAGATTAGCCTACAATTATAATATTAATAAATGCCATTTCAAAGTCTTTAAAGTTTATTAACGCAGCTACTGTAATTATGACTTTTAATAAAACCTCAACCTTTTATAGTTAAAACAGCTTATTGTCCTTGGCTTTTAATACCTTTCACATGAATTTGTCAATGATTTACAACTCATCTTCTTGCTATTTCATTTGAATTGTTCATATTTTCATATTCAATTTCTTCCATTACCTACATTACAATTATTCGCCTTTTCCATTATCATCTTTTCTCTTCTAACTTCTCTTCTAACTGAATTAATTAAATTAAGCTTGCCAACCTTGATGCGTTTACTTTGAGATAATTGTAATTTTCTGTAAAATTCTTTGTACATCCTGTTCATTAAGAATTTCATTAGTTAAGATTTTTAGAATAATCAACTAATTCAGTGCCATTGTCTAAAAATTTACTTTTATTCAACAAAAACCTTTACAGAAAGATGGTGTTCTTAAATCAAGATTCAAAGCTATAACTCAAGGTGAAAAAATATCGCATATAATGGAAACTGTAGCACTTAAGTGGTTATTTTTGTTCTGTTACGGAAGCATCAAGGAAAATTTTTATTGAAATTTAAAATGAATTACGCGAAAAATTGCGTGGAGAATTTGAAATAAGCTGAAATCATTACAATAAAATGCATATAAAAACCGTTTTTCTGGAAATGGAAACATTCAATAAAAAACTTACTTAGTTTTAACACACACAGCAATAAATAGAGAACAACGGGATTAGTTAGACTCGGATTTCTATTTTTTTTTAATTCAGGCATCCTTCGATTTACTACGTTTTTGGGCGACCCAAAAATTTCTTGATTTTACTTATCAAGACATTGCATTTTTCTGTCATTTTCTATTTATGCACACGGAAAGAAATAATTTTTAAAGCAGTCATAATTAGTACAAACATATTTTCCTTGAGATAAATATAATGCTTGATATAAATACAAATATTCGTTCATCGTGAATATAATTATCTTTAGGGGAATAAAGTAAAAACAAATATTAGGTAAATAAAGATAAGAAACCCAGAACAAATTTTAGAATACCAAAAACTCTGCCAACGGAAATGGAATCTTTAGTACGCCATGCAAAACCATTAGTTTTTCTTATATTTTTCACGCTTAACAGTCAAAATAAACAATAAAAAATTTTAAATTGCATTACCTACTCGATTGAGAATCATAACTCTACAGTATTTTCCACACATTTTGAAATTTCTATGAAAAGTACCGTTGTTGCCTATCGTTAGTTATCTAATCTTTGGTAAAACTTCGAATGTGCCAAGAAAAACTTATCTAAAAAAATGTTGTCTTCAAAACATTAAATAATCAGGAAATTGTTTAAAATTTTCTTTAAAAAATTGGTTAAACTACATTAAAATATTGCTTTGTGCAATCAATTTCCCTGAGTACTTGGAAACTAACATTGTTAAATTCCTAAAACTAATATTGCGTAATATACCATTTATTTATCTGACAATGTGATTTTTAATGGGTAATAAAAATCTCTGAATGTTACACTTTTCCGCTTACTTTATTTTCTTTTACGACAATAAAAAAATCCATTTGGAACCCAAGTGATCAATCCATTTTGAAAGAAAAGAGTTCATTAAGTTTAACACTTATTACGTTTTAATTTATTTTACTATTTTATTTACTTTATAATTACACATGCTTTTAAATTTGTTTTGGTTATATCTCGGAGATTGGATCAACTTTGAAAGTTTTCCGCTCATTTTGTCTACCGACTACGACTCGATCGTTTTGATGTGCTAAGAAAAAAATTGACTCAAATTGGCAAGGTGTAATCGCTTAAATTAAGTGTATAGTAATTTGTCAGCAACATAATTTGTAAAAATAAATTAACTCTCACCACTCCTTTCTTACATAAATGCCCCTTCGATCAACTTTGATTGAATTACCCTCAAAAAATTTGTTTTTTATAATGAGAAGATAAATGAATTTGCATTTCTTTTCATAGTATAAAAAAGTTGATCGTTTGCTATTTAAATTTGAATTTTTAATAACTCAAATAAAGATTGTTAAAAAATATGGTGAATTTTAAATCGTTATAACTTTTTAAGGGATGCGCCGATTTGGTTTAAATTTTATATTTTATAGAGAAAATTATAAGTAGGTATTCAATAAAAAAAACATATCTCAGAAACGAGAATCATTATCCATTGACTTTTTCGATGCCAAATAAATGAATTTTGCTGCTTTCATTAATATAATTTATCGATTTAATTGTTTCTGGTTAAATATTTGCTACAGCGAGTGGAACCTCAGTTTAAGAGGTCAAACAGTTTCTAAATGGTGTTCATTGTCCGAATTTCTTTTTGTCGATACAAATCAAGAAGATTGTACTTCATAGATGTAACCTAAACGCAATGATATTAACAAATCGAAACCTTGTTCATAAACCGAGATATTTTCTGAAATCAAAAAGAGAGTAATTCATAAACCGCTACGTTCACAAACTGAAGATTACATATAGCGGGTTTCCACTGAGTTCAAAATATTACAGATATGTTAAAGTATTTAATCTTGGAAAAAAATTAAAAAAATGTTTTATCATTTTATGATTGAAAATAATCAAGAAATTAGGTTAAGGTTATTATGATTATTTACTACACAGTGATTGCAAAAGTAGGAAAGAATTTTTATAATTCCTATTTGAAGGTAAATATCAAAAAATGTATACCAAATAATTATAAGATTACGACATTTGTGTACTGTGAGTTTAAATTTATTACTCGAAAAATACCATGAGAAGAAGTCACGTTTTTGGAAAACCTTGAAGAGTCATTCATCCTAAAAATTCTTAAAATATTTTGAATTACATACAATGTGCACACTACTTATTCGGTATGCATGGAGTGTCAATTTTTGAGCTTGATCAGAAAAAAAAAACTTTTTAAAAGTTGGTGCAGAAAAAAGTTTAATTTTCGACGTGGCCCTAATACAAAGGAAATAATTTTAAATGATTGAAAAATAAGTGAGGTAATGAATTCAGTGTAATTTTAACAAAATCAAAAAAAATCGTTTTTTCATTACGAAAAAATTTAAATTCTCTTTAATTCAACAGCAATCTTTTTTTTTAAATTATACGAATCTTTTTTTTATATATGTTGCTAGTCCTACTTCTATCATGTCTGATGTTAAATTATTTCTATTTGTCCTTGTCAACACCATTACCCGATTGCGTGTGGACCGACAAATGAAAGTGATGGGAAAATGTGGGTACGCACAGGTGCATACTTGATTGGGTAATTATTACACCATCTTCAGTCTTCAGCTGTGGGAATCTGTGCCATCATCTATTGAAAGAGATCTACATACTTGTAACCATGGTTCAGCCATTCTTGCAGCTTACTTGTTATATTGTATCAGATCATACTTCATTACTATGCCCATTTGAAATAGCAACAAAAAAAGAGCGAAACTGGTAAAATCATTTGAATTTTAGAATGGATGAAACTGAATTGCCAACAAGTAAAATATGGGAAATTGGTACACAGAATGGAGAATATATGGAATACATTTTTATTTAAAAAAATAAATCTAGAACAGTATGTTATAATTAAAATTTAATAGTAGGGTATTTTCTAATATCCAACTTTTTTTTCACTTACCTATTAATAAAGCATTGTAAATCCAAAATAGTACTCCCATTTTAATCCTTTTCAAGTTAAAAAAAATCACCTAAATAATCCTTTGAAGAAGTTTAAAATAAAAATCCGTCAGTGTTATTTTTCGCAACTTAAATGATGTTTAAAATCACTAAGTTGTGTGTTTTTTATTCGTTATATAAGAAATACTAAATACCAGTATTTGAATATCACTTTTGATTTTTAATAAAATTTCGTATGAGCACTTAAATTCAAATAATATTAGATAATCGCGCACAATACAAACCGACCCAACCGTCTGTTCGAGTTTGCGGTTAACTACTGGTGTGATATTGATGGTAAAATGCTGTGATCTGCTATGCTCTGCTCGGATGTTTCACTATACCGAAACAACAATCTTTAAAGATGTTCACGAATCAAATGAAGATTACACCTTGGCTTGGCATACCAAGGAACTCGTTAAAAGCTAAGATGAGTCTACACTTCAGCTTAACTTGAATTGAGGTTCAAATGAAAACGAAAATGAAAGTTCACTTGGATCTTGGTTGACGGGTTACGGACGATGGTGGCTTAGTGGCTGACTTCTATAGTCCCAGTGCCAATCGTGGTTTACTTCTTAAGATGATATTGCTTTATCCGATGCTGTACCAAGAAATTGCCATAGACTGATGGTTGGTGTTTAGTTGTTCATATTCGCACAATAATACTACATTTGGTGAACGATGAAACTTGTAGGATCTTTAAGTCAAGATTGTTCTGCAATAGTTTTACAAAATCAGCAGTCATAGGGTAATTTTCAAATGTTGGACCAAGTTTTGACAAACATCTTTACTATTTTATCAATATTTTCTGAAGTACAAAAATAGTCAATTTAACTACAAAATATTAAATTTTAGTTAAATTTATTATAAAAATTGTCGATTTCGAATTTTGTAATCGAAATTAGTTATAGTCCTGATTCCCCATTATAAAACAGATTTACTATTTGTTCTCTGCGTGTGAACTAATAGACAGACTAGAAGACGGAGGACATTTCCTTGTAAACAGTCCTAATTGTTTAGGCTTTGATAAAAGTACTTCAAGGAAATAAAAAAGTTAAGAATTTTTTCATAAATTCTCATCGAATCAAAAACATTTTTTTTTGATTCGATGAGAAGCTGTCTTTTAAGAATGAACGGTAAATAAGAATGATCAGTATGACCGTTTACCCTAACAACCACAACACAACATATAGCACCAGCAGAATTTTTTTTTGCAAGTACGAGTATTCATACTATTATGTGATATGTTGGCATTGCCATGGATGGATTGGCTAAATCTTTGGTATGGATGACGATGGGGTCACGATGAAGACACGAATGCTATAGTAGTAAATAATCATACTATTTGGTAGGTAGAGACACTCGTACAATAGTTAAAAATCCGATGTATAAATTTCGTTTTTCATTTCATTTCATTTAGGTAGTTTTGGATTTTTTCCCTCTGCTCATTTGTTTTTTTTTTTTGTGGCATTCCGTCTGTAGCATAAGCATTGGTCTCTCAGCATCAAAAACATTGCAATAGCAAAGCTAGCGTGGGTAAATTTGCTTCTAGATATTATTGAAGATGATGTGATGCTTACTGGTGGTGTACCCGTTCACCTGGGCACAAACTATGATGATGACGGGTATGGGTCTACCTTTGGTAATTTATTTAAAAAAGTTGCTTCAGGGAAACGAAATTCTCATAGCCTCTTGGCTTGATTCAAACGGAAAAAAATTCGCTTTTGCCCGTTCATATAGTGGGAGTGTGGGAACCTTGCAAAAAGGCTAACATTAGTACGAGTATATACGAGCAACGATGAGCATAGTTACTATTCGATTACGTACCTATCTACAATTTTTCGAGGTGAGACACCATAGCAGCATAACATTTATAGCATTAGCATCGCAGCATTGTAAAATTCATTTGTATTTTATCATGACAAAATGAAGAGACACTCCATCTCGACGAAACCTATAGATAGCTTCAGTTTTAGCGTCAACGCGACTATCTATCTAGCATCTTATATCTATCTTGATGTTGGAACTAAAGGAGTATAACGTGGAAATTACTTCTATTGTACGATATTGCAATTATTTTGTACATGTACACGTTTATCGACTTTACTTGAAAAGTTATTTCATCTTCTTTGTGGGATGTTATAAAATGGCAAAGGTGAATTTATAGTCGGAAGCAGATATTTCATTGTTTTCCAGCCAAAGATGAGTTTCAGCATAACAGAAGAATGCCACAAAAATTTTAACATCTATGAGACTTCCTCTATTTACACCGCTGCTGGATGGAATAATTTCCATTCAGCAGCAATATCCCATCATAAAACTATAACTGCGGTGCACAATAAACAATACAAAAGAAATAATTTTCAACAAATTATGAAGTTGTTTTTTTATTGTGCCCGCTTTGAGCGAAATAAATAAATTTTTGGATTCTCTCGGTTATGTATCATCATCATAATTATAGATATTTTTAAAACATCAAACGATTACAGTGAGATTAGTTATGTTACATCCGAAAAAACTCTCACTTGTCGAACGAAAAAAAATTTACTATCATTAAAATTGATCTTCCTACTTGAAAACTATCAAAGTATAAAAAAAACTGAAATAATTGAAGACTTCGATTCGAATTTGGATTCAAATTCCAAAAATGGAATTTAACATTGCGGATCTAAAAAATTTGATGTGTTGGCCGAATAAAAAAAAAAGTCGACGTGTTTAGGAGGCTGATGGAGTATCTCCCGTGTACTTCAGTTATAATTATTGTACCTGCCAAAAAAAGCGAAAATTTAACTTAAACTGAAGCCAATGACGATGCAGGTAACTCAACTATCTGCTCGTTAACCTGCTAAAAGTTGCGATGACCTTGTGCAACGTTCTATTATTATTTTGTTTTATGTTTTTTTCTTCATTATTTCTCTATTTTTTCTGAAACGTGTAAAGCTTTTTATTTTACTTTTATTATTTACACAATGCACATATGCAATACTGATATTTTAAGCATTTATTATTTTGAAATTGATATTTTTCGGGGCTATGTGTTAAAAATAAGCTAACCAGTGATACAATTCAATACATCATGCAGGAATGTCTTTGCATTGTCTGGTCTTTATTTATTGAATTGTATTTAAATTGTGATTTCGCAAATGTCAGGAAAAATATGATTTTGTTGCATTGTATTTTTCCAAGGTAGTGGAAATCATCAAGCGGTGTTAATTCAATCACATTTTTGTAACCCGAATGTTTTATGAACTTTTGCAAGAAAATTACTTTTGAAGTTTGATAACGTTATGAAAGCGACAAAAATAAACAAATTTTTTTTAAACGTTAAGTTTGATTTTATTAAAAAAATATCTTTAAAAATTGGCTTCAATGGATTTTGATGTATGGGAAAACTACGTAAAAAAATATTTTGAGCACTTTCACAATTGTTTGCCATGAAATTTACCGTTTCGTCAATGCTGAATCAGTGCTAAATTTTGAGTTTTTACCAGTTTCTTCAGTTATCAATGAGGATCTCTCAAAAGTTAGTAACGCGTTGTTCTTTAATTTTTGAGACTCAAAAAATAACATGGCCCTATATTTTAACGGAACTTTATAAAACTTGGTTGAACAGTTTTTGCATTGATGACTTCAGGTATTTAAAGCATTGGCGTGAAGTTTATTTGCAACATTTCTATAATAATTAAAATTGTATGTTGTTAAATACTTGTTTTTATTCCATTCATGTCCGAATTTTCCCTTTAGATAGCGATATATTAAAGGTAAAAATGCAGATGTTGTGTATTTCTGACTCAATTTGTTGTCATGTTTTCGAGTTGTTTTCATTATTAATATTTGATTTTTGATCATTATAAAGCTTTGGAAAAGAGACTCATTATTCAGAATTAATCCCGCGAATTTTATTCAGCTATTTGACTTTGTTTCGGCGATTTTGAATGAAAAAAAAATCGGTTCATTCATCTTTCTGGGAAAAATTTCAGAATTTTATATTGTAATGTGAAACGTGAATTTAGTGTCTCAGAATATAATTCGCGGAATAAAGTGTTAGATGTAAACGGCGCTTAATATATTCAAATTCTCACAACAAGTAAACAAAATTTAGTCTTCAAACTTCTATTTTATTTTCAAAGTAAAAACATTCACTCAAAAAAATATTTCCACATTGAAAAGACAGACGATATAACTGGGACCATCACCGGCAAAAATAATGGAATGTAAATAGCATACCTACAAGTAAAACAAGTTAATAAGTAATATTTCGATTGACAAATAACCAAAATACTTTTGTTCGTCAGGGAAATATAATTGAGCTAAAAGGCTTGCATCGAAGAATGCCTTTTCGGAGGATTCGAACGCCTCATTAGCACATTTTGAAGCTGCCAATAAATCCCCATTGGCAATGTGTGTCTCGGCTTGCAATATTTTGTCATGTGCATTGTTAATTGCTTCGCCCACGTCATCATTTATCACAATGTAATTTATGTTATCTAGATTTAAATATATTGATAAAAAAAATCTCCCTTATTGTATAGATTCACGTACCTAAAAGTCGGGTCAAAGACTGTAAAGTCTGAATGGCAGTCCACACATGATTAATTGTGACTTTCCTAATATTTGATTCATATTGCCAAGTTCTTGGCGCAATATGATCGAGATCTACCATTTTCACTCCATCAATGTTAATCTAACAATTATATAAGAATATCATAATTAGAAGACTTGCTACAAAAATCATTACCTCGGTATTTAAATTAATTAATTTCTGGAAAACAAGCAAAATATTTTGCATTAGATGCTGGGAATCAAGTTTAAAATTAGCTCTCTGAAAGTTTTTATCATTCAAACTCGGCGATAAACTGCAGATTTCTTTCGGGGGATTATGAATAACGATACCACCCCATTTCGGTGAAACAAACGTTTCAACGTTAGCTCCAGTTGCAAAAGGGTTATCATTACGATCATTGAAAATATAAAGCGGTGCATTATCACAGGACGGTACATAAACAATAATATGAACAATTTCCTTTTCTGTTACACTACTCCCTAAATTATTCTCTATTGATGTAATTAAATATGGTAGCGAATCTTTGGTGATTATGAAATGTTTTCCAATTTTATTATCCTCCCTTAACTCTTTAAATGGCAGACTTCCAGTTTGCTTTTGCCGCCATTGTGATTTTAACGTGAAATTGGCTAGTCTTTCAACTTGTTGCAAATATGGCGTTAAATAATCTGCAAAAATATTACTTAGATATAAAAACATTTAAAAGCAATTAAATAAATATATTCACCCCCCGCTGATTTTTTAACATTCCATTCTATGTTAAATAAATGCGGATTTGAATTTAATATTGATATTAAAATCTCAAAACTGATCTGTTGATTTAAATTCGATTTTACTTTTGATGTTTCTGTGAGAATTGATTTTATTTCCCTGATTTGAAGAATATTTTCCCTAATCAATCTTTCGATGCTCTGTAAATCTGTAAAATAATTAAATTTAAACTGCTAAGGTTTTATTTTTTATAGGTAGATAAGTTTATTTTTACCAGTTTTTTCAGTGATTAAAGCGGATCTCTCAGAAGTTAGCAAAATTTCGTCCTTTAATTTTTGCCATTCAAAAAATAAAAAGTCCCCAGGTTTTAATGGAAACTTTGATAAAATTAGGTTCTCAAGACCAGCTGGAGTTTTTGCATTGATTGCCTCAGGTATTTCCGGTATTGGTGTGAAATTTATTTTCCACATATCTTTAATAATTCAAATTTCAATCAAACTTTTGTGAACAATTTTTTTTTATATTACCTTCATTGCCGAATTTTTCCCTTAAATCGTTTACTATAAATTTGCTCAATGATGAATTAAAAGTAAAAATCCCGATGTTGGTAGAAATCTTAAAATCTGCTGCATTTAAATTGTTGATTGCGCTATAAGGCAAACTTACTCTGTTATGCACAGAAAAAGAAAAATATGATATAATAATATTTCTTCATATGACAAATCCTGCAAACCTATAAATTTCGGTAGATTTCCACCACATGGGTAGCCCAATCACAACCACCACAATCATGAATGCTAGGGAAGCATAAGTCTGAAATTTGTCTAAAACATGAATAAGGTTAAAATTGGAATAATAACGATATTTATTAGAATAAAATACTTTCAAATTATGGGGTCCATTATGGATAACGATCGTAATCGCAACGATCGAGATTCACCTGTTGTTGTTGGTATAAAACACTAACAACAACACACAATTTCTGATCGTTACGATTACGATCGTTATCCATAATGGACCCCTATAATCCAATATCAAATACAGTAAAACCCGCACACGCGCGGGTCCAAGAAATTTCTCCGGCTCAGGTAGGTTTCCGGTTTACACAGGTTGAAGTATAATACACTTATATTCCATTTTGTTTTTAGTGTAACTATTTACAAAGATGCACGGTGAAATCTCTGGTATAAACGTGAACTACTTTTGAGTCCAAACAATGTCTCAGCTCGTGAATGATTCGATTTAAGATAAAAAAATCTGTTCTTTTTGTTTTTTTTGTTACCATTTTTGGTTACTTCCGGTTACCGAATTTGCGCCAAAAGTTGATAGGGTCACTATATTCTAGGACCAAACAGTCTGACACAAGAGTCATGTGCTGTTCACATCAGGTATTTTTTTAAAAGTTAATAGTTGTGGTAAATTCTCGGATAATTAATTGAGTTTTTCTGACTACAATTTTAAATTGAGGCGTTAAAAGCTAGAGTGGACCAACCCACATGTCGAAATCGTGATTTTTTTGTGTTTGAATCACTATTGCGAGTGAGTTTTTAGATAAAAATGTTTGGATGCACAAAAGAACATTTCAACATTGAGTAATAAAGTCCACAGAAATTTTTTTTTCCAAAAATTTACAGTCAATAATAGTACAAAAGTGGAAAAGCTTGAAAAAGTCGATTATGTGGCTTGGTCCACTCTAGCTTTTAACGCCTCAATTATCGTTTTATTCAATCAGACATAATTTTTTTTAGGAGGAACGTTGTAAATAAATTGGCAATTTTTAAAAACTTGCATATTTTTGATTAATATTGTAATTTCAGTTTTTTTTTATTACTAAGTTCGATTTATCAAGATACGTAGTGTTTGGTGAACTTCGTGTACGCACATCGGAATTGCATCAACCCTAAAACAAATTACCTGGTGAATAATAAAAAGAAAGTTTTTATTATTCTTTTTTATGTATCTCGATATGTCGAAAGGGTTTAACCTACGAAGTTATCGATTTTCATTCCACTTGTATAATTTAAACAAAATTTTTTTTTACTTCTCTTGTTTTATTTTAATTCAAATGAATGACTTCAAACTTCAAATCGAATCACCTATTCGATTTTGATTATATCTTGGTAATTATGTTTACCATTGTTAATGCCATGTTTTGTTTGCTGCATAGTGCATTATCTTGTATTTAAATCATTTAGGAGATATGAAGAAACGAATGACCTTAAGAATCAAATTTGGTTCCACGAATTAAGTGTTAAAATAATGTCCATAAGTTCAAAATGCAGCGCAACCCTTGAGCCCTCGTGATGACACCATAATTCCATGCCATACGATTCACTTTGGCACGCCGATTTCTGATATTGGGTATTCTGGAAAGAACCCATCATGCTGCCTGAGCTAGGTGCTGGCAACGTGTCAAAGGAGATATCTCCCCTGCGAGTCCGAACTCCACCCTACATATATTCGGCTTTGTATCAAAATCGCGTTCCGAAATGCCGCAGTAAAATTTCCTTTATTTTCAACTTTGGCAATCGGCTGTTTAAACTGTATGATCTGCCCAAAAATATTCTAATATGACCTATTATCAAAATATAAAAAAAAAATAAGAAAAACTACAACTTTCAGGGACCAATCGTCAAATACTGTATAAAATGTTTATTTTAAAAAAATCATTTGTATAGGTGGGGGGAAAGGAGTGGTCGGATTGGATTTTGGTGTATGGAACGGTTAATGAAATCGTATTCTAAACACATTTTGCCTTCATAAATTCTCACCGTTTTCGAGAAAATTGCAAAAAACTGTTCGTTTGTATGGGGAAGGGGGAAGGAATGGTCCAATTTTGCCCATTCAAGAACTTAGCCTATCCATTTACGAGAAACGTAACTATACAAAATTTCAAATCTCTAGCTCAATCTTTTCGAAAGTTATGGTGTTCACGGACAGACATACAGAAATCAAAATCTTTTGTCATCCCAAACACCCTAGTATAGTTCATTTTTGTGTCCGACGATTGCTTGGATGCGTATACCAAATCTAATATACTCCTATATGATATATCATAAAAAGTATAATTATTAAAGTCCACAGTAAACTTTAAAGAAGCTTAGACCGACTTAATAACTAGTGTGGCCAATCGTCACTCTTCTTCGAATATGGACTGTTGGAAACGTCCACCTTCGAATATGGACTGTTCGAATTTGTGTGTATCGTAAGGAATTTCTCGCTTTCTTCTCATTTTTTTAAGCAATTTTTGTGATTTAAATTTTTGTTAACCCAAGCAATATTTCCATATTAAAATATTTTGAAAAACAGCGCCAAAAGCTTATTTAAGATTGATCATACTCGAGTTATTAAGTCGCTCTAGTGAAGCTGAGTCATTTCAGAAAACACTCCTCGCCGGACCAAAATGTAAACTGAAGGCCCCTCGTAGCGTCAACATTTAAGTCCGAATTATCATCCTAACCCAGCGTAACAAGAACTGTGAATATACTAGAATTGTTTATATAAAAAAACAGTTTATGCTATTTTATTTTATTAACTGCAAATTATTCCTTATAACTGCAAACTATGACAAACATTTCTTTATCTGGCAAATGCGCTCTGTTCGAAACGTATTTGGTAAATCGAGTAGTGCCTTTACTTCGATAGACTAAATTCAATGCATTTTCTTTTGGCGTAATTGAAAGAAGAACAGAACTTTCATCGTTATGGTCTTGATAGCTACCAACTTCATCGTCTTCGTCATCTCCTTCTGGTGATAAATAAGTAATCGTTCCAGCATTTTCGCAGGCATTTATAAAAAATATCAAATCCAAACAATCTTCCGAATATGAAGAATTATCCCCCAATACTGTGTAGCATTTTTGATTCCATTTTTGTACTTCGAGTGTACACTTTGGATAGTTAGCCTTTTCACCTGCTACATCTAATTCGGTATAATCGTAGAGTAATTCGAAAAATGTTTGTGAGCGTAACAAATTTAAAAAATCATTTAATGGTCCTTGTTCAATACTCATGTCCAAAATTTGGTAGTGACAGACATTCGCCGGTCCTTTTATTGTCCATGTATAATTTTTATTATTTACTAAATCCGATTTTAGTTTATTGAAAAATGGTTCTCTGAGATACTGCTGCAAACAAATTTCAGACGAATCTTCTATATACTGCTGAATATCACTTTTTATGTTTTCTTTCAAATAAGTTTCATTTATCCAATCGTTGAGGTCCAAATCGGTATTTATTGGCGGATCGAATTTAATTTCTGTGATACCATTCGTCACATAGTTGCTAATGCATTCATTTTTTCCCCCGTGAAACCATCCATTGATGGTTAATCTAGGATAATCTAATGTCGTTACTTCTCCCACTTGATGGAACGAGTGATTGCTTACTTTGAAAAATACAAACTGATTATTTCTTGGTGAAATCTTATCAAAGACTGGAAAACGTGGTAGTTTATCAATATCACTCGGTTCAAAGATTTCTAGATGGCCGCCCATATCGTCTGTCCAATTCTGCATATCATCCCAAGGTGAAATATAAAATACGAACGCTATTTGCCTATCGCTTAAAAGATCGTCGTGCACGAGGAGATAGTCACCAGAATTATACATGGAACAGGATGCTGATATACTGTTTAATTTAATATTACACATCTTTTCCATCCACGGCTTAACATTATTTTTGAGATTTGAATAGAATTCTGCTAAAAGTGGCGAATTCACGTTCGATAAATCTTTTGACTGATAAAATTCATACAAATCCATTCGCTTCCTTGACCAGTCAATATTCAGAATTTCTTCTACCAACGGTTTGAGGAATTCTGAGGAATTCTCTAAGAAGTTTTGCACAACTCCCAATTTAAAAGGGTAGCATTTTAATTGAACATTTTGTGCATCATCGTCTAAATCCTTTTCCTCAGTCCAAGAACTTTTGAATTTTTCAATAAAATTATCAGATACTAAATCTTTACGAATTTCAGCTGCAACATAATTTTCAGTTTCGTTTGAAACCTTAGTTTTTTTAAAAATTGGTTCTTCGTCTTCATCGTGATGATGTTTGATACCTAAAACGAGACGTTTTCAATTTTTGTAAATAACCATTATAAATATCTTACCTAAAATTATTTTGTAATGTAAATAATTTTGCTTCAACTTTATTTCACATTTCACATTTCGTTTGTAAGTGGTGTAAATATTGTTATGAAGCTTGCTTTTTTCTATCTATGTTGGAAATCATATTAAGGAGTTTTCGTATTTAATTTTGATTTAAGATTAACCGTTTTCTTAAAATCGCGAGAGAAGGACTGAACCTTGATACAAATACCGACAAACAGAACGGGAAGTTTTTCATCATTTAGCTTGATTTTGTGTGCTACAAATCATGTAGGGTGTACTGTCTGCTGGAATGGTTCTTGGTAATCCGTTTGAAAATTCCATCCTGGGTGTTTTGGAATTCGCTTGTCTTTCGTTTAAAATTTCGGAGAAAACAGACTTTACAAAAAATTACCAAAGCTGCTCATAACAAGGTAAATATTCTGAACTTTACTTCGCAAACTCATTTTACATAGAAAAAACGCGGATGAGAATTGAAACAACATAACCAAAAATCGTCAATATGGGTATGGAACATTTAATTGGAGATTTTCTAAGAGGAATTACCTTTTGGTGCTTTAGAGTCTACCGGTGTAGGTTTTTTACTGTCCTCCTCTTCCATTTTTACAAGTTTTATTATATAAAATACTAAATAACCGCGGAACACCCAAACACTGCTCGTTAGTAAATTTTTGACATTTGATTATATTCGGTATTACCAGATCTAGTTGCTGTGCAAGGTGTCCATTGAAAGACGGTGATTATATTAGATGTGGTGTATTTCGTGACTTTCTTTCGTTTTAGCTCAGTTGTATTCTAGTAAAGACTTAAAATCTTTCACCAACGTGGTGTAGGTCTGATTTTTTCTGAGAAATCGCAACACTTTATAACGTTTTAACAGTAATGTGCAGAGCTATTTGCATTTTCATTATGAATTTTTTTTTGATAGTATCAGTTTACCATAAAATATAGATCGTTTGACGTTACGTCTATGGAAAAAAGCTCCTTTATATAAATATTAACCGTTTAATAAAGTTTTACTAAATTACTTTTTCGGTGGGGAATTTTGCCGATTTTTTTTTCTTTGGGGCCTGGCATTACTGCTGCGACTGCAGCCAATCTGTCACTCTGTCACAACTTCACGTCATTACGAAACGCGGTGTTCTCCAGTTTGCCTATTTCGATTTCCATGCCGTTTTTTACAAAGCCGTCAAAAACATTTTGATAGTAACGCACCACAATGGTAACTTATTTAAAACTAAACATTTGAGCGTAATTTCTTATTTACATTCCTTTACAGTTGAGGTTAACATCGAAGAGTTTGCCTAAACTCGTGTGGGCACTTCGCCCCGGTCCCAGTCTAGCAGCATGCCTTTCCGGCGAGGTACTTCTCAGTAGATTTTAGTAAGCTAACTATAAAAACAATGTTTTAGCGTTATTTCTCTGCCAGACGGCCGGGATTCTTCTCGCAGTTCGTAGAGAACATAAAACAGGAAATGTCGAAAAACAAGGAAATGAAGGAGAGCATCGCCAAATTTCGAGAAGAAGCGCAGAAACTTGAAGAGTCAGAAGCCTTGAAGGCCGCAAGGCAGAAGTTCAACACAGTAGAATCAGAAGCACAAAAGAGCGGCGATTTGCTGAAAGAAAAACTGGGGACGGTCAAGGATAAACTCCAGGAGGCCATGGAGGAAGCCAGCAAAACAGAGCTCGGTAAAAAAGCTAGTCAAATTGGTAAGTTCCGCAATGCATTCTACTCTGTGATAGCCATGTAAATGATTTATTAAAATCTGCATTATATAGGTGAAGATATAACTAAATCGGCAAAAGGATTTACGGAAACAATCGCTGAGACAGGACAAAAGCTGGGACAAAGTTCTGCTTTTCAAACAGTGTCAGAAGCTGGCAAGCTGGTCAAAAAAGAAATCACTACTCAAAGCATGCAGGGGCGCGTCTACAGAAGCCCAGAAGTGTTAAGGAAAAGAGTCGAAGTAGCGAGAGAAATGGGAAACCGCCAGTACAGTGCGAATACTGAAGCTCTGGGAATCGAATTACACAAAGACTCCAAGTTCTTCGAGTCGTGGGAGAATTTTAAGAACAATAACGCCTACGTTAATAAAGTACTGGATTGGAAAATGCGGTATGAAGAGTCTGAAAATCCCGTGATACGAGCATCTCGATTACTAACTGACAAAGTCTCCGATATCATGGGAGGCCTATTCTCCAAAACCGAACTTTCCGAGACCCTGACGGAATTGTGCAAAATGGATCCGAACTTCGATCAAAAACAATTTCTCCGAGATTGTGAAACCGACTATATTCCAAATATTTTGGAAGCCATTGTCCGCGGCGACTTGGAAATCCTCAAAGATTGGTGCTTTGAGAGCTCCTTCAATGTACTCGCAACACCCTTGAAGCAGGCCTTCCAGCAAGGTTTACATTTAGATTCAAAGATTTTGGACATTGAAAATGTGGACCTGGTGATGGGCAAAGTAATGGAACAAGGCCCAGTGCTGGTGATAACGTTCCAAAGTCAGCAAATCATGTGTGTTAGAAATAAGCAAAACGAGGTAATAGAAGGCGATCCCGAGAAGGTAATGCGAGTTAATTATGTTTGGGTGCTGTGTAGAGATCCAGAGGAATTGAATCCGAAATCCGCATGGCGTCTACTAGAGTTGTCAGCGAATAGCTCCGAGCAGCTAGTGTAAATAAAATTAAATTAGAGAAATAAATTATATTGTTTTAAATTGTTGTTCTTTTATAGTCAAGAAAAAAAAAATTAAAATATAAGAACCAAAGGCTGCGCTTCGCGGCACAATCCCGCCCTTCAGCTTCGGGTCTCACTTTTCAAAAGCGCACAATTTACAGGGAAATGGGTGGGGTAGATATGAAGTTTTTAATTGAGCGATTACCTCTGCGATCCCTTCGGGATTCCAAGAATGTGGAGGCGTTAGATATTAGTAGGCGAAAATTACTTTAGGGGCCCTAGGCGATAGCCAGATATGGGATAAGGAAAAATTTAAAAAAACAATTTCATGATACACTGAACCTGACAGAAAAGTTTCATTCGAATCGGTTCAGTAGCTTTTGAGAAATTTCGTTGCGAAAAACCGACTTTCTCCTTATATTAATATGATATGATTATTTAGAATTGAATATATTGCAATAGTATTAAAAGGAAAATAGTAGCAAAATTTATTGTCTTTTTATCATGATTTTTGTAAATAAGGAATATTGTATAAGCAGCGAAATATTGATCAGTGATGGAATAGACGAAGCGGGGTGTGTGCCAATACGATTCCATACTCATTGCAAGCCTCAGTAACAACAGCGTCATTAGTCGAGCCAGCTGGACTTCCAATAAAAGATACCCCACTCTAGAATTTTAGTTTTTAATTTTTTTTAAATAATTTCACGAATATATAATCTATTCTCACCAATCGGGCACGATCAACGTTATCTCTGAATGGGAAGAATGCATCTGATGCCAAAGCCACTCCAGTTAACTTCTTACGCCATTCCTCTTTTTCTGAGTCCGTAAACTGCTTTGGAACCTTTTCATACCTAGAACAAAAATGTCGTATCAAATCGAGGGTTTATAGAACACAATTTTACACATTTTTGACAATAAAATATTAAATCATTCTAACCGCCATAAAATTTAAAAGAACATTTTTTTCCTAAAAGCAAGAATACTTTACATTGCTTCGAATTGAGACAGCGGCATATCCTTTCCAACGGTTCCACACACGTAATTATCAATAGCGTTCGAAATTTCTGCACGCTTAACACCCGCCTTGAAATTCATTGTGATAACTTTAGGGTGTTGTCTAAGCCACCAATTGTCTGCCTTATCACCAGCAAGACGCGTGCAATGAACTCTGGATTGTTGACCAGCACCAATTCCTATAACTTGACCATCTCTTGCGTAGCACACTGAGTTACTTTGGGTATATTTAAGCGCAATTGTTGCTACAATCAAATCACGTAAACCGTTTTCTGGCAGAGTTTTATTGCTTGAAACGATATTCCCGAAATATGCTCGATCAATAACGCCGTCATTTCGTTTTTGTTCCAACTGCAAGCCAAAAATTGTTTTTCGCTCCATCGGCTCAGGATCATAGTTGGGATTCATCTAAAAAACGTATAAATTGAGTCAATACTATATTTTTTTTTTTGAAAATGAGATTTTTATTACTTCCAACACGCAATAGTTTCCATTCTTCTTCTTTTTGAGCAATTCAAAGGCTTCTAGATCATATCCAGGTGCAATGATTCCATCTGAAACCTCTCGCGATATTATTTTAGCGGTTATAAGGTCACATTTATCAGACAGAGCGATAAAATCCCCAAATGATGACATCCTATCAGCTCCACGTGCTCGAGCATAAGCAGTTGCTAACGGTGTTAATTTGTCGTAGATATCGTCAACCATGCATAGTTTCGCTTGGTCTACGGAGAGTGGGTTTCCAACGGCAGCTCCAGCCGGGGAAACATGCTTGAAGCTAGCCGCTGCTGGTAAATTCAATGCTGCTTTTAGTTCTTTCACCAACTGCCAGCTATTCAAGGCGTCACATAGATTGATAAACCCTAAAATTAGAAGAAATAACTGTAATTTACGAAACCTGTGTAAAACTACTCATTACCTGGAGTGCTATTGAGTACTTTAAATGGCAATTGCTCTGCGATTGTAAAAACTTGAGCTGGTTTTTGATGTGGATTCATGCCGTAACGCAAATCCAGCTGGGAATGTCCTTTGGAATGTTGTTTGCGGAAGTAGTCAGAGATTGTTGCATCATATTTGGCCGTGCACGTAAACGCTTTAAGGGCCAACCTCTCTCTAGGAAAAGAATATTTATTGTAATATTTTTGTATTTGCTAATTCACGCATTTTTTTTTACCGTGTAGCTAAAGTCGTGTCTCCGAATTGCTTTAACTCATTTAAGATCTTAGAATAGTCGTCGACATCAGAAACAACAGTCACTCGAGAATAATTTTTAGCTGCTGCACGCAATAACGTAACGCCCCCAATATCAATATTCTCGATTGCATCGGCTAATTTATTGTTTAGATTGGAAATAACATCCGCAAACGGATAGAGATTGCACACAACTATTTCAATTAGGCCGTATCCCTGCTTTTCAATGTCCGCAAAGTCTTCAGGCAGATCTCTAGAATGTTACAAAGAAAAAAAAATGTGAAATAAACCTTTTTTAAACTATTAGATCTCGAACAGGATTTTCAGTTAAATTCAATTGAAAACCGTAATAACTTTAGGTTAGTACCAATACCAAGATCCCGCAGTGCGAGGGATCGAGGTTTTGTAGACCTTGTCAGATCGATCCGTAAGACTCTTCGACCTCCTTTAATCGAAAGATAATTTACCAAAAGTTTGGATTTGTGAAAGTCAAAAAAACTATTTCGCGGATGGGGGCAAAATTTGTAGATAATCACTAGTTATAAATAAATCGCGTCAAACTTACCGACATAAAATTCCAGCATGTACAGCCGGATGTAGAGTTTTTACTCTCCCGCCAAGCATTTCAGGAGCTCCGGTAATCTCAGAAACATCCGTGACATCGATTCCATTTGCTCGCAATGTTTTTGAAGTTCCTCCACTTGCAACAATTTTAAATCCGCAATTTTTTAGACCCAGAGCAAACTCCACTATACCATCTTTATCAGAAACACTGATTAAAGCTATAAAACAATTTTATTTTTAAATTTAAAACTAACAAAACAAATTTTATTAATTTTACCAATTTTTGCTGTAGTCATTCTTTCGAATATCTAACTTTCTTAACCGGAAAATGATCTGCAAGTAAATTCGTTAAAATATAAATAATTTATAGTAACACAAAAAATAGGAAAAAGTCGTCCAATTGTGATATTACACCTTTCTTAAATTATCAAACTTCATACGATGGGTATAAGTGGGTATAATGTTGAATTTTTATACAAAAACATTGAAAAACTCCAGAACTAATTGATATAGAAAGTTGAAATTTGTCATAGAACAGGTTTTTTTTATCAAAAGATAAAAATTAAACCACCCCTTCCCCTCTCTCCCATTTTTGTTTTTTTCTCCCAAAACGGTTTGTTTTTCCCCAAAATCGCGTTCCATAGGTTTCTAGCTGTCGATTTAAATACATATATTTCGTTACGAACTACATGAACACACGCACACACAGACAGGTTGTATATGCCCCGGGCACGTTAGGAGGTTCGTTATAATTCCGCTTTTGGAGTGATTTTAAATATCTTTCTTAAATGTAGCGAAGGTAAAAAAATATTTATTTGCTATTTGTTTAGATAAAAATATCAAATACTTATTTACTGACGCAATAAAAACGGTAAGAAATTTTAAAATAGATACAAAAGTATAGATAAAAATCTAAACGTTGAATAACACAATATTTTTCGGTTAACACGACTGAAATAGCGACCCGACTACAATTTTTTTTTATATGATTCTTATAGATATTAATCCATTTAACAAAATTTGTATTAAATCTCGTGCAGACCGCGACAACAATTGAAAATGTGAATCAAAGGTCGCAAAACAAACTTTGAGGTCAAAGATAATCATTTGTTTACTTGAAAGCATCAAATAATTTAGATCGCTTTCAAGAATATCGACGGAAAACCAAAATAATAAATAAAATAGAAGATTAAAAATATTCTCAATCGACAAAATGCATAATTGCGTTTGCTAAAGTGATAAAGAATTCTTATTTCGAGTGACTTGAACAGTTTTCGAAATTTCAGATATTTTACAAATTTTAATTTTGGCTGTTAGTATATCATATTAATATTATAGAGAAGTTGGTTTTTTTTTGACAAAAGTGTCTTTCTGGTAATTTTTTCTTTATGCTGATTTTTCGGGGGGGAAATATATTCACACCATCGTTACAGGATGCTCGATACCCCCTTCAAATTTTCTCAAAAAAAATTAAAATGTACTTGGGTATTCCTACAGGACCTTTTATTTTCAATTTTAAAATTCCTACATAAGATTCGTGATCAATAATCCCAAAAAGCCCTAATGTTATTTCTCAGAAAATTATTTGCGCTATCCTTACAGGACAGGACCATAACGAATTTTAATCGCCCGCGGAAACTTTAGATACTTTCGTTATGTAACGAAATTCAAATCTTATTTCGTTACGTTATTTCGTTTTGTGACGATAAAAAAATTTCATTTCGTTACGTTATAACGTTATTATTTCGTTACATATTGTATTGAAACTGAAAATTTAAAAAAACTGCACTTCATTAATAGTTTTTTTTATTATATAAAATAAATTCGAAAAAACGAAAAAAAAAAATTCGGTTTTCGTTACGTTTTTTCTTGTTGTAACGGAATTAAATGATATAACGTTATAACGCTATCTTGTTTCGTTATTTCGTTACCTTACCATCCCTGGATATGAAGAGTGATTCATAAATTGGTTTAAATATTTAAAATTTGATTTTTCCCCTTAATATCTGATGCAGCAAAACTATTGCCACCACAGATATCGGAATTAGAATAGATATCGTGTTTTGCTATCTCAAATGGGCCACTGAAATGTCAAAATATTATTATGGGGAAAGGAGATAAATATATCATGCTTCGTTTTGGAATATAGAATGTTTGTAATTCACTTAAAAGCTAAAATTCATTTTTAATTTGAAACTTGATAAAAGCAAAGTTGGCAATTCGGGATTCATTTCACTATGGTATGCAAATAAATTTTAGGCTTATGAAAATAGAGAAAGCATTAGTGTTTTTGGCCCATTTCTTTATACGGGCTTTTCAAGTAAGGCGCATTCTATGGGATATATTTCTGTGATTGCCACATTCGGATCCATCGAGCCCGAATTACTCAAAAAAGCTCAATATGCACAAAAAGATATGTTTTGTCGGGTTGCTAGTGTTCGAGTTATATTATAGGATTTCTCAAAAACGATTCAACTGATTGTAATAAAAGTTTGTAATTAGGTTTAAAGACTCATGAAAACTAACAATGATGTTTTCTTTGATGTTTCTTGAACTGCTAAATGGATTTAGATTCGTTTACCATTGGAGAGGTCGTTCATAAAAAAAACTTTCCCAATAAAATCCACTCAGATCACAACTCTTCCGACAGAGATTTTTTTTAAGAAAAGTTTCGAATTTCTTAAATTTTATTTAAAAAAAACTATTTGAGGAACACTGAAACTATAAGGCAGAGAGAGAAACATCAAAACAACTTTAATTAAGATCGGAATATTCCAATTAGAATTTCTCATTCTTAATCAATTATATTATTAGCAGACCGATGTTATTGAGCGAAAAAACACAGCGTATTTTGCCGGATATGATAATAAAATAAAATTACTTACCAACTCGGTTTTAAATTAAATCACAAACGCAGACCAGTCGCTGATAAATCGCCGCGCAAACTCAGAAAATTCGCACATGTACTTTGGGATAAAGCCTAGGAACAGCTTTTGTTGCAGGGGTGTGAGCATTTGCAATTAAAATAAAAAAAAAGTCCGGGTAAAAATTTTATTTTGTCTACATTTTTAACAGTATTGATAAAAAAACATACTTCTGTTTTTCAAATACCAACCCACTGAATCTTCTGTTATTTTATAACATTTTATGTATCTGTAATAAAGAGTGAGCAAGACAGAAAAAATATCAAAAACATCATTTTAGAAAAACCAATTGAGTAATTTTTTGAAAATTTATCCAAAAATCTTGATCTAAATTGCATTGGTTTTACAAAAACTGATATAAATATATTTTTTTTATCAAAAATCATCGAAAAAAAGGACCCGAAAAACGTCAAAATGACGATAAATCATGACATCTGGCATCGCTGCCCAAAGTTTCAAAAATTGATTAGTAGGGCTGCCAAAAATATGCACTGAAAAAGGCGAAATATGCACTTTTAAATATGCACTTTAAAAACATTCAAAATCCGGTATTTTTGGGTGCAATATACTAGCACCCAAAATAGTGAACGGAACTTGTTAAAATGTGATTAATTCGACTTTTGTGGAAAATAAAAAAATTGAAAAAATAATAGTCTGTAAAAAAGATTGACATTTGCACTGACAGAAAAAAAATTGACAGGAAAACTTGTTTCTAAATTGCAACTGTTAAATTTTAAGATATTTCGAAAATATGTTCAATACTTCATATTGTATATGGTATAATCGGGGTTAAAACTTGTAGAAAAATATCACTTGTGGCCAACACAAAACTTTCTTCCACAAAATCTACGACCCTGAGCAATTTACGCTATAGGGCTATCGTTTTGTCAACCAAAGACGACCTCAAAACGTACAAAATTTGAGATAACTTGAGAACGGTAAAAGTTATCGATTTCGGTAAGAGGTAAAAATGTGGAAAATTTTATTGCCTTTAATTCGTTTTTCAAAAATTTGCCTACCTGTTAGTTTGCAAGTAATTTGCAAAAATATATTTTGTACATTTTAATAAAAATATCTCAATAGATAGTGGATAACGGTAAAAGACAAAATTGTGCAGAATACCATTCTCATTAATTCATCTCACATATACAGTAAGCAAAAAACTTACTGTATATGTGTTTTTAGATAATGGCAAAAAACGATTTTTTTTTTGTAATAACGGTGTATCTCGCTAATGGTTTGAGATATCGAGTTCTAGCAAAAGACAAAAGTGTAGGAAATTTTATTTTCTCCAAGTTTTGTCACACTAACACTACTAAAAAAATGCGTAGTTTAGGAGTAAATTGACAAAAACCAATTCGCGATTTGTAAAAAGTCGCCATTTGGGTTACTTCCAGTCAGTGTTGGGCAAAATGTAATTGTCAGAGCAACTAACAATTAACGATTAATCAATTGTAATTGTAAATTTCTGCAATTGACAATTAATTAATTGTTAATTGTGAAAAATACAATTAACAATTAATTAATTGTTAATTGTTTGATCAATCATTACTAGTACAATTAACAATTAAATTTTATGAACTTTAAAAAATCAAAATCCCGAATTTTTAACACCTGTTAATTAAGGGTTCTGAAAAAGCAAAATTAAAAAGGATTAATAATTGATAAGGCGTGTGGACCATATTTCGTTCCTATTAAAATTTTTGCGTCAAATAGCAGAAGAAACGTGATTTTAAAATTCGGGAAGTATCTACCCGAGGAATCTACTGCTAACACCATTGTGGCTTTGTGTATGAAATGCCGAACAAAAGGAATCGCATTTCATCAATCAGCGTTTAAAACAAATAATAACAAAAAGTTTAAATCTAAATTGAAAATTATTAGTTTTTTTAAATTTTTTTTTGAAATTTTATATTTAATATCCAATTTTTTTACAGGCCCTTGTTTTTAAATTTTTAATCAAAAATATAATTGATTGAAAATTTTATTGCAATTATTTTAATTGCAATTGAATTTAATTGCAATTGAATTAATCGTATTCTGCAATTAACATAAATTAATTGCAATTAAATTTTCAATCAATTGATTGGCCAATTGCGAACGCCTTTTGTTAGCATTTCTTGGGCCACAAGTGACTTCCTTGTGTGCTTAAGAAGCACTGTTTGGATTTCTTGCATCGCTTCTACTGCATTTAGCATCGGCAAATTTCTCATTTGTAGAGTCATGCTTTTTGCAAAAGTTGAAAACATGTCTTCCTCGTCCGGCTGAATTGCTGCCTTTAACACTTGTTGCAAAGCACCTTCATACTTCTCATTGGATGCTTTTGATGGAGATGATTTCTTCTTGCGTTTTGGTCGCCCCATGGAAATTGTTCCAATTGAAGAATTTCGTCCCAGATTTGATCCTGCTGATGTCCATGATTCATTTAAACATTCACAAAAATAGTTTTCCTGAGAGAAATAAGTTTCCTTTGTCGTACTATCTTCAACAACTTCCTCGGCATCAGAGACACGTTCTTCCTAAAGATTCATAAATTTAAAGGCATTGTAGCTCTTTTACTTATTTCAGAATTACTTACCACATTTGCATTACATGAAGTCTTGCGATTCGTCACAGTGCCATCCAGAAATTTAAAATCGTCGAAATAAAATAAGCTGGAATCATGAATATCTTCGCTGGCAGCTCCGGATTTTTTGGAGTCTTCAATTTTTCTTTTTTCCGCCACATATGAGCTTCGCAGATTCCTTACCTTCTTTTTTACAACATCATCAGAAGTATTAAATTCTTTCGCAATTTCCACCCAGGCGTTGTTTTTCATGTATAAATACTTATAGTACTTGCTATTTGTATTCCAAAGGCATTCGTTTTGCCTATAAAAATTAATTAATTTCACTATTTCTGGACGACTAAATTTATACTTGACCATCTTGAATCGGTAGTGTCAAAATAATTCCATGGAATATTGGTATTGCAAGATTCCATGATTTTTCTCTCCGGGATTTTCACCGCGTCTTGATTAACAATTTTTCATCCCAAGAAATATCTCACCGCAATGAGATTTTTTTGACAGCTGGGCCGAAAATCTCTTGAAATTTAGTACTCAAAATTGCGATGAAAAGCAAACACATAGTCCCCGCTCTCGCAATTAATGCAATACGTGAAATTGAAAAGGCTGAAACAGAAGAACAGACGAAAAGAAAAACCTCTTCCAAAGCTTTTTGTATCGTATTGTTTGTAAAAATTAGTTATTTTCACAACTACTTGTCGGGAGAATTTTGATTCCGCCATCTTGAATCAGGAAATTCCAAGAAATTTTTCAATTGCAAGATTTCAAGAAATTTATCTCTGGGATTTTTTCTCGCCGTCAACTCGAGCTCTGATTGGTCAATCAAAAATCTCTGCGATGAAAAATCCCGGTGTAACGTGTCAAATATGCGAAATATGCAACAACAAGTGACCTTAATTTGCTTCTAAACTTATTGATTCGGATGAATAAAAAACTCCCGGAGCCGAAATCATAACGAGAAGAAATATGCAAATGCATATTTTTGGCAGCCCTATTGATTAGTAACTAAAAAAGCGATTCCTGATGTATGATTCCACGGCAAGCTCACGTAACCTCAATCTAATGTCAAAACAATGAAATTTGTCGGAAGATGAGACCTTTCCGATTTGTTTTAGCTGGCATTTTGCCGGTGGATTTTACACAGTCTTTCGATCAAGTTTCCGGTAATTTAAAGACAGTTAAAGATGCTGACCGAAGCCAAGATCGGGAAACAGGCTGGGATAGATTGAAATTAATGTTTCAATATGAGTGAGTTTCTTGTTAAATTATGTAACCACCATAAACTTAAAACTCCTTTTATTTTTAGCGAGTTAAATGGAGTATCTTCTGAGTTGAATTCCATTTACCAAGCCGGTTATATTGGCACTTTTATTGGGGCACTTTATGGTGGTATCATTAGCTCGAGGTCCGCATACATGGATTTTATGGAAAATAACCAAGCAACAGCGTTCAAATCACACTTAGACGCAAAGGTAAATCTTGCTAAAAAAAACCTTGTTCATCTTTTTCCTGAAAAGTGGTTTAACTATTCCAGAGGACGCTTCAAGATCGGGTCACAATGACTTTCGCAAAAGGTGCATTTAGATGGGGCTGGAGGATTGGACTGTTTACACTTTCATATGCGTAAAAGTCCCAGTTTAGAAAATTTAAGTTTTTAATTCTAAATTTTTAATTTTAGCGGCATAACGACATGCATATCTGTCTATCGTAATAAATCATCAATCGTAGAATATTTAGCAGCAGGATCTCTTACTGGTAATTGGATGTCCAAAAAAACTATATTTTAATTTGTGTCGATTGTATTTTCAATTATTTAAATTGGGAATTCCTCCAGGTGCGGTGTATAAATGTAATTTAGGTTTAAGAGGCATAGCCGTCGGATCAGCAGTAGGTGGGGTTCTTGGCGGTTTGTCAGGATGCATTTCTTTGCTTCTCCTGAAGGCGACAGGAACATCAATGGAAGAAGTTCGCTATTGGCAATACAAATGGAAACAAGAACGAGATATCACCATTACAGATTCATTTAAAGTAATTTTATTACTAAAGAAATTTGAGCTACATTTTTGTTTAACTGATATTTCTTTTCAGAGCCAAGAAGAACCACCGAGCGAATTAGTTCAGGCTCATGATATTAAAGTAGGGCATACAAAACTAAATCTAGAAAATGTAAAATAAAATATAATCAAATACTTTGTAAATAAAACAGTTACTTCTAGTATACGTAAATAAAACTTTTATTAAAATCTATGTTTTCACAATATTTTAAATAACCATCAATCGTGGAGCGATATTCATGGACATTAGCTCTTGGAAAAGCAGCTTCGCAGCGTAGGGCAATCGAACTTGCGATATTTGTGTCTTGTTCTTGCAGCCCTTGCACTCGAATGTATTGTTGCGCAAATTTGCGATTGCTATCAAACCACAAAAGTTGCAGACGTGAATCCTGTATGGATCGGATACTTCGAAAAGACGTTCTCGAAGGAATTGTGCGGCACCGTGAGATATTTGGCAATCACGTTCCATTTCTCCGAAACGCAGTCCACCGTCACGAGCCCTACCCTCCATAGGTTGGCGAACAAGAATTTGAACGGGACCGCGTGCCCGTGAGTGAATTTTATCGTCCACCATGTGCTTCAAGCGTTGGTAGTAGGTCGGGCCGAGGAACACCTGCAATTTTCAACATTTTTAATGTAACCCTAGGGTTGACGGTTTGAAAAATTCTTTTAAAAATTGAGGAAATTAATTTTGGTGGGTAAAACAAATTTAAAAATCATGAAAAAAATGAAACACCGCTTTCGGAAAAAAACTAAATTGAAATATGTTTTCAAAACACAGAAAAATGCGCAGCAGACCAAATTTAATAGATCCTCTTTCTGCGCAGATTCTGATAGTACAGCTACGCGATTAGGTTTTTACTACCAAGTTTCGCAAGTATTTGCTTGGGTACTCGGGTAACCTTATTAAACAACGTTTTTGGTATCAATATGTGGTAATAACAGCATGTTTCATTAATTAAAAATTGACTTTATGAAGTAAAAAGCGTATGAATTGAAAACTCTCTCCAATCAAAAAAACATCGATTATAAAGTTGAAGTTCGATCGTTTTTAGAAAAGAGAATAACAGTGCAGGCTAGAAACAATTTTACCCTCTCGCATCACTTCCAAACCACACTTGCAGTCTTTTAGGAATTTTTTGTTAAACGGTATCTCCAACGATTATCAACGCCTAATTTTATGCCAATCGGTTCAGCGTTTTTCACAAAAAATATAATAAGACAAAGACGAATTGATTTTTATACATAAATTAAAAACTTTTTTAGATTAACTCCAACAACGGCTAACCTGAGCGTTAATTTTTCGTCCTGTGTGGCCATTGTACATGACTTCATTTCCTCGCAGATGATATCCGTATTCCTGCAAAAAGGTTGAAATCTTCTGTACGTTGACAGCATCGTTAAACGGTGTAGCATCACCTATTTCACCTTTGTTGGATCCCAGTTTACCTGAAATTAAAAAAACACAGCAATTACACGTGCCTACGAAAACAGTTAAGAGGCTGTCCATAAAATACGTTACGCTAATTTTTATATTTTTGAACTTCTCCACTTCACCCTCTCGTCATGTTTTTTTGCATGGCATTTAAAATTGCCGTCAGACTACCGCAAACACCCCAACCCCTAAATTATGTGACGTATTTTATGGACAGCCCCTAAGTATCTTTTTTTTACCCTGAAGGCATTCAATTAAATGGCCAATTGTCATACGAGATGGGATAGCATGAGGATTGATAATAATATCCGGCATTAAGCCCTCGCAAGTGAATGGCATATCCTCCTGTCTGTATTGAATTCCACAGGTACCTTTTTGACCGTGGCGAGAAGCGAATTTGTCTCCAATTTGCGGAATTCGCACGGATCTCACACGAATCTTGCAAAATTTGTAGCCCTCACTGTTTAAAGTTAACATAACTTGATCGACAATACCAGTTTCTGAGTTTCGCAAAAATGTGGAAGCGTCTCGCTTCGAGAAACGCTTTGTGGTGCCCTCCAACTGTTCAACAATAAGTTTTTATTGAGTAAATACTTGAAAAATCAGCGTCATCTTACCTCATCATCGTTTTCTGGTAAAGTGATCGTTTTTCCAATCACAACATCATCTCCAGACACACGTATTCCAGGCGCAATTATTCCATCATCGTCCAATTTGTCGTAATGCGCATTTCGCATACCCTGACAAGTTTGTCGATTTGGCTTTTCGAATTGTTCCTCTTGATCGCCGATCCTCTTGTTCTCGGAGTCCTTGTACGATCGGTAGAACACTGATCTGAAGAAACCTCTTTCCACAGCCGATGCATTTAGAATAACACTGTCTTCCTGCAAAAACCATTGCAAGTTACATTAATTCAATTGACTTTAGGGGAAAATATATTACCTGATTGTATCCAGTGTAGCACAAGATAGCCACAATGGAATTGATACCAGCCGGCAACTCTCTGAAACGCAAATATTCCATAGATCTTGTTGTGACTAACGGTTTCATGGGATAGTAAAGCACATGAGCCAGAGTATCCATCCGAACGTGGAAGTTTGTAATATAAACGCCCATAGCTTGTTTACCCATAGCACTTTGATAGGTATTCCTGGGACTCTGGTTGTGATCGGGGAAAGGAATAATCGAAGCGCAAACCCCGAGAATCATAGCTGGATGAATTTCACAGTGAGTATATGTGGTACAATAGGCGTAATCCTTGTCCTGTTTAAGATCGTACGGTGACATGGCAATCATAACAGTCTCCTCTTCCAATGTGTCGATGTATTCGACGACACCGGACGCTACGAGCACTTGCCAACTGTAATTATTGTAGTCCCTCTCCTTCAACATCTCAATATGAGTCTTTTTCAGCAACAGATTTCCATTTTCAACAATCAGCAGCGGCCTACAAATTCGCCCAGCGTCTGTATATATTCGAATCTCTCGATCTCTAATATCTCGGATCATGGACACTTCAGATACAATGATGTCCATCTGACGACGTAATTTTCGTAAAGTAGCCATCAACTGTTCTGGGTCTCGATGGATTCCCACCCAGCAGCCATTAACAAAGATCTTTGTGGCGTCGGCGATTGCAGACGGGGCGATTTCTTCCAGATTTTCCATGGACCACTCTTCCAAGAACTCCAAAATCGGAGACGGTTGCGAACCGACAGAAATGTAGGCCATCAACGCTAGGTTTTTGACAAGACCGACAGCAGCACCTTCGGGAGTCTCGGCTGGACAAATCATGCCCCACAATGTGTTGTGCAATTGACGAGGTTTTGCCAATTTTCCATCTCGTCCAATTGGCGAATTAACGCGACGAAGATGTGACAATGTAGATGCAAAAGTTAGTCGATTAAGTACCTGTGATACTCCAGCTCTTGCCTGATGGGCTTTCTTTTGATCGCCCCAGTTTCCTGTGGCCAGCGAATATCTCAAACCATCAGTAATAATATTGGTTTTAATAGCCAACTCTAAATTGAAATCTTTTCCCCTATCGATGAACTTTTGTGTGTACATTCTAACCTCTTTCATAAGATTCTTGAACAGTCCTCTAAATAGAAAAGCCAACAGCGGCCCAGCCAAGTCCAGTCGCTTGTTTCCGTAGTGATCGCGATCGTCAAGTTCTCTACGACCCAGAGCTGCTAGCAGAAGTCTGTGGACCATGTATCCCAAGAAATAGGCCTTCTTAGTCTCACAGAAATCAGAGACCCCAACATGTGGTAACATTTCTTTCTGCAGAATTTCCTTTGCATACTTGATACGCTTCTCCTTGGTCACACCTGGACGGGCTCCTCTCGCTCCGATGAAATTCAACGCGACGTTTTGTTCTTGAACGACAAACGCTTCGTCCAATGACGGCTTCACCATCTCCATCATTTCGGGGTCATCGAAATCATAAATGATGTGCTCCAAGATATCCCGATCTGCTACAAATCCTAGCGCACGAAATACAATCATAATCGGTATTTCCTGTTTGATATACGGCAGAATTGCAATTATACGCTGACCAATAGCAGACTTCTTGATACTTTGGCCGCCACGAGCCATCATGTTCACCCACAAGGTAGACGTTGGTCGGGAACTGTGCTCCAAGCAAGATCTGATTTCCGATTTAAAGGCATATTTGCCGTCCTTCATGCTAAACACGTAGACCGTGTTTGTGGCCATTTTCTCTTGAGCAATTAACACCTTCTCGGAACCGTTGATTATAAAATATCCGCCTGGATCTAGAGGACATTCGTTCAACTCTGTTAAATCTCTGTCGGTCAACTGACTAAGTAGACAATAAGTCGAACGCAACATGATTGGGATTTTCCCAATAAACGTCTTTTGGTGCTGCGTTTCTACGGGGTCTTGTCCATCGACGATTTTCGTTTTGGTGATGTCCACATAGAGAGGGGCTGAATAGGTTAAATTTCTTAATCTCGCCTCGTTCGGCATCATTGGACTCGGGGAGCCGTCTTTTTCCCAATGTGTGGGCTTGGACAGGTAAATTTGGTCGAATTTGAGCAGGAATCGGGGCTGAAATGCGAAATAGTTCATGGTCAGTTTGAAGTTTATTGTTTGGATACTGCGTTCTTTACCGGTGTCTCTATTTCACCAGAAGTGTGTTGAGCCTCCGCTTGCAGATCAATTGCCGGGGAGTCTTCAACAATGCGCTGCACAGACATTTGAATAAACTCATCGAAACTGTCCAATTGTTGTCGGACGAGACCTTTTTCATCGAAATACGCGTTAATTACAATCCAGCAGGCTTCCTGCCACAATTCGTGGGAAATCTCCTCCGCGTTTTCTTCCTCATAGTTTTCTGTGGATTTCAAAAGTTTTCCTTAACAAATTTCTAGCAGCGTCGATGCGGGAACTTACCTTCTTCATTATCGTACATCATTTTGGGTCCAAAATTAGTTTTTAACAATTATTTTAAGGAAAAACAAAGAGCTAAAAACAAACCAACTCTGCCACCAACATTTAGGCAGGGGTGTACATGGGGTGTATACTTATTTGAACGCAAGTCTGGCATTTGAATAAATCTATTACGTTTTAAGCGACTTTGAACGGTTTTGTTTGCAATAAAAGAAATTCAGATTGTGCACCAATTTAAGCGAGAATTTGATTGAAAATGGTTAGAAATTCGTACTTCGATCTAGAAACTAGTTTTTTAGTAGAATATCCATCATTATTTGTCTTCATTTTATTATAAAAAAACAATTGTAAGGGTCAGAACCACTGAGCTAATCTTGTGTGTGAACCCAGCTTTGGTCGAATTATTCATTATTTTAGGTGGACGTGAAACCAATTTGCTGCTCGTTTAAATCGTTTATTTCGCGAAAAATGTCTCATCAGACCGGGATAACAGGTAGGTGGAACGAAATTTTGATTAAAAAACTTGTACTAATATATTTTTCCACTCAGCAAACGCCACTCTTGTTAATACATTTGGGAGCTCCAAAAAGGGTCACATCAGACTGATAAAAATATCCATAGAGAACGGTAAACTATTTTGAGACATTATTAATACGAATTTAAAATTGGACACTTTGTGAAAATTAGAGGAACTAACGTCATCGCACGTCGAAGAAGTCAAGGGGGATTGGAAGAACGACTACGACAAGTTGATCAAACCAATAGTTAAGCCCAAAACTCCCTGTTTCATTCTATATCGTTTGGACGAGAAGAACACTTTGGGCTATGTGTGGCTTCTTCTCAGTTATATCCCAGACGATGCAAGTGTACGAGAGAAAATGCTTTACGCTTCGACGAAGGCCACGTTGAAGAACACCTTTGGTTCGTCTTACATCAAAGAAGAGATCCATGCCAGCAACTTGGACGAAGTTACTCTGGAAGGCTATTTCAGGATCAAAAGGGCTTCAGCAGCACCAACACCGCTAACTAATCGAGAGGAAGAACTAATGGAACTGAAGAAAACGGAAATCGTAACCGATATCAACACAGAGTCACGGCAACAGGCTTTGGGAAGCATCAAGTGCCCCATTTCAACTGCCGCCGTGATGGCAATACATGAAATGATGAAAAGAAAGTTCAACTACCTGCAATTTAAGATCTCACTAGAAGTGCGTACAATATTCTTTTTACTGTTTAAGTGCTGACTTTAAAAGTTTTGTTTTTAGGAGGAAAAGATTCACCTTGCCGAAAGTAAAAACATTACACTAGATCAATTGTCTTCCCAAATACCCAAAGATCATGCCAGATATCATATTTATTTATTTGAACACACCCACGAAGGAGACTTCCTTCAATCCTATGTCTTCATATATTCAATGCCGGGCTACAGCTGCACTATCAAAGAAAGAATGATGTACTCGAGCTGTAAGTCACCGTTTTTAGATTCCATCGAACAAATTGGACTAGAAATTGCGAAAAAGGTTGCTGCAAATTTAATGTAGATTTCAAAAATTCAATAACTGTGGGCTTTTTCATATTTCGCAGCTAGAAATTGATGAAGGAGATTCTTTGACTGAAGAGTATCTGCAAGATGAACTCCACCCGAAAGTGATTCTACATCGGCCTCAGTTCGCTAAGCCTAAAGGACCGCCTAATAGAGGGGCAAAGCGCCTCACAAAAGTCAAGGACACCGAATAGTATTCACAAAGTGATGAACAAAGAACAAAATTATGTACAGGTGCAATTAACAAAAGTAATCAGCCGTATTGCGATTGGCGTGTCATTTTCGACAAATAGTTTTACGTGTTTTTATTAGTAGAGCACTAACCACAACACGTAAAATGACTTGTCGAAAACGACACGACAATCGCAATATCGATGAATATTTCTGCATTTCTTTTGAGTATTAAATAAATTTGTTATCCATGCTCAAGATATTATAATACTGCAACTGATTTGTGTGATATTTTACGATTTTTGTTAGGGTTTTCAAGAGGATGTCCAAAAAAATCGGCAGATCAATATTTTTGCTAATGAGCTGTCCATAAAATACGGAACGATTTTTTCCTTTTCGCACCTCTCCTCTTCGTCAACCGCGATTCTTTATGTGGAATTTAATACAGCCGTCACACTATCCAACAAGATGTGTGACGTATTTTATGGATAGCCCCTAATAGATTTCTTAAATTCTAGATAAAGTCGCAAAAACCACCATTTGTCATCAGTTTCACAGTAACGACTCGTATTGATTGCATAGCTGTATGTAGAATTGGTTATCTTCCAAGAAAATTCCACATTTTCGAAATCTGAAATTTTTTTTGCTATCAACACAAGATAAATCCCTCGCAATTACGCACTATGGCAGTTGGACAATGAAAATAACAAAATATTTACCAATTGCTACTTACAATTTACAATATTTATTACAAAGATTTTTTCTTTTGGCTGTGATGGCGAATAGAAAATCATTAACATTATTGGCTAATTTTTTCCTAACTACAGTCAGAGGGCATTCCTTTTTGGAACAGTTTCTCTTAAATCTACATCGACTATTTTTATTTTGTTCACTACAACTATCCTTAATTTTAGACTTCATACGACTACAGTCAGGCTGATTGTTTGATTGATTTAATTCAGTACATTGGCTTTCAGTTTGATTAAATGGATCCGCACAGTTTCGGAAGCTGCACGGATTCGAAGAACCACTGGAATGACAAAAGTTTGTTGAGCATGGATTCTGCGAAGGTGGTGATGATCGATCGCGTCGATGATTGTTGTCATCCGATTTGGGGACATTCCGCCTCGATTCATCGAAAGTACTCTCCATACAATCCATGAATGTTGAAGCGCACGATGGCTGATAAATAACAGCTGATGCATGACCCGAACGCCCAGATGTTAGTGGGGTGCCGTCTTCCCATTTATCCATTGCTGGGTCGTACACTTCGACAATACAAAGAAAATTGGCACCATCGAAACCGCCCATTGCATACAATTTACCGTCGAGGACGGTTAGAGAAAGGGCACTCCTTGCAATACGAATTGGGGCGACCATATCCCATTTTTCATTTTCTGTATCAAATCTTTCCACAGATGATAATTGCCGAGTCCCATCGAATCCACCAACAACGTAAATGTGTTGATTTAGAGCAGCGACACCTGTTTTAAAAAAAAAAAAATACGCACAACATGCAAATTGATGTTTTTTTTTGAATTTTTTAAAATAAAAATACCAGCGCCACTGCGACCAACTTGTAACGGGGCAATACTTGTCCACTCATTATTCTCGGGATGATAACATTCAACCGATGCAAGCCTTTCAGTGCCATTAAATCCTCCAATTGCGTATAACAATCGATTGACAACGGCGACGCCAACACCCAAACGTTTTGATTGCATCGACTGTACTAGCGTCCATCGGTCCTCGTCGGGATCATAACTTTAACCATTAAGGATCTTTTGAGAAAATTTTAAAAACGTTTAATAAAAATTCGCATACTATTCAACCGAATCGTGGTATTCTGATCCAGCAGATCCACCCACGGCATAGAGAAGTTCATCCATGACAGCGACGCCTACTCGATGTCGGGGCACAGACATTGGGGCGCACGGTCTCCACTGTTCCGTAACCGGATTATATCTATTTTGATGTAAAAAAATATATCACACACGAAATATTTCAGTTTTTTCGATGTTTTACCTATCCACCCAATCAGAATCATAGGAAGATCCAGGGGAATTATTTCGTCCGCCGACAGCATAGAACATGCCTTTGAGAAATGCCGCTCCCAATCCCGAACGCGGTACTCGCAGTTTCGGCAAAGTTAGCCACGTTTTATCGTCAACATTGTAGCCCTCAAGAATGTCCAGCGATTGTCTTAGGAATCCGCCCGTAATAAAAATCATCCGAGTGGTATTCGGAGTTCGTTCCTTCACAACTGGCTTCTTGTGGAGTGTCAGATCCTTAAAAATGCGTGCTAGGTACTCCCGACAGGCTGGAACTTTCCGCAAGACGTCACAGTTTTTCATTTGATCTTTTAGGAAGTTTGGTGTTAGAAATTGGCATCGAACAGCATATAAAATATGCTCCATTTTTGGATAACGATTCTCCTCGTCGTATTTCACCCATTTAAGTACAGCGTTGTATACTTCTCGCTCCTCTTGGACGTTGAGCTCATCTTTGCGAATCAATTGAATTAATTGGAATGCTGATAATTGAAGGAATTCCTCTTCTTGGCAAATCTGAAACAAGAAATTTATTATGATATCAAATCATAAAGTGGTAAGCGGAAATTATTATGGCTATAACTTCAAGTTGTTGTTGTTGTTGTTTTTGGTGGGGATTTATGTGGAATTATAATGAATTTGCTTATCGTTCGTTTATCGGTAATGTGGTCTCATTTGATTTTGTTGTCTGATAACGTCATTTTCTGTTACGGACTCCGGTTTTCGTGGAAATATTGACCTAATCTATTATTCCAACGTTCAAGTTTCCGGGTTTTTTTTTAAATATTTTGAACTCTCTGTACTTTAGAGAATCTACAAATATTTTTCCGTTTGATACAATGGTCTATATCAATTTTTTTGGTACAAAAAATTAAAATCAGTCTACTTATCTAGGTGTAGTGTAGATAATTATGGCTCAGTTTAAAGTTTAAAAGGAAAAAAGACACAAGAAAAGCTACAATTATCAGCAAAAAAAATTTAATAGCGATTTTTCAATTACCAAGGATCGAATTTTGATAATAACAAGGGGAGAAGTAGCCAATTTTAATGTATGGAAGGGTAATGTAAAATCATATTGTAAAGATTTTCTGACTTAGAAAATCGCAAAGGATTGTTTCATTTCTAAGGGGAAGGGGGTTGTCCGATTTTGTTTATTCAAAAACTTCAAGTCAGTCGCGACTGGCATATCTATGTCGCGCGTTTCTCCCTTGATGTGTGCTTGAGTAAACTGTATATACAGAGCACAAACGAACGTATTCGAAAGTAACATTTCGAAGCTGGCAATTGTGGAATTCAAAAGTGGGTAAAATTATGCGAAAATCGATGCAATCTTTTATAGACAGAAAACTAAATTCTGCCGAATACGGATATAATGTTTTACTACATAACCTTTTAAAATGCACAAAATAAAATAATACACTATTTCTATAGTCAAATGACAAGATGTGTCAATTCACTACCGCTGATGAATTCGTTCAAATGCAAAGCGATAAGAGATAGATTAGAAAATCATTTCAACAAAATAATCGAATAATTTCCAAGTGAAAAGTTCTAATAATAATAATACTTTGTAATGCTGCGTAGAAACATGAGATAAAATTATCTAGTATCACCTAAATCAAATCTTATCAATGCACTAATCAAGCCATCGGACTTTCGGCAGTATTATAATATGAAGATTTTTACTCGTCATGTAGGCTCGACACAAAAGTCATGATCGTTCGATATCGTCATTATCGTTTCACTTCGTCATTTGTTTTATCTCAAGGTTGCTGAAAAAGTTAATAATCATTTTGCAAATAGAGAAAGCACGCACTCCTTTGTTTATTTACTGCAGCTTTAAAATATTTTGTTTATGTTTTTCCCCGTTTGTTAAAAATATTCTGATAATAAAGTGTAAGAACTAAACTTGCCTGTGTAAAGTGCCTCTCGATAAACTGATTGGCCTTCTGCTGTAAGGCAATACAGCCGTGCTGCTCCGCGAAGTTGGCGATTCCAATCGCATTCGTTGGATCTAATTGACGTTCAAGAAAGGCGCAGCATGCATCTATTACGTTTGGGACTTGGAACATAGTTGCAGCAGGAAGTAATTGACAAACTGTCAGCTCCGTCACTCGAATGTGGCCGGTGTACATGAAGTATATGATTCTGCCCATTGCCGTTGGACAAACTCCCTGTAGTGAGACTTTGGACATTTCACTTTCTTTCAGGCCGCCAGTAAACATGGCTTTGAAATATGGACTAGCAGCAGATAAGACTACTTTGTGAGCATGGAAGAGCTCTTGTTTTACTTCTAAAATAACATCAGTCAACATGTGATGGGATCTGAAAATAAAAAAAACTGAATTAAATCACAACACTTTGGAAATGTAATTAATTTTGTTTGTAATTAAAAGCCGGCTATAATGACAAAACCCCTTATCACAGGTTTTCACCGTTTTTAAATACTTGAGCAATATACTAGGTACAATTGAAACAATTTTAAACACACCTCATCATAAACATCATTTTCATAGCTTCTTTGGCGTAGTCCGCCATACAAAAACTCATATCATCATCTTTGGGATTGAGATCTTCGTTTTGCGAATAAACGCATCCTCCAGGTCCGAATGAAGATTCATTATATTTACAAGAATTGGTTGGCGATGCCATATTATAGTGTTTCCGACTGAAATTCAAAATATTTCAAAAATATGTATTAACTCACTGTCCGGTTTTCATAATAAATAAAACAATAAAGACACTACAAAAAATTATAGCTTTTGATTAATTAAACAGACTGAACTGTTTGTAGAACGATTTGAACTCCACACACCTTAGAAACTATTCGGATTATGATAAGCAAAAAAAATTTATAGCGAACGGTTACACTGTGAACCACTGAAGATAATCAATTTTACTATACGTGAGATTAATTCCGCCAACTCATGCTGATTCTCGATTCCAAGCACAAATTTCTAAACGTGAAGCGATAAAATTCGCAAAATTCTTCTTCTTACCTAATATTAAAGTGTGGCCTTTAGAGATTTAAACGGTAAATTGTATTTTGTTGACAATATCACTAATTATCACTTAATTATATTAAAAAATTTCTTAAAAAACTTGTTCTAAAGTTCACTCTGCAACGAACAAAAGACAAATCTTATGCGTTTCGGCGGAAATAAGTTGTTTACACAAATGGAATATGAAATAACTTAAAATGCGAACTTAAAAATTCATTCTTCATAGTTTTCGAAGAATAATTTCAAGTAGAAATTTCGAAAAAAAAGAACTCTGTCGATCCAAAAACGACTTTGATATTTACTTTTTTTGCTGTCAAAATTCTCTTCTTCTGCTCGAAGATTCTTCTCCTCCTAGGAACCATTGCAAACATCAGAGCAGTGTTATCGGTTCATAATTTTAAATAGAGTATTTTGTTTTTAAATTCTTGATTCCAATTTTTCTTCGATATATTTTTCCGTTGTTGGATTTTAGAAATACGGCACTGCCAGATTCCTCAAAACTCTAAAAACTAGAGTGTGGTCATTGTGAAATTCACGTCCGTTTAAATTTTCAATTTTTTTTTGTCATTATCACATATTTGAACGAAAAATGTTGTAATCGATTCATTTAAGTACAGTTTTCCTAGATAATGGCTTGAAAAGTTTTAGACAAAAAATTAAACATCAAAATACGAATATGTTGTGTCCTCTACCATTTCTTTAGCCAAGAGAAATATCGTATAGATCAGTGTTTCCCAACCTTTTTCGCTGTTTCCCAACCGACCCCCTAGCGAACTAGTTTTTTCTCGCGTACTCCCTTATATCGTTGTATACAAAATATTGGCATAAAATGTATCGCAAAAGTATACTCATTAAGAACAAAAAGATTTTGTTTGAAAACTACACAAATAAATTTATAAGAGATCAAAGTTAATGATTTGCGATTTTTTCCGATTCGAATCGATAACTATAATGATCTGTAACTTTATGTTGGTAATTTCCGAATATTTGTTCGGATTGGAAAAAATTTGCCGACAAAAATACTAATTCCGAAAAAAGCGGAACAAATGATTTGGAGAAAGAGTTGAAAAACCGGTTCGGTCGAACTTTGGGGAAATTGGGAATACGATATTGCTCGATTTTTCCACACATTAGATCTCAATATTTATAAGAAAATAAATACACATTAACAACATTTCTAAAATCTATATTTTTATTTCTTCATTATTTTTTTTATTATTTTTCTATTATAATATGTTTAGTCGTTCTTATTTTGGCATTTATCACAGAAACAATTAGGGACCAAAATTCTTGGCCTACGGGGATGGACTGCTTATTTATACAGTTCTTAATTTGCCAATTAACATTTTTATTTTTATTTTTACTATATATAATGTTTTATGTTTATTATCAATTATTGTGTAAACAATATTCACATTTTTATCAATTCATCAATGAAATTTTTTGATCAATGGATGTATCTAAAAATATATAATTGCTAAATGCTTCATCCAGTAAATTATTCATCTACATTATTTAAAATAAAAATTAACAATAAAATTTCAACTAACATGAAAATACCAACATTTTTATCTTCTACAATATTACTAATAATTAATTAATTGTGTTTCTCTAATTTTAAACAAAACAATTTCTTTTCGAAATTAGATTTTTTTTTTTGTTAGGAAGGTTTATAAATCATCACTAATTGTTTTCATCTACCTTAACAGCTAGTTAGTCGTCCTATTCTTTGTATTCAATTTTGTGATAAGAAAATCCAGATTTCAGTACAGAAAATATAATCATATAATAATTCAGTATTAGTATTGTAATACACTATTAGTTTTGAACTTAGGTAGTTGTGTTTCGTATAATTTGGACAATTTTATGTTGTGTTTATGTTTATTGACTAGTTCAAGAGGTCATCGGTTTACATTCGTTGAGTAAGTCAGTTTATTTAAAAAAAAACATGTTTTAAATCTAGTATGTAATTTTAGTGATATGTTTGTTCAATTATTTTTCTACTTATTTCCGTTCTAACTTCCTGACACATACGCTAAATAGAAACAATAAAAATCCTTCGTGGCTTCCTTGTCCACTAAGTTTAGATTTGAAAATTGTTTCTATTTCTGGATGAGGAAGTTAGGATGAGAATAAGTATAGGAAAATAATTGAAACCAGTAAAATCTAGGTCCGTAAGGACAACCAATCTCAAAAACTAAATTTAATAGAAAAAAATTGGAAAAGTTAGAGAAATAACAAAATGTTGAGCTATGATTAAAACAAAGTTAAAGAAATACATTGGTATTAAACTGTTTTTTTTCTATAACACATTCTAAAAGTCAAGCCCACAAGAAAATTCTGTTAAATATTGATTTTTTGTTGATTTACACAATTAAAAAAAATCTTGATTCCCCTACAAAATGTGATTGAATCGAATCAAAATTTGGGCAAAGAAAATGTTCTTATGATAGTATTAATACATGATAAAAAGAATATGTAACTTAAAAAAAAAACCCTTAATAAAAAAAGGGAAGAAAATAAATGAAAAAACAAAAAACAGCTGCAAAATGAAATATTTTCTGAAACGATTAATGCTTTAGCATATAATGCTCTATGAAAATTATATTTTATTGAATGTTGCTAAAAATAGTATTCTAAAAAACTATTGAATGTATGTTTTAATGCTAAACATGTTTGGCATAAGGCCTTTACTTTGTTGCTGTTTACAAGTGTTTTTCCAATGATTCCATTTTTCAATATTAGTTTTTAAAAAATATAACATTCCCTACTAATAATACTGATAAAAATCGGCTTTCTCAAAATATATATATATATAACATTTCTTTTAAGAAACATAGGAATTGGAAATTTTTAGAGGACATTGCACGTTTTTTGAGCGTATATCATTGACCCACTCGGACATTTGAAGACTTCTGTAGCACTGCCGCCTTGAGCAATTAACCAACCAAGTCTGAAAAATCCAATAGAAATTCAATTGTTTCAAATTTAAAAATATCCTTGATAAACTTACATATTGCCAAATTCTTCAGTTTCAGTCTCAACTCCGCCATAAATCGAATCCGCACATAATTCCTGTGCTGACAAAAGGAAAAATATTTGCGTTGGAGTTAAGTTCAATCCAGGTAAACGAGCCATTCCCTTTATTGATCCCGTTAATGATAACATTGAATGATATGATATTTGCATTCCACCTGAATGTATTAAAATATCCATGCGACTATAATTTGAAAATATACTGACGGATTTTGGGACACAACGCATTGCTTTGTCGTCGAAGGCCTTCGTTATCGAGTGTAGAATTTCTTTGGCAATAGCAACACCCACTGATGCGTAATGAAGATACGGTGGTAACCTTGCATCAAAGTATGGAACTAGTATTACAGACAAAGGAACCACTAGAAATTTTTAAAAAAATAGCGATAAACTAAAATTATTAAGAAATATTTGGATTTGAAATTATTTTTAGACTTTTTTTTTGCTAATATTATAAACAACAAATAATATATTTTAATACAGAACACTAATTTGCATACCCGTTGTTGCCGGGTTAAAGTTTTTTACACAAAAAAAGACCAAGAACTTAAAAACTTTAGGGAAAAAATTCCCTGGGAAAAAGCGTTACCCTTACCAGATTTTCCGTTTCGATTTTCGAAATTGTAATAGCAGATTCTTGATCAGCGAATCGAAAACCCCCAAATGCCAATTTTTCCGAGTAGAAATGGGAAAAACAATATTTGCGCTACCCTCTTAACGTGTCGGTCTCTTTAGGAAGCTGAAAAGGGTCATACGCGGGTTTTCGGGGTCGCAGATCACGAATCCGCTGTTAGCATTTCAAAATTCAAAACGAAAGGTCCTGTAAGGGTAACGTAAATATCCTTTTCCCCGATTTCTCCGGGAAAATTGGCACTAGGGGGTTTTCGGGGACGCTGATCACAAATCCGGCTTTAGAAATTCGAAACTTAAATTAGAAGGACTTGCAAGAATAACCCAAATTTATATTTTCCCGTAAAAAAAATTGCATTAGGGAGTTTTCGGTGTCGTTAATCACTAGGCTAATTCGGAACGAAAAGTCCTGTAAGGATAAGATTTTTCTCAAAAGTTTTTAAGTTCTTTCCGTTTTTTTTTTTTGGTATTCTAAAATTTATACAAAAAACTTTAACTCGGCTAGTTATTGATAAACATACCAATTGAGTGGCTCAAGGTATCATAGAAGATTTTGGCAACAATTGGATATGCCCAGCTGCAAAACAAATCAAATCTGTAATAAATTTTTGGATGAATATTTCGTAAAACTTACGCCATGTGATTATCAACATCCAAGCCATCTTCCGGTACGATTTTATTACGTTTATAAATTTTCAACATATTTTCGAACCAATTGTCCGAAGTAATTTCAATTTTCTCTAAATTTTGAATGATCATAGTTAAATTAGTTAGCATAGGCCAAGGTTTCGATTGAAGTTTTAAGGCAGAAAGTTTAACTAAAGCAGCACCTTTAAGTGATGGAGCCCTTTTCAAATGGGCTTTTAAGGATCCAAATATTGTATCCGTCTATAAAGTAAATTGTTTAAATTCTTATGATACAACCAAATAAATATATTTCAAATTCTAATGAATCTTACTCGTTCTAAGACTTCTTTAATGTTGTCATTGGAATGCTGTGCCATATAAAGTGCTGATGAGGCTTCTGGGAGTGCCCAAACAGTTGCTTTAGTACAGACTAAGGGATCTGGATGTCCTTGGGGTAAGATTCCAAGCGCAAACAGCAATAAGATAGAATTGTGTGCTACACGAGTGGGATTTTTACTAAGTAGAACTTGAACATTCTTCAAATATTCGGAACTTCTAACAACAATTGGACCCGTCCAATTACAAGGTATTAATTCTGTCCAATTTAACTGTAAATTTTTATTAATATTTTTTGAAATTCTTTTTGGTTTTGTTAACTTACCAATGGATACAGTAACGATAGTGAGGAGGTATTGTAAAGGACAGAACTATCCCAAAATCCTTTTCTAACATGTTCTATTCGCAGCTATTAATAAAATTATAATATAAATATATATTTTTTTACAGAAAAAACTTTCAAATTAAAAAAAAAAGTTAAACCTCCATAAGAACGAAACTATAAAGGCATGAAAAAAAATCTTTATATAGAAAATTTCGTAGAAGTTTCGTTATATGGAGATTCCACTGTAGCAGAAATAATATTTTAGTGATGATAGTTTACCTTATTTAATTGCGCAACGAAATTCGAAATAGCTTCCTTTTCTGATGCTTTCTGGTCATACGTTAATCCAGCTGGTAAAAAACTATCCAAAAGCTCATCTAACAATTTTGGTACAGTCTCACGTATTCTATAAGGAGGGGCTTTGGGACCCGTCCATCTAATTTTATTCTATTCGAAATTATAGTAGAAAATATAAAAATCAAATGCTTTAAATTAAATCTTACCTCTAAAACAGGGGCAAATGTGCTCGGCCCACCAATTATTAACAATATACGAGGCCTAGGACCATAGCTTAAATCGTAGTAAATATCAACAAGAGGAGTTGGACCCAATTCATAGATTTTTGAGATAAGAGGAGCAATACTGGAAGGACCTAAAGCACCTATTGGCAAATAACCACCTAACTTATCTAAAACTAATCTAATCGTTGATGAATTTGTTGTCTGTCGCAGACAACTGCCAAATAAACGTCCAAGCTTACGAAACGGACCAGAAGTCGTGTTATGTTGAAACAGTTCTGTTGAATAAATAAAACATTTTTTTCTTATGTACGACTTTCATTTTTTTTAATCATTGCATCAAGGACCTTATGTAGAGGTAGGTAAATATTCTCGACAAAATGTTTCGCAAAGACATAAATGCGATATAGATTTATTTAAAAATAGACGAAATGGGTTTTTTTATGTCTCAGACAAAATTTTAAATACCTCCTCTAATGTCTTTGATACATTCTTCCTAAGTGAAATTTCTTACGTGTCATTTGCATATCAACATCTTCTTGGGCACTTCGAACATATCGTAGACTCCTTTGATCCGATGAACAGCTGAAATCCTTGAAGTCCTTGCAAGGATCAAATTTCCAATTCATTTTTGCTTGTAGGCTGGCAGCTGTTAGGCGACATGCTGAATCATTGCATTCGGGCGGTGGGGCCGATGTTGGCATACAATCTTCATCGTCTAAATAACAATCTCGAGGCAGTTGTGACGGCGCTGTGCTAATTAGAAACAAAATTGGCGAAGCGACTAGAAGCGAAGTGACGAGCAGAGTTGCTGTTGTAATTGCTATTTTGTGGACTGTGGCTGAAGTGCGAAGCCAAATGCAAGGTGCACAGCATATCCAGCCAATCGCTGAATTCTGAAAGGAAAATGCAAAGAAGTATATTTTAGTATGCCGATACTCATTCAGGAGCATTTTCGAAAGAATTGCATAACCCTTTGCTGTATGAATTTTTATAAAAAGGTGTCAAAAGGCAATTTCCTATGGTTATTATGTCGCTACAGCCTAGAGGGAAACCGAGTCTGTCTAGTGAAACCCATGCAAACAACAACAAAAATTTGAACTCGCTTCCTTTCGTTCGTTACCATGAAAGTTTAAGACAGGAAAATGCTCGTCTAGGTAGTTTTCAAAACTGAAAAGCTCATTTCATTGTTTTGAAGAGAAAAACTTAATTTTGCCTATCTTCAGTTAAACAACTTAAGCGCCTAAGGACGCGCAATAAATTTCATTGTGTATTTACATTTTTTATTTTACTATAATCATTTTTAAGTGCAACAAATTTTTAATTTTTTTAAAAAAGGATTTGTTGTCATAGTGTTACTTTTACTGTATTGTTTTAGCATATCTTAATAGATTGAAAATGACTAGACGCTGTCTTCTTTTGTCGGGGCTTTCTTTTTAATTGTATTAATGGACTCAATAAAGGGTATCTTGCTGAAAATTTAGCTAAAACTTTAATGGGGTACTTATGATAACGAAAAATCTGTGCAGTGTAGGGTTAAATTTGCAGTTTTTGCGCATTTGCTTAAAACCATACTTTCTGTTTCACATTAAACTTTTAGTCGTTGTTCTATTGGTACCTCCTTTCAATAGCTATAATAATTATTTTCCAATCTCAAATCTTTTGAAAAGTTGAAAATCTCTTAATTATATAAGAAACATTTTGTTTTGCAATCAACTGCTTAAGATTCTCTACGTAGCTATTAATCAAGAAAAAAATAGACAGCTGTCTTTCTGGCAAAAAAACTTTTTCTTGCGATTTTTTTTTTTGTTTTGCTTGTATTTTTAGCTACGATTCCATTTCAGTTGATTTTTCCTGGGGAAATCCAAGCAATAAAGAGAAACTTTTCACTTCCGAATCTGAAGAGTTTTCTGTTTAATTTCTTTTTATTCCTATGTCATAGTGTTGTGAATATAAAGCGTTTTCTTTTATTTGGTAGCTTTTTAGTTTTCCGAAGAAAAGAGTTTTCCAAGAGATGCAAAATGAAATTTTGTTTTTGTTTTTTTCCCGTCTGCAGACGTTAAAGTGTAGTATGAGTGATGCTAATTTCTTGCCTTTTAGAATTCTAATATTTAAAATGCTTCTTTGTATTTTCTCGAGTTTTCTTTTGTTAAATGAATTGAAAGGGAAAAGACTGGCGTGAAATTATTGTTTCCATTTGAGTTGTTCGCAATTTAACTATTTCGCTTAAAATGAAACAATTCAACTAGAAAAAAAAACAGATGCTTTAACTTAAGCATCTGCCAAGTAAATTTTAAAGAAGTGGCAATTTTTTATTAAAATATATAATTTTAAAATGATTTATAGTTGCTACTCTTTATTTTTTAATCAGTAGGAATACGCGAGATACAGTAAACAGAAAAAAAGCAAAAACGAAAACATGATGTTAGAATTTTCCTTATTGTTTTACATTTATTCATGGTAAAACGAAAATTAAACATAAGAAAAGCTATAATTGCCAGGGGCCAATCGTCAAATATGATATATGATGACAGAAAAAATGTTTATATGATGACAGAGAAAAATACATTTCATTTTTATCAATTTTTCGATACGATACGATGCACAGTTTTCAAGAAGACAGGAAAAAAGTATTCCATTTGTTGATTGGATTTTAATGTATGGAACGGTTATATAAAATCATATTCTAAAGAGATTTCACCTTTATACATTTTTCAATGTGACTCACCGTTTTCGAGAAAATAGTAAAAAAAAGTATTCAATTCGTATGGGGGAGAGGGGAAGGAGTGGTCCAACTGAATTTTGATTTGTAGATAAGTTGTGTAGAATCATATTCTAAACACATTTCATTTTTATAAATTTTTCGATACGATGCACAGTTTTCGAGAAAACAGGAAAAAAGTATTCAAATTGTATGGGAGAGGGAGGAGGCGGTGGTCGAATTGGATTTTGATGTATGGACGGACAGACAGACGGACGGATATGCGGAAATTAAAAACTTCTGTCATCCCTAATACCCCAATTGACCAATGTTGGAATTTTTGTACCGTGTTCAAATGTACCACGCAATTTTCCTTTATAAAGTTTAAGAATATTTGTGGGAACATTTGGAATTATGGACCTTATGGTACAAAAAGGACCATTTTCACAGGAAAAAATCTTGGATTTCCAGTCAAAATTCCATAAATCGTACCTTCGGTACTTGGTACAAGATGATTGGAAATCCAATTGGTTTTCCAACCAATTTGGTCAATTGGGACCCCGGTGTAGTTAATTTTTGATGTAGTTAAGTTATAAATGGTGTTAGCGAAGGTAATTTTATTAGTTGACACTGGTAACCCTAAAGAGATTAGTTTATTTGGGCAGTGTCAAAGTGATAACGTTTAGATGTTTGGTCTGAGGATATAGACGGTAAGTTTGCATATCTGATCTTTCCGTCCGTCAAGTCCGAATGTCCCGGGCCGAGTTTTCCTGTATTTCGTAATTGAATATGGTCGGGAATAGTCCCGGATTTACAGACCATGGTGTTTGTTGTAATTCCCCTTTCTCCTGAGCGAGTTAGTGAACGCGTACGATGAGGCTGACGATGAAAGTGTTGTGTGTTCGCTCTTTCATACATGGGGAGTCCTGTGTGTTCGTTCTCCCCCATCAAAAGGAAGATCAGTGTGTACGTTCTTCTGTGAGAGAGGAGTTCCGTGTGTACGTACTCCTGTTCTTACGGCCTCATGTCTCCGGCATATGTTCACTTCGTACATCAGAGTCGCTCCTTTTCTTTATGTATCTTTAGCAATAATGCAACTTACTGAACCGCTTGTGTTCACAAGATGTTTCTTTATATTACAGGAGGACGAAGAGAGACAACACTCCTGACGGGCGAGAAAGCCACGTGACCTAAGGTCCAGCTTATGAAATATGTCAATATGTAAAACAAAAAGAGAAAGAAATAAAAGTCCCTATAATAATGGTATGCTAAATCTAATATACTCATTTATGATATCATATGAAGAATGAAAATCAATTTTTCACAAACTAACTTTAATAATTTTGACTTCAAATTAAAACTTTGTTTAATGAGTACTGCGCATTCCAAAAAGAAAGCAAATGCGAAAAACAACAAAAATAGGCGCGCATCACGTTTAAAAAAGGAGCATGCATATGTAATATTGAGACCACATAAACTGAACAACCGTAAGCCTGTTTACACATATGTCTTCTCTTAACAAATTAATGTGTGAAATTCATTAGTTCCCCAGTCATTAAAAGTTTAGCAAACAAATTTTAGATGACTTTTTTAGTCGACGAAACTATTTTTGGAAACCAATTGTTGGTATAAGATGGAGGTCGCCAAACTAGTAGTTACCGACTTCAGGGTTGATTTACAATTTTTGGCGGTTCTCGCTTACAGAATTTTCGCTTATAGCACATTTGTTTTAACAAACTTTTTGTCTGCGGCGGATTTCATTTTTTTTCTTTCATTTTCTTAAGTGTAGTCACTTCCTTGTTGCAGTTCTTCTGCAACGATGAGAATTTGAAGAATGCTTTAGGGGACAGATGGTGAAAGAAAATTTGATTGCCCAGAGGCAAAATTTGATTGCCCAGAATATATCAGAATATAGAATGATCAAAACAATCGATTCTTAAATAGACGAATTTAAAGAAAATGTTGTCTGCGTCTGACATTCTGACTTCAGAAATCTGATCACCTTACTTTTTAGCAATGGTATAGCCTTTTAATGTGTTAATAGATTTTCTTAATAGTCTAACTTCATGTTCGTCCCTTTACAGATTTTTACAGATAGAATAAGTTTTATTGGTCGATTTTTACTGCAATGATAAAATCAATCTCAGTTAATCGCAAAACTGTTTTTATTCCACATTCATGGCTCAACAAAAGATTTCAAATAATCGATTTCAAAATAAAACAAGACAAAAGTGTTTAAACAAAATGCATTCAAAGCAGATTATACCAAAATTCAACAAATAAAGAATTTAATAAAATATTTATGATTTTGGTACAAATGGCAAGTTTGGCTGTCAGTATTTATATGGGCGAGTATGTTTTGATGTAAACTTGATGTTCATTCGATGTAGTTGAAAAGTTTTTCCCGTGTCAAATACAAAATAAAAACATACACCCCTAAATCGAAGTTATAAATACTTGAATAGTGTGCCGATATTGATTTTATTTGTTCTGAATTCTGAATCCGGTACAAACTTGTAACTAACATATCAACAATGCCTAGATACAAATAGATACAGGCACACCAACATCAGTTCAGTTTGTTTCTCACCTTCATTCCTGGTGGGAAAATCGTTTTTGTTGTAGCCACTGTGATTGTCTTATCACTATAAAATTGAATAAAAATCCTTTTTTTACAAACACAGTTTTTGTCTACACGGTAAAAAGCACTTAGGTCGTCCTTGACCCACATTTATATGGTTTTTTTGCTCTAATATATAAGTAGTCATTATTATTGTATGTAATATGAATTCGGTTAAGCCATGAGATAGAAGTTCAATGTCTTTTCCGATTCGTGTACCGAAAGAGAATGATTTTGCTCATTTCCGTTGTAAGGACAGATAGAATCGGGATACCGATCGATTGGATTAAAAAAAATCAGTTGTGGTCAACACAAAACTTTCTTCTACAAAATCTACGACCCTGCGCAATTTACGCTAGAGCCCTGTCGCGTTGTCAACCTAAGACGACCTCCCAATAAATTCTTGGTTTATTCAAAAATATCAAAAACGTACAAAATTTGAGATAACTTGAGAACGGTAAAAGATATCAATTTACGGTAAATGGCAAAAATGTAAAAAAATTTAACATCTCCAATTCTTCCTTAAATTAATTTGTCGAAAAACCGTTAGTTTGCAAGTAATTTTCAAAAATATATTTTTTTATATTTTAATCTAAATATCTCAATAACGGTAAAAGATAACGGATAACGGTAAGAAACAAAATTGTGCAGAATGCTATTCTCATTAATTCACTTCATACATTCAGTCAGCAAAAACCCGTTAGTTTTCGAGATAATCGCAAAAAACTGTTTTTTTTTTGGGAAATAACGGTTTATCTCGATAACAGGTTGAGATATCGAGTTATAGCTAAAGACAAAAGTGTGGGAAATTTTATTTTCTCCAAGTTTTGTCATACTTACGACCACTAAAAGACGCGTAGTTTGGGAGTAAATCGAGAAAAACGAAATCGCGATTTTTGAAAAACCGCCATTTTGGATACTTCCGGTTAACGGATTTCCACCAAAAGTTGATAGGATCGTCCCATTTCAGGACCCAACATGCCTATAAAGTTTCATGGCGCTAGCTCTATTAGTTTTTGAGAAATCTTGTACACAGACTGACAGACTGACAGACAGACTGACAGACTGACAGACTGACAGACTGACAGACTGACAGACTGACAGACTGACAGACTGACAGACTGACAGACTGACAGACTGACAGACTGACAGACTGACAGACTGACAGACTGACAGACTGACAGACTGACAGACTGACAGACTGACAGACTGATAGACAGACTGACAGACAGACTGACTGACAGACTGACAGACTGACAGACTGACAGACTGACAGACTGACAGACTGACAGACTGACAGACTGACAGACTGACAGACTGACAGACTGACAGACTGACAGACTGACAGACTGACAGACTGACAGACTGACAGACTGACAGACTGACAGACTGACAGACTGACAGACTGACAGACTGACAGACTGACAGACTGACAGACTGACAGACTGACAGACTGACAGACTGACAGACTGACAGACTGACAGACTGACAGACTGACAGACTGACAGACTGACAGACTGACAGACTGACAGACTGACAGACTGACAGACTGACAGACTGACAGACTGACAGACTGACAGACTGACAGACTGACAGACTGACAGACTGACAGACTGACAGACTGACAGACTGATAGACAGACTGACAGACAGACTGACTGACAGACTGACAGACTGACAGACTGACAGACTGACAGACTGACAGACAGAAAGACATTTTTTAAATATGACTCCAATCGACTCAGGAGTGATCGGGAAATGTTTTTTAGGCAAGATTAGGAGGTCGAAATTTTTCATGAATACAATACTTTATTATACTCCGTAGAAGAAAGTAAAAATTCAATGAAATGTGTGTCTACACTGTCGAAAAAATCGACTCGATCACACACCGAAACGGAGTTTGAGCTAGGGAGTTCACAACTGTGTTAATTTTTAACAATTTTTTGGTGTTAAACTGACTTATTAGGAGAGTCAAAAAACAAATAAATTTCACCCCACAATTTTTTATCGTGAGCATTTGAGATGTTTTGATTTTGTCTCGTGTTTTCAAATTTAATATTGATTGATAAAAACTTTCTTCCATGACTCTACCCGGACTCGAACATGGGAACCTCTCGATTTTTATACCCGTATGGTGAAACCAAAGTCTGTCTTGAAAATTTTGTCCGTCTGTCCTGAAATGTTACGCAGATTCGTTTTTCGTAAAATACAAGGCTAGGTTCGTTAATGGGCAAAAATGGACCATTAGGGGGGGTACCCCGAACGAAAACATTTTTTGCGAATATCTCAAAAACAAAAAACAAATCTTATCAAAAAAGTCCAAAAACAAAAGTTATTTCTACATAAAACTCCCATACATCAAAATCCGATTGGAATACATTTTTAAAAATCTTACTGACAAGTTTGACTTCAAACTGGAATTTTGGTACAACTGTTCGAATTTTGATACGAATATCACCATACGGGTCTCCAATGATTGTCAGATTGACAATTATAACTTTTGTTATGTTTTAGTTATATAAACGTTTTTTAGTTATTTTTAGTTATATACCTAGCTCATACGCAATCGGACAGAAGTGAAACGCAGTGGATTCAAGAATATAAATTGAGGGGAAATCGAACAAATTTAACGCTACTTCGGATTCCAGAATAGGCATGAATAACTTTTAAAACGAGTTCGAGTGGTATTTTGACTTCTTTTCGGAGTTAATTCAAAATTAATGTCAAAACAGTGTTAAAATGAATATTTAACTCCTTAAAACAGAAATACCAAAATGAATTCGGGGCATAGCGTTAAATTTTTTTTTAGCTATTGTTTTGAGGCGGTGTTAATTTGTCCCCGGATTTTTTCGAGAGTGTACGTACGTGTATTTTATGTGACATATAATCATCCAATGCTATCCAAAATACTAAGCTAATAAAACGATTATTTGTGTTTATTTTTCCCTTTTTTTAACACAATTGACATTCGCCTTTTTATCGTTATTTATTGAAAAAAATTTATGAAACATCAATGTGAAATTAAGAGAACGTGATGTAATCATAATTCGATTAGGTTGACAAGAGTTTAAGATATCAAAAATTTGAAAAATGTTCTCGTTACTCCGTTATCCGGTTTTTCTGAGAGTAACAGAATATCATCTATAATACAATTGTCGTTAACAGTGACGTACCTAGGATATTATTATAGGGGGTGGGGTCGGATTTTATTTGAGGGGGAGTTAATTGGAAAAAAATGTAAAATAACATCATAAAAAACCTAAAAATAGCGCCACAGGCGAAATTTTTTTTTGGGAAAATGTGATTTTACTCGAAGTTTTGAGACAAAAAATGCGTCGCAGCGGAAAATTCTTACAGAAGTAAAATATTCTTTTAAATTTGTGGCTAAGTAATAGTTCCCAACGTGGAATTAAACTTAAAGGGTGTTTTTTAGTTATATTTGGTTTTATTGAAACATTGTGAAATTTATAATGGGAAGAGACGAGGAACTTACTATTCAAGTGAAGAAAATTAAGTTATTACTAACTCACGGAATGAAAGAAAAACCTAGATAGAAAACTAAAAAGTATTAAATAAAAGCAAACAAACCATTTTCAATATGATGAAAAAAATATAAGGAATTTAATATTTTGAAAAACAAGCGTAGATTCAGAAGACCTCCAATTCTTTAGGAAAACGAAAAGCGCATTATCATTCGTACACTAATTTTTCGTACACTAATTTTTCCTACACTAATTATCGTAGTAAATCTAATTATTTTATAATGACAATCGTGACTATTATTAAAATAGTTAATTTCAATTACAAAATAGTTAAGTTCAATTATATAGTCAATTTTACAACAAAATTAATAGATAAATTTATTATAAAAATATCCAAAAATAGTCAAATTTTTGTCGTTTAAATTAACTATTTTAGTAAGAGTTACGATTTTCCATTATAAAATAGTGACATTCATTTTTTGTTCTTTGCGTGCAGTCAAAAATGATCCCCAGACAAGTGCTAAATCGATTGCTGTTGAAATTCAAAACGAGTGTCATCCTGTATGTAGAAGGAGAGTTCTAAAAACTATTGGTTACCATGGGCGAATAGCAAGAAAAAAATGTCATCAGGAAAGATAATAGAAGGAAACGCTTGGCCTTCGCCAAATTGTATGAACTTCATCTTCTAGTTTTCTGGGGAAAGTTGTATTTAGTGACAAATTTAATATTTTTAGATCGACGACAAAAGTATGTCTGGAAAAAGACTAAGAAAAAATTGAATAAAAAAAACGCTCTAGGCATGGTGGAGAACCGGTGATGGTATGTGGGTGTGTGACGTTTTCAGGTACCGGGAATTTGCAGTTCATTGACGGAAAAACTGACCACATATAACATAAATATTTGAAAACATAACATTAAGTGCAGCGTTGAGAAACTTGGTATTAATGATGGCTATTATTTTCAACAAGACAACGATCTCAAACATACTGCTTTTAAAAATGATGCATCAATTCCAACTTTTAAAGTTGGAAATTTTCACACAATTGTAAACTTCAAGTATAAAATGTGTTATCGCAAAAAGAATGTAAACATTACAAATTATTTTTTGTGTTTTTTGTTTTCCAATTACTGAAAATAAATGTGAAAATAAATTTTTGCTGTGAAATTACAGAACTTCTATGTAAATTTCATTGTTTCGTTGCAATTCTACAATTCTGATAATACTAAAATTTCATAAGACATGAAACACTCATAATGAACTTGAACGAGCTAGACACGAGTATAGAAATTACTTGAGCCGCAGGTGAAAATTTTTAAATCCCAAGGTTAAATACATCCATAAATTGATCTAAGAGTTGCCAGAGAGGCGTATGTTCATGTTTTGTCCTTTATAAGGTCCAACTTTGACGCAGTGAACTGCTAAATGTCACCTAAAGTGCGGCCTGAGAAAAATGATGTCCTGGGTTATAGAACCCAGATAAAAATTATTCTTTGTTTGAAAATTATTCCAAAATTGCATGCATCCATCAAACCTGTTCCAATTGTATAGGGAACTAGAGAAAGGGTGGAAATATTAGAGTTGGATGATGGCAAATTTAATCCAAAAACTGAGGTTATCTAGGCATTCTCAATGGGTAAGCACTGAGTAAAGTTTTTTGCTCAAAGTCCTCAGCGAACGAATTATTATAGCACATAGTTCAGAGTTCTCGGAGAACTTCGAATAAAAGAACGAATAGGGGGACGATCACAACGTTCAGAGTTGTCTGAGATAATAAAAAAAACGCACCCTCTATAGCAGAGGAAAGTAAAAATAGAGAAGCGGTTTTTTTGGACCGTGGTATTTCAAAACGGTTTTTTTTTTGGACAGTGGTGTTTTCTAGATATCACTTTTTGTTTGAAAGTAGGAAATTATATTTCACTATTTCTAAAGCTATTGGATGAACCCAGTTTCTTCTCGTTCAGTATGAAATTACTGATGATAACTTTTTTTATTGTACCAAAGCGTCAATATATGGAGCAGAAATACACAGTGGCCAGATACAAAAAATGTCTTCAAAAGTTTGACCTATTTTCGATTGTTCGAAAAAAAGATCCAAACTAAAGTTTTGTAGTTTCGCGACTTTAATTTCAGTTCAACTGTAAAATGTGGGGTTTCAGAAGAGATGATGAAAGACTAGTACAGAATTAGATCTTATAATAGTCCACTTTAATGCGCTTTTCGTTTTCCTACAAACCTAACTAGAAGGTAATACTGGAGTTGAAGTAGTTTTTGAGAAATCTTGACTGGACCAACCGGCAGAAAACCTGATTGCCATTTTAGCCGCTTTTTTTACAAAATTATTAAGATGTGATCTTTTACAAAACCAAAATTTTTGTACTTGTATATTTGTTATTAATTATTCATTAGAAGAGGAGAATAAAAAGTGAAACATAAATATTTTAAAACCAGTCTGTCACTTTTATTTTAATATTCGTCATTCTAAAATAATTTGTAAAACTGTTTCGTCAAATAAATAATATATATTGAAATATTCAGTATTTTTTAGAGTCCTACATATTATGTGTAATTTAGTAGTGACTGTACAGTATTATTTTGAAAGCACATTATGTAAAGATACACATGTTAGGGCTTGTTACATAAAGATCAATCTAAAACCCTAATATTAATGATAAGTTAAATTAACATTAAAAGGGATCAGAAAATGTTATATAAATCATTAAAAAAAACATGTTCGTTGTGTCCATTGTTGTTGTTGTAATTACATAAAAGAGGAAATTTGCTAAACCAAAAACCCACAAACTCCAATTAACAATAATATCTTAAAATATTCGTTAATCTTTTATATTTATAGCTTTATTTCGTCTTATTACTTTTCTTAATGCTTCCAATACACGACTAAGGCGAAAAGAATTTAAAAAGACCGCACAAAAAACACAACATTAAGAAAACCTACACACAACGTAACGATTAAACCGAGACGATGACTTCTAGATGTTTAGCTGAAAACCATGAATACGGCTAAGAGGAAAAACATTTTAAGGAAAATCTTATTTCCTTCTCATTCAGTTATTTATGTATGCCTAAGCACTAAGCTTGAAAATCATATCAAGTTATGAAGGATGGGTTCCGGTCCACTTCTGTCGTATTTCAGCTTCCCTTCGGGGACCACAAATTTTCCTCGGTTCGCCAAAAAAAAAGAAGCCCAAAAAAATAAGCGAGGCGAAAAGGAAAACCTGAAAAAATGTTGAAATTCTTTGCATATTTCTCTCTGCCTTTATCAGAGGGACAATAAAATATTTTAGGACTTTTCACCTAAGCGTTATAAAGTAGCCAAGTAAAAGAAGATTTATAGAAGTTTTTCATCGGTTTTCAAGTGAATGACGTTTGGCTTTGACCCAATTTCTTTGTAAGGGATGAAAATATGTAACAGCTACAGAATATTTAAGTAATTTCTGTGCTTTTTTAATATTTTTTTTATCATATTTGTGAGACTCTTGCTTACGGCAGGAATTTTTCATGAAAGGGGAATAAACGCAAAACGCAAAATTTAATTAAACGCCTTTATACACATCGAAAAACATAACTTCAGGTATTTCCCATTATTCATTGCCCTAAACCCACCTGAATTGTGGTAAAACAGACTTTCTCTTTTATTTCGTTTTCGCCACGTTTCGACATTACTGTGAGGGGAAAATGATTTTCCCACCGCCAACTCGCGTCACATCCACACATTTCCATATCGTGACGTGACGATGTCGTTTGCTTTGACTATAATTTCATAGTTTAACTAACCGTGGTTTGACAATTTTTGTGTCCAAATTGAACTGATAAAAACGATGAGATCAGATTTTTCCCATAACCCCAATGCAGCCCCTACTACTTATAGAGGTGTCTTCATTAGCTAAACTGACCGGCAAAGCCCTGATGTTTATTTTTAAATTAATGATAAAAAGTTGGAGCTTTTCAAGCAAAAACCTACCCCATTAATCCTTAATTAATAGACTTTTATATAGACGTCAGTTTGTTTGTTCTAAAGTTATTCAAATATTTATTGTAATTATGGTTTAATAAACATGGCGAATGAAAACTCAAAGTCACCTTTTATGTCTCTCTTTTTGATGGTGTTTAAAAAACTTATTATTTTCCTGATGACGGCTGGGAAACCTTGTTTTTATCACTGGGGACATATGATAATCAATCAAAAAACTTTTTAAACTAATCAAACGAGAAAACTTTGTCAAATATAACAAGATTCTTATTTTAAAGAAATTTGATTTAGGTGAATAAAAATTCTTTCACTAATGGAAAGCAAATGTTTGAGTAAAATCTCTTTCAAAGACAAGGAAAAATTGGTTTTGCTATAAAATAACTTGATTTGAAAGCAAGTATTGGTCTTACGTTTAATGATTTGCATAAATTGAAATGGCAAGCAATATTGTCTTTCTAGGTAGTGGGAAGGGATTTTCGATGGCTAAAAATTGATTTATCTAATATGGCCAGATGTTACCATCTGTATTTAGAATTTTTTGAGAGTTATTTGAGCATTTTTCTGCTGACATTTGTATTTAATGGATCGAATACCGTTGGATTTTCTTAAATCAAAAATATATTCGAACCAATTGCACAATCAAGATTCTTAAGTGCTAATTTATGTATAAAAGTGACAAAAAATTGGTGTTCCAGAATCGAATTTAAAAAAAATGCAGATGCGATCATTTAAATAAAAATACCATGAACCAGTATTAATCTTAACCGTTTTGTTTGGGCCATTTACATATGGAAATTTTCTTTACCAGAATTTTTTTATACAAAATATGAGAACTTTGACTAACAAGTAAACCTGTTGTTAAGTCTCGCAGAATAAGTTCTAGGAGAGAAATTCCGGTAAAAATCGCAAATGTAAACGGTCGTTTAGCTTTTAAATAATTTTCGTCCACCCAAAAAGAAGAAGAAAATTCTAATATTTTATCAAAAAATATCTGACGTGAACAGCACATGACTTTCTTATACAAAATCTCCTTTCTTGCGCAATTTACACCATAACCCGACAAATTGCAAATGTCACTTACGAGTTTGTTTCACAGAAAATGAACGCAACCATCGAAGCAAACTTTGAAATTTAACGCTAAAACTGAAGATATGTTGCGCATTTAGTGGCATCTTTAATATCGCTTCACAATCACAGTGGAACAGTCCTATGATTTCAATCACCGATATTTTTGATTTGAAGTAGCAACTTGCGATTGCAAATTTTAGATACCGGTGAAAAAATTACTGGAAATGATTTCAAAGCCCATCCCTACTCACGAGTGCTCGAGAAATGTTTTTTAGGCAAAATTGAAAGGTCGAAATTTTTCATGAATACAATATTTTATTATATGTACGTCGTACAAGAATGTAAAAATGAATACGAAATTTATAACGTAAGAATTAGTCTTTTATGCACTGGACTTTAATTATGGAGAACCCGTAATAGTAACTCTAGTGCATAAAACAGTTTTTGAGTCCGAGATTTTCTAAAAATAAAAAAAATACGATCTTCGGCAGCACAAACCTAAGTATCTGTATTGTAAATTTTGAATATGTTTACATGTAAACTGAGTTCGCTGTGGTAAAAAAAAATCGAAATAATTGTTGTAAAAACCATTTGGCATTTCTGTTTCCTTATATCAGGCGATATTTTAAAAAAGAATAAAAAATCAATCTAACACGACTACAGATTGTTTTTCGAAGATAAATGTGGTTTTAACATTTCTTTATATCGTTAAAATGTGGTTAAACAAAAAACGCTTTCGGGAAATTTTTGCTTTATGTTATCACAAATGCAACAAATACAAAGAAACAGATTCCCTTTTTTTCACTAAAGTTGAAGCATTCTTATCCTAAGTCTCATTCTGTATAAAGAATTGTTTCTTTATCAAATTATGACATTAAAAATGAGGTGCTCAACATCGGATACGTAAAGTGTAATGTAAAAAGGCCTTGTTAAGCAAATACTTAAATTTTTTATAAGTTCGACTAACAAATAAACTCAGTGAATAAAGCTTTGATGGAATGCATATATTATGTAAGAAATGAAAATATATTTACTTAACAGCACTTTATATCACAGATAAAATTTCGTTATTTATCAAACTTATATTCTCCGTATTTTAACATCTTATGAAAATATTTTTTGACAAAAATGGGATATTAAGATTTTGAAAAGGGATTTTGAATGTTTTATTACATCATATTCATGTAATTGGATAAATTGATTAAAGTTAATCTATTAAATTTCGTAGGTTTTCTACTACATTTTATTAAGCTCCTTAACCTATCAAAACTATTGTAAGAAATTATCAGAACTGACTTCTATTAGAAAATACCCCTTTATTCAATGAGTTAAGGGCTCCACGTTGAGTTGTACGAAATGCTTTAAGTCGCCGGAAAATCCTTATGAATAAATAAAACGTTTCAATTAGGAGGCGATTCACGGCAAACACAGACAAGCAAGGTCCTTTGGGTATATAACTTTTGGTAATATGACTTTCGCATGACTATAATATCCTTCTAGATTCCTTTTATTACGCACAAAACGAAAAAAAAAAATATTATTTCTTTTCTACATATATAAATAAAAAAATTAAATTATTCTCCTGTGTTTTGGAAGCTTAATTTCCTTTATTCATGCTCTATTATATCGATCTTCCTCACCTTCAACGTCATTTCTTTAACCTTAAAAAGTAAGGACTGCCTCTATTCGACCATATGAAACGTCTTCGTATCTAATTATAGATTTTCTACAATATAACCGCTATTACTATAGGTGTATAGTAATGTAAGCTTCTATATAGATTTTTGGGGTGTTTTTCGTAAATTTGACTACGTGCAACAAAATGATTTCCTCTAATGGTTATTTCCTTCGTTCATGCAATGGCAAATGTGCCATTGGTATTTATGCAAGTCAGTGAATTCAGATTTATATGCATCCAGTTTCCTCATTCACTATTTAGATTTTAAGATTTCTACACGGTTAAAGATTTAAGGACACCAAATTGGTATGAACTCGCAAATTATTTCTTTTGAAAAATTCACTTTTTGTATAATTGGTATATTTTATGAAAAATGGACCATAAAATACCAGTTTTTTCAAGTTTTGTAATAAAATATTATCTTTTAAATTATTAAATAGATTGTTTTCTTTTAGAGGCCTGACAAAAAATGCTATAAAATCAAAAATAGCCGCCATTTGTTTTCGATCTTTCTAATTGTTTTGATACGCAAAAACTCGGGTTTTAGCAAATTGAAAATAAAAATTTTGTCGGCAGAATTAGATTTCGCGGTTGTAAAGATGCCAGTTCAGGAAATATTTCTTTAATAGAATAAAAAAATTAGTATTGTCTTTATAAATATAAAAAGTGCGAATTGATTTTTTTTTCTGCAATTCACAATATCTTAATATACAGCCATGGACATAGAAATAGCACAAAGTTAAAAATTAGTCACGTCCGTAAGTTTCTTTAAATATATATGAAAATAGTTCAAATTTTGTATATGTCACTATTTCCTGGGATCATGCAGTAGAATTCTAAAAAAGAAATTTACCGTTATCACTCTCAGTTTTATTTCCGTGATATTTCTTTCCGTTATGACATTAATTTCAGTGGACACAGAAAAAGCACAAATTGTAAATATTTAGTGTTTGCTGTTCGTATGCAACTTGAGTGTTGTTATTCAAAAGTCTTACTTTTTAATAAAAATATACAGTGACTAAATAATAGTGCCAAAATGAGTAAAGGAAAGCATTGTCATGCACAAATGTGGAAAAAGGTCAGTGAGATTGTCCAAATAGTCCAATGTCCCAGGAAATTTGTCTACAACGCAATTAATTTGGTAGAAAATAACTCCATTTATTTAACTGCAAACAAAAATCGAAAACCGAAGCCCCGGAAAACTACAGCTTATATTGACACAGTCATAACCCGAAAGTGTAAAAATGATCCATTTAACTCATCACGGCAGATTTTGAAATAAATGAAGAATTTGACTCAAATATTTCAGACAGATTAGTCTGAAGGAGATTGAATAATGCAAAACACTTTGGGCGCATAAGTAAGAAAAAACCGCTTCTGTCCAAAAAAAAATATTAAAAAGCGTTTAAATTTTGCTAGAATGCATAAGAATAAAGATTTATCTTTTTGGAAAAAAGTCCTGAGACGAAGATAAATAGAATGGGACCAGATGGTCCAAAAGGCCAAGCTTTTAATCCTAGGTACACGCGAAAGACAAAAAAACACGGTGGTGAAATTTTCTGATACTTTCCCAAAAATTTGTGCTATTTCTATGACCATGGCTGTATCTATAAAAATGGATGTTTGTTTGCCTGTCTGTTTCAGATTACAAAACTCAAAAACTACGCGGTTTTTTTGCAAACTGATCTGCGTTGCCAGGAGCAGGTTTTTAGCTATCGTAGATTTTCAAAATTCGAAACGGAAGGTCCTGTAAGGATAACGCAAATATTCTTTTTCCTATTTTTGCCGGGAAAATTGGCATTATGGGGTTTTTGGGGTCGCTGATCACGAATCCAGCATTGGATTTTCAAAATTAGAAACGGAAGCTCCTGAAAGGATAACGCAAATATCCTTTTTCCCGTTTTTCCCGGGAAAATCGGAATTAGGGGGTTTCCGGGGTCACCAATCACGAATCCGGTGTTGAAATTATTTAAAAAGTTATTTATGGTTTTTTGGCATTCTAAAATTTATACAAAAAACTTTAAGCTGCCAACGTAGGGTCTGCTTAATTTATAAAAAAATAATGAATATTTCCATTTTGTCCATTTGCTGTCCGTAATACGAAGTGGTAAATCTTTTTTTGATGGGTTGTAATTGTAATTCAAGTTGAATTTGGCACGTGAACATCACCTAAACAGAGATTAACTGTATCTCAAATAAACCTTTCTCATTTTTATTTTGTCTTTTCCCATTTCCATTTAATATTATCATTCAAATGTCTACGTTTTATTATCGCCTACATGCGAGAAAAGTTTTGTTGCTGACAGCTTAATTTAGGGATTGTTAAGGCAGAGTTTGTCATATATAAGACCGTAAAAATGTTGGTAATTCATGCGATAAACAGTTTTTCACCTGTCATCTGGCTTATTTTCAACCATATTGACAGAAACGGCATTCCTTGAGTTTATGATATTTCTTATCCTTGTGTGTTTATTGTAACATATCATTTCACACCCATAAAGAACTTAAAAAACGGCCTAGTGATTCAAAGGTTTCAAATATTTTACTATATTTTCTATGCTAGAGAATGTAACTTTTATTCCCGGTGCGACACATAAATCTAATTGTCAGATAAAAAAGTAATTAAATCAGTTATTTAAGAAGGATAAAAAAAACTTCCCAACCATCCACCTCACAAAAATGGTAAATTAAATAATTTATTAGTTGGAATCGGAGATTCTATTATACTAGAAAATTTCAAGCAAACAAAACAATTTTGCTATAAATTTGTTAATGTTGCTGTAAAAATTGTAGATTTCAGTTTTTCGTAAAAATAAATAATTTATAGTTGATAGATTTGCAAGTTTAATAATATTTCCGATATCAACTAAGAAATAATCAAATTCACTAATCTAAATTTTTATTAGAATATCAAAATATTTGAAGACTATCAAGATATTTGAAGTTCTCTGATCGTGTGAGTTGTATTATAGTAAGTTTTAAATATATTGATATCATGATAAAAATTTCGTTGAAAATAAAATAAAATTTGTTCACTTCTATATGATTACTAAAATTTGTAGTAGGTAATACCAGAGCTGCGAACAGTTAACCAAAAAGTTAACTTCGATAAGCGCTAATCCATTGCTCGAAAACTTAATAAGTACCGTTTTTAGAAATGTGACGTAAATTACCGATAAGCGTTAAAGCTAATTTTGAAGGCAAAATATTTCTTTAAATTTCAAAACCGCATTAAAAATACGCTAAAGTTTCTTAAGGGCCTGTATATTAACCCGAACCTATAGGTTGTTAATTTAATTTATTATTTTTTGAATTTACATTATTACTTTAGTCCTGACTCTCTTCTTTTCTTCCCGCATTGGCTCCATGAGATGCATCGTACATATACAGGAATCTATATTTAATTATATTCATTTATTCAATCGTTTTATTTTTATTTTTTAAATTTTGAATATCGGACTTAGTTAACGAAAGTCAACATTAACGGGAGTGAATGAATCCGTTTATGATTTCCAAAGTTAACTTAAAAGTTAATAATTAACGAAAAAAACCGCGTTTTTTGACGATTAACAAATTAGTGATATGGTGTCCATCTCTGGGTAATACTATAATTTTAGTTTTGAAAAACCAATTGATTCACCAGATAAAAATAATTCTCATGTCAAGAACCGCCGTGCATTTTTTCTTAACGTGTGAACACATTGGGAAAATAAGATCAGAAAAGCAACATTTTACAGACATTTGGACTAGAAATAAATAAAAGCTCACCAATTGAAAAGTTGATATTATTCAACATTTCTGAAAAAAAATCAGACTTACATCAGCCACTAATTGGATATTGCTAGTAGTTTTTGGAATTGTGCGAATGAATTTCGTTGTAGATTATTCGTTGAGTGCGATGTCCAGTCAGCATATTTATTAGTTTTCCCTGTTTCGCTCCTACTTTACCTTGGCAAAGAAAATTTCCTGGTGAAAAGCGATTAAATCCACAAATGCCGACATATAAGCATGCCGAGCCGGCAATTTTAACGGCATGTACATGACTATAGCTATGCTGAATGGTTAATAAATATAGACTTCTTTAAAAAGCCACAAAGGCATTGTTTACAATTGCCATGGGGTCATATACTGCCGAAGCGAGTGTTATGTAGATATTTATATAAACAAAAGCACTTTTGTTTATAGAGCATTAATCTTCTTCTCCGTTAAATCCGATGCGCATTTTGTTACCAATTCGCCTCAGCTTTAGAGTTGGATGTTTATCTCCGCAAGCGGAAAATTTAAAAGAAATGCCGATATATTTGGAATAACAATTATACGGCACAGTTGAGTTTTTTTTTCGATAAATAAACTTTTCAGCATTTCCTCACTCAGACCAGGTTTATCACATAATTACAGTTTTCGTTTGTTAAGAAATTTTTCATGAATGAACGGACGGTTATGGAATCATTTCTTAATAAGTTTTTTGGACGGAGATTTAAAAACGAAGAGTTTTAGTTGTCAAAGCAGTTCATTAATACTCAGCAAATACAATCAACATCTGCTCGAGTAACCATAATTAAAACACATTACTGTTCATTTTATTAAATTGTTCACTGTAACACATCGAACAAAAATTAACAACACGTAAGGGACAAAAGATTTTGATTTCCGCTTGTCCGTCCTTCTGGCCATCCGTCCATGAACACCATAACTTTCGAACATATTGAGCTAGAGACTTGAAATTTCGTGTAGTTACATTTCTCGTAAATGGCTAGGCTAAGTTCTTGAACGGGCTAAATTGGACCATTCCTTCCCCCTCCCCCACACAAACGAAATAGTTTTTTTGCAATTTTAGAATAGGATTTTACATAACTCATTCATACACCAAAGTCCAATCGGACCACTGCTTCCCTCCTCTCCCATGCAAATAAAATACTTTTTTCCTGTTTTCTCGAAAACTGTGCTTCGTATAGAAAAATTTATAAAGATGAAGTGTGTTCAGAATACGATTTTATAGAACCTATGTATACATCAAAATTCAATCCGACCACTCCTTCCCCCTGCCCCATACAAATTGAATATTTTTTTCTATTTTCTCGAAAACGGTGAGTCGTATTGAAAAATTTATAAAGGTAAAATCTGGTTAGAATATGATTTTATATAACCGTTCCATACATCAAAATCCAATCGGACCACCCTTTCCCCCTCTGCTATACAAATGGATTTTTAATAAACATTTTGTCTGTCATCATATAGAGTATTTGACGATTGGCCCCTGGCAATTGTAGCTTTTTTAATAAACATTTAATAAACATGTGTTATCTATCGATTAATACGTACAAGCAGTATGGTTTACTATAACATGATGTTTTAATCATTTAGAGATTGGAAATCTTTTATTCCATCTGTTTGTGTACATGTATTACCTTATGGTCCTGTGCTGGGTCATCCGCGTTTCCTGACTCGAGGACTTCGATCTCATCAGCCTTTGACGGATTATTGATAAAAGACATCTGTTTCTGCAGGGGGATTGTTTGATTATTACCACTTCTCTTTTCATTTCCCAATCCCCCGGCGCCTCCAGTACAGTTGCTACCTAAAAGTGCTCCGGTATTACGTGACGTCACGTCGATTGTCATACCCTCTGCTTTCAAGGGCTTCGTAACTCTTGTATTATCGCCACACGCAAGGATCGAACGCTAGGAACAGGAAAACGCTCTGAAAATGTGAGCTTCACCCACAACTCCAGACTAAAAAGTACTGATGTCGTGTTGATAAGATAAATGGCGAAAATACAATAGAAAGTTCGCAAATCGGTTTAAACCAAACTCTGGGAGTAATTTAAGCAACCACTTTGATGACACCAACCGCAGGTAATAAAAATGACTAAATAGCAATAGATGGAGATAACAAATAACTTCACATACGTTGGAAAATTGAATCGAAATTGACTTCAATAACAAATTATTACAACACGATTTGATTTCATGGGATTCACTTTCACTTAATAATAACAAACAAAATTCTTTTCACAGCCTTCATAATGCGATTCCCGACTGATTATTTAATTCAAATCCGAGCAAAATGATAAAAAAAAACGATTTCGAAATTTTATTCAAATCGATTTCCAATAACCTGCTAATGATTTTTAAGTGAAATTCTTCACACTTGTGCCACCGTTCAACTCTAATTGCAAAATAGAAAATTCAGCGGAATTGACATTTTACTTCCACTCGCCGTCGTCGTCCTCGTTGGTGTGAAACTTTCCATAGAGGACAAGCGTATAAAAATATATAAGGGTAGAAAACCGCAAACTCACCTCCAGTAAGTTTTCTTATCAGCTGGGTTGATTTGAGTGGGGAGAAGCTTTTCTACTTTCGGTTTATGAATCGGCTTCAATGAGTAGTACAGCTTTTTATACCCTATATGAAAGTTTTCTGACCCGTTATGTTTGAAAGTTAGAAAGTGGCTTAACTCCAAACTTACTTCACAGACTTTCAATACCATTAAGTTCCATGGGGCGACAAGGGCTTGTCTCACATTCTCAAAGTAGCTAGAATTTACAAGCTTGGTGTGGGGTGAAATTACTTTGATTTACTCCTGCCCACCCGTCCATAATTTTTTTCTATAAACACATTGGTTTTCCAAGTAATTCATTTAGTCGTTCACATATAAATCCATATATTCTGAAATATACTCAAAAAGGAATTATTTCATTGAATAAATCATACGATAAGAGTATTCAGAGTACATTTCAATGGGATTGGAAAAAAGCAAGATCCAATTGCATTACTTGAGATTGACTTAAATTATTATTTAATTCTCGTTTGGGATCCTCATTTAGGGTATATCACAATTGCCTCCTGGCAATCGTAGCTTTCTTTATACATAAGTTTCAAGTTTTTTTTCCCTATTTGAAGCTGTAATGTTGTGGACTTTAAAGCGAAAATTCTCTTGAGATCTTTAAAATAAAATTTTGGATAAGAAACTCTAGAATAAATTTTCCTGCAGCAGAGTTAATTATAGGAAAATCAAGCCTACAACAGAACTTGTACCGAAAAATACGCCGAACTTGCATTTAATTTTTTATTTGGAGATACAGCTGATTTCGCGTTTGTCTGTCATACTCGCGTTTATAACTGTTACTTTATAAAATAAAAATTTCCGTTTGAAGTGAAAGGCAGTTTGCGAATTCGCGAAATTTATACAGATCAAAAACGGTGTTGAATATCGATTGGTGAAAACCAAATTTTGGCATTGATGGAAAACAATTTGTTTTTACTGTGCGGATATGTAAAAAATTAAAAACATCCCATTTAACTTAGTATAAACGCCAAAATTTAGTTCGACCACCAAATTATGAGAGTTAATAATTCAGATCTGTCAAAATTTCGCGGTTTCTCACGCAGCCAAAGTTATAACAGAAATTGCGATTGACTTTTGGGCAGCATATCATAAGAGAATTGAAGGAAAATTTTAAAAAAAATATATGAAATAAAAACACATGTCTATTATTTTGTTTCAACGGTATTTGTTTTATTTTGTAAATGTTTTGTTTCGTATTTTATTGATTTAATTGAACTTGGAACAAGATTAAAATCGTAAAGTAATATTTTTTTGAAAATTTCAATTTCAACAAGCTTACAATAATAATAAGAGTCGTGCTTCGTTTATGTTTTAAGGCTTTTTATCGTCTTGTAAGATTTTTTTTTTTGTTCATAATTGCTGATTTTGCGCGTACACACACAGATCATATGCTGTTAATTGCTTTATTGGCTAGATATTAGTTTTAATGCAAAAAATAAATTAAAAAAAGTTATATTTATTCTAACAATAATCTCAATTTGATTATTTATTATAATAATCTTTTACTACGATTGTTGTACAATTTGATTTTTTTTGGGTTTGTGCAAATCTAATCCCGCGAATTTAATATTTAGATATATTTAAAAAATACTTTTGCTTTACAAATATAATTTTTATTTGATTCATGCTTTTTGTTAAAATTTGTATGGGCTATTGATTTTATACATTTTTTAAAAGACTTTCTAAAAAATTGCTTAATTTTCGTTTGCATAATAATTTTGATCAAAGTTTCTAATTTTTGCTGAAACTATGGAATAAATAAAAAATAATTGAAATTTTATACTTAATTTCTACCATTCGCCACTGGTCTTTTCCACTTATGTAAATATAAAAATAAATGCAGGCAATTTAATTGTTAATTTTATTACGCATTCTCATATACCTAAAACGAGGCCTGAATTCGTTTATTTGATTTTTTTCTGCTTTTCCTTAATTTGTTTTTTTTTTTTTTAATTTGTGTTTTTTTAACTTTTTAGATACGTACTAAAAATTTTAAGCATTTTATATCACATGGTATTTAACATTTATAAAAGAAAAAATTTCATATTCAAAGATTTTGAATGATTTTCTAATTTTCTAATTATAATACTTATTTTCAAAGCGAGTTTTTTAAAATACACAAAAAAATGAAATAGAAAGCGTGTTTTTTTTTAGAATTATTTCAATTATAATCACTGCAAATTGAAAAAAAGTTTAGTGTGATCTTTATTAATACTAGTTTTAAAAAGTTTTATGAATGATAGTTGGATTTAAAATAGTCACAATCAAGAGATCGTTATAAAACAAGAACTAAACATAAATCTTTAACAATAGTTAATTATTTAAGCACATGCCATAAACATAAAATTGTTGTGAAATATGAAATGAAAGATTTTAGAAAACCAAACTTCCTCGATTTTTAATTTTCAGTAACATTAAAGTATAAAAAAAGTATTTTCAGTTAATCGGTGATGTTCACACTTGAGTATTTTAGGCGTTAACTTAAGAGACATTGTCATTAGGCATGAACGTTCGAGACCCTTTCTTTCCCCGCATAGCAGGGTTTTCAATTGCATGGAGGAGTGAAAAGCAATTCGAAACTACTGGAGTAAGAGCGGCACAAGAAATACAAAGGATTCAATTGACTGTCGAAAAAAAGAGATAAATATTGCTTGTTTATTACTTCACGTTAATTACTAGAATTGGAATTGCTTGACTTCTTTATGCTTTAACAGAACTAAAAAAAATTCTATTAGATGGGTCTTGGACACATATTTTTTAATAAATGATGTAAATTATAATTTAATAAAATTTAAGAAAAATCGGATTGAAGTTTTTCGAGTTATCAAGTGAAATATCCAATTTTGGAAGCATGGTAAAAATTATTTTCTATGAGATCCCAAGTAACCAAATAGGGCGTAAAGTGGCCGTGGCGACTTTAACATCGAATCTTTATGGTCGCCACGACCACTTTACGCCCTATTTGGTTACTTGGGATTTGCATTCCCTCACAATTGACTTATAAAATTGTAAGTCAATTGATGAACAGTTGTAGCCCTATATGCAGTCTTTTTCAAAAAAAAATAATCGAAAAATGGAATATTAGCCGCTTTAAAAAAATACGTGCACCCTTACTTTTCGACACTTTACAACACAATCGCAATGTATTCAAACCAGAGCGTGACACGGGAAAACTCTTAGCCTCGAGAATTTATTCATATGAATAAATCTTCAAATGTTTTTTTTTCGAATCACTGAATACCGAAAAAAAATATTTATAAAAGTTCGCTTTAACATTTGAAATGCGATTTTAACACAAAAAAAAATTTACGGAAGAGGTTTTCCAATTTGTTTTTGAAGTGGGAGGATTTTTAAAGCTAAATTAAAAATAATTAAAAATTTTACCTATACTACATGCGTAAATGATTCTGGTTCAGCGAAGAGATAAAAATAGTTTAACCCTACAGTGCGCAATTATGTATATATGAATCAACCACTAATATAAAAAATAAAAACCAAAAAAATATGTTTTACATGTTCTAGTATATCTTTTACGCACAAATATTTTGTTATTTTTAATTTTAAAAAATCGCGCATTTTAGGGCTAAAAATTTCAGATATAACGAAAATATTAAAAAAGGCTGATTAAAGAAATTATAAATAATTTGTTATCATGTCCTATCAAACAAAATGAAGCAAAATATAAATAAATAACGGTAAAAACATTTATTAAAACATTTCGCTCATTTGCAACAAAAATGTCAAAATTGGGAATTTTTAAGTGATTAATACTGAAAAGAAGGGTAAATAATCCGCAAGCTATGGTTCTATTTGATCGGGCTCCCCGAGCAATTCTAGTAATAAATTATTTTATGGCGGTTTTGCAGAAATTTTCGCACTTCAGTTCTTTTACAAATCTTTCATCTAAATTTTGAATTGTGACATTATTCCCACAAATGAACATTAAATGATATCAATGATATCACATTTCTTTTTTTAAATGCTTCCATTTTTTTCTAAATAAAATTAATTGGATAAAAAAATATCAACAAAAAATGGATTAGTTTAAATAACACAATAATAGCAATGAATTTAAATAAAAACACATCACAAAAAAATAAGTTTACTGAAAATGATTTCGTTTTGAAGATATCGAGATTGATTTAAATTCCGGCTATTGCAAAACTCCAATCGCGAAATTATCTTTTAATGGATTGCATTTTCTTTTTGGTAGCGGGAATTAGCTTAGAAGACGCGGTTAACTCCAAAGGCTTCTCGATTTTTTTATCACTAACCGAAACATTGGCTAAACCACTGTTGCTGCCTGTTGTCGGTTTCGAATCGACTGATTTGTAATAGCTATCGATGTTGGTCTGAAAACGACTGTGCCCGCCGGGGGCCATACTGGGCAGTGCCTTGAGAAAGCCATGAGCTCCATTGGGGATTGGAGGCGCTGGTGGTACACTCAAGCCACATCTCGTATACAGAAACGGCATTGTTTGCGTGAGATTCGTGTGCAGCGTAAGAACTGATTCCAAGTCGCTTTCTTGCGATTGCGAGAGAAACTCCGTGAACAGTGTCGTTGGAATCATGCCGTAATTTTCCATTGAATCAATAAAGGATTCGGTGTCCCTGTGATAACTCTCCAGATAGTCACCGAGTAATTTAGCTACCATGGCAGATCGATCCTTGCTGATAATACGATGGTTAAGAGGGTTTCGAAGAAACGGTGGCGCCTTGAAACTTCCACTCATTCTATTGATAAACTTCAGAATTAATTTCTCGTGGCAGCTCCTTGGGTCCTGTGTCAACCGCCGCAAAATACACTCCAAATAATGAGCAAAAATTTGCCGTGCTTGAAACTGTGTCAGTTCACTTCCATTCTCGATCAACTTGCGCATTTGCTTTCGCAATCGCTTGCCTTCCTCAACACATTTCGGGGTCATTTGCTTAACTGTTAAACTAAGAACGTTTGGAGTTTCCAGTGCTCGCTCGTACTGAGCCATTCGGGCATCGAAATTATTCTCTTGAACATGCCTTCCGCCACCGTCTCCATAGAGTTGTGTGAATAGCGTTTGATTGTAGTTATGTGGCAGGATCATGGCGCAAGCTGATTGTCCCGAAGCTGGCGTTGTTGAAATCGGAATCCCGGTTACTGGGTCCAGAAACGTGCCGTATTTCTGCATGCTGTCGTCGTTTGGGTAAACCCTCACAAATCCGCCACGTCTAGCATTCTGTAGTTTTGCGTTCTTCACCATGCGCGCCTCGTCAGATGTTAGCGGGATACTCGATGTGTTTCCTTTCTTTGTCGAACCATTCAGATGGTCGGCAGAATGCGTTCGTCTGCAATTGATATTCCTATAGCGTGTCCATTTACTGTCATAATGGGCCCGCATTAACGGACTATAGGCAGGTATTCCAACTAATGTTAGAAGATCACTCATTAACGACGCCTTCACTTTCGCGTCTAATGGGGTATCAATTCCTAAGGATGGTGATAAGTTGATTTCCAACAACCAAGGCTTTAAAGTATCATCGATTAGAATATCGAATCCATAGAGCTCAAAGCAATTATTTCCATTCGGCACAAACATTCGGCATGCCGAGATAATTGATTGTGCACATGCAAACATTGATTTTATAATTAGATCCTCGATGTTTGCCATCAGTTGGCGAGTATCACATCCCTGGCTCTTTAAATGCCTAAGCAATGCACTCAGTGTCCATTTGTGACCAACATCTTCGTCTCCCGCATCACTCGACTTTATGTAGTCTGAGTGGTATTTATTAATGCTATAGTTACATAAGTGCATGCATGGATTCCATAAATTCTCTGCGTTGCGATCGTACTTGACTGTTGCTAATCTCACTAGTCCTTCTTCGTACACATAGATTAAAAGTGGATCAAATGAGGTTACCACAACGTAGACCCGAAGATCACACTTATGTCCATCTATGCACAGCGGATCGGCAATGTATTTGGAGACCAGAACTTGCTCTTCGACTGGAATTTGTTCGGGCTGAAATATGAAAAATTAATTAGTTTTTCAGACAATAAAGTTTAGAGGTTGAAAATATTTTGTTTCTTTTTCATCTTTGTTTTTCTTGATTTTTCGGGTAGGTTAAAACTGGATTTCTTGTTTACCGAATTGACAATGAAAATTCCTCGCCCTCGACTCGATGCGGCCGGCTTAACGATCCATGGACCTCGATATTTATTATGGGCTGAGACTAAATCCCGATACTCCAATGGAAGAATAAAGCTTTGTGGCACAATATCGAAATGCTTGTAACCTCGAAGATGTTGCATTTTCTCAATATTTTTGTAGAGGCGATCCTTTCTTGTCAATTCATATGACCTACAAATAGAATTCATTGAGTTATAGTCCATCAATTGTTTTCCATTTTCCCCGATAAACCAAAAACATTGAAATACTCGCAAAAGTAATATAGAAACTAAATTAATAACAAGTAAATTGGAATTTACCGTGGAAAATGATTGACACGCTGATACGGTGTTAGATTTCTTAAAATATCCGGTTTCATGTGAATACCAGTCCACAGAATGCTAAAGTTTTGATTCTCTTCGACTTCGTTAAGGCCATGGCCAACGAATATCTTCTTCAATAGTTTCGTTTCGGTGTTCATAAATTTATAGGTGATTTTAAGTATGGCAGCTGGCATATCCTGAGCAACTAATGGTTTCGTGTCGTCAATGTTCTCTTTATCCTCGAAGGACACATGTTTATTGGTAGTATTGCTATTGTTATGGGAGGATGCATTGCTATTTGAAGTGGCCGTAATAATTTTATCATCCAATTTCTGTCGTCGTAAGACATTCGTGGTGACTACTATACCCGTTTCATTGGTAGGTGCCGTTGGTGTTGTTGTATCTACTCCATCTACTCCAGCACTTTCCGTTTCAGTAGTTGCCTTGACAATGTCATCCTCAATTTCTGTTGGATCATCGCATTCGCTTGAAATCGAATTATCACTTGAGGACAGCGAATCGTGTAAACGCTTCTTTGGCGATGTAATTGGTTCCTTAGTTTTAGCACCTAGATGTCGATTGAAGGGGCTACCAGTGCATGGTTTCTTAATTTCCTTATAATTACTATTACTACTACAATTTTTTGGCAGTGTTGATAGAACTTTGGCCTTGGGACTAGTTATACTAATATCTGTGTCATCTTTGGTACCACCGCCACTATCTATTGATGATGTACTACTTTCAAGAGCACTTGTACCCGAACCAACTGTACTGTCGGCACTAGAGCAATTTTGTGCATTCAAAACGCTTGTGCGAAATACGAGGACTGCATCACGTGAACCAAGAGGACCACTTGTTATCCATGGATTCTCCGCCAATTTCTCAGATGTCTTTGGACTGAAAAGACATTCCATGTAAATATTTTTGAATAATAAAAATTTATTGAGAAATTTCTACAATCATTTGTTTGGAAAAATATTTAAAATTTTATAATTAACAACTATTTCTAAAGGTGAATGAGTAAACAGAATCTAATGATGGTTAAAAGTTCTTTCCAAACTTGAGGAAAGTTTTTTTTTATTTCTATAACATTGTTTCTAGACTCTTTGTCAATCGTACTAATTTGCAGTGTTGATTAAGGTAGTGGTTCTCAAATTTTTTCTCTTCCGACCCCCGTTTAAGAAATTTCGATTAAAAATTGGGTCCGTGACCCTGTCCCTTTGGTTATAAGACTATTATTGATTTTTACTTTCTTATACGTGGTATAAAAAGTAATGTTGAAATTGTTTTGGACGTAAACTTTGAAAGAAAATGCGTAATGTAAAAATCATTAAAGTTGAGTATTTTCCCTTAACAAAACTTTAACAGATCTGGTATTTTTCTATTTTCACAAAAACATTTATTTTACTGTTTCACAAAATTATTTATTTTTGATTCCGCTTTTCCTAACGACACTCCGATTCGAAAATAGTGATGTAAAGACTCGGAATCTAGAATTTTAATAGATTTCGATAGCGGAAATTCCCAGACTATTACTAAACTACTTGCATTGCAATTGCAAAGAAAACTTAAGCACAAAAATTCTCAAATTATGTTTTTCATGTTCTACAAATTTTTTGAATATTTAATAACAAAAAAATTATTAAAGTGAAATAATAAAATGGTGCGGCATGAAATTTATAAAAAAGAATCAAATTATGTTTGATATAAAATTTCATTTAAATATACCGACTCTACTTGTTTTTTTAACAAAAAAAAATTTGATGAAAAAATACAGAATTATTTTCATAAAAATTACTACAAGCATTGAATGTTATTACAAATTGTTAGTTAATTGCTAAAAGTTCAGAATTTGTAAAAGCCATACTACAGTGAAGCCGATCTCAGCCGGACTATTTTAATTTGATAACGATATTTGTTAAAAACCTATACTTATTACAAGTCAATTTTGATGACCTCTTAGGAACCACCACCAAACTTTAGAACATGTATTGGACATGGGGGGAAATTCATAGTTGATTTTGCGTCAACTTCGCTCGTAATTAATTCAACTAAGGACACATTGTCATTTATCGAAATGATAAAATTTTCATTAATTAATTCATCTAACGTGATTAAATTATCAGTGCAGTTGAATTAAACAATGTAAATTGTATCACTTTGATAAATGACAGTGTGTCCTTAATTGAATTAATCACGAAGTTGACGCAAAATCAACTAATGACATTTCTTTGCGTGGAGAACTAAATCATAGCTTAATCCACCTAGCGGTGAGACGATACCTTTCTTACATAATTAAACTTCATATGATGAACTAGCTTGCATACCCGTCGTTGCCGGGTTAAGTTTTTTGTATAAGTTTTGGAATACAAAGAAAACCGGAAAGAACTTAAAAACTTTTGAGAAAAATCTTATCTTTGCAGGACTCTCCGTTACGAATTAGTCTAACACCAGATTCGTGACCAGCGGCGCCGAAAACCCCCTATGCAATTTTTTCCCCGGAAAAAGCGGGAAAATCATATTTACGTTATTCTTGCAGGACCTTCTAATTCAAGTCTTGAATTTCTAACGCCGGATTCGTGATCAGTGATCCCGAAAACCCCTTATGCAATTTTTCCCCGGGGAAAAGGATATTTGTGTTATCCTTACAGGATCTTTTGTTAGGATTTTTGAAATTGTAACACCGGATTCGTGATCAGCGACCCCGAAAACCCCCAAGTGAAACTTTTCAGCCTCCTATTGAGCAGGATTCATGGCGAAAATCACGGTTTAAAAATACCCAATCCCCCTTTACCCCCTTAGCGGTAAAATTTCGGAAAACCCCGCCTTAGTGAGTGCCTACGTGATGGTTGGGACATACTGTGAAAGTTTTAAGTTTCTAGCTTCAGGGGTTTAAGCTGGGCGTTGATGAGTCAGTCAATCAGTCAATCAGGTTAAACGATTTTATATATATATATATATAGATAATTAATAATTAGTGAAAAATCGAGGATTATTTAAGGTAGAAAATTGAAAGAAAGCTAAAGTTATTCAACGAAAATATTTGCAACATGGTTTAGGGTCAAGGGGGGTAATTGTAAACGATTTTCACTTTTTGGATATTTTTTCAACTTTGTAATGGTTTTTTTTAAATTAAATCACTAACAGCGGAGTTTTGATATATTATGTTAAAATTTGTTGTCTATTTATTGCCCATTCCATGTGATTTCAAAATTATAGGTCCTTAATTTTTTACAAAATTGGATGTTTACTTTTACCCCTATATTTTTTTTCAAATTTTTGAAAAATGGGGTAAAGGTAAACACCTTTTTTATCCTTTTTTTATATACGTATCTGCGCAAAATTTCAAGTCTCTAGCTCAATCCGTGCGCCCGCAACCCGCGCCACAGACACACTGACGGACGGACATGCAAAAGTAAATTTTTTTTTGTCATTCTAAACATACTGGTATAATTGATTTTTGTGTGTGATGACAGGATCTTGGCGTTACAAACAGTAAGGCAAAGTTAATATACCCTTTGGTTTCACCATACGGGTATAAAAAGGGTGATTACATTTGCCAGAAATTGTTTACATTAATCCCATTATAGTGTTTACATTTGGACATGAGGTTACAAATGAGGGGGTAAATGTAAACAGACAATAATTTTTTACAGTTTGTTTATAGCCAACAATTAACATACATATAACCTATATCAAGCAACTACATTGTTCGTATATTAAGCTAAAACATACATCCTTCTTTTAAAAATCCCTTCAAAATATAATTCTTTTCCCTCTTAGGAAAACTGAAATCACACTAAAAAGAAGCACTTTTTTTGACAGCTCCTACAGAACGAACCCTATTAGATCTATTGTGCCACGTGTCCGCAGTGAGACAAAAGATCAATTTCCAATATATTATCTCGATAAGCTAAGACGGAATAGCAGTTTGGGGACAACCAATAGTGTTTACAATTACCCCTGTTTACATTTATCCACTTTGACCCTATGAGTTTTTGTTATGTATAAAATTTTTGTTTAATAATAAACTACGAAGTAACTAAGCATATCAATTCTACGATATTACATTTTTTTGAAAATTATGTGCAAACGAAGTTTAAAATGGAAAAAAATGTTCAGGAATAAAAAATTGGTTAAATAAAAAAACATTTACCGCTTAGTTAGATTTCTTTTAATGACATCCACACGACTATATTTTTTAATTGAATCGAATTTGGGAAGTTTTAAGCGCTCTTCGTATGATTTTTTCAAACGTATTGATAGAATGGCTGAACTAAATGTGAAATGATTATTGATGAAATTTCTTATTTTATTAATTTTACAACAATCATGCACCAAATATATTAAATTTTTAATTTTTACAAAAGCAAGTATAACCTTTTTTTGGATGTTAATTAAAAATTCTTTATCTAGTTAATAACAGAAGCCTTTCCGAGAGACTCTTTATCCAATCCAACTCAGCAAAAAGTTTATCTTGGCCGGTTGGATGGTTTAAAATTCAATTGAATTTTTCGAATAGAATTTGAATTTACCGGGCTTCTCCAAATGTGATTTTTTAACCCATGAAATTTTGATTCACCAATCAGAGCTCCAGTTGGTGGTGAGAAGAAATTCCAGGAAAGATATTTCATGGCAGATTTGAAATTTCATGAAGTTCGTGAAAATAATTAATTTTTATAAACAATGCGATTGTTGAGGCTTTGGAAAAAATTTTACTCAATATTTAGGACTTTTTCTTTTCGCCCGATCTTTTTTGCTTCTTAATTTTCACGCTTTGCATGAATAAAAAAATCTGCGGAGAATTGTTTTCTACTCTAAAGCATGTGAAGAAATAAAATTTCATGAAATCCCAGCTTTAAGAAAATTTTCATTCCGGTAAGATATTTCATGAGATAAAAAACCGTCACTCGAGACTCTGCGATATTCTAGGAAATAACTGTCTGAATTTTTTAATTTTTTGCAAGAAAGTTTTATATTATACTTTTTTTTACATATTTAAGGTATACTTGCTTAAAACACTTTTTGTTGAAAAAAAATAAGTAAAAACTTACTGTGCAGTTGCATGATCAACCGGTAAATCAGATGATGGCATATCTAGGGCTTTGTTTCTGAAAGAAAATAATTTAAAGTTTAATAGGAGACTTCATTTATGCATGCATGAATCAGTTTTAATTATTTGTTTAAATATCAACATCAAGTTTTGTTTTGATTTTGTTGCTAATCTTTTAAGAATTATGAAGTAAAAATAACTTTAATGTATCGCTACTATGACATTTTGTCGTGACTAAAAGCTATAAAAGTCACAAATTCTTAAAGCAAAGTTTATGGAATTTGCAGTGAATGGTAGGAAATAATCGAAAACAAATTTAAAATAGAAGAAAAATATGTTTTCTGTAACACATTCCAATTATGTACATATAAAAAATTGATAAATTTGTGATGGGGGCTCTTAAATAAACGGTATAATGTTACAATTTGTCTAAATATAACTAAAGAAACATGTGACTACCGTGAACGATTGAAATTCATGACATCTTTGAACGCAAACCTGTGAAATATTAGATATTTTTATGTCTTTTTTATAACCCCTATGAAGTTCAATATTTTTGTGATATTTGTTTAAATTAATCTACTTGAACAGATGAGTTTTTAATTTACGCTATAAATATTTTCAAAATATCAGTTGTGATCAACACAAAACTTTCCTCTGCAACATTTAGTTTCGGGAAAAAATATCAGGGATGGGAAACGTTATCGTAACGTAACGAAATAACGAATTGATTTTCGGGCTATTTCTTCATAATTACGTTATAACGTTATAGAAATTAAATTCCGTTACAATAACGAAAAACGTAACGAAAAACGAAAAAAAATATTACGTTTTTTCGTTATTTATTAATTTTTCCTTGTTTTGTTCAGTATTATATTTTTGTGAAATTTTCCACAAAAGTTCATCAAGTATAACCCCACAGACCAGCCACCTGTAATTAAAAATATTGGAGTAGTATTTTTAATCGTATTTTGATTCTATTGTAGGGGCCACATCTATCAGTTTTCCATCAGTTTTTGGGAAATTGATGGGAAACTGATTGGTGTGAACATTCGCGTCAGTCGCGTCAGTCGTATCACATTAGAATAGAACCAAATATTATTTTTTGAACTTAATGCAATAATAATGCATACACATACTCTCTCTTTATTATCCACCGGTATTTTTTGAACTCTACAATCAAAATGAAGCGAAAATTTTCACAAAAAACTGTCAGTCTCAACTGATAGATGTGAACGCTTAACTGGATGTAAAAAACTGATGGAAAACTGACGAGTACCGTAACAGTCGCGACTGATGAAAACTGATAGATATGGCCCTTACATAAATCGGATTTTGTTTTGGCCCGATTCCCTCTATTTCTGGAGATACGAAAAAGGAAATCTTTCAAGCAACTTTGTTGGTATCGAAAATATTTTCTTTTTAGTAACTCCAGAAGTAGAGTGAATTTCGCGAAAGCTAAGTGCGACTCAGAATCAGCGACGTCAAAATAGCCTATAATTCTATATCTTTGATATTGACCAAAATGTCGATTTTTTATTTAACTTAGTAATCACTATTTTTTTTTTGTTTTTATTTTTTTTTTCGTATTTTTTTTTGCTAAGTTTTATTATTTTTTATAGAATTTATTTTTATGGAAACTGAACTGAATTACTTTGTGACAAACTATTATTAAAGTGCGTATTTTTGTTTGCAGTTTCCATACAATGTGTAACGAAATATAACGTTATAACGTAACGAAATGAAATTTTTTATCGTTACAAAACGAAATAACGTAACGAAATAAAAGTTCAATTTCGTTACGTAACGAAATGAATAACGTTACGATTTTTTATTTCGTTTCCCGTCCCTGAAAAATATTTTTTCAAATATCTTGAGAACAGTTACAGATACGTAGAATGCATAAAATACAAGGAATTTAATTTTCTTTTAATTTGGTTATATACGTTATTTCTAATGTTTTTTTGACAAAAGATATTTCTAAGCTCATGATGTTGAATGATTCATGTAACTTTGGATCTCTTCCACTTCTTCAAATTTAATATTATCAGAATCATAAAATTACAACGAAACACAGGATTTCACGCAACAGTTCTGGAATTTTAGAACAAAAAATGTATTAACTTTACAAAATTACAGAAAATAATTGTAGTTTTTATATTCTTTTTGCCATTTTACATTTTATACTTGAAGTTAAGTTATTGTACCATAAAAAATCTGTGAAAATTTCCAACTTTGAATGTTGGCATTGAAGCACCATTTTTAACTGTGTTGATGACTTGAACTAAAAAAATCTAAAATATAAATAGTAAAATAGTGCGAAAAAAACCCAAATTTTAAGGTTCAAATTCCATTGTGAAATAATGAGCAAGTATTTATAATTTCAGTATTTTTATTTCAATGTAACTTTTTTCATTATTAATGAGCAATTCAACAACAATTCCAATCCGACTTTAATTTCTCCACTTTTAACCAAGATTGAAAAGCTAAAAAAATTGCTTTGCGTCCTTGAGGGGATCGCCAATTAGACGTAAAGAAATCGAATATTTGCGTGAGACTAGCGTGTTTGTAATCGGCTGTGAAGAAATACATAAAAACTGCAATGCTTTTATTTTGGCGAATTGTGAAAGCTTACAAAAAATTATATTTTGGGGGTCAAAACTACTAGCAAATGAAATTAGATAAAAAACTATACAATAAAACTACAAGGCGTAACAAGATTTTGTGCATATTTTAAAAGATTTTTTTTTCAACAAAAATACTGAAAAATAGTCATCATGCGTTCATTTACTTGCTGTACAAAGATAGAAGTCGAAAGTTGTGTAAAAAATCTCCAAACATTTCCATAATTGGCCAATTCTACGATGCTGGCCGCTGTTCAACACATGTAAGTAGTTTTACTTCAGCAATGATTTTTAAAGAAAAAATGTTATGTGCGATTTCATAATGTAATTATTATATAATAATAAAGAGAGAAAAAATTGGTTTTACACAAAACGTGACTTTACATATATCTATAGATTCACCACAAGTTTTTTAGGTGAACAAAAATCTTAATACGAAACAAAAAGACACGATAAAAAATTTGATCTGGCCGAGTTGAGTCAAATAGTGAAAAGCAATAAAACTGAAATAGAATTAAATTATGTAAAAATACCAAGTGAACTGGTTTACTTCTAAATAAAAATATAGGCACTTAGTTATAGTGGTCATACCTAATATGATGATATGGTATACTGCTGCCGTTGTGACTGCGGATGCTGGGTCTAGCATTTCCATTTCCATCAATCATAATATGGAAATATGCACATGGACAAGACAAAGGCAGGCCATTCGGAACAGATTTAACGATTCGTCTCGCTATGACACAATTATGGCTTTCCAATCGATTTTTAATGTAACTCATTTCGAAGCCGCAATAACAAGAGATTGATGGAGAAAACTTGAAAACTTTGCTCACGACTTCTGATTTTGAAATCAATAGCAATGTCAATGTTGTGTAAAAATCAATGACAAATGAAGCGGTAAAAGCCTCTAAACGTCTGTAGGAAAAAGAATTTAAAAAAGACTAATATTTTATTTTTATAATTTTTCATTGTGATGGCGAAAAGGCAATACACCGAGAAATTTTTTTTTCCAGTTGTGAGATTGTCAAATATTTGAAGAAATTAAATTACTTGCCAGATATCGAAAGAACATGAAAAATTTCGAAAAAAAATGAATTTAGAGAGTGAAACTAATTTGGCGCTAAGTGGAGTTTAAAATTAAAAAAAAAAAAAACAAATTATGTGTGAATGCAACAGAACGCCTCGATAAGAGACGTTTCGGTATACAACATTCAGTCTTTAGATTAACGACGACAAAAATTCGATACACACTGCCAAATTTTCCAGAACTTGTTTAAATTTTTTTTTAAAACTTTGAACTTTAATTTCTTCTAAATTTTTCCATTACTCAGAATTCTAACTGCAATGTACTATTTCCGTAATGTATCTACATACAAAAAATTATTAAAAAATATCAGTTCTTATCAGCACAAAACTGTCCTCTGCAATATTTAGTTTCGGAAAAAATGTTTTTTTCAAATATCTTGAGAATCGTTAAAGTTACGTAAAAACCGTTAAAGCAAAAAACATAGAAAATTTTATATCCTTTAAATTTTGCTATACAGTAGAAATTCGATAGTGTGAATCTGCAAAAAATCAGGACGTTCACCACATTGCGTACGTTCACAATTTCAAGGTCAGTACGGATGCACTGTAATATAATTAAAATGGCAAGAAGCAATTTTTAATTTATTAACTCTTTATTTTGGACAAAAATATTGAGTAAGTTTCTTTTGGACAACTTATTTTCGAGCATAATATCATTGCTGCATAGGACGCAATATCACGAAATTTTACCCGCCCAAAAACGTCGTAAATCTCGTAATATTCCCTATCCAATACCGAACATCCCCTTGAAGTTCGTTCACTGGCTTCAGATATAGTAGAACTGGAGGTTCAGAAGGGCGGAAGATGATGATTTTTTTTTTGGTTATATGATCTCTAAAGAGTCCTCTTTCGAATGGAGGAAATCTCATTAAAATCCTTTGACTGGCTTGCGAGGTAGCAGGTGAGAAGATCAGAAGGTTGGGAAACTCCTGCTGCAAACATGGCTAAAAACATCCGCGGTATCACAAGCAATCCAACGCAGTGTAGTCCAATGTTCAAAAATTACAGGGGAACTCGATAGCTACAACCAAACGCATAACCGTTATTTTTTTTTAGAAAATGGCATAAAATATCTGAGTTTTATCTGCAAAAAAAAACCTATAGTTGGATTTGCAAAATGATGACTTTTTAAGGGTTAACTGATGACTTTTTAAGGGTTATTTTTAGTATTTCGACTAAAAAAATCTTTAAAAAGTGTCAAAAAATCAAATTTTCAGCATGTTATTAAAAATTCTTTGAATTATCGGTCGACGAAATGAGATTTAACTCTTAGGCGCCAACGAAGATATTTTTGAGAGGATTCTGAGTCTTGACGACCAACGTTTTTTTTCTGTATACATTGAGATTTTCTTTTGCAGTAATACAATATTATGCAATTAAACCGTATTCACATTCTAATGTATAATCGATTCTATTCGTTGTGAAAGATATAAGTTTGAAGCGACACATGAACATTTTTTGTATTTTTAGGGCCGCGTGAAGTGAACTTTACTCACGCTTTACGTGAAGTGAACTTTACTCACGTTCCAAAACACCGAACTCGAACTGTCAAAATTAACTTTTTCAACTTTGCTTGAGAGCAGACTTGAGTAACGTTAACTTTGCTCGGCCGCAAGTAAAGTTAAATGCGCTGTCAAAAAAATATTTATTTTGAATCTTTCTCGTTTGTGGGTGTCCAATTCAATTAATTAACCACTATAGGTGCATGCATTATTATTTATATTACATAGAAATTGTACTGAAAAACAATGTCTTTATATTGAATTACGAAAATAGTTTTGAAAATATTTTTCATTCAAACGTTTCAGTTGGCAAATGTCAAAGTTAACCAAATCGCATTCCGAAATCCCGAAGTAAAGTTTACTTTATTTCCAACTTTGGCAATCAACTATGTATTTTAATTTTAACAAGTCGACCGTAAACTTTACTGCGGCGTTTCAGAACACACCCCAGGGTGAGTAAAACAAGGCCAGCAAAGAATGTCAAAATGGGAATTTAATAACAGGTATTACAGAAAATAGGAAAAGTATCTAGAAGCAAGGAAGGAATTGTTTTGTCATGACCTTAATGGATAGATGTTCAATCGACTTATATGACATATCTTTAGTCACATATTCATATTCATATCTTATTATTGCTTTTAGTTTTGTGGTTTATGGCCCATGTCCTATTGTCACTTTTTGATGTTTGATTGACATTTAAAAGAATTATTTCTGGGCAAAAGTGTGTGCTGCTACTAAATTAATATCGATATAATTGAGGAAATGGAAACAATTTCTCGGTTGGAATTGCTTTTCTGTTCACTTTTCTACTAATATGGAGTGATTTTTATTAATGATTGTTATATTTGATTGTTATATTTGATTGTAGTTTTTTTTTCAATAAATTGACCTGCTCTAGGCTATTTTTATGTAGTTTTGATCAAAATTAAGACACCTAAACAAGGATATTAAAAAAAAACACTTATTTGGGGATAGTTTAACATGGTTCTAATTGAAATTTAATGCTATAGGTTTTTTTTAACAAAAATGTATGGTTTTTTAACAGATTAAATTTTTTTACGCCAAAGATTTATAGTTAATCAAGAAAACAAAAACTTCTTACCTGAAATAACAAAGAAAAAAATAAAAACAAAATAAGCAAAACTTTCAGCTCACAAAACAAACAAAAAAAATTGTTATCAATGGAAAACTTTTGTAAAACAAAAAATGTTGAGTAACGTAAAATTTAAATCAAAAAGTTTTCTAGTCAATCAATTGCGTGTTTTCTGCCAACAAAATAAAAATATCATCGATGAAAATTGAATTCTTATGCTAATTGATTCAATTCGAGAGAACACATCATTTAACCACCAAATTCATTCAAATATCTTGTCTCAGAATAAATTTTTCTGCTTATATTCTTTGTTCGTTTGATGAAAAACGTCTTCAAGTTTTTGGAGTTAACGTAATTAACTTTGTTGGCAAACATTTACATTTCACGCAAGACATTTTGTTAGAAAATTGTAACCACTCGGAAAATAGATTCGTTTCAATGACAGGCACTTTTTCAACTTCTTTGACAGTAGTCGGATACGATTTGTAGATAAAAATCACTTGATAGAATTATTAATAACTATCGATCCGATTGATTCATTAGTTATACACCTTGACTTTTCTGGTGAGTAAGAAAACCTTTTGAAAACTGAATGTGTTGAAGAGGTTAAGGTCACAAACCGTAAATAAACACTTGGTTAAATATTGATTAGGAATTAACTCACATGAAAGAAACGGAAAAAATATTAAATAAACAGAAAATTAACAACGATACAAACTTTTATTTTTGCTAAAAGTACCTAATTGCGCAGATGAAAAATAACGTCGCGTGTTAGAAATATAATATTTTTTTTAAATCGTCAAAAGACAAAAATCAACTCAGATTTGTTTTAAAATACGCGGAAACTGACGTAAAATTCAAATTGGAATATTCACAAAAACCGAGGAACACATTTTTTGAACTGTAAGCGCTCGAGCGAGTGCAACTAATGACTAAATTGAACTGAATTTTACTCAAGTTACCTGAAATTGAGGTAAGGTAAGAAATAACCATTCGGAAACCAATGCGACGATTATGCCAGTCAGCCACAAGATATAAATGGAGGTTAATGTGAGTTGCCCGAGCTCGTATTACGACGTGAAGTTGCTCGGCTGGGTTAAACTGTGCATTTACATCATGGTTCATCATACTCATATTTTACACCATAGTAACGAAATTTATTCAAAACGTAAATAAAAAGTTTATTTTTGCCAACCGCATTGATGTCTTTATACTACATATACTACTTTAGTAAAACTTTCAACAGAAAGGGTTCAGTTTTCGGGGATTATTCGGTCAAAGAAGAGAAGTCGTTATCCTTTTTTAATCGCTATCAAAATGAAATTACAGGAAAAATATTTCGCGTACGTTATTGGACATATAAGAAATATATTGTTAATGAATAATTAATTATTTTACTTCTACAACATTATGTTTATGTTTAGTTTATTTTCGCATATAATTTTTAGGCGGGTATTTTTATCTAAAATACTAAAAGGGTCCTCAGAATTTACTCACTTGCCATTAACCAGCAAAGTATATGGGACGTCTCATACATTTTCATACGAAACTATTAGTGGTCAAATAGTGGTATCATATTTTTTTAATATTTTAGTCATTGAATTCCATAATAATAATATAAGCATTTTTTAAACCCACAGTTTGTTTTTTAATGTAATTGGTAAGTGATTAAGCAGACCTGTAGTTTTTTAGATCTGATCAATTTGAAAACCGACTTCTTACTATTCAGTAATAAATTTGTCTTTGAAGTATACTTTATACAATTTATACAATTTTTTAAACGAGAACATTTTTTATTGTCAATAAAAATGATTCGAAGGGTCTCATATTCAACACTCAGAAAAATGGAGGCTAACTCGACGACCTATATACGCCGTAATTGGCCTCGGGCAGGAAAATTTAGCCTATGCGAGGCGCGCGTTCGCCTGCATGAGGGAAAGTAAAACTTGTGTTGACCAGTGGCCGGAGAAATTCTGAAATTAAGCCACGAACAGGTGAAGTAGGGCATTGGGAGCTGCACGAGTTGACCTTAGATAGGCATTTTGAGGATGTAATGTCATGTAATGGAAACCTCTGTCAGCCAGCTAGAGATCAGAGTTAACCTGACAAAAAGTTGACCTGACATATTTCTGAGTGAAGGGACTCATATTCACCTGAAATTTCTCATATATGTGTGTTTTTTTTAGGTTTTATCAACAACAGTAAAATGAAAAAAATCTTACCTCTAATCATATTTATAATCTATCTTTTTTATTATTAGTGTATGCTGATGGGATGTAATTTTATGTTTGTCTGTGGTAGCACTTAATATTCATTTAAATATGGGAATATTTTATTGAAAACATACGAGTAACAAGAAATCACTGAAATTTATGATTTTTATAGCAAAAATTCTCTTGATGAATATAATAGTAAATCATCAAAAATACAAAAAAATAATATAAAATCAAAGGAAACGCTTTTAATATCGTGGATTTGTGTGTGCCGCTAACCACGATGCCGATTTTCTCTGGTTCTCTTTTCTATTCGCCATTGGTAATAAACCCGATATAATTGCTGATACATTCAAAACAAATGCTCGGTTGTTTATTTTGACTGCATGACGTAATAAAGCGCGCTCTGCCAGGTAGTCAAATTAACTGATTGGATTTTTGTTTTAAATATTTTTCACTGAAATAGTTTTAGATGCATTTACATCAAGTACAACGCATTTGTTTTAAATAATCTGCATTTAACATGAATGGTTTGGTATTTGTTTTTACTACTTTCTCTTTTATTTCAAATAAAAAAACAGTTGATTTTGGACTATAAATGAAAATTAGTTACAACAAATGACAATTCTTGATTCAACAACATGCCCGATTCCTCTCAGTGTAGGCAAATATAACTTTTTAAAAATCCGACTTTTTTTTAGATCTACTGGTAACTACAGAAAATATTGTCTAATGAAAAACTGCCCTATAAAAAAATTCGGGATGAAATTTATCTTTCCTATAAGACAAGCAGAAAAAGCACAATTTTTAACTTTTGCTTGACACATTTCTCATTTTATATGAAAGGATAATTGACATTTGGCGCGAGTTTGTTAAACTAGCCCTACTATGTGAAGAATGGAAATTCATCCATTAATTAATACTTTTCAGTAATTGTCGGGTGCGTTTAATATCATTGAGATTGCTTTCATCGCTAAATAGGCCAAAAATGTGATTTTCAAAGCATTAATTTCGTTTAAGTTGATTTCCAAAGCATTAATTTCGTTTAAAGGAAGATCTCCATTACCATGACTTCGGCAACTGCAAAAAAATAGAGACACATTTATGTGAAGATACGTTGACGAGAAAGGGAGATAAGAATCAACTGCAAAAATTTGTCGGCAACTGCAAGCATAATTTCCCCTGTTTTTTTATGGCGATTTTATGGCGATTTCTACTACAATCACACATTGTCCCTGTAAGTGAATAGTAAGCATGGACACATTCAAACTGTTATTATAGCGTGATGTCATTTTAAAAGCTTTTTCTCCTTCGCATGCATAGTCAAAAGCTTTGTTACCATGCCAATTTGAACATTATATTCATAGCATAAGGTTTGATATGATTGCTATAAAATTGTAAAACTGGAAGGGATGGCGTTTAACTTGTATTCAGTTATTCCTCTTTAGATCTATATAAGTCTATCTTGCTCTAGTTTTCTACATTTTTTTGCAGTTACAGAAGTCATGGTAATGGAGATCCTCCTTTAGTTGATTTCCAAAGATGCAAAAAAAGGATATAGAAATCATCAATACACGTCCAGGATGAATATCATTCCGAAATTTCTTAGTGGGTAAAGGAGGCCCCCCATTACCATGACTTCGGCAACTGCAAAAAAATAGAGACACATTTATGTGAAGATACGTTGACGAGAAAGGGAGATAAGAATCAACTGCAAAAATTTGTCGGCAACTGCAAGAATAATTTCCCCTGTTTTTTATGGCGATTTTATGGCGATTTCTACTACAATCACACATTGTCCCTGTAAGTGATTAGTAAGCACGGACACATTCAAACTGTTATTATAGCGTGATGTCATTTTTCTCCTTCGCATGCATAGTCAAAAGCTTTGTTACCATGCCAATTTGAACATTATATTCATAGCATAAGGTTTGATATGATTGCTATAAAATTGTAAAACTGGAAGGGATAGCGTTTAACTTGTATTCAGTCATTCCTTTTTAGATCTACATAAGTCTATCTTGCTCTAGTTTCCTGCATTTTTTTGCAGTTACAGAAGTCATGGTAATGGAGGAAAGCCTTAAAGATTTCGTCTTTAACTTAAATTAATCGTAAAAATGCTTTCAAAAGTACAGCATACAACAAAATAGGGGTATACAGGGAGAAGTGCAATAGATTTCAGTGGGCAAATACTTTCCTTGAGAGATGACCTATATGAAACGGTGAAAACCGGATCTGAATTCTTTCTGAATTTCAGGAGAAAGCAAGAGGGGAATTTAGAGGAAAGGAAGACGAAAAGGTTTGTGCGAAAATTTCGCAAAAGATTTGTGCGAAAAAAAGATTTGTGTCAGGAAAGGAAGACGAAAAGATTTGGACGAAAATTTCGTCAAAAATTTCATCTATAAAGAAAACAGAAAAACTTGTCGCAAAAAATTGTATCTCTTTTTAATATTAATATGATAATAATGGGGCGTATTTATAATTGTTTTTAAACACAGTTTTTGTTTAATATGAGTTTAAACTGACAGAAAACCATAGCAAACTGTCCGTTAAAACTGATGTTAAAGAAAAACTGTGTTTAAAAACGACTATAAATACGCCTCAATATTTTCACATTACATGCATTTTCCGGTGGGAAATTTATTAAATTATTCAAGAAAAACTGATTACTTTTCTTTGAAAATAAACAAAAAAATTAAAATCAGATTTGTATCTATTATCGATTCAAGTCTTTAACCAAATAAAGAATATGCAAATTTTTCTAAAACACCAAAAAAGTTGATAGAAATTTCGAATTATCTTTACATTTTGGCGTTTAGAATACTTCCGTATTCATTTATCACTTCTTATCGCGTTTCTATAAAATAGAAAATGGCTTTTAAAATCGTTAAACTTTTGCAAAGTTCCTGCTGCTGCTTCCTTATAGAAATTTCCTATTTCTTTAGTTCAAACAGTTCAAACAGATTATCATCGATCAAGGCTGGTAGGAACAAAAATAGTCTCCGATAAATGCACTACCATTGTTGCTGAAAAGTTCAATAAACTGGAACGATTTAGTTTAAATGCGGTATTGCAATTTAGGTTCCCCAATTTGGATAAACTTTGTTGGCTGTTTTAAAAATTATACCTTTCGATGGTAATTCAAATTGTCATGAATGTGAGCAAAATTTAACAAAACACCCGTAAGAATTATTGCCGACAAATTAAAAAAAATTAGTTTGCCGTATCAAGAACGTTATATAGAAATTCGCAGAATGTCTCTCCATTAATCGATATGCTTAAAATTAGTATTCTGCTAACATGATGGACAGAACCGGAGCCTTTGACATTCAAGTCACGACTTATGATTCCCTATGAAAATGTTTCACTTTTTTTATTCATACCTCAGGAAGGGAGTTTTCCCTGCTGAACTCTGATGTGAGTCATGCCATTAAAAAAACAAAGCAAAAAAAACAACCGACCATCGACATATAATTCGAAGGATCATTAGTTTCGGTATGAACGATGGTAGGAGGATCTCATCCTTAAAATTATGTTAAAAAATATGCAAACATTTTTGGGGCAATGAAATCTATTGTTTTAGCAAAAAGCTTCTAACATTTGAACGGGTGTGATATTTAACACAAATAAAGCGAGAAAAATGCAAAGAGTAGGCAAAAAATTGATGTTACTAAATTAAGGGAAATCCTCCAATTCGGCGTGTGAAGTTTGGCAGATGGTTTAGACATATGAAAAACTAAAAAAAAACAAGTAAAAATTCAATATTTTATGCTATGTTTCATATATTTTGCGTATGGGAATAAAGGATAAAAGGTGATTTATGCGGCAGTCAGTGACAGTGCCAAAAATTGCTATAATCGAATTAAACTCAACCCAACTAAACTGATAATAAGTAAAATGATTTTTTTCTATATCTTTTGTTATATGTGAAGTGATATTTCTTCATTGTGATTATTACTGTTATTTTTATGAGACTTTTATACCTGCCACATTTCTCGCACGTTTTCTGGCAATTTATTTGAGTCTCTGAACTTGATTTCTCCCTAAACATTTTTTCCTCTGAAAATAGTACAATTGGAAGAAATTATTTTAATATAAAAGAGTTTATTAGTATGAAAAATATTTCTATGTGTTGTTTAAAGATGGTATATTAATGAAATCTTAAAAGCTATCAAATAAATGATGTATTTCTGTTTATTTGGGTTTTATAGGCTGTCAAGTTTTGCACATTTTTTCTCAAAGGACTTTTAGAGCAATAAGAAGTTAAGTTGCACGCCTTTGACTAAATAACTTTAATCCTCTACTGCAGGGATGTTCGGATGGTGGCCCAAGCGCGGTATTACAAACGGCAACTTTCGGGCTTACTTAAGCCGATTTTTGGGGAGAAACGGCTGAGGAGGGAAAAGTTGCCACTCGAAATCATGGCTTATCGACAATCTGCATAAAGCGTGTGAACCGGTTTGGGAAAAGTAGTAGGCAGAAATCATTTTCGTTCTGACCGTCAGCAGGTAAAGATCGTGGGAAGTATATGAGCAGCAGCAATTTCAATGGTTTGCTGTGTGTAATACCACGCCAAGTGGCTTTCCAATCAGGCCCGCAACGTAATGAAAAAAAACTGAATTATTAGTGCAGGCGCGCGCCGCACTGGCAAGCAAGCAGAATGGCGCCGAAATGGCAATCTGAGTTTTTAAGACACATTTAAACTAGTATTTCAGTGTACATCGAAGTTACTTCAGATTCAAGAGTAGGCATGATTGCTTCTAAATTTAGGTTTGCTGACTTCGAAACACTGTTTATTTATGGTGTGTATGTAGAAAAGTGGAAGGAGTATTTAGATTTCGTATGTTCAAGAACTTGACCTTATGTTGTAGGAAAAGCTCTACTTCGTTACAAAAGGGTGTAATCGTGCATTAAGGACTTAATAAAGAAAAAATAAACATGACAGGAAGTTTTTCCCCCTTTTGAATCATCATTAGTTTAATAAAATAAAAAAATCGTTAATAAATCATCACACTATAAAACTTATTAATTCGGTGCAATATTTTCATAGTCACCTGACAGATAGATATCACGGAATCTTAATTGTTCGAATCCATTTATTTGACAAACGGTTTGCTAATGGGCCATTGTTTTCAATTTTCTTCGGATTCAAATGGCAATAAAAATGTTTTTCCCCTCCGTATCGACAGTATGACTTCCCAAAAAGAAGGAACATAAATAATTATGGTGTAAGTGCGGAAACTGAGAAGCCAAAATAAAGTGTCCATGTTACAAAGTCGTTTGCTCCTCGATTGAAATTCTGCGATTGAAATTTTATTTATATCGGGCATGCGCCGGACGATGTCAAATTAGAAGCGACCACAGAACAACGGGGACTTATGTATAGAACCGATTAAAGTAGAATTTAATTTATTGCATTCGAAATTAACGTCATGCTCTATTAGCGGTGTAATCGGCCAACAAATGCGATTGATTGATAAAGGTGAACTTTCCAAGAATTCCATTTGAGTATTTTCTGAGCCAAACACACGGCGGTCAATCGGAAATTTGCACAATGGAAAATCTGGAAAATGCATCGTAAATATAGTTATGGCGGCGCATAACCAATTTATTGGGATAATAAAATAAAATTTTTGTGAAAAATATCAATAAAATTGTAATTTTTATATCGGCAATCCCATTTTCTCGAGCGTGTCGATAACTAACATTTTTATTACGGAAAAGCTTTGAATTTTATTTGAATAGGAAAAGGATCTTTAAAGTAAGTTTTAAATGGCACATTTCAAAGCTCTTGTTAAATGTTTTGTAAATTACAGTCTAATATGTATATGTCATGTTATACGACAAAGATGATATTTTATTAAAAAAATGTAAGCCCGATATATTCTAGTATTTCTGATTGCGATTTATACAAAAATCTAATTGAAGGCAATTAAATTATACAGGGTGTACCGCAAATCGATGCTAATCCTGACGAGGGTGGTACTGTGGACAATTTTATGAAAAAATTGTATCTCACGCAGAATAACAGGGTGTCTAAGAAAAAGTGTGCCAAAAAATGTACTTTTACATATTCAATCGAAATCCCGAATCTATTGAATCGATTTTCATCAAATAATACTTGTTTGAAAGGTTTCTTGCAGTATGATGCCCCAAAGTAACCAAAGTAAATTTTTCATTTTTATTTTTTGAAAAACGCAATTTTTCTCAAATGTTTTCCTTATAATTTTACATTTTTATCAAAGAAGGCAGGGATTAAGCCTAATTATATTAAATAAGTTGATAGTTTCATCATCTTACGAGATTTATAACTTTAATAGTTTTCTTGAAAATGCAGAAGGCTGAAGGTCTTTTTTTCCAAATAATCGGCACAAAATTTAAACAACTATATATTGATATTAAATTTAAAAAACTTTTCAACTTTGATATGTTCCATGGTGTGTGAAATAAGGGAATAAAATGGTTTACGCCCAATCTATTAGTCACACGTAGCTTTTTTGGGAGATGCTTCATTGGCGTTGGAAAAAGAAATTTCCCACGAAAAGCAAAACAAAAGTAGTGATGGATGATGAGTTCTATTTCACTCTAGATCGAAACGAATGGCAAGGACATCATTTGGTAGTCCGGGATCCACTGTGCCCGATAAAGTCAAAGTTTTACCCACAACAAAATTTCCAGAGAAAATTTTAGTGTAGTTGACCATCACCTCTGAAGGAATGTCCCGTCTTAAAAAGAATTCGGAAAACAGGATTATCACTGTTCTCAATAAATTGGAAAATATATTTTTATAACGCCAATGATGCATCTCCCACAAAAGCTACGCGTGGCCAATAGATTGGGTGCAAACCATTTTATTCATTAATTTATTTATACACCATGGAATATATCAAAGTTGAAATATTTAAAGTTTTTTTCATATAATATCAATTTATAGTTGTTTAAATTTTGTGCCGATTTAAATCTCCATGTTCAAACAATTTTTGCCCCATTTGCTGTTGGCATATTCTGCCATTTTCCATAGAGGATGAAACTGCCCGCATTTATAAGTCAATTATGTAGGCATTAAATTTATTTGATAAAAAAAGCAAAACTTTTCAAAATAAATGCATTTTACGACCAATTCCTCCCAACTTCAGTCACAATTTTTTTCACGAAATTGTCCAAAGAAACAATCTTTCCAAGATAAGCATCGAGTCACGGAACACCCTGCTTACTTGGGTAGATATGGGTAAAAATATAATTATTATGAATACGAACATTATTTTTGTATATTCAGAAATAAAAAAAAATAGTTCCTTGACGGATCAAATCAAGTTATCAGTAAATGGTTTTATTAGTACAAAAAATACCATGTGTTTATTACTCATATTAGAATTACTTAATTGTCAATTAACGACTTGGATAGATGTATTTTTAACCAATTTTATTTCAATATTACGGTCTTATTAAACGAAATCAATTAAACTCCAATTTTAATAATATCTAAACTCCATCATTAATAGGATTCTCAACAAGCTTTGCACGCAAACATTATTACGGAATAGAAGAACAATTGAAAAAATATCTAACCTTTCTAAGTAAAGATAAAAATCTAGTTTGTTTTCTTCGATTGCAACATAAAATAAATTGCACCATATTCGTGTGGAATAGTCAGGTAGTTTCTACTATATATTTATGCTCCTTTATAGTTAATGGCGATATGTGACGTTCATCAATTTATATTAGGTATATGCCCACCCTATGACTGCAAACGTCTCGTTATTACATTGTTGAAAGCGGGGTTTAATTTGCCAATAGAACAAAAATATGGGGAAAGGAGGGGTGAAACACGAATAATAGAAGCGATATGGGGTTAAATGGCCCCAATCATGTTCACATTTTCACTTGATATACAAAGATTCTAATATGTGGACCCCAATCTACCTATGAGTGTATTCCACATTTGACGACTATTTGCATTTAATGCATGCAATGGCAACGGGATTATGGCTTTTTGTGTGAGGGCATAAACAATTTAACAACACCCATTTACCAAAAATAAACAAAATACGCTTACGTCTATTTATAAACTTTTCCCTCTGCATTTGACTCCACTTTGGGCTCATTTTCCAAGTGGTTCCGTAGAGCCGTTTTTGATTTTTCTTTGAAACATTTTATTATTCTTGAACCGATTTGTTACAGAAAAAAAACGTAGATAAATTTAACCCTATATCGCATTTTGTATACAAAAAGAAGGACCAAGGCAACAACAGCTCACGGTATGTGCAACATGTTGAAGAAATAGTAAACTTGGCGGGGAGTAGACGATCTCATGCTGTGTTTTGCTTTAATGGCTTTGATGGATTTGTATCGCACCGGCATGTATAAAAAAATTACTACCCACCTTTTTTGAGTGTAAATCCTCTTCACCTGAATTGTTTGAATGAAAATATGTGAAACATCAAAACTATCAGCTACTATCAGTTGCTCAATGCCATGTCTATAACGACATAAAGACATTGGCAGCTAAGACTGGGTGGCAATAAGCGCTTTGAAGGAAGTGAAAATTCAAAAAAAAAGTGATATAACTGATTTTCCACTCAGTTATATCACTTTTTTTTTGAATTTTAACTTCCTTCAAAGCGCTTTTAACAAATTATGGCTAATGTTTACTATACCGGTGCATTCATGTAGAGGTTTTATTTTTTCCCGTTAGGTTCAGGGATCAAAATGCTTTCAAACTGTGCACTCAGATTTCGGCGGTCGTATCTACGGCCGCCAGTGGCGCACCAAATTTTTTGCCAAAAAGTAAAAATTACCATAAAAAAATTGTCCTACCATCGATTTTAAAAATGTAAAGATTAAATCATGCCCTTTAAAAAGCTTTTTTGAAACCGTACCACATTAACCCCCCCCCCCCCCCCCCCCCCCGCCCCCTTCATCGGCTCTGGACAACTTGGCTATATAAAATTTTACATCCGTTCTCCCTTTCCCACTTTCCCACTTTCCCACCCCTCCATATCCGTTCCCCCTTCCCCACTTTCCACATTTTTTATACCCGTGTGGTGAAACCAAAGGGTATATTAACTTTGCCTTACCGTTTGTAACGCCAAGAACCCGTCATCACACACAAAAATGAATTACACCATTGTGTTTAGAATGATAAAAAAAAATGAATTTTCCATGTCCGTCCGTCTGTCCGTCCGTCCGTCTGTCCGTCCGTCTGTCCGTCCGTCCGTCTGTCTGTCTGTGGCGCGGATTGCGGGCGCATGGATTGAGCTAGAGACTTGAAATTTCGCGCAGATCCGTTTTTCGTAAAATGCGAGGCTAAGTTCGTTAATGGGCAAAAATGGACCATTAGGGGGGGGGGGGGGGGGTACCCCCCATAGGAACGAAAATGTTTTTCGCGAATATCTCAAAAACTGTGCATCTTATCAAAAAAGTGCAAGAACAAAAGTTATTTAGAATATAATTCTACATAAAACTCCCATACATCAAAATCCGATTGGAACAAGTTTAAAAAAAAATCTTATTGGAAAATTTGAATTCAAATGAAATGAAATTTGGATACGCCGTTCAATTAAATCACCATACGGGTTTTTAATAATTGCCAAATTGGCAATTATAGCTTTTGTTATGTTTAATCTCTAAAAAAACCTTCTGTAAAAAACTTTAACCGGGCAACGACAAGTATGCAAGCCAGTGGATGAACAAAACTATTTTGAAAAAACATAACAAAAGCTATAATTGCCAATCTGGCAATCATTGGAGACCCGTATGGTGATATTCGTATCAAAATTCGAACAGTTATACCAAAATTCCACTTTGAAGTCAAACTTTCCAATAAGAATTTTTAAAATTTATTCCAATCGGATTTTGATGTATGGGAGTTTTATGTAGAATCATATCCTAAATAACTTTAGTTCTTGGACTTTTTTGATAAGATGCACCGTTTTCGAGATATTCACAAAAAACGATTTCGTTCGTATGGGGGGTACCCCCCCTAATGGTCCGTTTTTGCTCATTAACGAACTTAGCCTCGCATTTTACGAAAAATGGACCTGCGCAAAATTTCAAGTCTGTAGCTCAATCCGTGCGCCTGCAATCCGCGCCACAGACAGACAGACGGACAGACAGACAGACAGACAGACGGACGGACAGACAGACAGACAGACAGACGGACGGACATGCTAAATTCAACTTTTTTTATCATTCTAAACACACTGGTGTAATTCATTTTTTTGTGCGATGACGGGATCTTGGCGTTACAAACGGTAAGGCAAAGTTAATATACCCTTTGGTTTCACCATACGGGTATAAAAAATAATAAAATTGTAGATAATATTTATTTTCTGTAATTTATTTATAAGATTGCACCATCAAACACCGCGAAAATTTAATTTGTTGGAATAACGATATATAAAGGATTGAGATATCGACAAAAATGTAAGAAATTTTATTGTCTCACCTACATTCGGCGAGAGTGTAGACAAAATTAAGAGATCAGTATTTTTATGATCACAATACGTAAATATTTTTGTATGCAATTGTCATTTGCAACAATTGGACTTAAAGCAATAAAAAAATTCCATTCATCAGCGATGACTTAATCATATCAATTACAAAATCTTTCTATACTAGTATGACGGTATAATAGTTGATATTTTGGTATTCTGTATTACGTTGCCTACTTGAAATTTGATGTTGAAATGCTGATAGCGTAAATTCTCATCTTTTCCAGTAATAAAGTTCAAAGTCATAATATAATAGCAATGGTATAATGAAGTGGATTAGATAATATCAACAGGATTAAAAATAGAACCACCGTACTTTTAATTATGTTAAACGTTATACAAATATAATTAGATGGTAATACATGAAAATCAGAAAGAATATATTGAAATATTAAAACATATTCTATCTGATCTTCATGTATTACATGAATATTACATGAATGAATACATTAAAACGACTTAAATCTTTTCTTATATAAAACATTTTTTACGTGCTTACCTTTTAAGTTGCAGCTCTTAGTTCTGCATAAGTACGAAATATTATTCTGAAAATCAAATTAAATATTAGAAATAGAAAGAAAATTTTAACATATATCAGTTTATTTTATCAGAAGGAATCAATTTTTTTTTATCTGTGCTTGTCTGGAAAGGACGCATAAACTGCAATTTTGTACACAGATAGTGTTGTTTATATAATAAAGAATACTTAATTGCGCTCTCCCCACCTTTGATAACCTCACCTGAATTAAATAATCTCCCGAAGAAGCTTTTGTAATTTAAAAATTCCATCTCATGATTCTCTCCATACGTCGACCCTAAAAGAAATTTGCTGCTTCTTCTTTTACTTTCGATTCCTTTGTCAGTTATTTACCGAACCACTATACACATTTTAATGTAATTTTAGAATCTAGGTAAGTCTTCTGGTTGAACGGAAATGCATGATTTTAGTTTATTTGAACAACAGGGTCAAATGTATAAGTTCCAGTTTTTTAATATTTTTTATAGTTATCTTTTTATGTTTTTAAGGTGAAAATTAAAATTCTATATGGATGACAAAATACCCTCACTACTAAGCAAAAAAGCAACATAATCACAAAAGTGTGACCAACATGGAATACGAGGCTGACAGTTTTTAGGGTGTTGGTTTCTCTATGACTAAAGCGTTAAATATAAACCAATATGAAACATGAAGAAATGTAAAGGCGGCTCGGAACATAGGGGAACTCAAAATGTATACACACACAAGAACTGTCGTCAACATGGAGACATACTCAGCCCCTAAAAAGGAGGCTGAAAATTAAAGTAATAGCAACGAATTCATGAATATGTCGTGCGGATACCCCGGTCGCCTTGGCCCCACAGGCTTATGTTCCTGGCCTGATCTTCATCGCATCAACTTCGACCCTGTGTGGTGGATGAATCACCTCTAATCTGATGACATTAAAGTGGAGCACGAATGAATTACGATTGACTCTGTTGCATTGGAAGGGAGGAGGAGCAGCCACCAACACGGAAATCAATCAAAAGGAATTCCAAATGCAGGTGCTTAAACTTCCCTCTGTATACTGGAGTGTATTACACCCCAAGCATATTTAACCTTTAGTAAAAAGTTAACGCATAGATCGAATCGAAAAAAAAATTGATTGCTTTCTTTGAATAATTCCACACGCAATTTAAAAAACTTCATTAATATCGGTCAACTAAAATTTTAGTTTTAAGCCTTCATTAACCGTCTAGCACTAACCGTCTCGTGGGGTGTAATAGAAAACTTCAGCTACAAAAACTTCAATAAACAGTGAACGAATAGGAGAATTTGGATAATTTTAGAAACAATTTGGATTTTCGTGGAAATCGGTACACTTAGTTAATATGAAAGTGCCCTGAAAATGTTTGAATGTAGTAGAATTTTTTAGCTTGTGGTATAGGTCCTCATGAGTTGTGCAATAAAATTTCGAATAGATTTCGAGTTATAGTTTTTTAAAATGAGGAAGGCTTTTTTCTGGATTTTTCATCAATTTTTTCGACAATCCAAATCGATACTATTTTCGTTGTCGTGAAAATTATAACTACTTTCACATAATAAAATCTCACAGTTTTGCTCATAAATAAAAAAAAACTCGCGGTTGTGCCTATAAATGTCGGAATTTTTTGATAAAACGACACAAAAGTTGCTTTTCTTGTGGTTCTAGATTATCTTTTCAGTTCGTATAGCCAGTTTTCCACCTGAGTCCTTATTTCTAATAGGTATTTCCCATAGATTTGAGTGTGATGATTTGGTATCCGTTTTCCTTATAAAGAAAAAAGTTAGTAAAATGTTTTCTTTTCTAATTTTGCATAGTTGAAATAAAAAAAATGGCTCAACAATATGCCACTGCCCACCAATATAAATATAAACCAAAGCCTCGCCGTGTTGATTTTGGTTATGCCCTCGTTAATGTATGATTTTTTTTCTACCTTCTTTCTTTTATGAGTTTCTCAATTAAAAAAGCCAATTTTTGTGTAGTTTTTTTGATTTTCAGATATTTACTGGTAAAGTTCTCGAGTTAACAGTTCCAAATGCATTAAGTATTATTAAAAAGCAGTTATTAGTGTCGATTTGTGATATTGGTTTGTCGAAAACTTTAATAAAAATTCCAGAAAAAATGCTTTCTTACTCGCATTAAAATACTCGACTGATTGAGCTTAAAATTTACAACATAACTCTTGAGAACCTAAAATTTCAAGCAAGGGAAAACACTTTTCATAAAATCCTACTTAGTTCAAAAATCTTCAAGCCAATTCTGTAATGTCTTTTAAGCCCTATTACTAGAGTAAAAATTGACTGATTTTCATGAAATTTTTCAAATTTTATGTAAAATTATATAAAGATACCGCTAAGAAAAGAAACGTTGGAATCAGTCTATTCGTTCACTTTTTATTGAGGTTTTTGTATCTGGGGTTTATTACACCCCAAAACACGGTTAGTGTAATTTTTATAATATACAGAGTGAAGGTTAAAGTGGTTAGATTTTTTTTGCTTCTTGTTTTACGTTTCTCTTTATCGGTTAGCAAAGTAACGGGCAAATATTTACCGTTTCAATTGCATGTTATTCAACAATCTCTGAAGCTGTGTAGCTTTTATATGGTCTCATCAAAATCGATTTCCCTCGTAAGGAAAGGATATGTGATACAGGAAATTATTGAATTCGGTCATATGTTCATGCGGAATGGATACGGTTTTAGGCTCGACATTGATTTGTGCCAAATGTCGAATTATTGCTATTAAACATAACAGAACGACAGCAGAGGAAGTAAGGAAATCGAAACAAGACTTTTACTTTCGCTGTGAGTCGCTTGCTTTCGATTTTCTATTAAGTTTGCTATTGGGGCTGTGGGAAATTCTGCGACAAGACAGTTGAGTCCACATTGCATGATTACGGCTCATATCCTTGAAAATTTGATACTTGCTCTCTTAATAATATATGTACGATAAGCGATCTCAAAGACACCCCAATTTGTAATAATATCGATAACAAATAAAGGGAATGTCGAATGTCAGGGAAAGCAGGTAAGCAGTGTTATGTCCGGGAAAATGTGTACAGCACCGGATCCGCCCTTCAACGAAACCCCCTTGGATTGTGTCAGTGCAAATCGATTTTTCACCTGCCCTTTTCCCCTGACCCATGTCCAGTAGAAGGATCCACTGCAGACAGTCGATTTTCACCACTTCTCAGCAGCGCCGTGAAGTGACATGGAGATTGCACTTCGCCAGCCCCAAAATGCAGTTGCGCTCGACTCCCTCTCGCCCCTCATTCCTTAGCTAATCCATAAATAATATGGTAATATACTCACTTTTTTCACACTTGTTCCCCACGACCAAATCACAAGAAATTCAGATCACATTCACGGAAAACCACGTCCCGCAATTTCGCACCGCAAATTTCTCAAGCACGGGATTTTGGCGGAGGACCGCAAATTTAACAGGAGAAACTATTTTCAAAAATTAGTTACGCTACACGAAATTGATTACTGATTTTCACCCACATTTACCCACATCGAAAACCGATTGACTTGTCACTTCAACAGAGCTGGAAACGAAGCAATCACCGGCAAGAGAAAAACTGGAAGTACTGGAAATATCGATGTGCCAGGCGGCTCGCTGCAAAGATTCCACGGCTGGACTAGAGAGCCTGTAATCGGAAGATAATTTACTAGAATACTGAACCAGCGGAACACTCATTATAACCAACATGTGATGGATATGTCTACAATTGGAGAGAAATGTTCTAATTTACAACATTTTACAAGTTCCACACAATACACACCAATTTTACATTGAGCGTATTCAATCCCTATGCAATTTTCTATCTCTAAAACCTAGCATCCGAAATAAATGCAATCGCTTAATAAAAGCGCTTAGTTGAATTGCAACACACGTGTTGATTTGTACCTACACTAATTTAGTTTGTGTATTAACTAAATTACATTGCACTTGCATCTATCTTTATATCGCTCAAATCTAGCAAAAATTGCGGAAAAGCGATTTTTTAAAGCGGTTAACAAGGATGAATACGCCAATTATGCTCTAAATTTGTATTCTGTAAACATAACTAAGTCCTACCATTAAAGTATTAAAAACTACAAAAAACGGGATACTAGCATATACACAAACCAAAAACTTTGGATTGCAAAAATTTAAAAAAAAAACTGGATTGCCAAAGTTGACGGCGACAAATGAATCTTCAAGTTATTGAGGTCGATGATGGGTTATAATACCTTTCATTACTTCCAAATTACCAATTTATTGAAGTTTCGACAATTTTTTTTCTATTCAAGTTACAACAGGTTGCCCAGAAACTTTATCTTATAGAGGTTCCACCGTTTTCGATTGCCGAATTTTTTCTAAGCCCCAAACCACTGAGCTTTCACCAAATACTGAGAGCACATAAAAAATGTAAACCAATTTTTTTTTATTCTACAACTTTCCAATTCTTTTTATTTTACATGCGTTTTTTATTTATATTAACAGATTTCAGTTATTTTGGTCATTATTTGTAACAATGAATCAAATTTTTACAGTTTTTCGCACTCGTTTTTCAGCTTGTCGTCCATTTTTACACGTACTCTCTAGAATACAGGCACTCTAGGTAACACTCATTCTAAAGGCCCAACCAGAGTCCTTCCGATTCGTTCCGTTTCGGTAAGCTGTCAAAGTTGAACATACGACCAACAACGTTGGCCCAATAATACTAAGGTCTGCTTGACAGCTCAGTCTCTCCTGGCTCTGACGTCATCGGCAAGAAATTCTTATACGACTCAATGGGAATTTTCCCTAATTCTCAAATTTAGCTAACATCTAGGTAAACAACTCCGTACGCACAATTTCAATTTTTTTTTTCAATTTATTTATTGCTATAATATTGAGTATAATTCAGTACAAACTTAATAACTTATGGCAAACAATGCCTACGTTAATAATGATAGGTGGTAAAAATTCAGTCAAGAAATTCTATATGACATGTTTGATATAATGCGAATGTTTTTACACACATACCATTAGCAATACTCACAATCAACATTACAAAGAATGCACCGAATATTTCTGGCCGATGACGTACAAAATGGTGGCTGTCAAAACGTAACCAGCAGACCTGTGTATAATTCGGCCATGGTTTCTACCCATAGCGTGGTATTAGACACAGCAACTTTCGGGCTTATTTAAGCCGGCAACTTTTGGGCTTAATAAGCCAATGTGCTTACATTTGTGGCTTAAATAAGCCAATCCTGTTTGCATATTCTACACAAGTTTACATATGTGTGTGTGAACTCAAGCCATTGAAATTGCTGCTGCTCATATACTTCCCAAGATCTTTACCTGCTGACGGTCAGAACGGAAATGATTTCTGCCTACTACTTTTACCAAACCGGTTCACACGCTTTGCATGTATGCAGATTGTCGATAATCCATGATTTCGAGTGGCAACTTTTCCCTCCTCAGTCGTTTCTCCCAAAAATCGGCTTAAGTAAGCCCGAAAGTTGCCGTGTGTAATACCACGCATAGTCTGCGAAACGGAGCGGAACGTAACGGAGAGTACGCAAAAATCCATCTCAAACGAATTGCATAACCTCACCCCTAAACTTGACACGCGTACATAATCTAATATATTCATATATTTGAATTATTATATTTTAAATTACAAAATAAACCAGAACTGACTTTTTTCTTCAATATTGCTTATTTAACAACTTTCAACTTCGATCAAAAGACACAATCAAACCGAGCGGTCGTACTATAGACAGGTAGCGTACGATTTTTATAAAACAAATGGTTTTGAATGGGTTATTTCGCCCCAGAGAAGGATTTTTCGTTGCGATTTATTAATTTTCCTTGCGATATATATATATATTAGTAGCTGCGTTTCCGACCCATGTAAAAACACTGCGTAGTACTGCGGAATATTCACAGCTACACATCCTCTCTATCCGAAGGTTAGATTTTTCTTGCAATAATCCAAAAGTCCGTTGCCGACGAAAATTGCTGCCCAATAATTTCTACATGCGTCTGGAACGCAGCTATGGTAACTTTGCTGGGCTTTTTAAGTTTCATGGGATTAGGTCGTCAGAAATAGTATCAGAGTGGGTGATATTAGCTGGGACATCACAATTGAGAAAGTTTTTCCTCGAGATTTTGTCGGTCCTGAAAGTACAGTCAAGCTAGACCAGAATTTGTGCAAAAATTCTAAAAAATTGAACGAACTTCTGCCTCGTCATTTTGATTTGTGTCGGGTGTGAATGATAGAAAGCTTTTCGCAAGGGAAGTGGCTTCATTTCGCTCCGCAAAAAACTCGCGAAAAGCGCAATTCAATGGTGTAGAAGCGGGGTTTCGTCTGAAGGCGGGGGGGACCGAGACTCCAGTCCAGAGTTTCCCGTGCTAAATATCAGATTAAATTGAAGTGTCTTGTGGAACACGGGCTCGTTTTTTACAACAGCGACCAGCTGCCAATTGTGAATCATTCGAGTGGGTGCTCCGGAAAAGAGTATTTCGCGGTAAGAAGGACTAGAAATCTCGCAGTATTCAATGTTTCCTTCCTGTTTGACGCCGCTCGCTCCCGTCTGAGTGGTCGTTGTGGTGTTTTGATTATTCGCTTTGTCGTAAAAGGGCAGGATTCATTGTCTGATAAGAGGCTAGTGTGCGCGTGTGCGTGTGGCTGTGCTCCTTTAATTGATGGTGTCAAGTGCAAAGTGCAAGCGAGATGGCTACAATCTAGCTGGAAGACATTTCCACGTCTTCCGCGAAAGGGTTGACAAACCCCTGTTCTTATCATTTATTACTGTGTATTGCGATAACTGCCCGAACCATTAGCCGCAAGTATCACTGTTATCAACAGAAGCCCTTGCAACAAAAACAAACAGTAAATAGATCTCCAATCCGCACAAAACCATCAACAAACTACATACTATCCATCCATCAAACTACAGGAATATTTTTTTTAAAGCAAAATTGCATTTCTTCTGTCCTATTGGCTTTTTTCATTGGGCTTGAAGAAGCGTCCGGACTTGAAGCCGTGCGCCCGCAGCGTCGTTGCACATAATCAGCCGGTAAGCCAGAAAATCAATAAAAATAAATAAATGGCTAGTGTAGATTTTGTAGTACTCTTGAGGGATCAGACAACGGCGACAATAAAGCAACCACAACGAAAACGATACTCGTACCGCACAATAAAAATCTGCAAGCATGCAAATCTCGATGCATGTTTTTTTTATTGATTCAGTATTCAAAAAAGCCCCAGTCAGGTCACTTTCATCCTCTTTAGTAATTTAGAACCCTTGGTAGTAGCAGCACAAGCTTACATGAAATTTGATCGTTTCCAACATGAAATCCTCACATGTTTCATCGATTAATTTCGATAAGTTGCCACATGCTGCTAGTGACAAATAATCAATTTCTAATTCAGGTTTTTCAACAATACCGAAAAGGATAAAACAAAATGGGAAAAAGACGTAAACTTACACAACTCCCAATCATTATCGAGTTTTTTTCAGAAGACGTAATATGTGACAGTGTTTAATGAACCGTTAAGAATTTTGTATGGATAATAAGAGAGGAAGACAGAACTTATTTTTTTTACGAAACGATGAAATGGTATTTTATAAAGCCCAACACAATATCAATATTTTCTGAATTTATTTCAGTTTTTAGCAACTTATCTTCTCGACATCGACTCAAGTGATTCTTGAGACTGCCGTTAGTTTTTACTTTATTTTTTCAGGTTTATGAAGAGTCCTATTAAAAGCTTTTGTACTTTAGTAGTCTCTAAAAATTTGAGGTCCCAAAGAGTCACCAACCCTTAAGTCTTAACTGTCGTATTTTTTTCAAAAACATACAAAAGGTAATAAGGGCAATTATAAAACAATCTGCCTAAAAATTTGAAATGGAATTATCATGGAAATTTCGATCGAAATCATCCTACAAAGGAGACTGTTCATAAAATCCTGTACGCCAATTTTAGGCTCCTCCGCTTCAAATTCTCTTGATTTTTTGTTTGGAGTTAGATCACACTCTACCAGACCTCTCTTCCCCAGAAAAATATTAAAAAATATGTAGAATCGCAATCCGAACAGTTTTTATAGTCAAAAGAAGCGAAGGAGTGAGTTGACTCAAACATACGATAGACATTGATTACCAAATATCTAAAGGTTCTTTCAAGGAATAAATTTGGCTATATTTTGTATCGTTTACCAGGAAAAAAATTGTCAAAATGATCGAAAGTTTATTCATTGGTGGTTACAGCCCGACCGAAGATCAGTTTTCGAACTTCGGTCTTTCTCTTAACCATAGAAACTGAGATGAATGTTTACCGTAAGGGAAAAACAATTGCAATACTGTGAAATGAAAAAATAATAGAAACATTTGAAAATTTACAAAACCAAAGCACAAATAATTCCCATCAATAATAAAGCAAAATTTTATTAACATTTTGATATTTTAAAAATTGTCATATACGGAAAACTTGTACTCTAATGATTTCCCTACGCGCGTGTTAAGAAATTTTTAACAGTATTGGAAAATTAAGAAATTTAAAGAAACAGCATTTCCAAAATATTTCTAATTTATTGGACAAAAATATTTGAAAAATATCTGATGTGAACAGCACTTGACTTTCTTATACAAAATCTACATTTCTACGCAATTTACACTATAACCCATATTGCAAGTAAAATATTAGCTTTTATGAAAAGATGATTTTTTTTACGAAATCTGAAATATCTCGATAACGGTAAAACACATCGATTTACGGTAAAAGGCAAAAATGTAAAGAATTTTAATATCTTTAGTTTTTCTTTCAACTATTTTTATGGGGAATCGTTAGTTTGCAAGCAATTCGCAAAAATCTATTTTTTACATTTTAATGAAAATATCTCAATAACAGTAAAAGAGAACTGATAACAATGAAAGACAAAATTGTGGAGAATGTCACTCTCATTAATTTATATTTTACATACAGCCACGAAGAAACAGTTTTTTTTAGATAATCACTAAAACTGATTTTTTTTAAATATCTCGATAACGGCTTGAGGTACGCCGTTTTAGTGAAAGACAAAAATGCAGGAAATATTATTGTCTCCAACTCTTGTCATACATAAGATTACCGAAAAAATGTACTGTTTCAGAGTAAACAACAAAAACCGAAATCGCGATTTTTAAAAAGCTGCCATTTTGGTTACTTCCGGTTAATGGATTTCCATCAATAGTGAACAGGATCGTCCGATTTCAGAACCAAAAACGTCTGTGTGGCTCTAGTTCTATTAGTTTTTGAGAAATCTTGCAAACAGATTGACAGACAAAGAGACATTTCTCTCTCTAATATGGCTCCAATTAATTAAGTTTTGGTTTGATTTCTTTTCTGTTTTGTTAGCCTTTATTATAATTTTTTTGGTTAAAAATGCTTATTTTTTTGATTATTTTGCCTTTATTTTCTATTATTTATGAATAAATTTTTGTAGTTTTTTTTATTTTTTTGAACATAATGATTGTTTTTTTTATTTAATTAATTAAAATAAATGATTGTCTTTTGGACAATTTTAAATTATATATGATTTTTATTTGGAAAATTTTAGATATTTTCAACCATTTAAATATGCGTGTTTGCGCTTAAGCCCGTAGTTTGGGGCAGGTGCGCAATACCTGACGATGATAGAACGGTCCATGGTTTTCACGAAATTGTTTTAGTTCTCCTTTTCCATTCCCCTTCCTTTTAGTTTTTTTTTTTTGAAGATGAATAATTAGCATTGGCATGATTTTTTTGTAGCTAGAGGTGAGCAAGAACTCCTCCCCGTCCGACAAGCTAAGCCGTTACCCACAGGCGTGCCACCCTGCCTCCTACTATTTAGCTACCCACAACAATTCGACCACCAGGATGTTACAAATGGTAGACCGAAATTCAGAGATCGAAATTTTTCATAAATACAATACTTTTAACTGTACCACTAGATTCGGTGTTTATCAATATACATGCCGTCCTTCACAATAATTGAAAAATTATTTGATTTTATGGTGACAAACCCGTAGGAAATAATTATGCAAATTCAATTTTACATTTTACAGTATTCTTATAGTTACTATTTTTCAGGCAAATCTATTTGGCTTCTGCGGAAATATTTAAAATACATTTCAAAATACCATACTGCAAATAATTCTATTCCTGATCAGAAAAAGAAGTCTTCGCATCGGCGGTTTGTTTAACGGAATGCAATTGCTGCAAAAATAAAGTATTAAGTGAAGCCCCCCAAAGTATAATTTCCACCTTAAAGAAATCGATTTGCTTTAAAGATTATAAATTGATATGCTCCAAAATCGGTCATCTCAACTCTCATTTCAACTATGTTTTCCTTTCAAAGGTAAACAGGTAAAGCATACACCTAATATATTCATTTTATTTTCCCAAGTTTGTGGTGCTGTGCGATCCGGGTGACTTTAGCCGCATTTTGGTGAATCACTAGTGGTGTGCAGTATTCGTATGCTTTGCACCTAAATCAAAATGACGCCACACCGACCAGAAGGAGGCATCTTTCACTGTCTGGTCAGATGTGCGATTGAACGAGTGGTGGTGATTCTATTGCCCTGGCTGTGTCTGGCAATTGGCAGTCCTAAAGCGAATAACCGGGAAGAAAATGAACGATCCAGCTACCATCCAATAAGTCGGCTAAGTCAACCATCAAGAATTGAGCATGGAAAACACGGGAAAACGAAGTAAAATCACAGCAGTATTGCTATCTAATGCGGTGAAGAGGGAGGAGGATATGGAAAGTGGAGAGTGGTTAAAAAAATACCACTGGGGCCCAACGGGTGGTTCTCCCATTTGTAATGCATTCAACGCGATTGGAGCAAACCAGACAAATTGACGGGTTCTATATGCAATACGCAGCGAAAAGATAGGGTTTCCATATCACAGCATTGCGTGAAAAGATTACCTAGAACTCAGTAAAGCAGCTTTTTGCGACAAATTTTACAATGTAAATTATTATCCATTTAATTATAACTATTATTTGTGTAATTTGGCATAACTGCTTCCAAATGGATATTGGTATGGCCGGATCAGCTCTAGTTTTTTTTTAATTTTAAAGGAAAATAAAGGTAATTTGTTAAACTTTGATCGTTTTGTCCAACCCGCGGCCCAGGACTTGTTGAATGTGGTCCAACAAAAACTGATATATTTACAAACTTTATGAATCAATGAAGTATAAATTATACTTTAAATTATAAACTAAGTATGTATATATTTTACGTTTTTTTAATAATTAGCTATCTTTAGGGTTAGTATAATTTATTTGTGCCCCAATATAAATCGTCTTCTCCCAATGTGGCCCAGGAAAGCTAAAAAGTTGGACATCCCTGGTCTAAATGCTCCATTATGGCCAATTTAAATAATCAAAATCGTTTTGATTTTCATTCAATATTTGATGGATTTTTGCGTGTGTCCCAGTATCATTGATTCTTACTCGTGTATCACAGTATACTTAATTCTTACTTTCCATAAATAATTTTTTCCAAAAAAAAAAAAATTTTTGTAGAAAAAATAGTTTCTGAAAAAATTAGTTTTTTCGTTAAAAAATTCAGTCTAATTTTTGTAAATCAGACAAACAGAAACTTTGACAAAATTGGATCGTTTAAATGAACTTTAGGCCATCCAATTTTGTTGACAAGTCTGTGTCTAAGATATTTGACAAATCACTTTCATCGTCATACATTTATGGGTTTACAGGCTTATCTCGATTTACGACGTGTTTGGGCGGGTCAATTCGAGTAATTTTGTGTCGTATATCGCAATGTTAGAAGATATTTGGTTATCATTGTCTAATTATGTGAATTTCTCGACCATAGGGTCTGTATTTTTTGCCTTTTTTTATGAACATTGTGGAAATGTCTTATGCATGGCAAAATTTGGAATGATTTAAAAATTAAAAAGAGATTTTTTTTTAAAATCAAGCGTTTTTAATCCAATTCTTGTCGTTGTAAATCAAGACGGAGAACAAAGCATTGAGTGACGTATATCGAAACATATATCAAAATATAGAAGTGGCATAAATTCGAGATTCGCCTGGAATGAGTTACTGTATATATCCAAATGAATAGTGCAGGCCCAGTCATACCATTGATTCGGAATCAGTGATGCCAAATTATCGAAATATTACTTTAACATCAAGTGCATAAACAAAGTTTGTTTTTAACAGCATATGTGAACAAAGAACAACAAAGCGTTTATTTAAATAGACTTTTATTCCGTTTCACTTTGAAAAAAACTAAATTTCAGAATATCAAATACCAAATGGTAACGAGTAGTGTTTACATCCTGCTAGAGTGACCAGCCGTTTTCCTATTCCCGAAAATCTCTGCCTTTAGATTGTTTTCCTCTATTTAAAAGATTTATTTTCTTTTTTCTTCAAAAAAAAACTCATAAAACACTCTCAATATTGAATAAAATCTTGTTTCAAATTTTGTATGCTATCATTTTGAAAAGCTATGGAAACCCTTTCGAAATCATCAAGTAAAAATATTCCTAACTTGGACTACATGCTTTCCACATTTTCCATTTGAGTTTTCTTTCATGTCTACAGAACATTCTATGCTATGATGTAGTTTCGATGTCTGCATGTTCGAAGCTAATGCTGAGATTTTTGCTATTGGAACTTAGTCTTTATTCCAGCCTCCTTTGTCTGCCTAAAGGAAAGTTGGATGAATAACATTCCCATTTTGTTTCCCAAACCCATTGCAGACTTCATTCTTTATGCATCTATGGTCCCAGCAACAATACTGATGGCATCAGGAGAAAATTGTTTGCCCTCCTCAAGTGTAGTTCTCGGAGAAAAATCTTGTGCTCGTAAAGGAGAAGACTGCAAAATGATGTTGGCATAGTTAGTATCCATTTTGTGCTGGAAAATTAATTATGTCCATGAATTTTCTGGGTGAAAACAAATTTTCTTGCCACTGTTGAACCGTTTCCCACTTTTAGCACGTACCTCAAAGTTTATTTTTTATATTTAAGTATTTTAGTTTTTTCACAACTATTGACCAGCAACGCAAAGAATGTTTCCTAATTGGTCGTTCTATAAATTACGTCGCTCTTTGGACCGAACTTTTCATTTGAATATCTTGAATATTTTTGTGCTTAAAAAATTCACTTTCCATTCATGTGGCCTAATTAGCCGGAATTGACACAAAATGATGATTATGTTATGAGCTATAAACAAATTGTTATGCCTGTGGAAATAAAAAAATTCGCATTTGAACATAATTTTCATTTAACGCGGCTACAAAATGTGACATTAAAAAGATGAATCATTGAATAATTAAGTGTATTATAGCTATATTCTTTTCGAATAAAAAACATCACTTCTGATCAACACAAAACTTTCCTCTGCAGTACATAGTATCGGAAAAATATACAGTACTTTTTCAAATATCAGAATCGTTAAAAATACTTTAAATTGTTATAGAAAATGTAAAAAATTTTATTTCCTTTAAATTTGGTTATATGTATTTTTAACCGACTTCCAAAAAAAGGAGGAGGTTATCAATTCGTTTTGGTCCAACTTTATTTATTTATTTATTTATTTTATATCTGTATGTTCACGCAGTACTTGGGTGCCGTTGCATGGATTTTGTTGAAACGTTGGTGGATGACAGAGTTCACTCCCTAGTTGGTCCCATTTTAATTTCCCCTCTCTCCGACGTTTCCCGGCCTTCCCCTCCCCTGTCAACTCCCAATCGGATGGTCCGATCGATCTGAAAATTTGTATGCTCACATTTTGGGGGACGGCTAGTGTTTTCCCCTTATCTATTTTCCCCTACCCCTTTCGCTTCTTAACCCCTCCCCTGTCAACTCCCAATCGGATGGTCCGATCGATCTGAAAGTTTGTATGCGTACATTTTGGGGGACGGCTAGTGTTTTCCCCTTATCTATTTTCCCCTACCCCTTTCGCTTCTTAACCCCTCCCCTATCAACTCCCAATCGGATGGTCCGATCGATCTGAAAATTTGTATGCTCACATTTTGGGGGACGGCTTGTGTTTTCCCCTTATCTATTTTCCCCTACCCCTTTCGCTTCTTAACCCCTCCCCTGTCAACTCCCAATCGGATGGTCCGATCGGTCTGAAAATTTGTATGCGTACCTTTTTGGGGGACGGCTAGTGTTTTCCCCTTATCTATTTTCCCTTACCCCTTTCGCTTCTTAACCCCTCCCCTGTCCCCTAATCGGATGGTCCGATCGGTCTGAAAATTTTTATGCGTATATTTTGGGGGGCAGCGAATCCTTCAACCCTCAAAACAAACACATATGGGGGTTTTTAGGGTCGCCTAATCCAATTCTAATGTTTAGAAGTCTGTAAGGTTAACGAAAGGTTTCTGTCGATCTAAAAAATGTTGGTGACGACCCCCAAAATTTTTGCTGTCGACCTCTAAAATTTAGTTTACAACTTACTGTTGCCATCCCTAAAAATTCGCTGTTTGGAACGATCAAAGTTTTGCTCTACCCATTTCCTAACATTAAATAGGTATATCCTATAATATAATACGAGGACTGTCGTCCTTCTGTCTGTCAGTCTGCACAATGGATCTCGAAAACAGGCCTAACGATTTTCATGAAACTTGGGTGTTAGGGATTTTCGGGGACAAAAATACGATCTAGATAGGTATCCCCTCTGAGAAAATTCCCCTTCGACACCCCTCGCCTGGTATCTTCGAATTCGGTGGTCCGATCTTAATGAAGCTTTACAGTATTACTAAGAAGGCTAAGGGGTTTGATTTTCCACTACAAAACCTGACTTTTCCCTCCCCTCGATACCCCTCGCCTGGTTTCTTCGAATTGGCTGGTCCGATCTTAATGAAACTTTCCAGTGTCACTAAGGGGGTTGAAGGCTATCGATTCGTAATGCCGTTTTCGCACGCGGGCTGCGGCTTTTCTTGCTCTACCCATTTCCTAACATTAAATATATCTATATAATGTATATACCAAAAATCACTAAAAATTATAAAATAAAAAACTTTTTAAAAAAAAGTAAAAAAAACCGACTTAAAAATGCACTAAAAAGGAAAAAATAATTTTTTTGGAAGTTGGTGCCAAAATAGAAACAAACAATTTGCTCTCTTTTATTGTACAATCTAAAAGTATTAAAATACATATTGAATGGGTTTTATATTCCCCAAATTTTGAATATCGATTCTTGTCACTATAAAAAATTTATTTTTATCACATCGAATATTTGCAATGCATTAACCCTATTCCTGTCAGGCTGTGACTGTGAGTCACTATTCAATTTCGAACCAATATAGATGATTTAATACATGTTTTAACGCAAAATCAATTTAATGTATTTTATTATTGGTCACTACGCTACTGTTATATAGAATAAATTTTATGTTTTTTTGTTAAATTGATTTTGCGTTAAAACATGTATTAAATCATCTATATTGGTTCGAAATTCACAGCCTGACAGGAATAGGGTTAAACGAAACGCGGGATGTAAAAATTATAGTCATTGTGATATTTTAACCGCGAGTCTATTGTACATAAAAGTACTCGACAACTGTAAAAAGCTTTTGATTGTCTTAACAATTCTTGTTACAATAAAATTATTTGTAACACTCAAGAAATATGAATAGAAGTCCTCTTTAAGTTTCTATTTTGGCACCAACTTCCAAAAAAATTATTTTTTCCTTTTTAGTGCATTTTTAAGTCGGTTTTTTTTACTTTTTTTTAAAAAGTTTTTTTTTCATAAAAGCACATAGTTTTCGAGAGATTTTCAAAAAGCTTTATTTTTTCAAAAAAAAATTGTATGGAAGGTACCCGTTATAGCTAACGTCACTTTTCCCAAAGTTGATTCAAACTACGATTTTCGTAAAACTCATTTACAAAAAACTTCAAGTCGCTAGCTTAACTCGTTCTCCCGTTATTTAAGATACGTAAAACGGACAATACTACAGACAGATACGGCGACATCCTCGTAATTTTGCCTGAAACGGCAGAAAGTTTAATTCTCGAGTCTGTCTTCTATAGCAGAGGAAAACAAAAACATCAATTTAAATACCCGAAGAAAATACAGTACGCTCGCGATTATATGAACATGAAATTTTACGCTGTTAATATAACAGAGTATTTAATTTCAAAAATTTTCTATGCATTTAATACAGTCGTTCATATAATAGAACGTTCATATAATCGCGAGTCTACTGTAATTTATTTGTCATAAGCGACACATTTGTTGTTGTAAGTGACAACATTTGTTCCAGAGTCATGCTCAGCAGGCCCTAATTAGTCTAAAAACTTAACAGATCGCTAGTGCTGAAAAAAATTTCATTTTGTTGCATAATGTTATCATACAAGCGTCCCTCGACTTAAAACGCCTCGATATAAGACGTGCAATGTTTTGTTCCCAGTTTTGATAAACAATAGCAAAAAAAATTTCGAAAAAAATATTTTTTTAATTATTGGTACTTAATTTATTCGAAATTTAGCCAAAAGATATTCCATTTTTATTGTTTACACAATATACAAATATATAACAGAAAAAATACTACACCTTGATATACGACGCACAAAAACGCAATTTATCGCGCTCAAAAACGTCGTAAATCGAGACATGCCTGCATAGTAACCTTAAATGTATGGTGCGATATGGCAAAAGTAACCTGAACTACTTTAATCTTGTGGAACTACAAATTCAATCCAATCCAACCGCAAATAAAAACATCTCTAATGTTTACAAAATTCGGTTAATGTAATGGTATTAAAAGTGCGTTTAATGTGGTCATGTCTAATCGCCTTCAATTTCACATTAAATCTGAAACGCAAATGTTTGCCATAAATGATTTTCCCATTGAGATTCACCATGGAGAAGATCAAGTTAACTCCATTTGGATCGGGCAATAGACGGAAGTATCCATATTTAGTCGTTTTGCTCAAACAGCCACAACAAACGCTCAGCAATCCGTTCAGTTGAGCATTTTAATATATATTTTTTCCCAATAGAAACGTATGTAGAGTAAATCCCGTCCAACTGGACAATAACAATCAGACAGTTCAATTTCTTTTCACTTCTACGGTAGCTGAACTTGATTTCGACGTGGAAATATAGAAATGATTTTTTATAGATTTTCATTCTCATTGCCTGCATATTTTATATCGGAACTGACAATGAGTGAAAAAAACCATTTTAGAATCGATATTTTTAGAGCGTTTGCCCGGTGTGGATTAAAATATGTCAGCAATCATATTTTTTTTTATCGTTGGCAGCTAAAAATAGTCTTACTGTATGTCAGATTATCTGTTCGTCGTAAATGATGAAAATAAACCTGAAATATTTATATAAAAAATCCAATATACTATCGATTTTTGAATTATTGTCTGGGAGAAAAACATTATAACAACGAGAAAAATAAATGGGGGTATTCACAAAAACTATAACCTTGGCTGGTATCGTGGTAAAATAATACAAAATAATACTAGGGGCATTCACAGTTGCAGAGCTGGGCGTACTTAAGTACTTTTTGTACTGCAGTACAAAAGCAGTACCAGTACATTGGTACTGATACTGAAAAAAACCAGTACCAGTATTTTAGATATAGAGAAATACAGTACAAGTACTGGTACTGGCACTGGTACTGTTTTTCTCTCTATCTAAAATACTGGTACTGAAAAAAACAAGTATCAGTACTGAGTACTGGTACTGGAAAAGCCAGTACGCACTTCAGAATTTTAAAAATACTGCATTACTTTAAAAATACTGCAAGTTTTTCAATACATGAGAGGCGATTTTTTCATTTTCTGAATTAAATCAAAGTTTGCACTTTACATGTACTCGCGGAAATAGCTCTTAACTGAGAAAACCGCATAAGTTTACCATTTGGCAAATTAAATACCAAAATTTTAAGGAAAATAATTTGCAGCAGCCTGATCCGCGGTGATTTTGAAGTGTCAATAATCGAGAAAATTTATGCTCATCGTATAGAATAATGTTTGATGTAATGTTTGTTGTAATTGTCAACTGTCTAAGGTAAAGGGCTATTATATTGACCTATCAATCACAATTTTGAGTTTGACGTTAAAAATTGATACTAAGTTTCATGTGAAAGTTTTCAACAATGGTTATAGTGTGAACATTGGACAATTAAATATAGGAAAGATAATTTGATTGTTTCAAAAATTACTTTTTAACTTTAGTTTAGTTAATTTTTAAATAATAGTCTCGAATGTATTTATTATTGACCTAACAAGAAAAAATTCGTCCTAATATTGACTGTCAGCGCTTCTATTATTGACCCAACGTATTTGGACCCCACAAGGCAAAAAATCCTGGAGTATTTTTCAATCCAAAAATTATATTGACGAAATCTTAATACATATTTTGGATTGGAATTTAATACATGCGAATTTTTGAAAATATGTTAGCCTTTTTTCTCATATTTGAACAGTTTTTTATTATGTATTGAACTTAAATACTTTTAACATTAATGTCTACAATTTAATCAAAATTTTAGACTTTAATACTGAAATAAACCAAAAATAAATTTATAAGAATTTCCAATCCATTTTATTGGATTAGAATTTTCCATTGGATTACATATAGGTCCAGCGTAATCCAGTTTTGATTGGAATTTACTCCAAGATTTTTTACCGTGGACGTATTTGGCCCAGTCCACAATTTTTTGCTCTTCCTCAGGTTTAAGGATCGTAGGAAGGCCTATGTCAGAATGTACTGGAAATTTACCCTTGTGTTTATATAGTAACGATGTTTTTGGTATTTTGAAGTAGGGATGTCAAATTTTTCAAAAACACCAGTTTTCGGTCAAACCGGTTTTTAAAACTTCGGTTTAAACCGAGCCGGTTTAACCGGGTCCAAAAAACCGGTAATTGAAAAACCGAAAAATCGTTTTGTTCAAATTGGGTATGTTAGGTCTTAAGGTGCAAATACACGCTATACAATATACATGTTTTTATGTATATATACAAGATTTTTGTGTATATGAGCATGTATAGCGTGTACTTCATCTCATATACATGATGTATACGAACACATTTTTTTGTATTCATGTATAGCTATACAAACTTTTGTGCATGGTGTATTTCACACTGGCTTGTATACGGCAGATTGTTTTTGTATTTCAACACGGTTGAAATACAATATACAAAAACACAAATACATTTTTGACAGATGTTATTTTGAATATGAATTTATGGAATGTTTAATCGAAAATTAATATTGGCACATCATCTGTTTGTGATGGAAATTAATAATTTCACTAAAAAAAATCTTGGGCTGACCATAGTTGGGCGTTTTCAATTCCCATTCCATTTCAATTCCCATTCACGGAATGGGAATACCTATCGATTTCAATTCCCATTCAGTTTGAGTTGAGATTTTATGATTTTAAGTGAATGGTAATTCAATTTAGTCAATTCCTTTTTTTTAGGGTTGCTGGGTGGGGGGGTGGTGAGTGGTGGGGTGGTGGGTGGGGGGGGGGGGGGGGGGGTTGGTGTGGGTGGTGGGTGGGGGGGGGGGGGGTTGGTGTGGGAGGTGGGTGGGTGGGTGGGGGGGTTGGTGTGGGAGGGGGGTGGGTGGGTGGGGGGTTGGTGTGGGAGGGGGCTGGGTGGAGGTGGGTGGGGGTGGGTGGAGGTGGGTGGGGGTGGGTGGGGGTGGGTTGGTGTGGGAGGGGTGGGTTGGTGAGGGGGGGGGATAGGAATAGATCCCCTTCCCCCCACCACCCACCCCTCCCCCATCCCCCTACCATTACTCACTTCCCCCTACCCCCTCCCTCCACCACCCACTACACACCACCCACTACCCACCACCCACCCCCTCTCCCTACCCCCTCCCCTTCCCCAACCCCTACCTCGTTAATTGTTAATTGCACTGACAATTACATTTTGCCCAACACTGAATCAGTCATCATAATTTCCAGTCAAATCTCCTATACAAATCATGAATATATACAATGTATATATACAAATTTATATGTATACCGTCTATTTTACTCATATACAAAAAAAACAAATGTATACCTATCCATGTATACGGAATACAAAATACATGTATATGCATTGAAATACGTATAGCGTGTATTTCACAACCGAAAATGTATATGTATATTTTGTATTTGGTCTGTATTTTGTATAGGAGCATGTATAGCGTGTATTTGCGGCTTTAGACGCAACAAATACACTATAATACAAACAAAAGACGTGAAGTGCCATATAATCCATTAAGAGGCCATAAATGGCACAATATGATATTGTATTTGGTTTAGAGTGCCTAAAAAGAAGTGTTTATAACAACTCAGTTGCACGAAAATTGGTTTAAAAATATTTTTCCGTACAAAAAAAATGATCGGTTTTTTTGAACGGTTTTTGGCTTTAAAAAAAACACCGGGTATAATCGTGCAAAAAAACACCGAAAAAAAACCGGTTAACCGAAGCAAAAACACCGGGTAACCGGTTTTTTTTTGACATCCCTATTTTGATGACCTTTGTCGCCCTATAAATTGATATGCCTTCTTCTACGGCTTTTAAAGCGGCCTCCAGCTCATCGTTGGTATATAGAAGTCGTTTGGTCATTCTGGTGTTGTAAAAAAAATTAAATGTTTCTTTTTTTGACCGAAGTGGGTATTATATTGACTTATAATTTGAAAGAAAAAAACTAGTCGATTTTAATTGTAAAATATCAAGTCAGAATTATGTTCTGTTTCAATAATCATTTAAATTTACTAGAAATTAATTTATTTTAGTTGAAGTGGAAATAAAATATTATAAAAAATAGTATGAAATGTTTCATGTGCATGTTTATTTTATTGACCTAGAGGTTTATTTATTATTGACCTACTCATGTATCCTTTATTGACCCCAAACTTGAAATATTATTTAAGATTAAATTATTAAAAAATTGATAGGTCAGAATTCGACTACTATATAGATGGGAAGGAGATTTAATGTTAAATGACAGAGGAAAACTTTTAGACTTTTTGTTACAGCCAAAAACTAACTTAGCTTTAAATACGTAAAAAATGCAATATTGACCTATAAGTCAATAAAAGAAACATCACAAATATTCATTGTATCTATTATTGACCACACATTTTATATATTTTTTATATTATTCCACATTAAAACTCACAATTTTATAACAACAAAATTGAAATTTAATAATTAAAGAACAACTCACAAAAAGAAAATTAGGAAAAAAAGTAAAATATACGAAAATACCGCAACTTTTAGTTTTTCTATTATTTAAGTTAAGTGCACACGATATGATCACTGTTCATATTTTTGAGCAAAAAAGTGTCCCAAACGTGTTCATATCGTCTGAACACCATATTTTTGTGTTCATACGTATGAACACAAGGCATATGAACACATTTGAACATGCCTTGAGCAAACGTATGAACACGACCTGTTCATACCGTGTGAACACTATTTTGGGACCGTATGAGCCCAGTTTGTAAAATTCGGACGTATGATCACAGATATGAACACACTGTCACATTTGAACATGGGCTAAGTTTTCAACATGTTCAAATGTAAAATTTTGAGTCAAATTTGTACGTAAATTGATGTTTTCTGGTTTTTATTTGGGTCTAGTAGGTTTTAGATTTGTGGCGTGGATGGCTGAGTCAGCTAAGTGCTTGCCTTGTGATCCAATGAGCAGTGGTTCAAATCCCACTAGGGTAAAATAATTCATGGACTTTAAAACACGGACCAGTTTGGTCTTCGCCTCCAAGCTTCTGGCATATAATTTAAAAAAAAAAAGTTTTCGACAGTTTTGTTTAAATTTGTTGTGTTGTTGTGCTCAAATGTTCTTAAAAATTGTTCATATCTGTAATTTGAACAAAACATTCATATCGTCTGAACAGTGTTCATACGCGCAGAAAAAATATGAACACAATGCATTTGAACACATATGAACACACCTAAAAATTTGATACTTTGGGACAAAATGTTCATATCGTGTGAATACCTTTCATATATTGTATGAACATATGAGCATTTGAAGCTTATAAGCAACATATGCGTATGTTCATAAATATGAACAGTGATCATATCGTGTGCACTTACCTTTAGGCTTACTTGTTAAGAAATTTCTCGCTTTATCGTCTTTTCTTGCCAGCTGTCATGGCAAACTAATTTTTCGTGAGAGGATTATATCGTATCGCAATAAAAAATTGGGAATTAACTATCAAGAGTGGGTTGTGGAATTTCAGTGTTTTAAAATATTGATACACACATAGTTGGCCTTATTAAAGCTAAAAAATGAAAATATGTCAATATTACCGCCTAGGTCAATAATATAGCCCTTTACCTTAATGGTTTTTTGACTGGATTGAAGTCAAAAATCCACAATTAATTTCCCTAAGCTCAGGAAAATTAATTGTGGTTTGGAGTGGTTGGAGTGGTATTAAACATAATTTTATACGAAAAAGTGATCATTTTTAAATTTCGTGGAAAAACGTTTGAGATTAAAGTCACTTCCACAATTAGTTTGAAGAGTACGTCATGCAATAGTTTGCATATGAATATGCTGAATTTTTTTTTTATATTCAAACACTTGTTTTCTTAAATTTTTTTTAAATTAAAAGCCGGTGTATGTTGTAGAGACGGCCAAAAGACGTGGATACGCCTACAACGAACGCCAATAGATGTTTAACACTTTGACCACGTGACCATTCATAAATGTATTCGGAAGTCGCGGAAATTGCACAAAACATTTTCTTACATCTCCCCGTAATACTTATGTAGTTGTTCAATAATTTTCGAAAGTAAACTAACTAAACAAATAACATAACCGAGTTTTATTAACGCTTTCATTCACGAATTATTTCTAGACCTGAAATAATTATTTGAAGCATTTCAACTAATTAAGGGAGGCTATATTAACATAAAAAATTAAGTTTTTTAAAATATTTTTTTAAACAGGGGTTTTAGAAGATGTACAATATATTGTACATACTTTTTATGCGATCAATAATAAATCTTTCATTTTTTTCAGTATTTTTTGAAAAGTACTGGTACTTGAAATCAGTTTCAGTACTTAATGTACTGGTACTGATTTTTGTTTACAGTACCAGTACAAAAAAGTACATGCTATTTCAGTACCAGTACCATATACTGGTACTGATGAAAATGCTATTTCAGTACCAGTACCATATACTGGTACTGATGTACTGAGTATTTTGCCCAGCTCTGCACAGTGGCTATAAAATTAGTTGTTATGGTAGTAAAATAATACTAATTGTTAAAGTTTTAACAATGCACTCTGTATTATATGAAAGATAACTCCAAAATAAATACAACAGGTGTATTATGGGTATGCAAAGTCTGATTTTACCACCAAGCGATGAGAAATATGTTTTTTATATATAATTAGTGAAAACCCTAATTTCTGTTAAAAGTGGAGTTATATGGTTTTTGCACCCACGTCTTCAATTGCTCTGAACACCAATTATCCTATAACATGATTTTTTTAACCGAGTGTGAAAATGTTGACTTTCTAACTTCTCTAAACCTGCAGAGAGTAGACAATCGGACGTATAAAAATGACCGCCGAATTGAAAAAGGAGCACAAAGAACTTTAAAAATTTGATTCATTGGGAAAAATAATTTCCAAAATAACTGAAATCCTACGTCAAAAACTCATGCTCAGGTATCAAAAAAAAAATGAAAGTCGTTTTAATAAATTGAAAAACCGAGTACATAGACTGTTCTAATGTGGTAAAAAAATTGTCTCAAGAATAGACCATCTGAAGGTTTCTTTTAGAATTGCTACTAATACCCTTCAATATTTTTTAATAACATGTTGCTTTATAAGAAAGATTACACCTTCTGATTATTTTTAAAAAACGATAGCAACTGCGTTTTGCTTTGTAGAGTTCTGTAAAAAAAATGTTAAATCTTATACAAAAAAACCTTTGTAACTTAGAAACTTTGAAATGTAAATAAAACATAGCTTGTGATATATAAAACGAATGTTTAAGGAATAAAAATTATAGAAAAATATGTTATGTGAACACCACATGGATTTCCTCTGCAATATTTATACTTTCGGAAAAAATATGTAAAAAATGATATTTTTTCAAATGCCTGGGACCTATTGTCAAATACTTTATATCGCACATGGTCCCGTAGACTGTAGTATCTCAAAATCGGCCATTTTGAGAAAAACGCATTCAAAGTTTTCATTTCAAAATAATTGTTTATGAATAATTGTTTTTTCTGTTGTTTGTACAGTAATATTCCAATTTATTACTCTTTTGATAATAATTTACAGATCATTTGCTTCATTTTTTTTTTTTTGCAATAATAAAGGATAGAGATAGGTTTGTTTTCCACAAAATCAATTTAAATTTTTAAAAAATGGGAATTTAAAAAACCAAAAAAAAATAAATTTTAGGACTACGTTTACATTTAAATTTGTTTTTCATTTGATTCAGTCAATTTTCCTTTACATAATGGAATAATTACTCAAAAACACATTTTTTTGAGATACTACAGTCTACGGGACCATGTGCGATATGATGATAGACAAAATCTTTATTCTTTCACTAGAATCGTCAAATTTAAGTAACATTCAAATTTAGTCAGTGGCGTAACTAAAAATCCACGGAAGGCCGTACCGTGAAAAAATGTTGTGTGCTTCCTGAAAGTTAAAATTTTTTTTACGTTTTCTTTCGACAAGCGTAACTTTGCGGCATAATTATAGGGAACTTCGGAGGCCCCTAAAACTTCGAGCCCTTTTACATTGCGGGGTCCTTCACCCCCCACGTGGCTTATTTATATAAAAGACACATAATTTTCCAAATTAAAGAACTTAGGCTAATTAAACCAGAGATATAAATGTTATTAAACCAATTTTTAATGCATCCCATCTGAAATGTTTTTCACGAATTTGGTTATAATTTTGCAGTGTAAATCATAATTAGCACATCACAAGCTTTTATGCTATTTTCATAAAACCATTTTAGAAAGTTTTCACTTATAATTGTCTTCTTGAAGATATTAACGATTTTTTAACAGTTTATCTCTGCTACTGGAAAATATGTACGCCTCCACCACTTCAAAAATATGTTGAAACAATTTTGTGGCAATTTATTGATTTGACTCTGAACATAATTTACGAAAACGAATTTGTCATCTTGGAATTTAAGGGAAATGACAACTGAAGCATTCATAACTCTGTCACTTGGTTTGTCTCATATTCATTTTGTATGGGGAAAACTAATTGATATAAACGATGGAAATCTGACAGGCTGGCAATAACATTTTCTCTTTATCATGTTTTAATTAAACGAACATTTTCACGACCATGTGCGATCTACAAATACCTAGATCGAAAACTAAAATGGAGTATCAAGGGCGGAGAAATATATGTTGAAGTACATATGCCGTCCTAGTAGAGAAAAAAAGAAAAAAATATTTTTTTAACAAAAGGTAAATACAAATAACTGGAAAAGATATCAGATAACATCACACCCTTACCTGAATAATAACGATGAATGTTGGTTTTTTAGTGTGAATGTGGTTTCGTGTTTCTGAATTTCATCACCTCCGGTTCCACATATTCACACCATATACCACCTGATTGTCACTAACCGCCCTTATTCTTTTCAACCACCCGTATCACAACGTTTCATGGACACTTCATGTCACCAGCAACGGTATCACCTATAAGTCTGAAGCAGCCAACCGATATGGCTGTCACTTGTTATACAAGTATTCGAAATCTACGTTTCCTTAGGAAATTTAACATTTCTTAGCACTTGGAAAGACTTTTTTTATTGACAGGTAACGTACTATTGATCTGTATTGGCACTGATGTTATTGCTGATGCTTACAATATTTCACTGTCATGATAACTAAAAATCATTGTATTGTTGTTAAAGTTTTCTTTTTTCACTCATACGACTTATAGCTATGCTTAAAAATACTTGGTTTAATTGACGTATTGTTTTTTATACCCGTATGGTGAAACCAAAGGGTATATTAAATTTGCTTTACCGTTTGTAACGCCAAGATCCCGTCATCACACATAAAAATGAATTACACCAGTGTGTTTAGAATGATAAAAAAAATGAATTTTGCATGTCCGTCCATCCGTGCGTCTGTGGCGCGAATTTCGGGCGCACGAATTGAGCTAGAGACTTGAAACTTTACGCAGATTCGTTTTTCGTAAAATGCTCGTTAATGGGCAAAAATAGATGGGGGGTCCCATACGAACGAAAACGTTTTTTTGCGAATATCTCAAAAACGGTGCATCTTATCAAAAAAGTGCAAGAACAAAAGTTATTTAGGATATGATTCTACATAAAACTCCCATACATCAAAATCCGATTGGAATAAATTTTAAATAATCTTACTGAAAAGTTTACTTTAACTTCAAAACAATGCCATATCACCAAACGGGTTTTCAATAATTGGCGATTTCAGAGTTATTCATGTTTTTAACTGTCCATAAAATACGTCACGACCTCCTTCGTCTCGCTCGAACGATGAAGGTCGCTCTACTCCAATTAAATTTTCAATTGACTAATCAATTGATTGAAAATTTAATTGCAATTAAATTTAATTGCAGATTTGCAATTAAATTAATGTTAATTGCAGAATACGATTAATTCAATTGCAATTAAATTAATTGCAATTAAATTAATTCATAAGATTTAATTGTTAATTGTACTAGTAATGATTGATCAAACAATTAACAATTAATTAATTGTATTTTTCACAATTAACAATTAATTAATTGTCAATTGCAGAAATTTACAATTACAATTGATTAATCGTTAATTATTAATTGCTCTGACAATTACATTTTGCCCAACACTGCTCTACTCTATACTCATTTACTCACGTTTTATGCATACGGTCCAAAAACTCCCAAGCTGGTAAATATATAAAAAATAATTTTCACTAAAACCGTGAACGAAAACAATATACTGTAATATAAAAACAAACCCCTTTGCAAACTAATTTCGTGTTTAAAAACCGGAACTTGATAATTTTAGTCATTCTGTGAATGCTTTTGATAGGATCTTCTTTGTCCCTATATAAGGATATTCAAAGAAAAAAGCCTGCTCTGAATGAACTTTAATATTTAAACAGTCTCAAAATGGATGTTAAATTAAGGAAACATCAGTTTTCCTTTTTTTTTACCTTTTTGTTGCTTTTTTATATGGATAAATTTTTATTGTTTGACTTACCTTTTTACTGGGGCTTCCTTCGTTTGGATGATAAGCAGAAAAACACGATTTTGCACAGACGTCGAGGGAAAGCAGTTTTAATTAAAAGATTCGGATTTTTTTTAACATTCCACGTGATATTTTTAAAGTCTTTTTTTCCAAAATTCAGATTTTATTCCAAACGATTAAATTTTTTCTCTTTGTAGGCGTAATTGCTGTCTCCATTTTTAACATGTAAGGAATTTAGAACAAGCAATAGTCACAAGGAAAGCTAGTTTTTACAAATGCTATAAAGTTTCTCTTATTTCATAAAAATCTTGAAAATGAAAAGGTGCTAATGAGATGTGCTATTTATTTAAATAGCGAGGAATCTTTTTTTTCACTTCCGTGGAAATATCTTCTCGTTATAGCGCAAAGAACGAAAGAAATGCATGAAAATCTTCTCTGAATGGGCGGCACTTTTATTAAATCGTCGGACAATGGAAAATGATGATAAATATTTTCTTTTTAATGCACTGCAGACGTCTGATTCATTCCTTAAATATTGAAGTCGGTTCTTTCATCTATTATTTTGATTTCTTTGGAAGCTCACAGCGTAAAAGGCGATTTGTTACAAGCCTCTAGGGTTGTGAAATGGAAAAATATAGGTATAATGTTGTGAGATTTAGTCAATTTTTTAGGGCCTTTTCTAAAGTGATACCTTAATTGATATTTGATTTTTTTCAGTTATTTAATTTTTTTTGCTGTCTTTTATGTTAATTTGGTTTAACATCCCTCTCTGTGCACTGATACAGGCACATTACAACTTCAATCAAACATTAACAGATGGACCGATTCCAACGTTTTTTTTCTGGTGGTATCTGTCGACAATTTTACATTAAATTCAAAAGATTTTTTCAAAATCGGCCAACTTTTACTCAAGTTAAAGGCTTAGAAGATAATAAAAAAGAGTCAATAAGAAATTAACTTGAAAATTTTCGACCTAATAGGATTTTGTAGCAAAAGTGTTTTCTTGCTTGTAGTATCCCCCTAGCTTTCACTTTAGCAAATTTTCAGTTTTGAAACTTTCACTTTAGCAAATTTTCAGTTTTCAAAAATTGATACTTTTCGAAAAAAGATTTTTTTTTAATTTTTCCCTACCTCTACGAAAAATTTGAAATTTCTATACATTGAAGGTACTTTTGACAAAAAAATTGAAGCTGCCTAAAATCTGTAACATGGTAAAAAAAATTAAAATTTTGATTAGTTTTTTTTATTAGATATGGTTGAAGGACCATAATAAAATTACATATGATGGAAAACTTTTTATACCCGTATGGTGAAACCAAAGGGTATATTAGATTTGCCTTACCGTTTGTAACGCCAAGATCCCGTCATCACACAAACAAATGAATTACACCAGTGTGTTTAGAATGATAAAAAAAAGTTGAATTTAGCATGTCCGTCCGTCTGTCCGTCCATCTGTCCGTCCGTCAGTCCGTCTGTGGCGCGGATTGCGGGCGCACGGATTGAGCTAGAGACTTGAAATTTTGCACAGATCCGATTTTCGTAAAATGCGAGGCTAAGTTCGTTAATGGGCAAAAATTGGCCATTAGGGGGGGTACCCCCCATACGAACGAAAACGTTTTTTGTAAATATCTCAAAAACGGTGCATCTTATCAAAAAAGTCCAAGAACGATATGATTCTACATAAAACTCCCATACATCAAAATCCAATTGGAATAAATTTTAAAAAATCTTTTTGGAAAGTTTGACTTCAAAGTGGAATTTTGGTACAACTGTTCGCTGTTCACTTAAATCACCATACGGGTTTTCAATAATTGCCAGATTGGCAATTATAGCTTTTGTTATGTTTGTGTTAGTGACTTGATCTTTGTTTTAATCGATTTAGAATTCTAAAAAACGTGACAAATCAACACCCCACTTGATACATTTAAAAAAAAAAGAATTTCTTGAAGATTCATCTCCCATCCCCACCCAAAAAACCACTTTCCGCCACTTCAATTTTTATAAACTCTAGATTTTTAAATCCTAGGCCAAATTTGACCTATAAACAAAATTTCGTGTGGAGAGGATTTTTTTAAAAACACCTTTTTTGTACAATTTTTTCTGCATTTGTAATAAGAACTTTTACTATATAGAAAGTCATGTGCTGTTTAGAAATTTTCTGTAAAATTTTTCAAAAAAAATGTTTTTTTTTGTTGATTTCATCATGTAGGATATACGAAGACAATAGAAAGTCAAGTGTTATTAGTTGTTAGTTGTATTCACGATTGATTTTACAATTAACGATTGATTAGTTGTTAATCGAGAAAGTCCCATCTAACAGCTAAATTAATCATTAGTTGTGAAGATACAACCAGCAACTAATTAGTTGTAGTCGTTAGTCGTGACATAAGACTGAATTTGATTCTTAGATGTTAGTTGCAACTAAATATCGCCCTACTCTGGTACATACACTTGACTCTTTTTTGGTAGATTTATTGTCTAAAATCTATTTCTTTCTTTACTCTCCGTATTTTCCAGTTTTTTTTATTGGAAAACGTAACTCTCTGACACACTTATCATTATTAAGTTAACCTCAATCAACACAATATTTTGTGCTTCTATTAGTTCCAATAATTTTAAGTCACTCTACGATAATCTAAATAACTAAGAAATTAAATTACGGAATCTATAGGTACTATAAACCCATTACTTGGAATAACACTTGAAAGTATACTTTCTTTTATCACACATGAAGAAGTGAAATGACTTCACATTATCCCCAATTAGTTCAGGTAATAATCCCCTCATAATAGAGGGAATTTATTCTGTCGACAAAATACTCAATTCTCAGACTAATTGTCTTAATTAAATTAACTTTGTATGTTTTGGCTTAATTATATGGAAACTGCTTCATCATAACAACAATAGAGACATGAAAATGAAAGCCTTCAACTATGAAGTAATCAAAGCAAATTTAACTTTCATTGGCCATCCAAATTCAACAGAAAAAACTGAAAACAATTGTTTGTCAATGATTGTAAAATGTTTCGCTTTTAAAAAATTTTATTATTGACCTAGACGTCGAATCAATCATAAAATGCTTCAAAAAACGTAACAAAAAAATAAAATCGTAATTTTTCATTAATTTCATGCTTATGAAGTTTTGCGAATCATGATTTTTTCTGCATGACTTCACTGTCGCTTTTCATTCTCCTTTAAACGTTCTGCCAGCAAAAGAAATACTTTTCAATTCATTTCGTCGATAGCGAAATATGACTACTTGATTAGCTGATGTCATCAACTGACGCCAGTCTATTTAAATTATCTTGCTGGATATACAGAATTTATAGTGTGTAGATCCATAATCGATTAAAGAATTTACCATTGCGAATTACTAAATAAGTTGAAAGGTGCGTAGTACAGACAGCAAAATGTCTACAGTTTCCTGTATAAAATTTAATTCTTATCACAAACAGTTTAATTGTGCGCCTACTTAATTAAACGTAAAAGAAAGAAGCAAAAGCAGGGAGAGTGAAAATCACGTCAATTGTTTCGCACTCTCAATATCTATCGTTTCGCAACTTATTCTGAAGTGGCTCAGTTTGGATTAGCAAATTCAAAATTGGATATTTTATGACCGAAAATAGATTTGTTTGAGATCACAGCAAAAAAATAATATTTTGAGCATAAGGAAAGTCATTAGGGCTAATACTATGTTCACACCGACGCAAAATCACGTAATTTTGCGAAATGATTTAGATCTTAAACCAAAGTGTTCACACAGAGATTAAGGCAATTTTGTTTGACATTTCAACTAAGTTAGTTCAAAAATGGATCGAGGAAGTTTGTGTAGGATTGCTATGAATTTTAGTAATATGATGAATAATACAATTCAAAACATCGATGAAATATGTGCAAACAGAATTAGACACTTTAGAAGAAAATGGGAATTATCTGTAATGAAAATAAACAATTATTTTCCATTTCATATCTAATCGCATCAAAAACAGGTCCATTTTTTTTGCCCCGCGTAGGTTGTTTACTAATATATCCTCTTCGCGTGCGGAACACGGCTTCTTTTTCTTATATTTCCGTTTTTCCAATGCAGCACAAATGTCAAAACTGATGTGCTGAAGAGAGCTGAATAAGTGATGCAGGGTTGTATCCATTGTTTTTGCTTGATTTCGTTCCTAATTTTGTGGAAATTACATACTTTTAGTGATTTTGAAAACAGGCTAATGTAGTGGAAATCTCGTGATTTCGAGCAAGATTTCGTTCAAAATTACGAAAATCTTCAAAATCACGTAATTTTGCGTCGGTGTGAACATAGTATAAGATGCAACCTTATGTGAATTGTTCAATACAACTCATTGTTTTCGAAGAAATTGCAAAAAACTGTTTTGTTTGTATGGGGGAGGAGGAAGGAATAGTCCGTTTTCGCCCGGCTCTTTACGAGGAACGCAACTGTAAAAAATTTCAAGTCTAGTTCAATCCCTTCGAAAGTTATCGTGTTCACGGACAAATAGACAGATAGATGGACGGACATGCGAGAATCAAACTCTTTTATCATCCCAAACACGCTAGTGTATTTCATTTTTGTTTCCGACGGTTGGTACGATGCGTTACAAACGGTATACTAAATCTAATATACTCCTATGTTTTTTTTTTATAGTTCCAGCCCGAGCTTAGGGGAAGACCCTTTAATGCCGAAGCACAGCTCAGGATGGTCGGAAGAACGGAAGGAGATGTCGGTTTATGTTCTCCTTCTTGAACTTCTGCAGGTTATGGTCCGGGGGGAACACATCGGATGGTAAATCGTTCCAAAGTTTGTTGTTCGCGGAATGAAGGAATGCCTAAACTTTACTGTACGAAATTTGGGAGGCTCAAGGAAGAAATCGTGCGCACATACAGCTGCAAGTGAGGGTCTAGAGAAGATAAACCGTGGAGGAATAAGTTGGGAAATTTCAGTGGAACATTTCCCATGGAAATATCTATAGAATATGCTGAGTATCCCAACAGAGCGATGATGCTCTAGAGACGGTAATGAATCTGTCAAAAATTTGTCTCCAATCAGTCGGATCGCATGTTTTAGAATTCGGTCCAGCAGTTGCAGGGCAGTTTTTGGGGCTCCAGCCCAAATGTGCGAATTGTACTCAAGTCTCGGTCGAATGTAGGTCTTGTAGATGCTGAGCACGTCGATTGGTGCGAAATATTTTTTGCAGCATCCCAAAAAGCCTAGGCACTGCGATGCCTTCTTTGCAGTTTTGAAAATATGATCGCTCCATTGAAGTTTCTCGTTTAATTTGATGCCCTATATAATATATCATATAGAGAATAAAAGCATGACAAAGCGAGTATTCTACTTACATGGTTATCTGATATAATAAAATTAGAAATAAAATCAAGAGTTACGAAGCAAAAAAAATACTTGAGCTCTAATTTGCGTTGATGATTTTTTAATGATTCACACTTCTTCAACTTCAAAAGAAACAGATATCGGAATAAAAATTTGATCTTTTCCTGTGTTCACACTTCACAGAGTAAAATTTTACCTTTTTTATAAGACAACTGGAGATTATTCATTTCATTTGATTGAATCCTACAGAATTTATAAGCTTTGTGGATGCTAGTGTACCAAAGGCCCAAGAAAATTCGCGAAGTAAACTCGATAAATTTTGTCTGCTTTTCTTTTTATTAATAAACAAATCATTCGATTCTCAGTATAAGCCGATAAGAATTTCTGTTTCGTTTGCAACGAATGGGGCTGGAAGTATGCATTATTCACATGTAAACACTTGAAACAAGTGAGATTTAATGATTGATGCTTTCACTTAGTTTTCTTTTAATTTACTGTGATTAAATGCTAAAATATGAAGTTAATTAATAAAAGAAAAACCTGACTGCAGCAATGAGGCGTTAAAATAATGAGCGAAATTTGTATTCATTTATTTGAAAGGTCAACATTATTTAAAGAATATTTGATTGATTGAAATCGCGAAAGTTTCTTTAAATTTTATTTAATTTTTGTTATTTACAAATAAGCTATATTATTTGTTAGTAAGTTCTTCGAAACTAAATCACATTTTCAAATATGTATCAATTACAGCAGGCTTGTCCAACCTACAGACTTCCAAAAAAAACTGTTTTTTACATGGAAATCCCTTCTGCTACAATTTTGGAAACAAATTACTACCACGGGGATTAAAAAACTTCTGTCCCAAGTTGAGTTTATCTTTTGCGCTTATCTATTTCCTGATAAATTCGATGCTAGACAAAATTTTTCTTTAAAAACAAATAGTCCAATTGTTAACTAAATAACATTTAGAGCAGGACAGTATCAACAAAGAGCGGGGCGAGCAGACTGATTCGGGTGGCACCCCGTTTTTAGTAAGAGCAGTAAACTTTGGTGTAATGTTAGAAAACTAAATATAAGTGTAAAATTACAAAAAAATGATTAAATTTTCGCCGAGAAAACTTTTACGGACGTAAAATTTCAATAGCCGTCCCTTATTAGCGCAGGTGCGCACCGCGCAAGGGCGTAGAATGCAATTTGAATTTTTCAAACGCTTAAAAACCAATATGGAAGCTAACATAACCGAATATTTCTACTAACTTAATTACTACTTATTTACTTACTTCTACTTAAATCTACCTCAATGCACACTGAAGTGCTAGTTTTGACGGGTTTAAAAAAATCAAATGTCCACTTCGGCACCATTTTACATGCTTGCCAACGCGATGCGCGCCTGCATTTATACTACTGCCGCCTGCTCCGTTACTTCCACTCTTAGATTTTTATACACACGGTTTTTTGGAAAAAAGGTAATGGATGAATGAAAGTTCTGAAAGTTCTCTACATTTTTTCCTTGCATCATAAATCGATATCTTTTACCGTAATCGAGATATTTCAGGTTTTCTAAAAAATGTTGATTTTTTTTATCGAAACTCAGTGTTAAACTTCTTGATAACTAATTGTCAAACAAGAAAAACATCGTTTTTTAGAATAGACTGATGGCAACGTTTAGAACTCGTTAAAAATAGGTCAATTGAGGCGTTAAAAGCTAGAGTAATCGAGTTTTTGAACTTTTCCACTTTTGTATTATTATTGACTGTAAATTTTTGGAAAAAAAAATTCTGTGGACTTTATTACTCAATGTTGAAATATTCTTTTGTGCATCCAAACATTTTTATCTAAAAACTCACTCGCAATAGTGATTCAAACACAAAAAAATTCACGATTTCGATATGTGGGTTGGTCCACTCTAGCTTTTAACGCCTCAATTGAGACACTGGGTGAATGGCAGACTTGCGTCTGTCGAATTGTCGCCAAACATTGATTCGTGTACTTTCGCCAAGACTGTTGACGTAACATTACAAAATCCATAAATTTTGTCTTCATAATAAATTAACTGTTATCCACCTAAAATCTCCAATAATTTTTTAAACCAATTATACAGGGCATTTTATCTTCCTAAGGATATTAAAAAAAAATAAATAATAATGGAAAAAATAAATTGGAAAACCGCAAACAAAATCATTTAAGACTTAAAGTTAATTTAATTATTTGCACAATATTTTTACATTAAGGTAAAGGGCTATATTATTGACCTAGGCGGTAATATTGACATATTTTCATTTTTTAGCTTTAATAAGGCCAACTATGTGTGTATCAATATTTTAAAACACTGAAATTCCACAACCCACTCTTGATAGTTAATTCCCAATTTTTTATTGCGATACGATATAATCCTCTCACGAAAAATTAGTTTGCCATGACAGCTGGCAAGAAAAGACGATAAAGCGAGAAATTTCTTAACAAGTAAGCCTAAATAATAGAAAAACTAAAAGTTGCGGTATTTTCGTATATTTTACTTTTTTTCCTAATTTTCTTTTTGTGAGTTGTTCTTTAATTATTAAATTTCAATTTTGTTGTTATAAAATTGTGAGTTTTAATGTGGAATAATATAAAAAATATATAAAATGTGTGGTCAATAATAGATACAATGAATATTTGTGATGTTTCTTTTATTGACTTATAGGTCAATATTGCATTTTTTACGTATTTAAAGCTAAGTTAGTTTTTGGCTGTAACAAAAAGTCTAAAAGTTTTCCTCTGTCATTTAACATTAAATCTCCTTCCTATCTATATAGTAGTCGAATTCTGACCTATCAATTTTTTAATAATTTAATCTTAAATAATATTTCAAGTTTGGGGTCAATAAAGGATACATGAGTAGGTCAATAATAAATAAACCTCTAGGTCAATAAAATAAACATGCACATGAAACATTTCATACTATTTTTTATAATATTTTGTTTCCACTTCAACTAAAATAAATTAATTTCTAGTAAATTTAAATGATTATTGAAACAGAACATAATTCTGATTTGATATTTTACAATTAAAATCGACTAGTTTTTTTCTTTCAAATTATAAGTCAATATAATACCCACTTCGGTCAAAAAAAGAAACATTTAATTTTTTTTTTACAACACCAAACGACTTCTATATACCAACAATGAGCTGGAGGCCGCTCTAAAAGCAGTAGAAGAAGGCATGTCAATTTATAGGGCGACAAAGGTCATCAAAATAGGGATGTCAAAAAAAACCGGTTACCCGGTGTTTTTGCTTCGGTTAACCGGTTTTTTTCGGTGTTTTTTTGCACGATTATACCCGGTGTTTTTTTAAAGCCAAAAACCGTTCAAAAAAACCGATCATTTTTTTTTGTACGGAAAAATATTTTTAAACCAATTTTCTTGCAACTGAGTTGTTATAAACACTTCTTTTTAGGCACTCTAAACCAAATACAATATCATATTGTGCCATTTATGGCCTCTTAATGGATTATATGGCACTTCACGTCTTTTGTTTGTATTATAGTGTATTTGTTGCGTCTAAGACCTAACATACCCAATTTGAACAAAACGATTTTTCGGTTTTTTAATTACCGGTTTTTTGGACCCGGTTAAACCGGCTCGATTTAAACCGAAGTTTTAAAAACCGGTTTGACCGAAAACCGGTGTTTTTGAAAAATTTGACATCCCTACTTCAAAATACCAAAAACATCGTTACTATATAAACACAAGGGTAAATTTCCAGTACATTCCTTCTACATTTACGATCCTTAAACCTGAGGAAGAGCAAAAAATTGTGGACTGGGCCAAATACGTGCCACGGTAAAAAATCTTGGAGTAAATTCCAATCAAAACTGGATTACGCTGGACCTATATGTAATCCAATGGAAAATTCTAATCCAATAATATGGATTGGAAATTCTTATAAATTTATTTTTGGTTTATTTCAGTATTAAAGTCTAAAATTTAGATTAAATTGTAGACATTAATGTTAAAAGTACTTAAGTTCGATACATAATAAAAAACTGTTCAAATATGACTGCAAAAAAGGCTAAAATATTTTCAAAAATTCATGTATTAAATGTATTAAATTCCAATCCAAAATATGTATTAAGATTTCGTCAATATAATTTTTGGATTGAAAAATACTCCAGGATTTTTTGCCGTGTGGGGTCCAAATACGTTGGGTCAATAATAGAAGCGCTGACAGTCAATATTAGGACGATTTTTTTCTTGTTAGGTCAATAATAAATACATTCGAGACTATTATTTAAAAATTAACTAAACTAAAGTTAAAAAGTAATTTTTGAAACAATCAAATTATCTTTCCTATATTTAATTGTCCAATGTTCACACTATAACCATTGTTGAAAACTTTCACATGAAACTTAGTATCAATTTTTAACGTCAAACTCAAAATTGTGATTGATAGGTCAATATAATAGCCCTTTACCTTATATTTGGGAAATAACAACAAATTTAGACCACTCCATACATTTAGTTTTATTATTTCAACCAAGAAAATTATTTTTACAAGAGTAAAATACTTATCGATTTTCTCTCAACGACATAAAATGGAAAGTCTAGACTCCGTTATTGTTTGATACCAAAAATTTCACTGTTTTTGTGCAGGAACTTTGTCTCAAGTTGTTGATCCCTCAACTGACTTTCACTTTAAATGTTTCCCTTTGTTTTTCGCACTATTTATTTATAGAAAGTTACTTTTAAGGTACTTCCATGTTAAGCTATTTCCATTGAATTGCTTCAAGTTTAAATACCAGTTACTAATTTGAATGTAACATGCCTCTTAATAATGTTCTGTTTTGTTTTTCTATTTTCAGATCAAAAAAAAAAATCACTACAAATTACATCAAACGAAACTCGCATAAAATGATCCAAAAATATTAAACTTTAAATTAAAAAAAAATACATTTGATGAGGCAAGGATTTCATTAACAAAAACCTTGTACTAGTAGGTTTCGTAAGAAAAACAAGCAAATAAAAGCAATAGAAACATGTCACGGTTACCTGAAAGCGAAAATCTTCGTAATGAAATCTATGAAAATCTGCCATGCCAAGCAATGTACAACGAGTCCGTAAGGAAAATCAAATCAAGTGAACCGGTCGTACTTAACAATTGTAATCAGAATTCCAGCAAGAAACCGAATCTAGGTAAGGAACTCCTGTATGCAACACCACTCCGCAAGTCCGACAGATATCGGAGCGGCGAACGGAGTAGATACAAAGTGAATAATGACTCTGGACACCATATTCACGAAAAAAATGAGAAACTGAATAATGTCGAATACAAGCAAATCAACAAAGATAATTTATTACACAAAAATGGTAACGGACACCATCATCATCATCATGCGCTGAGGGAAACGTCTCTTGTCGGCAGTGGGGTGGATGCAGCAGCAATTCCGGTAGTATCCTCAATGGGAATTCCATCAGTCGTTTCTGGTGGAGGTGTGGGTGGTGGTGGTGGTGTTGGAATTCCGACAGCATCGTCGGTTGGTATGAGAAATGGAACTCAGGAAAACAATCTTGAGGATAGGAGGATCCTTAATTTTCTAAAGGACACCACACAAATTCAAAAGAAGGTCGAGGCGGGCAAGGATTGTCCGAATGCGAGTTTCTCGTGTTTGGCACGTGAGGAACATTTTGCAAATCTTGTCCAGCAGAACTTCCCAAACGAAATCGCTGACGTAAGCAACAGCTCACTACTTTCCACAGATGAAATTAATGATACCACCAGACCCCTGGACAGCACCGCCTGTTCTGATGGTGATGTGGGTCGAGGTTGTTTGCTACAAGGCGAGGAATCGAAGGAAAATCTTGAGGTTTTTATGGATAAGAAACAGTCGCCTGATAAGGAAGTAAACGGATTCGTTAACACACCAGTGAATCTATACACAAGGCCGGCGAATATCTACATTAATCGAGAGTGGGTACTGAAGAAAATCGCCCTGTGCCTGGAGCAACGGGCTTCTAGCAAAAAACCGGCCCCAGCTGTTCCAGGCTCCTCCAAAGATGAACACGCTCCCAAAGACCGACCTTTTAGTGGCAGATCTGCACCGTCAGGGGGCGGGGGTGGCTCATCATATCATGGGTGTCTGGTTCTGGGATCAAACGGATCCGGCAAGACATCCATTTGCCAAAGCATATTAAACGGCAATTCAGGGACTAGAGGACTTCTCAATCGAAAGCTGCTGAGCTGCTACTTTGTGAATTCCCAGAATCCCGACTGTCATAGTTTAAGTCTGTTCATAAGAAGTTTCGTCCTGCAGATTCTCAGTCATTCAAGTTTAATTAGTAAAGACGAGGCCGAAAAAATTATTAATGAATGCGATCAGGCCATTGCTGCTGGTATTTCAGCAACTGCAGCGGAGGCAAATAACGAAATATCCCCGGAAAATTGTGAAATTCTCGATCGGACATCGGAGGAGGAACTTCTTATCGCTGAACTTAAGCTAAGTGGCGAAGTTGATGATTTCTGTGATCGGAAAACGTCTACGAATCGAAAATCCATCACTAGACAGAAGTCAGCTCCGTCTCCTGAGAAGAAAATCTCCGAGGACGTTGAATTGCAGGTGACAAACAAAACGTCTTATTCCACACATCCGCCAGTCTCGGCCAAGTCAAGTGATCGTACCAAAGCTAGCAGTGAAGAGAAACCCGACATGCTTCCACTCGAGTTGACTTCTACAGAAACGGCTGATGGTGTAGCAGCCTCAGCGACACCCCCGCCGACATCTGAAAACGAGGACGGCAGACAGAGCTGCAAAGTAAGTCCTAGTAAAAAATCGAAAATTCCTATCGCCATTACTAGTCGATCGCCAAAGACGAACAACGCAATTCAACAGGGTGGCGGTGAAGATATCGCGGATGTTGTTGGCGATGAAATGAAAGACGAAATCGAGGCCGAAATCAATGACGACAATATTGAGGAGATGGAAAAACCGAAATCTCCATCACCCACACAACGGCGTGAGGATGTCGCTAATTTTGCTTCCGATAAGGAGATACCAATGATTAAAGCTCGCCAATTACATCCAGAGCGGGACATTCCTCAGCCGTTGCCGAAACCGAAAAGCTGTCGTACCATTATCGCTGATGGCTACTACGAAATGCTGCTCAGTAATCCTGAAATCTTTGAATGTTTGAGCGTCGACAACATTGAGAAAAATCCCGATGAATGCTTTAAGAAGGCGCTCCTCTTTCCACTGCTAGAGTTGACGCCCCCACGTACTGCACTTTTGCTGCTAATCGATTCGATTGATGAGAACTACATTAACGAGGGTAATCTGATATCGACTCTCAAAGGACGATGTCCAACGCAAAAAAGCCGTAATATCGCTGAACTTTTATCGAATCACATTCATCTATTTCCGAAATGGTTATTTTTGGTGTGCACGACAAAAAAACAGACCAAGCACATCACGAAAATGTTTACCGGATTTAAGAAAATCACTCTGGATGATTTGCGAAAAAGTCACGTGGTTAAGGATGTCCAGGAGTACATCATCAATCGATTGAATTCGGATTTTAAAGGCACCATAAATTTGTCGAAGGACATCATCGAAAGTCTTCATCAACTGTACATCAAATCGAATGGATGTATTCTGTATTTGCAAAAAGTTCTCGATGGCATCAAAGATAATTTCTTCTCGTTTCGGGAAATTAAATTAATACCGTGCACGTTGAATGGACTGTATTTGTACATTTGTCAGAAGTCATTCAATAAGAAGCAATATCTGAAAATTCGACCAATACTAAATGTGCTGCTGGCATCGAATGGTTACGTTGATAAATTATTCCTGTTCAATTGCCTTCGTACGCACAACTATAGCATCGATTTGGAGGAGTTTGAGAAACGTTTGGATATCATGAAGAACATTTTGGTATACTATAACAATGGTAACAAGGTGAAAATCTTTCATAATTCATTCGCTGATTGGCTGGTCGATGTGAAATTCGCAACAAAGAAATTCGTTTGTGACGTTAACGAAGGTCATATTATGATCTCCATGTATTACACATTAATTAGTGATACACTATGTGCAAATAATGTACGACGTTTCGTTTATCATTTGATTAAGACTGGTGAATATCTAACAAATAAAAATGTGAATTTAGATTTAATACTATTATTATTGGAATCACGTATCAATTTAAATGATTGCTTCTACACTAATTACCTCAATTGTTGTACCATCTGCGAGAACGAGTACAAAAATCATCAAAACTTTCTGCCCAAGACACGTGATATGATTGAAAAGTTCTTGATGAATGAACTTAACGATGAATTTACAACATTCTTATTCGATTTCTTTAAGCCCAGTCTACCGACGGATGCGAAAATCTTGAAACTTTTAATTGAGACTGGTATCAATAATGCTGAAACTCAGGTGAGACAATGATTTATAATTGGCCATTATTTACATCAAGTTTTTGTTTTTCCCTGCGTAATTTTATACTTTCTTAAGTTTAGAAAATCACTGAATGTTTACTGTAAATCTTGTGCAGAGAAACTCAAGCTACATTGCAATTAGCTATTAACTTTTTTCAAGATTTCCAAGTGAATAAGTGAATTGCTTGATAAAATGTGGTAATTATGTTGAGTATAGTTAGGTATATTTTTTTTTTCTTCATTTAAATCCTAGCTATTTATTGTGGACGATTTAAAGCTACGAGAGCTTTTTTGTTTTTTAGGTTTTTTTTCCAAACATAAAAACACTACAGTTGCCAGGAGGCGACACTAAAATACATGTTATCTAATTGGATATTGCCAATTTATGTTGATTTCACTTTTTACAAGAAACGGCCGTGGGGGAAATTTTCGAGTTTTTGGCTATATTCGTTTCAGGGTTATCGTATTCACAAACGAGTTAACGAACATATCAGAATTAAAAATTCATAGATAATTTTAACAAAAAAGCGTAATCCATCTAACGATGAGGTCTGTTATAAACCGGCATCTCCTTTCGTTCTTCCGACCATCCTGAGCTGTGCTTCGGGATTAAAGGGTCTTCCCCTAAGCTCTGGCTGGAACTATATATATCTCACTGAAGCAAAAGTTTTTTGGTTTCTGAAATCTCTAGGTTTGGTTTCATATAACAAGATATTCTTCTAGCGTTGGTTATTTGTATACCTACTGTTTGTGCCATAAGGTTCAAAATAATTTTTACATCAAAATATTCATCAAATGGAAGTATAATAGCTTCCAAACGAAGCATAAATTTCCATCCAATATAAAATTGTGATGGAGCCAGGGATCATGTAGCTGCATCTGACGACGTCAAACATGATTTCTGGACAAAAACAGGCTTGTGATTGATTACAGAGTGAGTCAGTTTGCCTGTAAAAAAATATCGTCAGGGCAGTAGAAACATGTTAATAGTTTTCCTTTATTTTCAGTGATTTTCGAAACACAATTCTTTCCTACTGACTTCATATTGATTTTTTTACAATTTAAGTGTTTTCCAATCATAAATTGAAACATTGTATGATTAAAATTCAGGTCTCGCGTGATTCATCTCTAAACTCACCAGTTTTCTCTGAAAAATCCCACAACATCGATTCGGAATTGGCCGATTTGCTAATATCGAGCGAAAGAAGCTGCCAACGAGAGACGCAAAGGCCAAGGAGTTCCTCGGACAAGAGCGAAACACGACATTTAGACAGTCAAGATGATAACTCGAGTACACTCCATCAGTTAACCGAATCGCATCGAATCGAAATGCATAAAGGCAAGGCTTTGATTCACATCTTGGCCAACGAGGGAAATCACGTGCTACTGGAACGTGCATTGACCGCATGCAAAGGCCCCATCGATCTAGAAATCGAAGACTACAACGGCCAAACGGCACTCAACATAGCCGCACGCAATGGCCACTTGGACGTGGTTAAATTGCTGCTTGGCTTCGCACAACCAATGAACGATGGAACGGGACGAATAAAACGCATCGACGTCAATCACGCCGATCGAGATGGATGGACACCACTTCGATCAGCTTCCTGGGGCGGTCACACGGAAGTGGTGAAACTGTTGATCGCACATCCAGGGTGTTCAATCGATTTGGCGGACAAGGAGGGTCGAACAGCACTTCGAGCAGCCGCTTGGAGTGGCCACGAAGATATTCTGAAGATTTTAATCGATGCTGGCGCAGATGTGAATTCCGTTGATCGACAGGGAAGAACCTCATTGATAGCTGCATCTTATATGGGCCACTATGACATTGTGGAGATTCTTCTCGATAACGGAGCGAATGTAAACCATTTGGATCTCGATGGTCGCAGTGCACTTTGCGTGGCCGCATTGTGTGGCTCCTCTGGCTACAGTAAAGTGATTTCCACTCTTCTTGAGCATGGCGCGAATACAGATCAGCTGGACAATGACGGAATGTCGCCCCTTTTGGTGAGTTCATTCGAGGGAAACGCCGAAGTGTGTGAACTTCTGCTGGAGAATGGAGCCGATCCAGATTTGGCTGATTTTATGGGACGAACTCCGTTGTGGGCTGCGTGTACAGCAGGGCATGCGGTTGTAGTGAAACTTCTCCTATTCTGGGGATGCGGCATTGATTGCATGGACTCTGAAGGACGAACTGTACTCAGTATAGCAGCCGCTCAAGGTAAATTTTATTATTCCCATGTTGCACTGCTCTATTTGAAGACATGAAACCGTAATTGGTATGTTTTTTTTCCAATTCCAGGAAACGTTGAAACTGTAAGACAACTTCTCGACAGAGGCTTGGATGAAACACATCGGGACAACGCTGGCTGGACTCCATTACACTATGCCGCCTTTGAAGGTTTTCATGAAGTTTGCATTCAGCTGCTGGAATCCGGGGCGAAAATCGATGAGTGCGACAACGAAGGTAAAACAGCATTGCATCTCGCCGCCCAAGAAGGTAGACAGAAGTGTGTTCTGGCATTACTTGAGATTCATAGTACTTTTGTTGATCAAAAAGCTCACGATGGCAAAACCGCATTCAGGCTAGCATGCCTGGAAAGTAAGAATTTAATTAATTTCGTTTTTTTAATAAATATTTTAGTCAAAAATTAATACTTTTGACTGTTTTTTTAGGTCACATCGACTGTATTCAAACTCTGTTAAAATTTGGCTGTGATGTTAATTGTAAAGATGCAGACTCACGGACAACTCTGTACATCCTCGCATTGGAAAATAAACTGGATGTGGTTAAATATTTATTGGATGTGACGGACATTGATGTGAATATTCCTGATAGTGAAGGAAGGACAGCATTGCATGTAGCCTCTTGGCAAGGTCATGCCGAGATGGTTAAATTGTTAATCACATTAGGTAAACGTTTTTCATCTACCCTTGAGATGTGAAGAAAATTTTTACTAACTTTCAAATTCACGTTCTCGTAAAGGAAACGCCAACGTAAATGCAATGGATCTCGAATGTCGATCCCCATTGCATTCTTGTGCTTGGCAAGGTAACTTCGAAGTCATGGAGATCCTGTTATACTTTGGCGCTGTTCCCGATCATGCTTGTAAACAGGGTGCCACCGCTCTGGGCATATCAGCACAAGAAGGACACGAGAAATGTGTTTCAATTTTACTGAAATATGGCGCCAATCCATACAAATCCGATCATTGCGGACGAACACCAATTAAACTCGCTGCGAAATCAAATCGCAATAACATTTTGAAGATTTTCGACTCCTACACGAAAAGTAAATCAAGCTTAATCGAATTAGAGATTTACTAGAATTGGTTTTTCTTATTTTCTTTCCTTTTTATTTTCAAATTTCAGCAGATGAATCCAATATTGAAGCCAAACTGCATCCGAACTTACTGAAATCGCCAGATAATCCGCCTGATCGATCGGGATTCTCATTGGCTATTCAAAATCACCAACAAAATCAATTGGGACCGAATAATAACAACATTCCTCCAAATATTTTAAATGCGTCGAGTTCAACACACAGCAGTAATTTCTATGAGAACACCATGCACTCGGACACCAGCAGCTTACAGAAGCGGAAAAGCGTTATTTCTAGTCAATCGACAGGGAGCAGCAATGAAGTAAGTTCATGGATTTTTTTTGTAGATGGGAGTGGCAAGCAATGTAAATTGAAGTTTCCAGTTCTTTCGTGGAATATGTGTAATTGCAATCCCAATAGGGAAAATCTGTTGGGTTTATTTAAAACTAGACCAAAGATCCGTCGTTATTAATTATTTTTATAATGTTTTATAAAAAATGAAACAGACTTCAGTACAAATTTCAAAATTTTAACATTAGAATCGCGATGAGTGACCTCAACAAGCAAATTTTTTTTTGCTTTTACCTTCTAACGGCTTCGGCGTCTCCGTAGGTAAATTTAATTGAGAAGAAAGTTTGTTTAAGGCACGATCTTGAAACCTCGTTCAAAATCCCTTTAGCAATATAGGAGATCGCAGGGAAAGAAGTAATTTTTTTTTATCGAAGATGCCTGCGAGGCTCTTTATCGAACACAAAAACTGCATTCCAATCAATCGAACGATTCAAAAGTTACAGAGGGAAGGGTAGGGAGGGGCCAGTATATAGAACCCTTTTTTCTTGCAAGTCTATTTATCCTGAAAATTCATCGAAACAGATTGAGCCGTTTTTTGCATGATAGTTTTTTAAAATGTAGAAATATATTTTTTTTTTCAGGCGCCACTGTCGTTCACTCAACAGCTTCAACGTCACACAAAATTGAACTCTCGCAATAATCCGTTCGTGCAATCATCACCGGTTGCAAGTACGAAATACCCAAAGGGGCAACATAAACATTCACAAATGCTTCCCGATCTTGATGAATATCAAATAAATTTAGGTACGTTAAAAAATTTCACTAAAAAAAATATATTAAAATAATGTTATTTTAAATTAGCATCTAATTTGACAGCGAATGAGGCGGATTTGTTCGACATGGAATGCATGTCGCCACTTTATGCAACACCACCACACTCACCTAGCTCAGAGTTAAGCTCACCTGGACAACTACCTCCTAATCATCATTTTGAAGAGATCGGTGCTGCGATTTCAACCAAATCGTCTGTTTCAACTGATCATTTTGCTAGAGATACCCACATGCGAATAATTTTGGGTAATAACAAAGATAGCAATCAACCTTCAAAGTGAGTTCGATTTATTAATATTTAGTACAGGATTTTCTGTAAATTTTGACATTACAACTAGCCTTTAGTGTCCGAGGTTGCTCGAGAAACAACCAAAAACGCAATCATGAAAGGACAGATCAAATATTTTTGTAATTTTTTAAAAAAACGGTTTAGCAACTACAATCTGTTCTGTTATGGTTTTTGTCAGCATACGGACTCCTATTTAAAAGAAACTCTGTTGAAATTCCTTTGGCTGACAGATAGAAGGGGAATAATTTATCGGGAAGGATCGTTTGAGGAACGAACCATCCAGTGGTAAAAACTGGGCCAAGATTCCCTCAAAACTTCGGGGGGTCACATACAAAGAGGTCTCAGAGGAGTGTATTACTTAAAAATAACATTTTCACAGTTTAAATATTTTTTAATTTTATTAACGTTCAGTAAATTTCATTGAATTAATTTTCCATTCTTTTTCCAGTCCATATAAACGAACTCGGTCACAGTGAAACTCCTATAAAGTGCAGTCGCGTATCACGTTAGCAAGCATGTGGAATGGTATTAAAGTGGCAATTTGATGCTTAAACAAAATTACGTTATAACGTTATAGAAATTTAAATCCGTTTCAATAATTATTTCGTTTTTTCGTTATTTATTTTTGCGTTATTTTTGTATTATTTTTTGTGAAATTTTCCACAAAAGTTCATCAAGTATGTATAACCCCACAGAGTTGCCACCTGCATAAAATATCATTACAATATTTTTAATTATATTTTGATTTTTAATCAGACTTTGTTTTGGTCAGATTCACTCTAATTCTGGAGGTACAAAACAATGAAAAGCTACAATTGAGCTTTTGATATGTTTTTATTTATATTTTTTCTGTAAAGTTTTATTAATTTTTGTTATGTTTTATAATTTTTATTGTTATGGAAGCGAAACTGAATTACTTTGTAATAAAGAAACTATTATTAATGTGCATTTTTTTAAATTTTCGGTTTCTATACGAAATAAAAATGTTATATCGTAACGAAATAAAATTTTTATCATTACAAATCGAAATAACGTAACGAAATAAAATTTGAACTCCATTATGTAACGAAATGTATGACGTTACATTTTTTTCGTTTACCATCTCTACCAATATGGGAGCTCGCAAGTATATTTCTACTTACTTTGTTATTACTTACTTCTATTTAAATCTACCTCAATACACTAATACTAATTTTGACGGGTTTAAGAAACTTAAATAGCCACTTCGGCACCATTCCATGCATCTTGCTTAGCATACCGAATGCGTTACGTTGCAGCATCGCCATATTTTTAAAGAACAATAAACAACTTGAGGCTTTTTTCCCTTTACAAAATGTTCTTTTCCGAATAAAAAGATTTTGATTTTCTCTTAAAAATCGGACACAACGTAAAGCAGAAATGTTGTCTCCGGTGAAATGCTTCTTATCTACTTGCAAAAGAAGTTCAAAAATGCTGTCTAACTAAGAAAAAGTTTTTCAATTCGAAATTAAGAACATCAACTTAAAAAAATCAACAAGCAACAATTCTTAAATGATTTTGCATCTTTCGTGTTACTTCTTGTGTGTTCACATTGAAAAAATTCGCTTTTTTCTGTAAATCTTAATTAATATTTATGACAGATTGCTGTGTCAGAACATATTTGTTATGAACACCGTGCGTTGGTCCTTGCAAAATCTTACTTCAACACATTCGGTATTCCATATCGCTGACTAAAATCATGTTGTTTGTATTTTTAGTGGGTTTTTTTTCTTTTTGACTTAGAATAGTTTTACTGTTTATGACACGAAACACTTCTCATGGAATTCCTATTCTGTTAAAATAGCAAAACTTTTCTAATTACATTTTTTCAATTTTTTTATTTAGCAAATCAAAACGTAGTGGAATAGCTACAAATCCGGCGATGCGAATGATTCGAAGCCGTTTTGATTCAGCCGCTCAGCTAATCAGACGAACAAATAACATTTTGAATATAACATCGAATAGCAATCAGGGATCATCGAGTATCGGTGTTAAGTCAAGTACCTTTCAATGGCGAAAAGAGAGTCAAATGTAAGTGAAGCTATAAAAAAAATAGCCGAAAATGAGAAATATAAACTAGTAGAACTTGAAAGGTGATTAATTTACAGTAGTTGATAGAATGATTTCAACTTAAATTAAGCATTTTTTTTTCGTTTGGACGAAAGTTGATATAAATAAAGTTAAATAGGCCTATTTATTTATTTAATTGGTGTTAAAATGAAATATAACAAAATATACGATTTAGTACGAAATTTTGATTGTGTAGGTTAAGTTCAATTACTGTATTTGAGTGATGTGTGATAATTTTTTTTGTCGATTTTCGTTTTTGATTTAATTTAGTTTTAGGTCAATTTTGTATTGAAATAGAAATTGTGAAAACACCATAAAAAATACATATTTATATTGGCATTCAGTTAAATATATCAATTCTCAGTATAATATATTCATTTCAAATGTACACAATCATCAGTTTTTTCATAATAGAATCATTTCCGTTAGAAATATTATTTATCTAGAATTAAATTAAAATATTTATTCTAGGCCTATATACATCTACCTTCATAAATAGAATAGCGAAACAAAAAAAAAATTAAATAAACAATGAAAATACGTAATTTTTCCGTATAAAAAAATTTCTAATAAATAGATTCATTTATTTACACAACACTACGTGAATTAGAGGCCTATACAAATTTATGCACTTCCAAATGATACTCAATAACACCCAAACGTGTTATCTGCAATTTAAAATAAAAATCTCGAATTCAGGAAACTCTCATATAAAATTAAATTTTTACATTGCTTTCTAAAAGAAATTATTGGAATTTTTCGACCTCTGGAATTTTAATATTATTTAATTTGGTAGTTTTCGGGCTATAGATTATATTGAAATATTTTTGTTTCTATAGAAACCATTTCTATTCAAGTACAGAAATATAGAAAACTTTTCAAAATGTTAACAATACATGATTTTCGTATGCAAAATGTAAAAAAACGTAAAAATACATTTTTAGAGACGATACAAGATTTATTCGATTTAGTTTGGGAAAAATTTAGGAAAAATCCTGAAGTTCCGTTGCCTGTTTCTTCGATACTTCTGCTGACCTTGCCATGTCTATTGCCTTTTCCAACGTAAGCTCCTTGGCCTCCAACATTTTCTTCTGGACGTTTTTATCCGCTATTCCTATTACCAACCGATCACGTAACATTCTATTTACTTGCTCTGTCGAACCAAAACCACATGGTTTAATAAGTTTCCTTAATACCATCAGCCAAGCATCAAATGGTACCAATTGTAGTTGATTACGGTTATGAAATATAAAGCTGTCGAAAGTCTCGTTCCGTTTTGGCTTACAAAAATTTTCAAATGCCGTTGTAACCTTACTATACTTCCTTCTGGAAGCTTCTGATAAATCGAATGTATTGAATAACTCTACTGCTTCAGTGCCTATTGACTCGAACCAATCGTATCGTGTTCGGCGATACGGCCTCTGTATTGTAATTTCTTTTCCAAAAATTTCACTTTTTTGTCCAAAAATCCTCGTTGCTATGTATTATCCTCTGCGGCTGTGGAAAAGGAAACTCGTGCAGTCTATTTGAGGTCGAAACAGCTACTGTTTATTTATTGATAAACCTAATACAATGCAACTAACCTAGTCGTATATTTTACTGATTAATACAGTCTGCTCCATATAATTTGTCATCCTATTACAATTTGTATGCTAAGTAGAATAGCTCAGGGACAAATAAAGATACAGAAAGGCGGTGTAAAATCAAAACTTGAGATAATACAGTTCCTGCCTATAGAATTTATCTAAACAATTTTTGTTGTAGAAGATGAAGCAAGGTAAAATAAGGAATGGAAAGGAGTTTTGGAGTAAGGTAAAATAAGGAGGTATGACACCCCTTTTTTAAATCTTCAATAACTTAAAAATTTAATAAGATTTTGGAACGCAAAAGTTTTTAAAAAAATGTAACACTTGTCATCGTCTTTATTTTGAAAGAACTTTAATCCCGGGAGAGTTGAGGGACCAAATTTTTACAAAGAAGTTCCCTAGAGACCGGGCCAAATACAATATAATGCACAGGAAAAATACTTAACGAACGATTCGTTAAACGCCGTATTCAATGATACCGCGTCAAGTTAAAGTCGAATGGGTGAAGGGAATCTTAGATACGCCGTATTCCATGATCGGCACCAATATTGTTGTTTGTGTTATACCAACAACAATAAAAATTTACGATTCGTATTCGCCCCTGGTAAATTCCTACTAAACGTATTTGTTAGATTTTTTCACTCAGCCCGCTGTCTACCCTATTTCTGGTGTTATGACGCTTGAGACACAGGTCAAAAGTTCATAGAAGTTCCTATGACCGGGTTTGTGACTAGTCATCGGTCACTTACAGTCGCCAAAAAAGGGTTGTTTTTTTTTTGTTGATATTTCTAAAACGGCAACGACGGGTATGCAAACTAGTTCTTCATGCGCAATCAATGATTTTCGTAAAGTCAAATGTATGTTGAGCAACATTCTTTGCTCTTCCAAAAATATTTCATATAACGACAACAATTTTACTTTTACATCAGGTAGTGGTGGATTTAGAGAATCTGAGTCCCTAAATGCAGGATAAATTTGTCGCACCACAACTCAGAAATATAACAATATGTTATATTGTTTTAATGGACGTTTTTACATCAAACAAATTCCTCCTAATAGGTCAGGCATGTCTGCTCTGAAACCCCACTAGGAGCCTGTTTCTGGCATGGAAGCTGGCTGACCGTCATCAAAGCCTGCTTTACCAGCTTCCATACAGGCTTACAGTTTTTGGTGGGGTAAGACCCGTAGTTGCATTTTTCTGTCGCTGTTTGTGATTTTTTTTCTTTAAAACAATAGAAGTTCCGCCACATGCAACTTTTAGAGACAAATATATATCATAATTTTATAATAAAATGCGCCGCAGGCGATTGTTTTTAAAAATAAAAATATGGAGATAGAAACTTATGTAGAAACAGTGCCATAGGCGAAAACTTTCGGTTTCAAAAAAAAATTGTATGATGCGGGATAAATTCTCGATTTCGGGACGCAGAGACAACATGTCCAAATCCGGGAGTGTCCCGGCTAATCGGGAACGTTATGCTGTCGTGAATCTCTCAATTCTATAACTTTATAAAAAGATTTCTGGGCCCAACAGCCAGAATGGTAGCTGAATGAAGGTTCCAATTAAAGTTGTAACTATTTACCTTTTTCTTACTTTCCCCAAGTCCACATGAGAGTTTCCTTTTACGAGATAAAATTTAATTATTACAGATTTTAAAAACAAATTAACAAAATCAAAACAAACGTTAACCAAATCAACAAACAAAAATCAAAAAACAAACAAAAAACTTAACAAAGCATTAAAATGAAAGTTTAGAGCAATAAGCCTAAAAACACAATTAGCGTGTAAGTTTAATCAAAAGAAAGTGCTATTGTTCTCTGCAATAAAATCATTAAATATAATCACAAAAAAAATTTAATGAACAAAAGAAGAATATTTAAAAGTGGATGAAACAAGGTATACATATTTTGAACAAAAATGTAAAAATATTTAAAATTAAAAAAGTAGAGTATATACACACACACACATAAAGAATATTTATCAAATTATGAAATTTAAAAAAAATCATAGCGAACAGAAAAATTCTAATTCAATGTACTTATGTTAATTTCGTCGCGAATGTAATGAATTAATTTTTTTTTATCATTTAAATTTTAATTCCGTTCATTATTTTTAGTGAAATGATTAATCAAACGTGAAATGCGATTTAATGCCTCGTTTCAACAGAAAAAACTCGATACAGCTTTGGTTTCAGATAGTCATTTTGTAAGTGACAACAACGAAAATTCGCCTCGTGGGATTTTTTTTTCGCAAAGGAAAAAACATCAATTTTACAAATGTTAAACTATAAGTTTGAATCAAAGATCATGAATAGGTATTTTATGATTTATGATCATGATCTTTGTTTGAATGCGAAATGATTTTCTGAGAGCAAACCTTATGCAAATTTTTTTCTGTAAAATTTCATAAAAAAAATATATTAAATAATATTTATTATTATAAAATTGAGTTTAAATCTAGTCTTTAAATTCCAAAAATACTGATTAATTATTACAATAATTTATTAATGATAGCACTGAAATTTAGTAAGTTCAATTTTGTATATTAGTTACTTTTTCTACGTATTTGTATTACCAATTAAGTTTAATACGCTTTATATTATTTTATTTTCATACAATTTAATAATAAAACCTCTTATTGTGTTCTGTTTTACATTAATTTCCCGGAACGGTAATCGATAAATAAAATGATATGATTCAAGTTGTTAGAAAAAAATAATAATCTAAAAAACAAATATGTCTTCAAAAAATAATTTTAAACGATTGATTTAACAAACTGAGAAAACTGAAAGCAAAATATCTATTAAATGTAATTTATTTCAATAAAATCAAAATTAACGAAATCAATATTGTGTATTTATTTTTTTTATACAAAACAATTGAATTTTGAGCAGCTACATATGCCACTTTTATATCTTTGACTGCGTGTTAGAAAAAATTCAAGAAAACAGCTCAGTAGGAAAATACCATCTTGAATTTTCCAACCGTGCAATGTTTTTTAGAGAAAATTATATTCTATTTAACAAACGACGATTTTTTTAAAATACAGACTTTTTTAAGGAAAAGGGTATTTCTTTATAACTTAAGGCCCAACCAGGTACAATCCGTTTAGTCACGTCCGCTCCGTTCCATGCTTGACGGAAAGAAAACCACTTGACGTCCGTTTTTGTAGAAAGCGGAAATTCCCAAACTGGCGTGCAGAAGCAAATTTTTGAGGGTGCGAGAGGGATTTTTTGATTTGTGAGATAAAATTCTAAATTCGTCTAAACCAGGCGTGTCCAACCCGCGACCCAGGGCGTGTTTGAATGTGGCCCAACAAAAACTGATATATTTACAAACTTTGTGAATTAATGAAATTTAAATTACTTAAACTTGTTAACTAAGTATGTATATATTCTACGTTTTTTTACTAATCAGGGGGTCTATTATGGAATACGAGCGTAATCGTAACGATTGGGATTTGCCTGTTGTTGTTAGTGTTTTCTACTAACAACAACAGGCAAATGCCAATCGTTACGATTACGATCGTATTCCATAATAGGCCACCAGCTATCTTTAGGATTAGTATATTTTATTTGTGGCCCAATATAACTCGTCTTCTCCCAATGTGGCCCAGGAAAGCTAAAAGGTTGGACACTTCTGGTCTGTCTAAACTATACTAGAATTTGATTTCTTTACCCAATTCAGCTTATTGAAGTGATTTAGCTTTCAATTTTAGGATATAGTAGACCTTGACAGGTAAAAATTTTCGCTTACGGCGTATTTTAGTACAAATTTTCTGTCTATGGCGACTTTTTCTGAACTTTTTTATTCAATGTTGAATTTTTAGATCACTAAAACATAAAACACGTTGCTCTTTTGAGATGTTTAGCCAAATGTGGAAAATATCATTCTCTTCAATTCATTTCACACATTAAACGACCGAAAACGCGTTAGTTTTCGTTAGAGTCGCAAAAAATGTTTTTTTTTTCTTTTTTAAATGCTATATCTCGATACCGGTTTGATATCGGGTTCTAGTAACAAACGTGTAGGAAATTTTACTGTCTTTAACTTTTGTCATACTGAAATACTTGTCCTCAAATTTTGTCGTACTGACTACTGAAATACGCGTAGTTGCGAAAAACGAAATTGCAATTTTCGAAAATACGCCATTTTGGTTACTTCCGGTCAACGGATTTCCAACAAAAGTTGGTAGGATCGTCCCATTCCAGGACCAAATATTCCTGTAAAATATCATGGCACTAGTTTTTGAGAATTCTTGTACACAGACTAACAGACAGAAAATTATTTTTGTAATAATGCTCCAGTCGACTCAGGAATGTCACATTTTTTTATGAACACAATATCTTATATACCGTATTAGAAAATAAAAATCCCGCTTTCACGCTTTAAATTTTTTTTAACAGACTTGAGCACTCACTGTGGTACAATCAAGCTCGGGAACTTCTTTATCCTGCGAACAACGAAACTTTGGAATAACTTACCACTTATTATTTCCTTCCAATTAAACAAGTCAAACAAAGGCTTAAAAAGAACATAACATTTCATATTTTTTTAAATATTTATATTAAAACAAATTCTTTTTGTGAAAATAAAAAATGTAATTCAGTTCATTGCTAATAATACTAGCCTAAAATCTTAAAACTATGGAGTACAAGGTTTACATGAATGTTGGAGATAAAGCGAATAAACAATGTTACATCCTATGTAGCATTCCACGCTGTTAATACAAAAACCTGTTACCATCCAAAAAGAAAATTGGAAATCGATCCCATCGATCTATCTGATCACTAAAGTTGAAATTTGTTTGCTGATGATTTTTTTGAGCGCCCATATCTTCCCGACCGTTGATAAACATCGCATTACGGAACTTCACGTGAACAGAAACACCTTTAATAGTGTGATATTTCCCACTCAGATCTGTCGCTGTATTTTCGCGAGTGGTTATCAAATAACACACTCCATTATTGGGATCGGGAATATAAATATCGAATAATGGTCCATAAGTCGCAAAATAGACCCAAAGATCTTCGAAAGTTAATCTCGCAATATTGCCTTGTACGGAAAGTACGTATTGCGTTTGAGCATAGACTGGATTTGGGAACCGTACAGAGCATCTTCTGCTCCCGATTTGATGAGTTCTTCCTAGAACCTTTAGAGTTGATTCTGTTGATTTAAAGCGTACTAAAGCGTACTCTTTCGATGTTCCATCAGGATATTTTTGTATTTGAATTGATTGCACAGGACCAAATTGTTTGAAATAAGTAAGTAGCTCTTGCTTTGTTAAATCAGGACCTAAATTTAGAACTACGAAATCCTTGGGGCGTTGCAAATTAATTTGTTTCTTTTTAGCTGCAGGAAGATTAGTACTTCCATCTGTTTCTTGCTTGCAGATAAGTGGAGTCTCTAAAATAAAAATGTGTTAAATTTTAGTATGTTGGAAGAAAACTCACTGATACCCTGAGACGATCCTGTTGAAGAGGTCGATGTAGTGGGCAAAGGTGGTCCTGTTGAAGAGGTCGAGGTAGTGGGCAAAGGTGGTCCTGTTGAAGAGGTCGAGGTAGTGGGCAAAGGTGATGCTGTTGGAGAGGTCGAGGTAGTGGGCAAAGGTGGTGCTGTTGAAGAGGTCGAGGTAGTGTGCAGCAAAGGTGGTGCTGAAGAACGTCGAGTTGATAATGGAAGCATAGATGAAACTGGCGTGAAAAATTTATCTAAAAATGCAGGATCATCTAAATTTTCTGATTTGATAGCGCTTAAAGACAAATTAATCGGATCATCGCGCCCATCAACTTTCAAATCTAACGCAGATAAATAAGCACTGTCTGAAGTTTCTGTTTTTAAGTCAAAGGATGCGAAATTCATGATCTTACCATTGAAATCCAAATCTTTCGTAGTCATTTTGAAGCTATCTTTTCGAAACTGCGACCGCTGAATTCCTTCCGAATGAGATTTGTTTACTAAAATCTCAGTTGTGGAAATTGAAGCTCACTATTTCAAATAAAGTATAGTATAATAAAATACGCTTCAAGTCCTAAAAATACTGGAAACCCGTCTTTTTAACTGTTCAAAGAAGCCGTTTTGAACAATTTTACAGTTATTTGGTGACAAGTATTGCCATTTCTCTGTGATTTCTGAGCGAAAAATCGCACATATTTTAATTAGAGAGCCTTCATGAGCGCGCATTTATTTGTCTTGCGTTTCAAATAGAAGTTTATTAATTTTTTCAAATAAGTAATGAATTGAGAGCAGTTATATTATTTTCTGATTTAAACACGCGGCGAGATGTAAAAATTTAACATGAGAAAAAGAATTAGTAACCTCGAAAATTTCTTAAAGGAAAACGTACTAGAATTAGCATGCAATTAGACCGTTTCGCATACGCCCTTGTTACCGGGCTATGCTTCCCTGATGCTCAAGGACGCGGAGGAAACATAGCTTGTGGAGATGATCAGGGTGACAGTTTTGCTGGCCAGCTTTAGAGCACGGTGAGTGGGTTTATTTTCCCAGACATCTCCACGAACCAAAGTTCATGCCCGTCAACGACATGAACATGGGCGACGCAAGATAGAAAAGGGGGTTAAATCATGGACATACGGAACTGACCACCAGAAGCTGAACATCACAAAGGAGCAATTAACCATGCATTCTCAAGCTTAATTCAAAAATCAAAAGCGTAAATGTAAAAATATAAATTCTTTATTCACCTAGCGTTAAGATGGTGCCTTTCTTACATAATTAAACATTTGAAAAATCGAGAACATTTAGAACAAATTCAAAAACCTTTTGTAGTAGATTTGCATATAATCTAGTACATCTAAAGTCAAAACAGCCAAGGAAATAAACGGATAAAGTCGCTTGATAATCGATAAAAATAAGAAAACAGAAAAAGGTAAGATTTGCAAATTGTTCCAATGAAGAAAATTAGTTGAAAAAATTATTAAAACTTAGCAAACGGACGCAGTAATGTCGAAAATGAGTAAAATTGAACCAAGATTTTTGCAATTTTCTCGAAAACGGTTTTTTTTATTAAAAACTTTGTTTAGGTGATTGCAATTTGTTTCTATATCAAAATTAAATTCGAGATAATTTTTTCAGACATTATAACCTAATTGGGGACCATTTTTATTAATCCGATGAAATAAACGGATCACACCAATTAGAATAACGAAATTGTAGATAACGATTACAGATTTAGTGCAAAAAACCGCATCATGGCTGTAAAAAGTACTAGAAACATTATCGCCTTATCCAAAATCTGTATAAGGTATAGAATTTTTTTAACAATATTAAAAATAAAAGAAGATTTTCTGACTTTAAAAAGTTGACATGTATTAAATATATGTGTAAAAATATAAAACCAAAGAAAAAACCACAATGATCAAACTTTAAACTTAAAAATAACTTGTAATCTTAATTACTATTCATTTTCTTTGCTTCGACTGGGTTCGGTAACGAGCTCGTATTGGTCCACTTCTTCACACATGGAGTTAAATTCAGTAACAAATTCTCGAAGTTCTTTCTGAAAAAAAAAATTAATCAGACATTTATTTAAAGGTATTCATTCAGTGTTTTTTATTTACTGATAACATGATCATATTAATCGTTATTAATAATTTAACTTTTTTGTTACTTACATTTTCCCGTTTTGTTCGTTTAGTTCTTTTCTTGCGAACTACTTCCTCTTCATCAGAACTATCATTCGGATACATTACAAAGTTGTGCCGGAGTCGATTGGGTTTTCGCGAATAAGTTTTAATGGGTGCCTATAATTTAAAAAAAATTGTATTCGAATGAAATTTTAACTGAAAATCAAGGTTCGACAGATTTTATTAACCCATTTAACGCCACCGTCTTTTTAAAAGCCTTTGAATTTTATTTGTTAAACAAAAAGCAACTTAAACTTGAATAGCAGTTTTTGCCACTGTCCTTTTAAACGGATACCACATTTTTGACAAAACTAGACATAATAAAACAAAACTATACATCACAAGGCACTTTGCCTTTAAGGCTTTATTATTGATTAATGTGCATTACTGTAAAATAAGTTGTATGCAAATAAATGGAAGTGTATGTAAACATTACTATTTTATTGAACTATTGATTTATATAAAAAAGTTTCGGCGTTATCTGGATTTAAAAAAAAAGATAATTATGCTATTAATACTTACCCTTGTATCAAAACTCGTTTGAGGTGCATCTGGATCATTAAACAGGTGAACACTAACATCATCGGCTTCTTCAGGCACCAGAGACATGTCTGCAGATTCATCAAAATCGGGCAAATTTTGAGTTTTGTTTGACACCACCGTTGATGAGAGTAAATTTCGGATATCGGCTTGTTTCTTGGGCTTATCGAAAGCCTCTTTAACTGTCCGAAAGCTAATCCTTGTTGGCTTGGCCGGAAGCAAACGTTTTAAAGCCTTGAGCTTCTTTTTATGGTCGGCTTTATTGGGGATTGATTTCACTGGAACCAAGTCGTTTTCGTTTTCAGAGCATAAATCCTCAAATCCAAAGAAATTTGTACTATCACCCGAAATTGCGGCAGAATTATCAGGATTCTGAAAAGCATATGAAAATATATAGCTGTTAAAAATACCAAACAAATGAATATCTTAAAATTTACTTCTTCAAGCGGTTTATCCAAATGCTGAGTGATGTATTTATTGTCTTTCATAAGCGTTCGAATGTTGGGTAATCTTATATTCTGGAGGATTTGAATCTGTTTTAGAGGATTCCGTGTAATACTTCTTGGTGGTAAAACATTCGATTTTGACGTCGACGGTTTCATAATTGGTGAAATATTCTCCATATTCGAATCGTTTAAGGATGTATCCCGACTGTTGATGTCCCGATTTTTGGCTGGATTCAGAGATAGCCTAAATCTTCTTATTCTAGGATTTGGAGTGCTAGTTGCAGAACTCTCTGGAGGTGGCGTATTCTGCCCAGTTTGACTGGCTGGAAAGTAATCACTGGAGAATGAAGGCAAATCATCGGAATTCCTTGAGAAATAGAAGACTTTGGGAAGAACTTTCTCTTGCACTCGCCACGGCGATGCACTGCCCGGTTTTGACGACTGTTGCTTAGCGAGTTTTGTTTTTTGAATTGGTGTTGATTGGACAAATATGCTCTTGGCATATTCCAGAAGTTTAGTTTTGTCTGGAGCCACACTAGGGCTTTTTCTATTAAGTTCTTTACTGGGACTCTTCTCTTCCCGTTGAGGCGAAACGTGACCATCATCAAAGAAGTTAACCGTGACATTTTCTGAAATTTCTACCACTTTTCCAACTTTCGCTTCGTGATCTTTTAGGGTTATAACTTTCTTTCCTCTATCAATATTTAAATTCTTCACAACGTTTTTCCAAGTGATTCTTCCGTTTATCTTTGCCTTCGGCTTTGCTTTCGTTTTCGGATTTCGTCCCTTCACCTTCCGATGAGCCATGACTGCCTTACCTTCTCGCACCATTTTCTCGATGATTTGCTGGTTAGATTTGTCCACATCTGAATTGCACGACGATTGAGATAAGAAGTCGTAAATATTACTATCATCTTTAGCGTCTTTTTTGCTCGAACTTTTACTGTTAGTCGATGGAAGAACTGCAGGAGATTTCGTTTTAAAGATCTTACGTGAATCGTTTAGTTCCGATTGTGGAACGGCAACATTATTTAAATTAGTTAAAATTGTTGCGTGCGATTTTTTTATACTGTCTAGTGCATGTTTTTGAAGTCGAACTCTGCATAATTTTATTTTTCTTGAATCTTTAACTACATTATTTGCTTCCTCAATTTGGGAATCTACCACATCTTTCACAGCGTCCTTTACTGCGTCATTAAGTTTCAGACGTTTTATCCTCACGCATGACTTCCTAATTTTTAAAGAAACTGCTTCGCTCTTCTTCTTTTCATCATTCTGGATTGGCGCTTCTCCAGAACGCAGTCTTTTTCTTGCTGAATTCCCGGGAATATACCCCAATTTTACTTTAGACTTCTTACTAATGATGTTGTTGTTGTTCAAGATTTTTGGCGCTCCTGGCGGCATTGCGATAGCGTTTCGTCTTCGTACTAATCTTGTTTTTTGTGTCTCGTTATCGAATTAAATAGATTTTACCGAGGCAAAGGTCACAAGCAAAATTTGCACCACTTTCGAATTACTCGTTGCATAAAATTGGAGTTGTAAAAACTACTTTCAGAATTTCAACGCGAATACGAAAAAACTACAAACTAATTGCGTCCAACACGATTTTTGTTTGTAATTACTTTGGGGTAATTTTCAACCTAAGGTCCCATTTAGACGATCTGTTATTTGACAAATATATTAGGCACAGATTTATCAAGTAAATTGGATGTTAGACGATCCAATAAATTTGTCAAATTTATTTGTGAAAGATACTTTATGTCAAATAACTTTGACACATTTGATCATAGTGAGAAGTAGGTTCAGTGAGGTAAAGGTTCAGTAATAAGAAAATTCAAAAACTGTCAAAGTAAAGCTAGAACCTGAATCGTACGTCGATGCGTCCGTCATGCGTGCGTCCGTCATGCGTGCGTCCGTCTGACAGTTCGAGTAGAATCAACGGGCTGCTATGAGTACTCCCATAATAATGCGTTTTCCGATGCGGCAACCGCATAGAGTAGGTCGAATTTCTACTTTTACATGCGGCAACGCACGGAAATGTCATTTCGCAAAAAAGTTTGTTTACGATTTTAGCAATTTAAGTATGGAACAAATTGAAAGTAATTGTTTCGACGATAAACTAATAGAAGAAGTGCAAAACAATGGATTAACTCCAGATTCGTTGCCGTACCCAACTGTCACCGCATCGAACTGTCAACCGGACGCACGCATGACGGACGCATCGACGTACGATTCAGGTTCTACCTTTAGGCAGTGAAACTTTTTTACTAAATCTAAACCGTTGGTAAAATGCGCGCAACCTTCTCCAGCGAAAACAGAAAACAAAATGAATTTAAACACACACATCTAGAACTGCTTCGTTTCCACACGCTTTTATGAGCATGTGTTGGAATCAATATGCTTCCGCATAAAGTGCTTCTTTTTAAATTAAGAAAGCTAGGCTTCTCCAAAACTATATGCGCATGGTTAGCTTCTTACTTGGATCAAAGATCTTTTAGTGTGCTCTTTTCCAAAGCTTTTTCACGCAGTGTTACTGCTTCGTCAGGAGTTCCACAAGGTAGCCACTTGGGACCCTTACTTTTTATTTTATTTATTAACGACTTGTTTTTAGTTATAGAGTTTATTCATTTGTTGGGATTTGCTGACGATTTCAAATTTTATATGACCATTAGAAATCTCCAGGATTGTCAGTTACTGCAACAACAGCTCGCCATTCTTAACGAGTGGTGTTTGAAAAACGGATTAGTAATTAACACTTCAAAATATTCAGTCATGACCTTTAGTCGTAAAAAAAATGTTGAAAATTTTAATTATATCCTGAACGAAAGCTCTTTAGGCCGATCATATGTGGTTAGTGACCTTGGTGTTTTACTTGACACGAAATTAGATTTCAATTTACACATAAAGGATGTAGTTAGTCGTGCAAATTCTATGTTAGGATTTGTTAAGCGCTGGTCTAGGGAATTGACTGATCCTTTTGTGTTGAAAGCTTTATACTGCGCGTTTGTTCGTCCTATTTTGGAATATGCTTGTGTTGTCTGGATGCCTGATTATAAAATTCATATATCTAGAATTGAAGCTGTACAGAAACGTTTCATTCGTTTTGCTCTACGATATTTACCATGGGATAATTGCTTGCTTCTACCTCCTTATGAGCAGAGGCTTCAACTTGTGAATTTGCCACAGCTGAGCAAGCGTCGTGAAGTTTATGCTGTAACTTTTATCGCAGACTTACTTGTAGGAAATATCGCTTCCCCAAATTTACTTGAAAAGTTGAATATTCATGGCAATTTACGCACTCGAACTAAAAATGATCTTATTTATAATGGCTTTCATAGAACAAATTATGGTCGTTCTGAACCAATCTCGTCCATGTCTATTATATTTAACGAATATTATGATTTTTTTGACTTCAACCTAACCAAAAGTTGTATTAAAAAACGAATTTATAAAAATTGATTATGTATTCACATATTTTGTCAGATGGTGCTTTGTACCTGTTGATGTATAAATAAATAAATAAATAAATCAAGTTGAAACAAAAGTAGGAATGCCGTCTACTTTGAATCAAGTTGATTTGTCAGCAACTAACACATATGCGTGCGACGTACACAACGTCAAATATCGTGCATGTACGACTACTTGATTCAAGTAACTTGATAAATGACGACGACGCTTAAAGAACGATGGTTTCAGGTTATAGAGCCTGTTCACACTCGTTGAAATAGTCCGCCTAATTTTGATAGAAACTGGCAACATTAAGGCAAAGTTAGGAAGTGGGACTGCTGATAGGGCAGTCCCACTTCCTCACTTTGCCATAATGTTGCCAGTTTCTGTCATAATTAGGCGGACTATTTCAACCAATATGAATGATGAGGTGTAGATTCAGTAAGGTAAAGGTTCAGTAATAAATTTTCTGAAGAAAATTCAAAAACTGTTAAAGTAATTTCTGAAGAAAATTCAAAAACTGTCAAAGTAACTAAATTTTTCATTTTTAAATTTTAAAAAAAATGTTGACGGCAGGTATGAACACAAAAGCACACTAACAGATTATCGTGCGGTTGACCACTCTACTCTAAATTACACGCTCTCTAGTTGAAACGGAATATTCAAGTGAGTCAGGTGACGAACAAAAATTCTCGAAAAAATCGAATATTTCAGCCACGCTTTCGCGGAGTTGCCGCCATTTCATTTTGTTCGTCGGTGAAGTTAGTTCTACTTTTGGAGTCGGCTTGTGAAAAATATTTTGAAAATCATTTAATGTTTTGAAGTTGGTGAAAATATAGAAAAACATTCTGTTTGAATTTATCGAATTGGACTTTCATATTTTTTCGCGGTAAGTTCCTCTGATACTAGATAAAAAAGCAATTACGTATTTTCTTTTCTCACCGACGCCATTTTGAAGAAGCCCGGTGTGATTTTTCGCGAAAATTTTTATAATAGGAAAGTGTTGATTTTTCTTCAAATTTCCAGTTGAAAAATGGTTGGATCGAGGGTTTATGTTGGTGGACTTCCTTACGGAGTCCGGGAGCGCGATTTGGAGCGCTTCTTCAAGGGCTACGGCCGCACCAGAGATATTCTAATCAAGAACGGATACGGCTTCGTGGTGAGTGACGCCCCACTTGTCGAAGTGGCGATAAGAAAATCGAATTAAATTAATAATTGGTCTGTTGCAGGAATTCGAAGACTACAGGGACGCAGACGACGCGGTTTACGAGTTAAACGGGAAGGAATTACTTGGCGAGAGGTAAGGGGAACTCAATTAACTGGCGGCGGCATGAAAAATCGATTAACATTTTTTTTTTAATTGCAGGGTTGTTGTGGAGCAAGCAAGGGGTCAAGCGCGAGGGAGTCATAGAGACAGATACGACGATCGATATAATAATAGAAGAGGCGGTCGCTACAATGACAAGTAAGTGTTGAGATAAAGACTCAAAAACATTAAAAAATTTAGGTTCTATTATCTAATTTTTGTAAAATATCAAGGCTGAGAAATTAGTTGTGCTTTATGAAATCAATTTAAACACAAACTACGATAAAAAGATGTTGGGTTTAGATTGGTTTCATCAATGATGCCATAATGACGTCATTTTAAAATTTGCCACATTGAGAGTAGCGCGAATTATTAAAGTATTTAATTTTTATGGGCAAAATTGGTTTATACCAACAGAAAATTGTTTATATAATTATCTCTTTAGATTAGCTCCGAAAATTAGCTTCAGACGTTAAGAAACGTTCGAAATACATTATAATTTTCAGTATATTGAAAAATCTGTTGAAATATAATAAATTTAACAAGTTGACATTTCAAAAAAATCATTTAAAAAATTCCTAATGATTTTACGAGCGAATTCAATGAAACTTTTAATAAAATGTATTTATCATGACCATAAATCTGTAGCCAAGGTAATGCCGAGAAATATCACTCACAAAATGTGTCTGATGGATGGTTGATCCCTTTTTCCAAGTCATAAACTTGAATATAATTGCTTTGAGGCTGGGATAGCTCAGGTTTTTATTCATTTAATTTTCAAAAAAAGGGCCGTATGGAAAATCAAATCTGAGATGTGTTTGAAAAATTTGTTTTTAGAAACTGAAAAGATTTAATGAATCTGAAAATATAAAATTTTTATGTCTTCAGAAATCGTATTTCTACTTTGTGGAAGTTTATATTTTTCTTTTTGATTTCAAACAAGTTTTCTGGTATTTCGCAGAAATGGCAATTGAACACACTTGTGCAAATATGATGAAGTCTTAGAGAAACCAAGTTTCCGTACAGAACTATTTCATTGCTAATTAGAAATCCCTCAACAAAAAAATCGATTTTTCACCATTTTAGTGAACATGGTCAAATTTAAAGTCCGACTAGTTTGTTTTTTATCCGCTTAATACTTTTGTAGTTGATTGCTAGACAACAATTTATCCTTAAGAAAGTAATTTGTTTAGACTAAACCATAGCCTAAAAATTATTCGGTCAGTGAAACTCACTCATTAATGAAATTAATTTTAAATATGAACGCTGAACATAAAGATCAGGACGAAATTATTATAAGTAAGCAAAAATAGATTAATTTTATATTTTTTATATATATTTTTTAAATCGAATTTTTTGATAGACAAGAAAACAAAAATTAACATAAATATTGTAGTTTTATAAATATTTAAAAAAAAAGATACGACGCTTTAATAAACGATGCAAGTTTTAAAAAAATTAAACGTTGAAATTTTCAACTATACCTGATTGAAATCGATAATAAATTTTATTGAAGCGATCTGTATCTTTATAATATGATGTTTTCGAATACACTAGATCAAAATATTCCAGATCGTCCTCTAGATATGGGCCACCGTTGCGCACCGAATACCGCCTGGTTGTGGAGAATCTTTCCAGTCGTGTCAGTTGGCAGGTATGTAAAAAATAATTAAATTTTCTTTATTTCGTTTTATTGTTGTTTTTCTAGTCAACAATTTTTTAGTCTGTTTTTTGCTAAAACTGTATAAAACAAAAGATTCAGGTTATGATTACTGCAATGAACTTGATTGATAAAATTCTATGGATTACTGTATTTTGGCGATGTTCTCATTGCGTTCTAGAGGGTTCCCTGGATCAGTTTCATTAAAAAGCGACAAATGGCTGATGGTGTCCTTTCTCACTGCGATTGCGACCAAATGTGATTCTCCTGATAGGCTTAGGTTCACGTATACTTGGATTCTCGTCGAAACATACAGTAATTCATTGCCAGATCAAAATCATTTAATATTAATAAATATTTATAAAAATTTCAAGTAATCATGGCCTGAATGTGAAAACCAAAAAGTTTATTTGGTGAACGGAAGTAGAATGTCTTTTTTTACTATTTAACGTGATTACATTAAATACAATTTAGTTTTACAAAATTTTGTTGCAAATTTACAAAGACTTCTTGATTAATTTTATTTTTCAAACTATGATTGCTTTGAACTAATTTGGAATTGGTTTAGTTAAAAAATTAATACATTCTACATTATTGACGTCAAACTAACATTAGTTGGGACAAAAAATATCAAAATTATTGCGTTTCGCTGGGGGAAATATTTTTAAATCAGAACGACTTTGACAAATGTCCGAGAAGAGAGCCAATCTCTGATAAGGTATCTGACAACTTGTGGAATTGAACTTGAAATCTAAAGAGTTTCTGAACAACTGATTGGAAAATCAGCACTCTATGAAGCCAATTACAACGAGGAAAATGAAAATGAAAGATAATTGGACACGCAATGTTAAAAAGGGGAAAATTTCTATTGGAATGAAATTTTGTGAAGTTTAGAAACTAAAATTTGAAATCATGCGACATGAATTATGGGAAAATTACAATATTCACTACGCTTTGGAATTTAATAATTCACTGGAATTTTTAAGAAATATAATGAAGGATCTCTTCTGGCGCTTCGAGAAATTTTAAACACATTGGCGAATTTTTCAATCATAAAATTTTGAATTTCATGTTTAGAAGTTTTTTTTTAAAAAAAATTACATGTTTGGCAAAAAAAGCAATCGAGAAAATTTAGCTGGGATATTTTACATACATATGCAAAGATGATATTATTTTTTTAATAAAAAACATACTGGAAAGACTACAAATGCCAGGTAAATTACGTGGCAATTGGTCGAGAAATATGAAAATTTGGAAGATTATGGATTTTCCCGCAACCACATTGATTGAAATTTATTGAATTTAAATACAAAAATGACAATTCTTCGAAACTTACAATGCAGACAAATTTTGGGAATATTCGTTGATTATTGAATGTAAAATTAACAAATGCGTGATAGCAAATAGCGTTATAAAAATAGAATGATAGCAAACGATAGAAAGTCAACCAATACAAAATCATTAAATTCTAAGACGTGATGGCGCCTCCTTAATTGAAGTTTGCTGGCCTCTGCCACAATTATACATCGATTACAAACCATGGATGGATTGCAACATTTTTGAAGAAGTTTTATTTGGAATTTAAAAAAATAGGCTTTTTAATTTTGTTAATTAGTATTTTATCTCAATTTCAATCGTCAAATTTTTTCAGTATCGGATAAAATATATTTATTTGCGTGGTTTTTTAAAAGAAATTCTCACAAGACAAAAAACCCTGAAAAGTATTTAAAAAAAAGAAATATATAGGTACAGTCAAAATGTGCTCGAGTGAACTACAGTAAACTCAAAAAATTTTGCATTAGCTTAGCTGCCTTGATCAAATATTGAGTGATCAGTTATATTTTCGAAAGCCACATTTTTATACTTGTATCGTGTCACCCGGCCTTTACACACGACTATAAAGTCTGTCAGTAGCACAGACTCCAAATGTCAAATTACTGACAACGAATTAGAAGACATTTAGCGAACTGGCAGCCAGTTCATTTTCAAAATGACACTCGTATTCCAGAGGCATGAATTTTGTATGCTTCATTATTTTAGTTATCTCGTTCCTAGTTAGTCTTCTTTCGCCAGCTGAGAGTTCTAAAAGTAAAAAAAAATTAAAAACAGTGAATTAATAATAATTTAATATATTTACATCAAATTCTTCATTTTCCGCCATCTCAGAAGTCTGAAATGTCAAATTACTGGCATGTCTGTACTGACTACAAAAATATCCCGTCAGTACAGACTTGTCAGTGCCAGTAAGCATTTACACGAGACTGTGTCAGCGACTGTGTCAGCTCTACAGACGCGTGTAAAGGCTGTGTCAGACAATTACACAAAAATGAACTACACCAGGGAGTTTGGGATTATTTTGATTTCCGTCCGTCCGTGAACACCATAACTTTTGAAGGAATTCAATTGTGATTTGAAATTTTACATAAATAAGTTTCTCATAAAAAGCAATTCTAAGTTCTTGAAGGGGCAAATCGGACCACATCCTTTGCGATTTTCTCGAAAATGGTGAGTTTTCAATCGGACTACTACTTCTCCCTTCCGTATGCAAATGGATTTTTTAAATATCAAGTATTTGACGAGTATTTGACGATTTACTGCTAGTAATTATAGCTTTGCTTTTGTGTTTTTTTCTAAAATAATTTCTGACGATCACATTTAGGTTTAAAATCAGTAACTATTATAATGAATTCTACTACTGTGGGCTGAAAACAATATTTAAATAGGCGATCAAAAGACACGCAGAGCAACGACAGTTTTTTATTTTTTCAAAAATCAAAAAAAAAAGATTACTGTAGCCTTAAAAGAAAATTAAATATTGAACAGACTCTAGTTTTTCTTCCATTCGAAGCATCGAAATCCTGATACAATGAACAACATGTGTTTTAATTGTGTTCACTCGAGCGAGCGTTGATTTTAAATATATATATAGGGATTTAAAATGCTTTTTAGTATTTAAAACTATATATCATAATTAGAAGATCCGTAGTTATATTATAGAATCAGAAGATGAGAATCTTAAGATGTTATTATTTTTCATCAATATTCCTGATAACGCGGTATGCAAAAATTACAAGTTTTTTTTATTACAAAAATAACGTAAAAATTGAGAATTTTTCGAAAATTTATAAATAATAAAATTAATATCACAGATTTTGTAAATATTTTTTCTAGAATAAGGGATAATTGGTTGGTGCTTTTAGTTGTAATTTTATACGACTTGGGTAAAAAAACCTATGATTTTTTTATAATTGTTTTTTTTATAGTTTATGTTTGGGTATTAAAATTGAGTAAAAAATTTGCATAAAAATGGGGAATGAAAATTGTAGTTGATGTAATCATAACTGAACTTAATGCATGGCAAACCCAAAATATAGATTCTCATAGATGGACATTTGTTAATAATATTTTTACGAAAAGAGCATTTTTTAAAAAATTAATATCCATAGTGTTTAATTTATTAAAAAAATTTAAGTATAAAAAATAGTTAAGTAAAAGAAATTGTTTGAAACAAAAAATAATTTAAAGTTGTATTAAATTATTTTTTCGAAGAAATGCTACCTAAAATGGGGTCGCTGACAAATGAGACTGACTGATGTGATCGATCTCCTCCTCCTCCTTCTGAGACGATGTGTGTGATGTGCTCAAGAGGCTATAAATAACCAAACAGGGAACACGAAATGAGGCAGGCACTCAACTTCAACTTGATGAGTCCAAATCAAAGTCGAACTGAACTGAAACGATGGTTCATACAATGCGATTAGATATCAAATCCAAAAAAACGATTCCATAGATGAAGAAGTTGAACGGTGTGCTACTTACTCTTTTCCGAATGGTGGTACGACATGCTAAATGGTGGTCACGATTCACACGTGTTATTTATGTATATCCGATCAAGGTCAATATGAGAAAAACAAAACGCGCGCAACAATATTCTAATAATGGCGACCGCCATTCCACGGACGTCGCCTGCTGATGTGATGAGATGGGTCTAGGCTAGGGACTTGCTTGCTTAATATCACAATTTCTATGCTGATGGCTGGTCAAACCAGAGAGGTCTATCCAATTCTAGTTGAGAAGACAGGGGCTTAAGTTATCACAAAAACAAAATATAGATGGTTTTGCAATACTACTTCTGGCAGAATTGAACTATTCACTTTTCGAACGCAATCATTTCGAGAGCGCCGGATGAGAGTAGCGAATCACAGTCCTCTTCCTTGTGGTTTTGTGTGTGGGTCCGAATTAGCATACAAACAAAAGAAAATCCTTGTCCTTTTTTTTCATGAAACAAAACTGGTATTTTAAATTTTATAAAAAAAACAAATTATTTTTGAAACAAAGAAAAACAAACTAGTTTTAATTAATAGCTTTTCATTGATTGAGATCCGTGGTCTTAAGAACTGATTCCGAAAACCAAGTGTGAGATATCAAACGAACACATCTTTATCCCTGCGCAGACAGAAGACTTACATGAGGCCGTCCAAGCGATTGAATTAGAGACGAGATCCGATCAAAGGTTGTGTATTGTGTGGTGGACAGATACAGATGCTGGTTTTAGTATTTCCAGTTATGGCTCCTGCGTCGATCAATCATCTTTCGAATGTGGTATTTCAGTCAGTCAGCGATGAATTTTTCGTGGCTTCCTTTATCATATGTGATCCGAATCCGATGTCTCAGTTGTATTTGGCAACAAAACAAAACAAAAACAGTACAAAGAGCATTTTTCACAAATGAAAACATAATTTAAACAAAACGGCTAACCTTTTTTTAGTGTATGAGTGTAAGCAAAAAACAGCCCTCAACCCTTACGATCGATCAGTCAAGGTTGACAACAAAAAGCAAATAGCTCTAAATGAATTGCAAGTGGCTTCGTAGTAGAAAATAAAATCTGAGTGATTCCGTCGTGGTGTGGGAGTGTTGTTCCGTTCGGAGTTGCTAAACTCTTGGCCAAACAACACCAACAACACGTCGAACACCACTATCCAGTGAGCGAAAGCATACACTGCTTGGGGCCCGAGTCCAACCGAAAACAAATAATCTTTAATTAATTTGCAAAATGACAGTTCAAAGGTCACAGAGCGCAAAAGTGGTAGATTATGTGTTGGTATCACATTCCTGAGAGACGATTATAAAGAGCATTTCGTAAACATGTACAGGTTTTTCCAAAACGAAGCAAAAAAAATGCGATTTTAATAATAATGTAAGAAAAATAATTTTTATTCATCGTAAAATTTATTTAGTTTGTCTAAAAAAACATATTTTTTTTTATAATTTCTCTTGAAACTATCTGATTTTCCTTAAATTTCACAGAAAAAAATCTTGCTGCCGGTATCCCAAAACAAATTGATATTCATTTTGATTTCGTTTAGTTGATCGTTGTGATAAAGCGCGATGGCACCAATTTCTATGTCAAGTCGCCTATCCACTGGTCAGGACTGTTGTGGCACACGTCATTCATCCATGAAAGATCTTAGGGTCCCTCAAATCGAAAGGAAAAGCTGATCGCATTCCTCAAGGTTGTCGCATTCTACCCATGAGATTATCCCAAAATACACACATGGTCAGTTTCTGGGTATGGCCCTATTGTCGCACAATTTCGTATAAATTTCCTTTGATGATTGGTCTATTAGCGTGTGTCTGTAGGAAGGTCCTTCCATTATGTGTGTGTTTGACATCGCTTTAAGAAGAGCATCCATCACGATATGTACCGCAACTAAAGAACAATTCGAAATGAAAATCATTTTATTATTGTTAGATAATTAATTACAAAAATGGGATTGAAGATTTTTTCTGGGAAAAATATCGTTTAAAGGCGACACTTAGTTATTAAGGTTTTCTAGTTGCTTGAAAAATAATTGGATTCTATTAATTATGTATAGGACCTGAAAGATTATATGCGTCAAGCCGGCGAAGTTACCTATGCCGATGCACACAAGCAGAGAAGGAACGAAGGGTGATTATTGAAATTTACTGAATTTTTTTTGTGACAAATGTTGATTTATTTACTTGTTTTTTGTATTGCAGTGTTGTTGAGTTTGCTTCTCATTCTGATATGAAAACTGCTATTGAGAAGCTCGATGATACCGAATTAAACGGGCGCCGAATTCGCCTCGTTGAAGATAGACGTGGAGGAAGCGGCCGGGGAAGTGGTCGTGGACGATCTCGCTCATCAAGCTCGCGATCCCGATCTCGTTCCCGTGGACGTAGCCGTTCTAGGTAAGTTTTGAAAAATAACTGATTAAACCAAATCCTTGGCGTTGAAAACATTTATGGAGATTAGTAATTTTGACAAGAAATTTCAAAATATTTTTTGTCAGTCGAAACGTATAATTTCATCAATTTCGAATATCTAGTATCGAATTATTTAAAAAAAATGGTTCGCTCAGGAGCCTGTCCATAAAATACGTCAAATACTGCTTGGGAAGGGCGAGGGGCTCTTCGGTAGTGTGACGGCGGTGCTAAACTTCATACAAAAAATCACGTAAAAGTGCGACGAAGAGATTCAAAAGGTCAAAAATTAGCATGACGTATTTTATGAACAGCCTTGCGGTATTGGATGTGTGTACATCCAAAATTGAATGGCAAATGCAACATATTTGTTTCTAATTTCTCCATGCCCAGCTTGGATCTTAGAATCAGGATAAAACAATTTAAAGTCAATTATTTAGTTATTATTACTATCGACTTCCGAAAGAGCTAAACATGATTTCATGATAAAAATGCGGACACAATTTTGTTCTTTTTCCTCCAAAAATGTTAAATATTTTTTAAAGTATCGCTTTTGATACATGCGATATCGAAATTTTAATAAATAATTTTTTATACATAGATCTCGTCGATCATCTAGATCACGTTCGAAGTCTCGCAGTCGTTCCAAGTCCCGGGCACGTTCCAAGTCCAAGTCCCCACAGAAATCTCGTTCACGAGACAGATCACACTCCAAGTAAGAATTAATTTTCTTTGTTATTTGTTTCCAATAAAACTGAGTATTTTATTTTAAATTTAGCAAATCACGAGATTTATCAAAATCTAAGTCGAAATCTCGTTCACGTTCATTGAAGAGAGACTCTCGGTCCAGATCACGGTCAAACAAACGTGACTCTCGATCGAGATCCCGCTCTAAATCCAAGGGACACTCACGCTCCAGGTAAGACACACAAATCCTTTTAATTTTACCACTTCCCTTTCATTTACCGATACGATTTATTATGTTTATTTTTTGAGAAATTAAGTGAAACAAGAACTGGCCTCTTTCATAGAAAATATGTCAAGGGCTGCCTAATCAATGATTTCATTATTCGTTTACAGGGATCGCTCTGTCTCCGAGGATAAAGATCACAAATCCCGATCAAATTCACCCAAGAATAATGGTGTATCACCTGACAGACATAACGAAAGCATGGATGATTAAATTTGTAGGCTATATATAGCGATACAAAAAATAAACTAACAATTATATAATAATAAATTTTAAAACACATTTATTGACTTAGAATTAAAATAATTTCAGAATTTCAAAAGTTATGGATTTCAACCATAATCTTCATAAATTTCATTTTAAAATTAGTTTTCATTTATATTACAATATTTTTGCACTATTACATCTAACTGTTAAGATTTGTGGTTATTGAGATATGTTTTGCAGTTGATATTTTACACAATTTAAATGTGAAAGGATTTCTAATAAGCAAAACCACATAAAAGTAATATAATTCCAAATATAAACGAAAGAATGGGAAGCAGATAATGATTAACAATTTTAACCCCTTCTAGTTCTTACGTAATTTAGATTAACACAAACTGAACTTTTATATAATATGGTACATCGTAAATGGCTAAGTTTTAGTACGTAACATATAATATGTATATTTGGATTTCAATAAAGATTATATCAAATCGAAGTGATTTTATATTGTTTTAATCAGGTATGTAACACAATAACTACATGATTTTCCGGTATTTTCTTTAAAATTACGTTACAACGTTGTAGAAATTGAATTCCGTTACAATAACGGAAGCCGAAAAAAAATATTTCGTTTTTTTTCATCTGCTATTGTATATAATCATGACGGAGATCAACTCGAGCACGGGGGCAGATAGAAACTTTCTGACTAGTACGAAATCCTTTTCGGGCAAATTATGAGGATGTCCGTGCATCTGTCTGTCGATCGGTTGTTCTCTCCGTGTATCCGTTTTATGTATAATTTCTATACCCGTATGGTGAAACCAAAGGGTATATTAACTTTGCCTTACCGTTTGTAACGCCAAGATCCCGTCATCACACATAAAAATGAATTACACCAGTGTGTTTAGAATGATAAAAATAAATAATTTCTGCATGTCCGTCCGTCTGTCTGTCTGTCTGTGGCGCGGATTGCGGGCGCACGGATTGATCTAGAGACTTGAAATGTTGCGCAGATCCGTTTTTCGTAAAATGCGAGGCCAAGTTCGTTAATGGGCAAAAATGGTCCATTAGGGGGGGGGGGGTACCCCCCATACAAACGAAAACGGTTTTTGTGAATATTTCAAAAACGGTGCATCTTATCAAAAAAGTGCAAGAACAAAAGTTATTTAGGATATGATTCTACATAAAACTCCCATACATCAAAATCCGATTGGAATAAATTTTAAAAAATCTTATTGGAAAGTTTGACTTCAAAGTGGAATTTTGATACAACTGTTCGAATTTTGATACGAATATAACCATACGGGTCTCCAATGATTGCCAGATTGGCAATTATAGCTTTTGTTATGTTTTTTATTAATATTGCGAGAATTTTTTAAAATTGCTTGGGTTCTAGTTTAGTAGAGAAAATATTTAGCGTGAAATTCTAATATCTAACCTGTGATGTCATGAGAGGACAAAATAAAATCGGTTGTAGATTTCTTTATTAGAGTCATACAAAAATAGAGCAACAAAAAACCGCATCTGAAATTTTCAAATTCCAAATTTTTGAAAACGTTTCTCATACAGAATTTTTTTTCACTAATTTTTACTTATACGTAGTATAATTAAGTATTATATTCATGGAAAATTTCGACTTCTGATTTTGCCTAAAAAACATTTCTTGAGCACTCCTGAGTCGATTGAAGTATTATTACAAAAGTGTCTTTCTGTTTCTCAAGATTTCTCAAAAACTAATACAGCTAGAGCCATAAAATTTTACAGGCATATTTGGTCTTGGAATGAAACGATCCTATCAACTTTTGGCGGAAATCCGTTAAATGCGGCTTTTTAAAAATCGCAATTTCGTGTTTTGTTATTTACTCCAAGATCACGTGTTTTTCTTATGTATGACGAAAGTTGGAGACAATAAAATTTGCTCTCAAATATCAATGCAGTGGAAACAAACATTTGGAGTATTTTTTTTTCTGAAGCTCAAATTTCCCAAAAATTTGTGTTTGGTAAAATTTCATCGTCAACTTAAAATATTTGACCAGTAAGATTGCGTTTCGATTAAAGTGACACTACAAACAATTTTTTTTTTTGAATATTTTAGTCCAATAAATTAGAAATTTCTCGGAAAATGCTGTCTGCACGAAATATTTTGTTGCAGGACATGAAAATAGGTGAAATTTATGAGAAAAATTACTGAAAATTAGAGGAAATGTACTTCCTAATGAGTTTTACACATATTTTTTTTTTGTTAAGGAAAAATTATTGCGGCTCACATTATTGATTTGTTACGCATGTTTACGTGTACTGGCCCTAAAAAAATATGGTCACTCTACCCATGAACATTGCAAAATGCAAAAGCCATGAAGGTGATAAAATGGTATTATGCATGATTTGGTCGTGTCTACAGAGCCTCTAACCTTTTACAAAAAATTAAGAGTAGGTAATTTGCGATTTGTAAACGAATTTATTGTATTACATGTGATGTTTTGAATTTAAATTTATTAAAGAGAAAATCATTCTCTTAATTGTCATTTGTGATGTTAAGTTAAACGTTTCTTCGCAACAAAATCAAGTAATCGTGCTTGACATGTGTGATTTGTAAACAATAATTCTCTTTTGTGTTCCGAGCCTTAGTTGACGATCGCAGCCAAAGTCATTCATTAGTGATCTTCGGTTGAATTAAATTTCACGTCGTGATTGTTTGAGTTTCAAAGATTTTTAATTTCATAATTTGACTGAAGTGGAAAAATATCGGATTAAGAGCCTGAGTAGTCACGGTAGCCGTCTTATCAAGTGATAAAATAGATAAAATAAAAAAAAAATCTCAAGGCTTTTTAAAGAAATAAATCATAATAGCATTATTTTCATCTATCGCTAAATAGAAGGCCATCATTTTAAGTGGATACTTCGGGGCATTGTAAGATATTTAGGGGCAACGCTGTTGCGTTGGACGTTTATTTTTAGGCAGTTTTGCAGTTGCATTAGCATACATTAGCAAAAAGGTACACAACTAACATATTTTTTGTTTAGAGAAATTCATGAATTAAATGTAAGCATTGAATCTGTCATCAGATGGTCTGCATCCAAGTGAGCCCCGATCGTCGGGGAATGACAATTTCTGTGATAATTTTGGGTGGCGCTCTGTCAACTGTTTTATTGGCGTATTTTGTTTTTGGCGATAATAATGATGAGCAAGGATTACGGACGTTGAGGATGATATCCATTGTAGGATTCAATATTTATTTTAAAACTACAGTTCCACAATTTTCAACTACAGATTCACAGACACGGAGATCGATCACCAACGGAATTATACCCGAAGGATCCTCATATTAATTATGAATGGCCGGGTGGACTCGGGGCATTATCAGAGGTTTGTAATTTACTGAACTTTCCACTAACATATAACCGTATTTTAATCGTGTCATTTAAGAAAGGAGCCCTGCAAATGTACAATCTGGGAAAAAATTTAAGAATGCGATACTATCGCTTGTTGCCGGCGAATGGCTTATACTCCAAAGATGAAATGTACATCATAAGTAGTGCGGCGGAGAGATGCGTTATGAGTGCTCAAAGTCTCCTTGCTGGATTTATGCCACCATTAGAAAATAGAAATATCCTTCCTATAGCATGGCAGCCAGTTGCTGTAAATTCAATTGCTAGAAATGAGGATAAGGTAACAATAAATGACTCTTTTAAATCAAGTTAATTAATTTCAAAAATATTTTTAACATTTTAGTTGATGGCTCAAAAGAAACCTTGTCCAAAATACGACGAATTATTGACAAAATTCTACACAAATCCACCACCATACTTAAAAGAGTTCAATGAAAAAAATGCTAATCTTTACAGTACACTGAGTAAAAACACCGGGCAGGTTTGTACTTACATTACATCAAAAGTTTTCGAATTTTTTTTCGTACTTTTTAGAACATAACTAACGTGCTAGGAGTTGAATTGTTATTCAATATCTTGGAGATAGAGAGAGATGCAAATTTAATCCTTCCCGATTGGACTGAGAACGTTTTTCCTGAAAAAATGCTTCCTATAGCCGAAAGAAGTTTAGAACTGCTGACTGAAACACCGTTGATGAAAAAAGTTAAGGGAGGCGCCCTAATAACTGAGATCCATGACCATATGATGGAAAAAAGGGCTGGCCTGCTGAAGCCTGATAGAAAAATATTCATTTATTCAGCGCATGATGTTACTTTATGCAATATAATGCACGCTCTAAATGTTTTAGACCAAACCTCTAGGAAACCGGACTACGCAGCAACTCTTGTTTTTGAAGCACATCACAGCGTTATTTTTGATGATGATTTTGAAGTTAAGGTGAAAAATTTTAAGTTTAGTTATTGATAACAATTTTTGATATTCTATTTTTCAGTTGGTTTACTATTTCGATAGTGAAGATAAATTTCCAAAAGAAATTGAAATACCTAACTGTGAATCGCCGTGTTCTTTGACAAATTTTAGCAAAGCTGTAAATAACTTGTTATTGAGGAATTACGATGAGACTTGCGAGGTTTAGTATTTTTTTTTGTTGTAATTAATCTGTAAATATGTACTTATGTTCTCATTTGATAAACGATTATTTTAAATAAAACACAGGGTTTTTAGTTATTTAATGTTGATGTCCTCAAATATCTACAGCTTTGACATACGGAAAATCACATATGAAATATCTACTCTAATCGAAAATGGTTTTTTGCACTGTGCAGTTTAGAAAGGTTCACAGTTAATAGCTCGATTTATACTTATTTTCTAATACTGGGAACCTTTATCTTCTTCATACAAAAAGTATATTTTTACTTTAGCATTAGGTAATATCACTGTCTCTGTATGGCGAATGAGATATTTTGCTGCAATACCGTAGAACAACAAGGGAATACCTGAAAAACGTTGCAATGTAATTTGACTTTAAAAACAAACTAAAGTAAACAATCAGACCTAAATTAATAATCTTTAAAAATCTAAAGAATATGTCTTCGGTTGTTAGATTCTGATAAGGCCTTTTGCTGCAGTGATATTTCATATAAGGATAGCAACCTGCACGAAGAATATGATAGTTGGTTCCTGTGTCTAGCGTCCAATTGAAGTGAGACTTTCCAGCTTGGTCGTTCTCGACATCTTTGAACTGCAAACAATTAAAAAAAGTCATTTTTTTTACATAGAATATTAAAAATATCACCTTTATGAAATACGAAGTCCAAGGAGGCTCATTACATTGCTTCAAATAGGCAGTGAGAACCTCAGAAGCTTTTGGTTTAAACAAGGTACTAAATAGTTTCATTTAACCTAAAAATCCGATCACAGTATTTATTTTGATATCATTATTATATAATTAAGTGGGCTACGAAAAATTTAAATCAAATTTTCTCAAATGAGCACCACGAATCAATTACTGTGGCTAAAAGTTTTCGTTAAGAAAATCTAACCTCTAAGTCATTTTTTTTAAACTTTATATTCTGTTCTTTATTAATTTAAGTTATAATAACGGATTCAATTACGACAAAACAGAAGAAATTTAAAAAACTTAGCAAAGCCATTTTACAATGCTTAAATTTTTTTATGCAATAAGTTAACGAAACACTGCTTCAGATTTATTGTCGCTGAAACATACATAATTCTTTCTGCTACATATAATTTTCAAAAGAATTTCTTTGCAGAATTTTCGATTTTCATAAAAGTTTATCTAACTTGTAGAAAATGTACAGGAATTTCTCGCACAGGATTTTTTTCCAGAGTATTCTAAAAAGTTGCCTTATTTATAAAAGTTGTAAAAACTCATATACAAGTATTCCAAAGAAATCGTCCTCGTTTAAACCATGTTTAAACTTTATAGATTTCTTGTCTGATATATCAAAAAAGTTTGGTAAGTCGGAACATTTGGAAACTGGCCCAAAAACTCAGTTTGCGAAGTTTGCGAGAGTTTTGCTAGGGGAGTACCCCATATTTTTTGGTTATCTGCAACATTTCGTTAAATATTAAAAACATGTTGCTAAGATCTCGGATTTGGAACGCACTCTAAATGATTCATTGACATTTTATTATTTTTCTATTACGTGAAATGTTATAATTCCCATTTAATAATTTTTCAATACAAAACTGAGGTGCCGCAAGTTTATTTATCTTAAACATTTTGAATGGTTTCGACGTACCTAAGCATAAATCAATATTTATTAGATTAGAAAATGTATGGAACTTGGAGAACATACATTGAGCCGCATTAAGTAAAATATTGGATTTTGGCAAGAACAAATTCAAAAGAAGTTTTTAATAAAATGTCTCAGCCTAATGATATCACAAAGTCTAAAGAAGTTGAGGAACCGAAAGGAAATATGGAATTTAATCAAATCAAGGTAAATATTAAATATATTTTGTAAATACTCAATTGAAGAAATTTATCTTAGGGCTGTGATATTTTACTTTATGTTGCGGATAAACAGTTTTCAGTTGACAAATTAACTCTCATGAAATTCAGTCCTCAATGTGCTACAACTCTTCGGGAGGGTGAAAAGAATGAAATAGTAATACCAGGCCTAAAACCCGATGCAGTGAAATGGGTTTTGAATTACATGCACAACGAAAATATCTCCATAGATGAGGACAACGCGTGGAGTATTCTTGAAGCAGCTTCATATTTCCAAATTTCTTCCATAGAAAAAAAGTGTTTTGAATTTCTTGAACGAGCGCTAACCATTGATAATTGTATTGAGGTATGGCAGAAATTAGGTGAGTTCTCTTTAGATTTCATCAGCACATTTTTTGGCTAATGGTTTTTGTTTTGTAGATACATTAACATGTGAGTCACTTTTGATCGCAGTTCGGCGTTTTATAATAGTCGAGTTTAAAAGAGTTACGAAAACGGAAGGATTTTTAAATCTCACCGATCAACAGGTAAGAAAAAACATACTTCAGGCTTATGAGTTATAATTCCAAATTTCAATGAATGTAAATACGAAAACTCAAAAGTAAAATTTATTCTCTGATATGGATTTAAAATCACACATTTTTTGTAGATAAAAAGATTTCAAAAGGAATTTGAATCCGATATCGAAGAGAATGCGGTTTTAAAAAGTATTTTGCAATGGGTTAACTTCAACGAATCAACAAGAAGAAATATGATGCAATCTATGATAAAGACATTTTCATCGAATAATGTACCTAAAGATATTTTGAAAACCATTAAAAAACAGAATTTGTTTCACGAAGATGAAGATGCCAATGAGTGGTTGATAGATGCCTTATATAACAAAATCTGCAACCACAACACAAATTATCTTTTCATTTTGGACCGCTGTGATAATAAGTGTTACATATACAATATAAGTACTAATAGGTTAAGGCTGTTACCTCAGGACATACAACTAGAATGGAGTAATTTAATATCTTATAATGAAACTATTTATTCTGTGGGTGGATACGTCAATAACAATCTTGCCAAATTGATGTACCCCTTTGATTTAAGCAAACAAAAGTGGAATTTAGACGGAATAGAGCTAAATATTGAGCGAAGCTCACCAGCAGTAGCAGTTCTAAATGACAAATTGTATATTATCTTGGGTAGTGGTAACAATGGAGATGTTGTCAATGAATGCTTTGTTTACGATTTCATTAAACAAACTGTAAGTCCAATTTCTCCGCTTTCTGAATCTAGATCAGAATGTGCAGCGGCTGTTCACGGTAAGGATTTTAAATTTGAAAATGTTATAGGGGAATTCAGTTTTAATTTCGATCTTTGCAGAAGGATCAATTTATGTCTGCGGTGGATTTGATGATTTGGACTTCATTTTTGAAAGATTCGATCCTAGAGAAAATACATGGGAGAAGATGCCAACTGAACGTACATCACTATCACGATGTTCAACGACTGTAATAAATGATTATTTGTATTGCAGTAATATGTATCCCCATACGCGAAATCTTACATACAAGTATGATATAAGAGCTCGAAATTGGCAAGAAGTGCCAAATGAAGATAGGTAAATCTAAAAAGAAACGAGAGAGTTTGTTATGTCAGGATATATGTACATTTATTAATATTAATTTATTTCCAGGACATTACATGGTAGCAATTATATTACATCGGACGGGTGTCATCTTTATGAAGCTGGTGACCATGGACTCTATAAACATGACACCACAACAAATTCATGGACATTATTACTTGATTACGAGTTTTCATATCCCATTTGCATATATGTTAAATAGAACCAGTAGATACTGTTAATAAAGTATTTTGTTACATATGTATAGAAAAAATTGAAATATTTTTTAGCATGTGTTTTTTTACAAAAGTTTTTAACGATTTATGTAATCTACACGCTGAAATAAACAAGAGGTTAATCATATTGACATATAATATATCTTTTCTATTATGAAATATCTGTTTGACAGGTCGATTACTATATATGTTTAAATATCAAGAACTTGGCGCATTTTTTAACTGCGAGTTAAATTCTTTTTGTTTAAGTCTAAAAGTCTCTTAATAAAATTTCGTTGTTTCTTTTTTTCGAATGTATCATTATTAACCGAGAATCATTGAAGAGTTAAACTAATCATAATTGTTCCCAATTGCGCATTTGATTTTATTCTCCTCTTTACTAACCGGGTTTGGCTTTGTTTTACTGTATACGATATGTTTAACCTTACCATGTTAATTTTCAAAGGATCTGGACATTCCAAGCGAATTTTATAAACATTTTTTTTTATCCTCTGCCCACCCGCTTGAGAACGTTCAACTTTTTTCTACAAAGGATTTTTTTCCTTATTGATCATGTTAGCAACAACCTTTTTGCCAAATTTGATGGCTTTTTTTAAATCTCTGCAAAATTTTAAAGGTTTTGGGCAATTGGAACGTTTTTTATAACGCTGTAATACTTCACAAATGATCGTCAAAAAAAAATGAAAACAAATTATGAAATTAGAAAATGGGCTGAAATTCAACTAAATAAAAAAACTATTCAAAACTTGTCGCTTCGGAATTTTTAGTATCCAAAAATTTTTTAAGGTCTATTTAGTTACTGGCAACATTTCGTTCAGTATAAAGTTTGTGTAGGAATTTAATTCTGGAACGCACGTCTTTTCTTATTCATATTTTTGGACTTTCCATGGTTTTCGTGAAATGTTGTAATTCGTAGCCTGTCATTCAATCGAATCATTCCGGCTAAAGCATAGTCTAATAAATAAATTTTTTTAACTAGAGTTTACTACACAGTACTGTGTGGCCATAAAACAATTCGTATGTAGATTTCAGAGTTTTAAACAGTTAACGGTATATTGGGGTTTAGTTGTAAACTATAAAAAAAGTATTTTCATAAAATGCCTGAGGCTAATGATATAAATACTAAAAAGAATGAAGTGCAAAAAAAATTACAGAATTTTAATGAGAACCAGGTAGATATTTATTTATATCATGGAAATAATTTTGAAGAGTTAATTATCTTAGGTCTGTGATATTTTACTTTATGTTGCGGATAAACAGTTTACAGTTGACAAAGTAACTCTCATGAAATTCAGTCCTCAATGTGCTACAACTCTTCGGGAGGGTGAAAAGAATGAAATAGTAATACCAGGCCTAAAACCCGATGCAGTGAAATGGGTTTTGAATTACATGCACAACGAAAATATCTCCATAGATGAGGACAACGCGTGGAGTATTCTTGAAGCAGCTTCATATTTCCAAACATATTCTATAGAAAAAAAATGTTGTGATCTCCTTGAACGGGTCATAACTATGGAAAATTCTATCGAAGTATGGAAGAAATCTAGTAAGTGCTTGTAAAATATCAAAAGAAAATAAATTTCACTTTCTCTTTCTGTTACAGAAAAATTAAATTGTAAATCAATCTTGTTAACCGTTAAACACTTAATAATAAGAGATTTTGAAAGAGTTACAAAAACTGAAGGATTCTTGAATTTATCGAAGCAAAAGGTATGATTAACAAAACTTGTTTCTTTTTTTTTGAAATTTTCAAATCTTTGAGCCTGTTTACATCGGTTGAAATAATCCGCCTAACTAGGACAGAAACTGTCAACATTAAGGCAAGGTGAGGAAGTGGGACTGCTGACGAAAAAAAATCGTAACGTTATTAAAGTCAAATTTGGCTTTGTTACTTTATTTCGTTTTGTAATGATAAAAAAGTTTATTTTGTTATGTTATAACGTTTAAATTTCGGTACACATTGCATTGATATCAAAAATGTAAAAAAAAAAATCCAATAATTAACGGTTTATTTATCACAAAGAAATTCATCTCAGTTTCCATAAAAATAAAAATAAATTCCATAAAAAAATAAAGCAAAATAGAAATATTTTTCATATTAAAAAGTTGCTGTAGAATCGTTCTGGGCAACACAAAGTCTAATCAAAATATCCTTGTGACTGCAATTTTAGCCGGCCCTAGTAGCTCAAATGAAGATAGTTGAGGGCCAAGGCGGTTAGCTAACCAGAGCACAACAGTAGCAGAGCTCGATATCGATTGCCTTTGCCCAAGCAGGTCCTCTGATATTTCATATTTCGTAAAAAAAAATCACATTTTTATATAAGCTAATATTTTATTTGTCGGTTTTTAGTGTAAATTGCAATAATTGTATTAGTAAATATAAGTATTAAGCATAATAATAATTGAAAAATCTTCCAGATTACGAGTTTTCGAAAAGAGTTCGAATCCGATATTGAAGAAAATCTTTTCTTGAGAAGCATTTTACAATGGGTTGATTTCGATAAAGCAACAAGAAGGGATATGGTTACATCTATGATAAAGACATTTTCGCCGCACAATGTATCGAACAATGTTTTAAAAATAATTAAAAAACAAAAATTGCTTCCGAATGATGCAGATATAGATGACTGGTTGATTGATGCCTTGTTTAATAAAGTTTGCAATCATAATACAAATTGTTTGTTCATTTGTGATCGCAGTGAGAATAAGTGTTGCACTTACAATATAAGTACTAATAGATTAAGTTTGCTTCCTCAAGATTTCGAAATTGGATGGAATAATTTAATATCCTATAATGGAACTATTTATTCAGTGGGTGGATACGTCAATGATACTTTGACAAAATCGATGTATCCTTTTGATTTCGATAAGCAAAAATGGAATACAGAGGGAGTAGAATTAAATATTGAACGAAGTTCACCAGCATTGGTAATTCTTAAAGATAAACTGTATGTGATTGCCGGTCGTGGTATTAACGAGGTGCCCATAAGTGAATGTGTGGTTTTCGATTTCGCTACTCAAATTGTAAATCCAATTCCTTCACTTTCTGAAATCAGATCGGAGTGTGCAGCGGTTGTTCACGGTAAAATGTTAAACTGTAAAAGTTAGAAAGTTAGTTATTTAAATGTTACCATAATGATATTTTTAGAAGGATCCATTTATGTTGGTGGTGGATATTGGGCTGAGGAATTCTTTATAGAAAGATTTGATCCCAGAGAAAATATGTGGGAGAAAATGCCAGTTGAGTGTCCATCACTTGAAAGAAGTTCGATGACGATTATCAAGGACTATTTGTACTGTAGTAACATGTATCCCCGTACTAGAAATATTACCTATAAGTTTGATTTAAGAGCTCGAAATTGGCAAGAAGTACCAAATGATGATAGGTAAAGGAATAATCAAATAATTATATTCAAATATATGAATTTTCAATATTGCTTTATTTTTAAGATTAAATTATAACAATTACATTACATCAGATGGCTGTAATTTATATGAAGTTGGTGGCGAAGGATTCTATAAATTTGACACCTTAGCGAATTCGTGGACATTACTTCTTGAATATGATTTCTTTTTCCCTCTTTGTATATTTGTTAAATAGAAATGTTAATAAGTTTTAATAAATTATTTTGTTAAATGTTTATTTTTGTAATGTTATTTATGAGGATGGAACATATTTAATTTTTTTGAATTAATAATCTCCCACAAGTTATTTAAGCGGTTGGCAAGGATCCTCATCGAGTAATGCCTTCAATTCCTCATCTTCAAACTTTTTGCCTCAAGAAATCCAAGTTTCTAACTAATCTTCGATTAAATCCAAGTTTAATCCTACAAATTTATATCTAGGGTTAAATTTTGGAGTGCAACAATTAAAAATCGTAGGTAATGAGAATGTTAACTGACAGTCGCTAGAAGCGGTCTTTTCATTTGACTTTGATTTATGTAAATCGGTTTTTAAAGAATATTTTTATAATGGTATGAGAGTCTTGTTCATATTTATTATCGTTGGAAGTTTCCACTCCCAGCAGGAAAAGAAGCGCTTCAGAAGCCCTTATGAAGCGCTTCTCAGAAGCTCGAAGTGCTTCTTTTCCCATACCCTATTCATGTATTTTTTAACATTGGATGTCATTGCAGGGAAGCGCTTCCCTCAAGCTGCCTTTGAAGCGCTTCTGAAGCGCTCGAATAGCAGCATGTCGGAAGCTCATTGGAATTCTCTCCTGTTGTACATTCACGGCCAAAATTTTTTGTTTTTAATAAAAAGGTTTTTTTACAATTTATTTAAATTCTTTATTTTTAAAAAATGTAATAAACATATTTTTAACATGTTAAGTAAAACTGTGTGACGTATTTTACATTTACATATTTACAAAGACTGTAATTTTATGTAACTTAATCACATAAAATTACAGTCTTTGTAAATATTTAAAGGAAAAATACGTCACCTAGTTTTACTCTCTCTGTTTTAACATATATGTAACCTTATATGATTTATTTTTGGCTGTTCTGAAGCCCAGTACCATTGCGTCTTTGAAGTCCTCGAATCCAAAATTTTCATTTCTTGTTGCTTCTGTTGGAAACAAAAAAAATTGTTACGTGAAGTCTTAAAAAATTAACTTTTTTTCTACTTAATAAATTCAGTATTTACAATATTTATTACTTAATAATTCAGTAAAATTTATTACTAACCGTAAACAAATGAAGAAAATAATCTTGTTGAATCAATTAGTATTTTTTCTGCTCTCCGTCCCAATTGACTTCTAGGAGTAGATCAACATGAAAAAAATAAGTTCATGCATTTTGCCAGGGGATGTTTCCCAATTATTGTTTTTATATATGAGATCTGTTAAGTGTTATTTACTATTAGTATAGAGAAATAATAATAGTCATATTTTAAAAATGCTCACCAATTCTGCCTTAGAATAATCATTCAGTTATCTAACGCAGATGAATTTTTGTATTGCTTGTAAAACGAATCGACATTTCTTTTGCAACCAGTCTCTTAGAAAATCCACAATTGTTTGTAGCCATCTCAGGTAAATGAAAATCCAACCTGGTACACCTCTCAACATTAATAAATGTAATATAATTTAAAACATTTGTTTACTTACCACTTAATGTTTCCAAAATAATTCACTTGCAGCCCTTTACGAATTTTTGGAACAATTGAATATTATTGACAGTTTGAAATTCAAATCATTACTCGATTACCACATTTTATGTTTCTATAGAAATTCTATTGGTAAATGATGTGCTTCCCAACTGCTTCTTTTGGAAGCGAGGAAGAAGCGCTTCGTTCATGCTTCCCCAAGAAGCGCTTCAATTTTTCCTATTGGGCTGCTTCAGGGCTATATACAAAACGAATGGAGGGAGAAAGAGTTTCGTATGTTTAAAGGTCAAACAAATTTTAATTAGAGTTTAGGCACGATTTAAAATACTTGTAATGTAGTTAAAATTAAAAATTTAAATATTTATAATGAAGTAATTTTATTTTTTTTAAGCGGATCCGATTTGTAAGCTACCACGGGTCTATTTCTATATTCAAGGAATGTCAAGAATTAATCATTGAAGAATATGCGCCCGATGCGAATAAGCGTACAATAACGTTAGAGTATTTAGGAATTCAGTTGAAACCAATGAAACTTAGCTTCGTTCGAAAGGATTTTTAAAAAAGTGTTTGGTAAAGTGATGAGATTCAAATTTTCGCGCTCTTTCAGCTTGATTCGTTCCACGGTATAATAACCGTATACCGTGGATCCGTTCTTTTAACTCATATACTTTACCAAGTCTACAGGCCGGAGAAATGTCTTTAACAAGAAGAAGCAGCGCTACGCCATTTTGTGGTTTCAGGTGACAGTTGTAATTTCTCAGTAATTGGTTGGGTTTTCAGTTTGGTGAAGAATACGAATATTACCTAAAATTTAATAGGTCGTAATGGAACATTTGTGTTACCAGATTTCCTTAAATGGAGCTGTTATCTTTGCTGCTCTCAGAGGCTCTAGCCTGGACGAAGTATCACACAAAGTAGTTTCGGCAACGGTGAGTTGTTTATTTTGATTTCGTGTCGAAACGACTAATAAATAAATTTTTAGGGTCTCTCCGAGGCTGATTTCTACTTGACACAAGGTGGAAAGAAAATATCCAACTACGATGCACCCGTTACCAATAACATTCAAGTTAACCTTCGCCTTCTTGGCGGGAAGGGGGGTTTCGGGTCCATGTTACGAGCAATTGGAGCCCAGATTGAGAAGACAACCAACCGCGAGGCATGCCGTGATCTAAGCGGCCGTCGTCTACGCGATATCAACGAGGAGAAGCGCCTTAAAGCTTGGTTGGAGAAGCAGAAGGACCGTGAAGCTGAAGCAGAGGAAAAACGCCGAAGGAAGCTCGAAAAGCTTCTGGCTGTACCGAAACACGAATTCAAGGATACTGCTTATGAGGCGGCTCGTTCGGAATTAACGGAGAAAGTCAGCTCAGCGGTTGAAGAAGGTTTCAAAAAGGCCTCTAATTTAACAAGCACTAGTACATCAGGCGCCATGAAGCGAAAACAAGCAGAAGCTGGACCATCCAAGGCGAAAAAGGCGGCACTTTGGTTAGGGGATGAAATTAGTTCTTCATCCGACACTGACAGCGATTCGGAAGCCGAAGAGAAATCATCATCGGGAAAGACCAGTTCCAGTGATAAAAAAAGCGAAACCGAAAATGGACAAAATTCATTAAAGGACGACTCTTCAGATGCCAAATCTAAATCCGATGATGAAAAGACAAAATCCGATGATGAAAAGACAAAATCCGATGATGAAAAAACAGAATCTAGTTCACCCCCTATGGAAGAATCAACTGTTGAGAAATAATCTTAAGTTACAGGTTTCTATGTAGTGTTATTTTAAAAATTATGACGACTTAATTTTACTTCTTGGATTTCGTTTTGAATCACTATTCGAGTACAGTAGTAATATATTTTTTTGTATTTTTAAGATGTGTATATTCTTTAATAAAATGTAAGACATTTTTAAAAATCTATCAAGTTTTTTTAATAACCTTTCTGATATTTATTGTTTATTCAAACAAACCAAAAGACATAATAACTTTAAAAAGTTTCAAAAAGCATATATCGACACCTTGATGTGAACTGCAGAAAAGTAAGTTTCGAGAAAAAGTCTCAAACATTACGCTTTCTGCTTGCACCGGAGTAACCAGAAACGCATTGTCGAACAGTTTGGGGGGCGGAAACGAAATCAACCTTTCCGAAAAGTACAACGCCGTTTTATAATAAAATACAAAATCCTACCATGTGGAGTTTAGGAATTAAACTGCAGAAAGAAAAATTTAAAATCACTATCATAGGGTAGATGAATCTATATACAACCATGCTTTTTTGATCCCGCTCTCCTCTATAATTTTCCGCTAACGTTTATCTAAAGTTTATCTTTTTTTTGCATTTCACCAGAGAAAGTCAAATAATAATTGACTCTTTTTTATCCCTTGTCAAACTAATTTATTTTTAAATAAATTTTTATCCTATTGAGATAGAACCTTCATTTTTGGCATAGCAGTTTGTATTTTAAGCCTTCTCAAACAGGTGGAGACAACTTTAACATATGGCTCTAAATTCACACCCCTGCCATACCAATCAGCCATTTCTATAGGGTTGTTGGGCTAAAGTTCAGTTTAGCCCCAATGACCCCCAATGAATTCTACTGCCAAACAGAAAACTTCTGATTTTTGTTTCATAGAAATCGGACGACTGGTTTCTGAGAGATGGCCGAAAATCGATTTTTTGCTCAATCTTCGAGGGGGGAGGGTATCTCCTCTTTAAACCGAATATCCCCAGCTATAAAAAAACACGTGTCGCTTAGTTTTTTGAGTACTAAAACATATGAGAATGCGAAGAGAACCGGAGGCGGACACCTGAAAAAGGGTCCTTGTAAGTAAGACAGTCTATTAAGTGCGAATGTCCACTCTCTAGATTATAGGTGTTATTATTACCGTGTAGGTCGAGTTCTTTCGGGGTCTTCACGACTGAAAAAAAACTTTACGACTAAAAAACCTGATACAAAATAAATGTTAATTCACTAAGCATAGTAGAAAACCTTTTGCATTTTCAAAATGCATCAAAAAATGTAGAAAAAGATGTTTTCTAGCTGAATCCAACTTTTAGCAATAGTGGATCATTTTGTACATAAGTTTAAGTTGTATTACTCCAGGTAACGCCAAACATTTTAAAAGATTAGAAATCTTGATTTTTAATTTTTTTTTCATAAAATGTTTGTAAATTAATAAAATTGTTGTATTCATTTTCTATTACCCCTCCAATAGTTTTTTTAGCTGTTTTAATTCCATAACAACTTTTCCTATGATCTATTTATAAAAACTTAAAATTGCTCTTAATTCGAAATATATTTTTAAAAAATCCATACATAAAAATTTTAATTAATAACGTTTGTAAATCTATTTCACAAGAAATATCAAAGGTCCTATTGATGACTTTGCTTTTTAAGAAAAATAATTTTTTTTTGCTATGGTAAATCCCATACTTGATACCCTCTAAAATGTTTTTCTCACATAATGATAACAGAATTTATTAGTAAAGTGTTCAATGCTCTGGCGATTTCTGTGACCTGTTTAATATCAGGTATTTCAATAACTACAGAAGTTAATCTAAAGACAGGCAGCAGCTTAATTTGCACACGACACTTTAATCGCAACCTTTTATTGGTTTTTCAATAAATGATTTGCACACTTTACCAACGAAATTTGCGCACTGCTCTAATCTAGGTAACTGTCCACCTTAAAAAATTCGCTGCTATGGGCTTTCAAAAAATACTTTAGTGGATGGAAATCAGAAGAAGCTCGCATGCCGTAGAAGCAAAGTGGACGAAAACATTGAGACTTATCAAAAATGTTATTAAACGAAAATGATAACAATACTAAACAAATACTTAATCAAAAAAATCCCAAAGCAAACGAAAAAGATAGCTCGAATCAGGATGCAGTTGGTAGGCCATGCACATTTACGACACAAGTATAATTTTCTTTGAATACACATATGAGAAGGCAAGATAGCAGATGATAAGAATGCCTCTTCTCAAAGAATTCTTTCTCGATAACCCATACTGATATTAATTAACTTAAACGATTAAGAAATTTCGTTTGTAGAGGAAACGATTTTGAATTGTTGATTGATCTATAAATGGCACTTGTTTTAGTCTTATGAGAAAAGTCTATTAATTTGGTATGGACTGGTGGATATCTCTCAAAGTGGGATAATTTTGTGCACTATTTTAATTGTTAATAAACTTTATTCGCAAAAAATAAATAAACATGAATATGGATCACATGCACGGTGGCGGTGACGACGATCATCAACACGGGGGTGAAATGGAGGGAATGGATTGTCCAATGCAAATGAGTGTAAGTTTTGGTGTTTGTGATACTATTGTCAATTATGGAAATCGGAAAATAGAAGTATTTTAGCTTTAAAACTCTAGATAATATAAACTTGTTTTGGTTTGAATGTTTAAAAATTTCATTTTTCGCATATTTACGAAAGTGAGACATTTTTGAAAGTTTGAAAAGTGGATTTTGGGTTAGATAGAAATCGTGATATCTTCAAAATTTTCCTTCGATTTATGGCGCATTTCACAAAACTTTTGTCGTCACTAAACCGCGTTAAAAGGTTCTTTTTGCTTGAAATTCGGCCGCTCACTTGATTTAGCGGTCGCTAAAAATTCCGTGAAGCTTTCCATAAGTTCAAATTTGAGCCTCCAACAAAAAATATCAGTTGTGGTCAACACAAAACTTTCTTCTACAAAATCTACGACCCTGTGCAATTTACGCTAGAGCCCTGTCGCGTTGTCAACTTAAGACGACCTTCCAATAAATTCTTGGTTTATTCAAAAATATTAAAAACGTACAAAATTTGAGATAACTTGAGAACTGTAAAAGATATCAATTTACGGTAAATGGCAAAAATGTAGAAAATGTTAACATCTTTAATTATTCTTTTAACTGATTTGTCGATAAACCGTTAGTTTGCAAATTATTCGCAAAAATATGATTTTTTACATATTAATGAAAATATCTCAATAACGGTAGAAAATAACGGATAACGGTAAAAAATAAAATTGTGCAGAATGCCATTCTCATTAATTCACTTCATACATTCAGTCAGCAAAAACCCGTTAGTTTTCGAGATAATCGCAAAAAACTGTTTTTTTTGGGAAATAACGGTTTATCTCGATAACAGGTGGAGATATCGAGTTACAGCTAAAGACAAAAGTGTGGGAAATTTTATTTTCTCCAAGTTTTGTCATACTTAAGGCCACTAAAAAACGCGTAGTTTGGGAGTAAATCGAGAAAAACGAAATTGCGATTTTTGAAAAACCGCCATTTTGGATACTTCCGGTTAACGGATTTCCACCAAAAGTTGATAGGATTGTCCCATTTCAGGACCCAACATGCCTATGGCGCTAGCTCTATTAGTTTTTGAGAAATCTTGTACACAGACTGACAGACAGAAAGACATTTTTTAAATATGACTCCAATCGACTCAGGAGTGATCGGGAAATGTTTTTTAGGCAAAATTAAGAGGTCGAAATTTTTCATGAATACAATACTTTATTATACTCCGTAGAAGAAAGTAAAAAGGGTCACGAAAGGTAAAACAAGTCTTTCAAGGATCTTTTTTAACGATTTTTTTTGGGTCGCAGAGTCTGTGAGCCCTAGTAGCACTGCTAAAATTTATACACTTATACCTCAATTCATGATAGTCATGTCATTTTCGACAAGTGTCGTTTCATGTGATGTTGTTAGTGCTTTTCCACCAACAAAAACACGTAAAACAACTTTTATCGAAAACGACCCGACTATTAGAATTACGGTGTTAAGGTCAAACGAAGTGTTGTGCCGGTTTTTTAAGATAAAGTAGGTTAAGCAGTTTTTTTTTATTCGTATCAAAATTCGAACAGTTGTACCAAAATTCCACTTTGAAGTCAAACTTTCCAATAAGAATTTTTAAAATTTATTCCAATCGGATTTTGATGTATGGGAATTTTATGTAGAATCATATCCTAAATAACTTTTGTTCTTGCACTTTTTTGATAAGATGCACCGTTTTTGAGATATTCACAAAAAACGATTTCGTTCGTATGGGGGGTACCCCCCCTAATGGTCCATTTTTGCCCATTAACGAACTTAGCCTCGCATTTTACGAAAAACAGATCTGCGCAAAATTTCAAGTCTCTAGCTCAATCCGTGCGCCCGCAATCCGCGCCACAGACAGACGGACAGACAGACGGACGGACATGTAAAAATTAATTATTTTCATCATTCTAAACACACTGGTGTAATTCATTTTTGTGTGTGATGACGGGATCTTGGCGTTACAAACGGTAAGGCAAAGTTAATATACCCTTTGGTTTCACCATACGGGTATAAACACATAGGTTTACCAAGTCATAAAAATTCAATTAGAGCTTTCAAATACGAAAAACCGAACCGAAATCGGCTGAGGATTTTTCGGCCAGCGCGGTCGTAGCAAATCTAACGTAAAAAACAACTTGAATATTTATATCTTCCTTATCTCAGAATTAGATCTTCCTTATCCTTACAGAACCTTCCATTTCGAATTTTGAAATTCAATTACCAGATTTCTGATCAGCGACCCCGAAAACCCCCGAAATCATGATTTCATCAAGTTATGCACCAAGGCCAGAAGAGAAGTGTTTTTGGCGATTTATAGACTGTTTAAATAAAATTAGTTTGCATTTTATTAAGTAAAAGTTCCAGATTTTTTTATGTAAAAAAAATTGAATATTAGTCACTGTTTTTGTAAACGTACTTAAAACACATTTCTTCTGCGGGTTATATGTAATCAATCAAATGAGTTTTTTTCTTCAGTATTGCAAGTCGGGCAGGAATTTTAAAAAATCACTTACGAACAAAATGCTATCAGTTTTAAAGTAAAGTATTGATATTAGGTAAAAATTTGTTTGGTTTTTTGATGATAAAAATAAATAAATAAAAAAAGCTTGCGTCCATAACTAGATAAATTAATGCGTAATAATTCTCCGAAACTCCAAAGAAATCGGTTTAGTGGTTATTGAGTAATAGTTGTCACTGATTTTGTAAACTTTGTTTTAAGAAAATCGCGGTTAAGGTAATATCCCACATAAGTTCAAATTGGCTGAAAATAAAGAAAAAAGACATATATAGCAGTGTGACAGAGAAAGTACCCGAGAAGAGCAGAGAAAAGTGCATTGAAAAATGTACAGTTGAATCGAAAAGTTATTCTGAAAATATTTTCGAATCCCACTGCAGTGCTAAATTTAAAAAAACTGCAACAACTACTTTTTTTATTGCTTACAGATGAGTTGAGAAACACATTTAATTTTTGTAAGCGTTTGTTTGCCGAAAAATTAGAGGTTTGAAATATTAACATAAATTTTTCGTCTAATTGGTCTTAAATTCGAGAACTTGCTTCAATTTTAACTTCAATTTTGTTCTGAAATTTATCGTGACGCTTTATTCTCACGATATATTTAGCTCTCTTTTTACCAATGAAAAATTCCTTTTTACTATTTAAAGCTCAATTTTCAGACCATTTGAACAAGAGTTTCAAGTTATTTCGTAAATGCTCTAAATCGGGTTACACATATAAAAATTGCCAAAACTTTAAAGTCGCATAATTTTGGCAATTTTCTATCAAGCAACTTCATATTTTGATAGATAAAAGTCGAAATATTGTACTTTAAAAATATGCAAAAAATTTCGATTTCTCCATTTTGCAGGAGGCATAACTCCTTAAAACACTCTATCCCCATTTACCCTATGTTAATTCCCTTAGGGGAGGAATTCTTAAACCCCGTTTTTTAAACACTGCAATAATAAACGTGTACGTCATGGAAGGAGCATACTGTGAAAATTTCAAGTTTCTAGCTCCAGGAGTTTGGGCGGGTATGAGTCAGTGAATAAGTCAGGACCAGTGTTGGGGTTATCTAGATAATAATTATCTAGATAATCATCTAGATAAAAAAAAATGTTATCTTTATCTTATCTAGATAACACCTTAAAAAAGTTATCTTTATCTTATCTAGATAAAGGAAAATCCCATTTATCTAGAGATAATCGTTACCACCGAAAATCAAAAAATTAAATCTGAAAAAATGCTGAAACGAAATTGTTTTCTGCATACTTTGGAAAACCTAAAAACTTTTTTTAGGAACAGTTTTATACTTGGCAACAATTTTTGTTTACGGACAAGGAAGCGAAGTGTCACTCTTTCCCTCGCCTCTCTTCTCTTGTCCATAAAAAAAAGTTCTGCCAGTAACTGTTGCCAAGTGTAAACCGGGCTATGAACGAAATAAAAAATCATAACGTTATAAATTTCCTTACGTAGCAAAATTAAACTTATATTTCGTGACGTTATTTCGTTTTGTATCGATAAAAAACTTAATTTCGTTACGTTATAATGTTATTATTCCGTTACACATTGTATTGAAACTGAAAACAAAAAAACGCACTGTAATAATAGTTTATCACAAAGTAATTCAGTTCAGTTTCCATAAAAATAAATTGTATGACAAATAATAAAACTCAGCAAAAAGAAAATACAAATAAAAACGGAAAAAAATGTGATTATTAAGTTAAAAAATCAATAAAAAATACAAAAGACAAAAAATCACACAAAAGTTTTGTTCATTAAAAAAACTGCCTCCACAAAAGCGTGATTTTGATATCAAAGATATAGAATTTTTTTATAGAATTTCGCTCTACTTCTGGAGTTACTAAAAAGAAAATCTTTTCGCTACCAAAAAACTTGCTTAGAAGATTTCCATTTTTGTATCTCGAGAAATAGAGTGAATCTGGCCAAAACAAAATCCGATTTAGAATCAAAATACGATTAAAAACACATATTTTTGATTATATTTTCTGTCTTTGGGGTTATACTTGATGAACTTTTGTGGGAAATTTCACAAAAAATAATACTGAACAAAACAAGGAAATACTAATAAATAACGAAAAAACGTAATATTTTTTTCGTTTTTCGTTATGGTAACGGAATTGAATTTCTATAACGTTCATTATAACGTAATTTTGAAGAAAAAGCCCGAAAATCATTTCGTTACGTTACGATAACGTTTCTTATCCGTTTTCTTTTATTATTATTTCGTTTCTTATTATATTTAAATTGGAAATCAAGAAAAGCAAAAAATTTTGTGCTATTTTTTTAGTACGTAATTTTGAATTTTGTGCAATGTCAAAATAAATATTTATCTAAAAATTATCTAGATAATTTGGCTTTTTATCTTATCTTATCTATTATCTTTCATATTTTCATTATCTATTATCTTATCTAGATAAACATTACGAGCATTTATCTTTATCTTTATCTAGATAAAAAAATAATTATCTGGCCCCAACACTGGTCAGGACAAACGTTTTTATATATGCAGATACAGAAAAATTATGTAAAAAATACATATTTCTACAAATATCTCGAGAACCGTTAAAGATACGTAAAAACTATCAAAGGAAGAAATGCAAGAAATTTTATATTTTTTGAATTTGATTACATCCATTTTTTTTTCAAAACCGTAGTTTCCGCGAAATTTTCAAAAAACGATTTTTTTAAGTATCTTGAAAACTCTCAGAGATACGTAAAAACAGTTAAATAAAAAAATTGTAAAAAATTTTATTTCTTTTTATACTTCCTTATATTCAGTTTTTCCCAAAAGCGCATTGGTTTCGAGAAATTTTCAAAACCTGTATTTAAAAAAAATGTATGGTACGTCCTTTTATAGCACGTTACTTGAACAAAAGTTAATAGAAAACTACAGACCGACAGACCGACAGCCAGAAGCACGGACCGGACATCGTCATAATTTTGCCTGAAACGGTTTTCGAACTGATTAGAAAATTTCTATCTGTCGCCATTTTCGAGTCGTGCTCCGTCATGAATAAAATACTTTCCCTCTATATTAGAGGAAAGTAAAAATGTACGTCCTCCGCAAATATTTGAAGTCTTTAACGGAGTCGATATTTAAATTTTTGACGACGCTATAGCTGTTGTAGTGAAACTAGCCAAACTTAGATTCTAAACTCTTTCAAAACTGTAAATATATTTTTCTCACAATACTACTTTTCAAGACGGTGGCGGTGATAACTGCCTCCGCATTCATCCGTAATCGGTTAATATTCGTTATCGGTTATCGTGTTTTTTTTTTGATAAGTTCAGACCACACACACAAACACTGGTATTATTTATGTTATTTTGTTTAATAACATTTTTTCTTAATTTTTTTCTATGATTGAAGTTTTATATTGTGATAATTAATTTCTTGTCTTTACAATTTTAGTTCCATGCTGGCCATTGTGAGCAGATTTTATGGAAAGGATGGACTGTTAGTACCTTCGGAAGTTTTTTCCTATCAACATTAGCGATTTTTCTAATTGCAGTCGGGTACGAAGCTCTGAAATATTTGCGTGAAAAGTTGTACTACTCAGTGGCTACAGCTGGTGCTGACGAAATTGCCGCCCGATTAAGAGCAACTGGGCCAAATGGTTCCTGCTGCACGGATATCCCTATCCAGAACAAAACCTTCCGCCAAAGGATAATCAATACATCTCATCTTGTTCAAACGGCGTTACATTTAATTCAAGTCGCCTTGTCATATTTCCTCATGTTAGTCGTTATGACTTATAATTATTGGCTTTGCTTAGCCATAATCTTGGGGGCGGCTGCGGGGTATTTTTGCTTCGGTTGGATAAAGCAGCAATCCGTGGATTTCAATGAGCATTGTCATTAGGAAGTTATTTTTATTGTGTGATAACATTATCTTTAATTATCTTATAGGTTATTTACACGACTTTAAGTTAAGTAGGTATGTAGTATAAATATATATAGTCAGTCTTTCAAAGAAAACCAGCTCATTTCATTTTCATTTGGCTCATATCTTAAGATTCACTAATCAGTCATTTTATTTGAGTTGAGCATTCAGCAAAAGTAAATACAAAATATGTTCACTTAGTTTTTTTTATCACATATTATTTTGTTATTGTTTGTTCTATAAATATATTGTGTCTAGAATTTTTTGTTCTTTTTTTATACAACTCTGGAAAAAACGGACATGTTTCGCATATAATTGTTCATTTTGCAAATTTGTTTACTTCTTATTCAAACGATAACGTGACTCTTTGACAGAATACAATCACCCTTCAATGTGGGAAGGCCAAGGGTTTACGGGTTTACCCATAGTTTATTAGATTCTCAGAATCGAAACTTGTTGTTTTCTATCAAATTTTTTCTTCCAATTCCTCATTGCTTCAAATAAAATTAATTTTATAGTATTCAATTGTGGTCATGAAACACCTGGTACTTTTACTAGGTCGAGGTAATCAAAAATTAGTTCGAAATTTTAGCAAATTCACACTAAAATAAAATTAAAAATACATAGTCTAAAAAAAATGAGAACAGAGTTTAGAATTGAAAATGATCGCAAACAACATGTAATATCAAACAACATGTTTATAAAAGTGTATAACAAATTTTGCTAACATACAAATTTGATTGTTCTATGCAACAACACAAACATCGCTAAACAAATCGAAATTATTTCTTGTAGTTATCAAAGATCCATATAAAAACATTCTTTAGAGATTTTCTTGGTTAAATCAAATTTACGAGAAAAAAATTTTGCATGGAAAATGCTTCTAACATAAAAAGTTAATTTACGTCATCAGAAACATTTTTATAAAATTTAGAAAAAAACATAACAAAAGCTATAATTGCCAATCTGGCAATTATTGAAAACTCGTATGGTAATTTAAGTGAACAGCGAACAGTTGCATCAAAATTCCACTTTGCAGTCAAACTTTTTTAAAATATATTCCAATCGGATTTTGATGTATGGAAGTTTTATGTAGAATCATATCCTAAATAACTTTTGTTCTTGGACTTTTTTGATAAGATGCACCGTTTTTGAGATATTCCCAAAAATCGTTTTCGTTCGTATGGAGGGTACGGATTTTCGATATACGGACAGTTTCCGTAGAACGCATCCCGTCCGTAAAGCGGGGGATTACTGTACTTTAAATTTGTCCTTGTTTCAAACTAAATAATTCAAACTAAATTACTGTGCCAGATGATTAAAATACACATTTTTTTCTTTTCAGAACATCGTGATTGAACAAAAAGCATTTATTAAATGAAAAAAAACAATAAAATATTATAAAAAAATGTAACTTAAAACATAATTCTTTGCATAAGACTTTTTTTTACATCTCTTTTTGAAAGTTGTGTTTCGAATTTTTAATCTTACTGATGTTTTTAATTTTTTTTAAAAATCACTGTGGGCTGCCCCCAACCGCTTCCCGGTTCAACCCCCTCTTACTTTTTTTAAGCGAGCGAGCTTAGCGAGCAATTGTTTTCTTTTTGGATTTTCGTTCTATTGTTGAATCGAGTCGAGATTCTCGTAAACATCCCTGGCTCAAAGCTCCGCTCTTTTGGAACCCCCAAAAAACCTTGCCATATAGTTTTCATATAGTTTGGGGTTATCGGGGTATAAGTACTCAAGTCGAGTTCTTATGCTTCGTACACTCCGAAATTCGCCAACAGTTCGCAGAGACCTTCACACCAAACAAAGTATAATTGATGTTTATTGATTCTCTCCTTCCCCCTCATTCTAATAGATATTATTGTGCTTGTTTAACAGAGGACTTGATCGTTTTTTGACGAAGTTGACAATGAATATGATCATTTTATTATGCAAAATATAGTTAAATTAACTATGAAAATGGTATCACTTGAAGTGTCCTTAATAGAATTAATCATGAACTAAGTTGACGTAAAATTATTGTAGTTGGTTTTACCAATGAATTCCCTTCTGTGACTATATTACTGATATCAGCATTGAGGGACGTTCATAAAAACTGAACGGATTTGATTCTTAATAATAAAATAACATAACATATAGTCTGCGTATCATAAAAAATCTTTATTTTATTTTCAGTAAAAAAATTTAACGATCATCGCGATAAAAACTTTTTTCAACATTTAATATCTCTGGACAGCTTTAGCTCAATCTGATTTTTTCGTTACAGTTTTATAAAATTCAAAGAGGCCGAAAATTTGAAGCAACCCCATTTCCTGCTGATTCCGGAACGCCTTCATATTAAATTTCAGTACAACATGTTGAATTTTCGTTTATACATGGTTTATATTCCACAATAAATGACAGTCCGGATGCATGCAAAAAGTTTTGTTTTTATAAGATTGCATCGTTGTAAAAAAAGTCACCAAAATCAATTTTCATATCTTTTACCATTCGGTTGTTACTCTAGAAATTCAAATAAAAAACGACAAACAATTTTTTGATTCCGTCAAAAATATTCGAAGATCCATGAGCGCCAAAGTCCAAGGATGATTAATTCAATTAAAATCTAGTGACACTTTGACAGTGTCCACTACAATTTCTGAGTGTCGGATTCCAAAGAGAAGCGCTCGATCATTCATCATCGGAATAACACGATCAGGGTTTTTGATGGCCACTGAGTAATGCTGAATGTAAGAAAGATATTTGAAAAATCTTGAAATGTGTTCAAAGTTGTTAGGCAAGGGGCGTGATTCTTTTCGGTCCGATACGGTTCATTTTACAAAGCGAAAAATTTTGAAGCGGTTCTCAACAGCATCTGTCTTATAGAGAGTAGAATAGTAGCTGGCGGGACCATTATACAAATCTAGGCGGCAAAGAACACAACATTCCCGCATATACTAACTTCTAGATATGTGACAAAGAACTCTCATCCCTCTGATGGGTATATGTTTAAAAAGTAGGTACTAATGTTAGTCGGACGTGTCGAATTGCCAATTTAAATTTTCGTATAACATAAAAATTATGAAACAAAAAATATTTTTTATCAGAAAAACACAAAAGTCTTAAAATAGTTTCCAAGATTTCAATGTGAATTCTTTGTCACTTTAACTTGAGTGGCTTAAATTCCGCATTGACAAAATCATGACGCATTCGATACAAACAATCGATGTTTTTAATTATAACAGAGGATATCACGTACAATTAACAAAAAAGTGTGTTTTACTAATTTTCTTCTTAATAAAAGAATTAGATTAGGTGTTTTTAACTTATCTTAAGTGTGAAATTTGTACAATTTTTAGTGTATTTTGTGTGTTGAGTAGTCTCCGGTTATTTTCAGTCCGCTTTATAGCAATATTAATTTTTTTTCCATTTTTTTTAAACTATATTGCAGTGCTCCGCAACCAGTGTGCCGCGGCACACTGGTGTGCCGGGAAATGATATTAGGTGTGCCGCGGTAAACATTTCAAAAAGCTGTATTAATAATTCTTTCAGGATTTTTGTTTTTATTTTTTCATTATAAATATTTTATTGGTGTGCCGTATGCAAATAAAGGTTGCGGAGCACTGCTATATTGGATAAATTAAAACTCGGTGAATAGCAATACCCGCTTATTGTAGAATTAGGTAAGCAATTAAGCACTCTATTTTATTGTATTGATTGGAAAAAAAGTGTTTTCATATATTTAAGTTTAAAGCACTTACCGATGAACTTAATAAAAGCTACAGCTGCCCGGACCCAATCATTTAAAAAACTTAAAAAAAAATTAAATCGGAATTTTACTACCAATTCAAATAAGTATTGTTTTTTAAAATTTCAATTGGAATTAAATGTTTGAAAGAATTCTCTAAAATCGTAGATCTAACTCTTTTTACTTTTCATTTATTAAATATCTAGAACTTTTACCATAATAATATTAAAAAAAACTAGTTTTTTCCGAATTTTCATAAAGAATTTATTGTGTCAGTTTTTAAATTATTAATTTTTTACACTGGAGACAAGTTTTTAACTCACATTTAATGTGATTTTTTTTTTATTTGCCAAGATACTTAAAATAAAAACTTCAAAAATCCACAATTTTTTGATCATTAAGGCACAATCTTATTATCTAAAAATTATTTCTATACCAATAACATACACGTTTTTAATTTGAAATTGCTTGAAATTAAAAATATTTATTGTTATACTGATTTTCATATTGGCTTTTTAAGTCTTAATAACAGTAAATTTCGCCCAAAAATTTATTTATTGTTACTGAGACGTCCACCAATATATAAATTGCCACATTTAAAATACTATTTTATGTATTACTCTCCTATTCAAAATCGGTGTATTTTTGTTAGTTAACGCACATCGCTTAATTTACCAGGCACAAAGTGTATTTTCATCCTCCATCTTTACCAAATTGTATAATTTTTGTAAATTAACGTAAAACAAGTGAGGCGGCCGTAAATCGAAACTAAACATTTTTAACTTAACAATATGCAGTTAAACCCTAATTAGACAAAACTGACGTTGTCAGAAGAAACTTCGAGTTATCGACGACTTCGAGATATTAGGTTCATTTTAAAAAACTTCGAGTTATCATGTTATTTAAGATATCGAGTTTCTACTGGATTCATTAGTTGGATATGAGTAAACATTTTTATTATCTGAATATTAAAATGGATTTAAATGTAAATTTTATTGTATATTGCTGGAATTTTTTATGTATTACAAACAGCTTCTTATTTTTTAAAATGGCGATAAATCTCAGTACCTCTACGAAAAAAATTGCTTTTTAATATTGGTTTGTTTTCAGCTGATTTGAAATGCAAAGCCACTTAAAAATTATTGAGTTTTTTTTACTATATTTTGAGATATAAAACACGAATATAAGTGTTAAATGGCAAATATACAACGTAATTTTTATTTGAAGATCATTATAATATAAATTAAATATTCACACATTCAAATTTTTTTCAATTCAAACAATGAAAACAAAAAATTTTTAAATATGGTTGGAGAAAAGAAAATTCTCATAATCCGGTTGCACTAGCTAAACTTCCGTGATGGTGCATTCCGCCATTTTGTAAGTACATATAATAATTGTAATTCTGTTGTGAACTATTTATGTTTGTTGGATCCTCCATAAAGGCGGATGCGGTGACGGGAGATGGTGGCACTGGCATAGAAAGCGGAGACCCTGTCGTTGGGCAGGTTGGGCCACCCCGAAGTGCCGCCACTGTTGCTTGATGATGGACATTCGCCAGGATATCGGACACTGAATGCGATGACGGCCAGCAGTGGCCCCCTCGAATCGGAGTTTGTGGGGGTGAAGGGCTTCCGCAGGACGCTGACTTCATGTACGGATAGGGAGGGTATATGGAATTGTACAGATGTGGATGGTGAGATGCCGGCGCACTGCTGTGCGTTATGTTACCTAATTTATTTCTAAGAATACGAGATATTGAGCTGACGCTCGGAACATTGTTCTTATCACAGACTCCTTCGGACAAGAGTCGATCGCGGATCTCCCACGCAAAGATTCCTGGATCCTTCTGTTTGAGATCGCGGATGTAGCTGACCACTTTGGGGGTCGTTACTCGAGGTTTTGAACCTCCAATGGCGCCGGGCAAAATTGATCCGGTCTCATGGAAACGGGCCAAAATTTTTGAAACACATCCATGACTAACTCTTAGCTGGCGAGAGATGTCGCACGGCCGGATACCTAAGCGAGCCAGTTCGACTATCCTCATCCGGGTTGCATTCGGGAGTGGTCTTCCATTTACAAATACTCCTCCAAGTTGATTTACTTCGCCGTATTGCTGGCTTTGATTATCTGAAACCGAAAAGGAAGAAAACATCATGTTAATTACGAGTTTGTTGTGATTCGATACAAACATCAACAATATAACAAATGGGTTAAACAATTCTGGGAAAGAGCTTAATTACGTCATTATTTGTCGTGTTAGCGAATAGAACAAGTGTTGCGGCAAGTGTTCTTATAGGAAGCTGATATTCAATGGAGAAGGAGTATGATGAGGAATGGGGTGATTTGGACGTGGGTTTCGCAGATTTAACAACTGGATAATGAACTTCCATAGACGTCTCATATGTATCCCATTCATGACTTTTGTAGTCACAATGCTAGCTGAATTCAATGTTTTTACTATTATGCCTCTGGTGTATTACTTTCTAGCACAAGGTATTTTATTACTAATCCGATTGCTTCTTAAGTTAGAGTGCATTTCACTCTTCCTTTTCATCCCTGAATAGCTCTACTTCCATGTCGATGTTATGCTTTTCTAATTTGAAATCCATCGTAATGGATTTAGCCGATGTTGATTGTTAAAGTTCCCACATACTTGTATTGCGTTAGACTTATGCAAGTCATTGGCACAATCTTGTATGGATATTATTATTTTTTATTGTTCTAGTGTAGAATTTTAGGTCATTTAGTTTACGCGTTAAGATATTTGATATCATGAATTAGCTACGTTCAATTCAATGAACGTACTTATGCTTGAGTTTAATGAATTCTACTTTCAGTCAATACGGCTTTAAGATATTGCTTTTAAAACATAAAAAAAAACCTTATTAATTTTTTTTGAATGTATTTTTTTTATCACTAGACCATTTAATCGCCTGGTGACGTAATCATGTAGGGCATTCTTCATATAATTTCAGAATTCTTCATAGAGTTGTTTTTCTTAATTAAGTAATCGGAGAAAAAGCAAGAATAGGCAAATTCGGATCATTTTGATTTCTAATGTAAAAAAAGATAGTTTATTGCAATTTTATCGAAAACGTTACGCCGCCGTACCGAAAAAATTACAAAAAACCTACAAAAAGTATTTAGAATGTGGTCTTCAATAAATTCTCTATAACTGAATTACTGCCCCCCATTACACAAATGAAATAATTTGTTTGGTGGAAACGGTATTTTATCAATTAACAGCAGTTTATAATGTTGTGTGGAAAGCATATCTTAACCTTCACTCTGTGTCTTGAGAAATTAAAACTAACCGTGTACTGGGGTTTAATATACCCCAAAATTCAATAGAAAATGAATGGATTCCAAAGGTTTTTATTTTGATGGAATCTGGGAACTATTTTACACACAGTTTGAAAAATTTCATGGAAATGGGTAAACTTTAGTTAAAAGGCTTCACAATCAAAAAATGATAAATACGAAAGTGTATTAAAATAGTTGGAATTTATTAGAGTTATGCTGTAAAATTTCAACTCAATCGGATGAGTAGGTTTAGAGTTAGACCTTGTCAAACCGAGTAAGGTAAGGCTTGTGAGGTAGATTTCAATGAAATACTACCTGTTGTTCCTTCCCGAAGGGCTTTTTTTGGATAAAAATTTTCACCTCATTGTAGTTTTATCTGCTCTACAACAAAATGCTTCGAATTAAAATTCGCTCTATGTGCAAAATTTCAAACACACTCTGTATACAGAAATGTATGCAATTGAAGATTTTCCATGGAAATACTGGTGATGATGAGGCTTAAATTTAACTAATAAATAAGAATTTTGAATTAATAAATGGATTTTATTGATTTCTTTATATTTGTTTTTTTTTAATATGTAAAACTTTACAGAAACTTGTGGCGTATAGATGCAGCCGAAAATCTTAGCCGAAATTGAAACTTTGACTCAAAAACGACTCGATCGATGGCACTGAAATTTTACAGCATAAGTCTTGAGGATCTAATCTACAAGCAAGGAAAAACATTTATTACCAAATTTTAGGTTTTAGGATGTGCGGGACCCCTCCTTATGGTCAATTTTTGCCCATTAACGAACTTAGTCTCGCATCTTACGAAAAACGAATCTGCGCAAAATTTCAAGTCTCTAGCTCAATCCGTGCGCCTGCAATCCGCTCCACAGACAGACGGACGGACGGACGGACATGCAAAAATCAATTTGTTTTATCGTTCTAAACACACTGGTGTAATTCATTTTTGTGTGTGATGACGGGATCTTGGCGTTACAAACGGTAAGGCAAAGTTAATATACCCTTTGGTTTCACCATACGGGTATAACAATTACTCTGATCGCTCCCACAATATTTATTGAAGTGAACAACTTTATTTGCATTTAGCTAAATTCGCAGTTACCTAATAGGTAGCGATTGACTATCATTCTCCTATTAAAATAATGATCTAGTTCTAGAGGCGTAAAAAATTCTACTGAATTCCAAATATTTCAAGACATTTCCGAATTTATCGGTTTTTTATTGCCTTATAACTAAAGTCTGTGTTTAACGATTTTTATGATTTTTTTCGAATTAAGTATAATATACTACAGAGAGAGGGTTAAATGCAATAATTAGGCAATAGTTTCTTTTAGTATTTGCTCGAGTAATTCATCAAAATAAGTTGAACAATGATTTTACAAGAACGAAGTGCAACCTTCTCATAAAGCAAAAATTGAAACTAAAATAAATATTGCTAATAGGTTTACGATAGCATTGAATTTTTATCATTATGTAAATTCTCTTTAATGTCTCCGAAAACACCTGACTTAAAACATGTTAAATAATAATCATATCAAAATTCATAAATTTGTCACCTCGATATCAAAATGATAACAATTTTCCAAATAAAGTAGCCCTTGAAAATAATTCAAAGCTGGCTAGTATCGTTGAACTGATAAAGAATATTTAAATCAACCGCCTTTATTTGAGGAGCTAACAAACAGAAAGAACATTGACTCTGGCGTACTGTACTTACGGCGATCATTGAACACATTGCGAAATATTAGTTCGTAGTTTTCAATTATTGTCAGCATACAACAAAGTCACGTTTGCAATATAAAAAACCAATTATTGAGCACTTTGAATGGATATTAATTTGAGAAAGTTGCAGCATAATGCAAAAAATATTTCAAAATCTTTTTATTACAAATGTTTATCCACCGTCAGAGAAAACTAGAGTAAAATAGTTTTTTTTTGTTTGACTTAGGTGTATCCACGCGTTTCTATAAATGTGACAGAATCAACGAAATTTCAGAAGGTAGTAAGTTAAACATATTAATATATCGTGCACCTGCATAAATATTAACTTATTACTACCAAGTCGTTTTCTATTGTTCATTGAAGAAAAATTATGAGCTTTTAATTAAACTAAGTCAAGGAAAAGTCTGGTTACATGTATTGTCTTTAGTATTTATGATTGTTTTATATCTTTTTACTAAAGCCATTTAAAGACGTGCTTTTGTCAACAATTTGGAAAATCCCACCTTACTGAAAAGCATATAAAGATGTGGAAAATCTGAAAACTTCTCATTCGCAATGAGAGTTTTCTAATTTCAAAACCGAAAAAGCGTATCCGATATGATGAAAACTTTTAAATCTGTTTTAGTATTTGGATTTTGCGTATTCGCGCTAATTGAAAGTTCATCTTCTTTTCCCACCAATGATAGTGATGAATATGATTACGGATTTGGTTTAGATGGTAGTGATGAGGAAGGATCATATTGGGTATTTAGAAAAAAACTGTTCTAATTTGTGTAATAACAATGCTTTTTTGAGTAGGACATCTTCGATAGCATAGGAAATTTATTTAATGGAATTTTTGGGGGAGCTAATTACGATTCGGACGAGGAAAAAGAAAAGCCAGTTTGTGAGTATACATTAGATTCAGAATTTTTGGATTTGTGTAAGTGCTTCAGATTGCATAGTTTTTAAAGGATAAACACTTCACATATCGTCGGCTAAAAGTGAAACTGTGCTAATTGCATTTGGTATAATTTTTCAGAAGAGCAATGAAAACCTTGTTAAATCGTTTTAATTCTCTTTCAATAACACTGAGTTTTCTTTAAATGGGAAAAATTGGGCTCAGTTTTCTTTAAATGAGACTCTGTTTTCTTTAAATGGAAATTAAAATGATTTAACAAGGTTTTTTATTGCTCTTCTGCCAAATTTGGTATAATGGACTTAGCACAGTTTCACTTTTAGTCAACGATATGTAACGAAATGCCAGAACTTACATAAAAAATAATTTTTTAAATGTGTAACAAAATGCCAGAATCTACATGAAATTTTTTTTAAATTTGGAAAATAATTAACCAAATGAAAAACAGTTTCTTAAAATAAAACATTAGTGACTTTAAAAACTATTAGTTGTGATCAACGCTGTCTTCTGTCTTCTGCAATATTGAGCTTCGGGAAAATTATGTAAACTTTTTTTTTCAAATATCTGGCGAACCGTTAAAAATAAGTAAAAACCGTTAAGGGACAAAATTCAGAAAATTTTATTTTCTATAAATTTTGTTATATGATTTTTTTTACAAAAGTGCATAGTTTTCGAGAGATTTTCAAAAACTGATTTTTTTTTTCAAATACCTTGAGAACTATTAGATATACAAAAAACCTTTAAAGCAGAAAATGTAGAAAATTTTATATCCTTTAAATTTTGTTATATTCATTTTTTCCCAAACCCGCATAGGTAACGATTTTTTTTTTATAAAACGGTATTTTTTCAAAAATATTTGTGGCAGATAGCCGTTATAGCTGCCGCTACTTTTCCAAAACTTGACAGAAAACTGCGATTTCCGTAGAACTCATTTACAAAAAATTTCAAGTGGCTAGCTCAACGAGTTCTCGAGTTATTTAAGATACGTACAACGGACAGACCGACAGACAGATGCACGGACATCCTCATATTTTTTCCTGAAACGGCATTTTTAACGAAAAACACATTTTCTATCTGCCCTCGTTCTCGAGTCGGTATCCGTCATGACTACAATACTTTATCTATAGAAGAGGAAAGTAATAAAGAGAACGAATCAATTTAAAAAAATTTCCACAAATCAAAAAAATAATTATCAAGGATTTTTGTTTCTTAGACTAACAGCCGTATTCTGGCGTTGTGATACTTAAGTCACAAGTCACAAGTCCATAGAATTTGAGGCTCTTGTGACCGAGTTGTGACTAGTGACCGTAGCTAGAATAAGGCTGTAAGAATGGTTTTCTTAAATTGAAAATTATAAGTTAATTCAATCATTGTAAGATTAATTCCTAATATTAATAATTTCGTACTGAAATAATTTTTAATTTCCTCTGCTATAAGGGAAAGTATTATATTCATGACCAAGACCGACTCGAGGACGGGGGCAGATAGAAAATTTCTGAATTATGAGGATCTCCGTGCATCTGTCTGTCTGTCTGTCTGTCTGTCTGTCTGTCTGTCTGTCGGTATGTCCGTTGGTTTTACTTATCTTAAACAACTCGAGAACGCGTTGAGCCAGCGACTTGAAGTTTTTTGTAAATGAGTTTTACGAAAATCGTAGTTTTCTATCAATTTTTGGAAAAGTAACGTTAGCTATAATGGGTTATTTTTGTTGAAAAAAAAAAGTTTTTAAAAATATAACCAAATTCAAAGAACGTCAAATTTCCTGCATTTTGTCCTTTAACGATTTTCGTATCTTTAGCGGTTCTCGAGATATTTGAAAAAAACAATATTTTTTACAAATTTTTCCGAAACTAAATATTGCAGAGGAAAGTTTTATGTTATTCACAACTGAATATGAGCCCGATTAATTTAGACATAAAATCACGACTGATATTTTTTAAGGAACCAGGGAAAATTATTTTTTGATTATTTTAACCATATTAATGCTTTGTTTATTTTTAAAGTGACATGCAAGAATTGCACTGTGCATGTGTCGTGTCCCAGTTGTGGCAGCTCGACAGAATCAACAAAGTCCCCAACTACCAGTGCCGCTATTCCATCAGGTAATTGATTTAATTTTTAAAATTTCACACAATTGTGTTAAATTTTGTGAATTTTGTACTTAATTAGCGGAGCCCACAACTAAAGCCCCTGTATCGAGTACATCTGGAACTTCTGGACCACCAGATAATTCTGCGCAGCCGTCAGCAGATGCAGATGGAATGGGCAAAGGACCATGAAGAAATTATTTTCTGTTTTATTTTTTTTTTAGTTTTTAGCGTACATACACTCTAGAAAATTTTATTACGATTTTACATATACACGAGCAGAAATTCAAATAGGAATATATGAGACAGTGGACTCTTCTGCAATGGTTCCCTAAAAATAGGCAATTATTCCTATAATTTTAGGAATATTTCCAATTTTTTGTCATGAATTCTCAATTTGTTGGGGAGCCCTTACCAAAAATTTCACTGTCTCGTATATTCCTATTTTTTGTAGAAATCTGCCCTATTATTTCTCTCTGTGTACAAGGAAACTGTGTTCCTTGTATCGTTAAGTTAAAATTACGTATCAACCAAATGGTTTAATTTTTACTAACTTTATGGAGTAAGTTTACGTAGATTTAAGGTAAATTTAAAACGGCATGATCATAAAGTTAAGACCTTAAGAGCGTAGTAGTTTACATTTACCCCGTTTTAGATGTAATTTTAATTATTTTTTGGTTGTCTGATTTAAAATTCCTCCTTTTTGGGGGTAGAATTAAACCATTTTTGCGTAAACTACGACTTTTTGGTGCATTTTTACTAACTGAAACGTACTTTTGCAATAAATTTACTTCATTTTTCAAGTAATTATCAACTCATTTTCGACAATGTAGTAAATATCTCTACTATAGTGTTTCTTTTAAATTATATTGTAAATAAGCGAATGTTTAGACATTAGAAAAATGTCACATATTTTATAAATATTGTTATTACTTTTGCATGTCATTTTTACTTAAAAACTGAAATTATAAAATGTAGGTATAGCTTTTTCTGGCTTCCCAATTATTAAATTTTAAATACCTAAACAACATTGAAATGTTCACGAAATACTAATTGACCTATAAAATTTCTACATATCTGTTAAAGGTACCTAAAACATTAATTAATTTAACATTTTCAATCCATTAATTTTTTTTAAGTTTTTTTGTTTCATTAATTCTATCTTTTAGTCGGCAATGAAAGCACTTGTGATGAACACAAGGCGGTTTGTATGTCACATTAACTAAACCGAACCTATTAAGTGTACATGATGTTCTTAGATTTGACAACATGTTTGACTATTTTAATCTTTCGTCAATAAATTATCTGCCGGCACGGCCACATGCAATTTATTTTTAGTTCTTCAAGACAGCCAACGGATTTTCACTAATATTTCCATTCGTCTTAAGATGGGGTTTCCTCATTTCCTTTGAATCTTCTCCATGGATCTTCTTGAAACAATACAATTAGAAAAATATAGCTATTAGTTTAGATCCTTAAGAAGAAAGTGTCTATAAATTCCCAAAATGATTAAAAAATATTGGATGCTTTAACAAAAAATTAAAACTAAAGCATTTATATTTATAATATTTATTGATAAAAAAATACTAAAAATCTGATAGCTATTTGAAAAATGTATTAAGACTGAGAGATTTCCTGAATTTTACCGCCGGCCGTCGGAAAAGCAAATCTGAGACAATTACTACTAACAAAACAGAATTAATTTATTTTAAGATATCGTTTTGTTAATTTTTTTTTATTTCGTTTGGGTATTATATGTTTTGGTTTTTTGCTCAAACGTCTGACTCAATTTGTACAACTGACAAATTTTTGCTTTTATTCCAATATTTATGCGTTTTCTCTTCTCCATAAAGTGAAAAACTTTAGTCGTAGAGAAGTGAATTGTGTTGGAAATATATTGTGGGTATGGAAAGGGAAAATACTTTGTTGCATTTTTCACTTTTCTTGTAAACTGTTTTTCTCAGTTGATCGACAAGACCACCAGATCATTGAAAATTTTCATAAATTATTAGATATGTGGAAATTTTCAAGAATTTATGCGAGTTCTCAGAAGTGATCAATAATTTTGTAGTTAGGATTTTTAATTGTTTGTTGTAGTAAAAAAAGTGATTTGACGGAGCAAAAAGTTTAAATATAAATAAGTAATTTTTCGCGTTTAAAAAACATTAGGTACTTTTTTCCTTTTCAAAGTTCTTTGCACCATTTGCATAGAAAGTCTTTGTTACTCAAATTTCTGCGTAAAAAGTCAAGAAAATATGGAATCGAAAATTTCAAAAAAGATTAGCTATATTATAAACTGGTAAATGTCATACGATACATTTAAAATCTCTTGTATTTCTTTTCTCACCACAATCTCGGGCATTTGTCCATTTTTGGAAAACACTTGGTATATGTCTTAACTATATTTGAGAAGCACGATTCGTGTTCAAAATTCTAATATAAAAAATCGTATATTGATCGGTTTCAATCCAGTAAATTACCACTCTAACATCTTGGGAATTACATTTGGTTGACTTTTTCAGGTTAATTAAAAATGTTTAAAATTGGGGGGGAACTTAATTAGAAAATCATCACATTTCCTGACCATAAGATTTTAATGATATATTATCCAATAAATGAATATCCTTAATACAACGCAACTTTAAAGAAAATTTCCTTTTCTTGCCGCGAAGGCAGAGAAGCCAAAAGTCACATCGTTTGAAGTCATCGCCTTAGTTAGTGTAATAAGTCACGTTAAACGGTGCAGAAAAATCAAATTCTTCCACCATGCAGCCTCAAATATTGCATCAGATGTGAAACGAAGTTTTCGAAACATAAAGATGGCTACAAGAAGGGGGATCTGCTAAATCTAAAGTATTTGTCTTGTTTGTTGTAAGAAATGCAGTAACATGAATTTTTTGGACCTACATATCTCTGTATTTCAGAAGGAAAAAATCTGGTCCACACAATTTTATTTATGTTTTTTATACGAGCATCCTTCGGCATGTGAAAATGTAGGAAAAATTACGCGCGTATTCGCGCCCTTGGGGGAAAAACTGAAGGAAACGGAAAACTGTCGCACCAAACAATGTTTTGGAGATTAATCTTGTTGATTGATCGCGCTGAAACCTCAGTGGCCCCAAATATATTCTACTCTCAACGGAAATTAGTTAAATTATCTTCCTTGCTGTTCTGGTAGTATACTATCGGAAAGAGGGCGAGGGAAGCATTAAAGTGGTTGCCGCGTTTTTCCAAAAGACCTTTCATCATATAAAAATCGAATTTGTCATATGAAACAAATTTAAGGTGATCATAGTTCGAAAGGGAAACACAAAGAAGAACTAAACTATGAATCTGTTTTAATTAAAACGGTTTTGTTTTTCTGAGTCGGCATTTTAATGATAAAAGAGGATTTTCGAGAGGAGAAGAAACTTCTAAAGTAATTTAATTGACAAATTTGTGATTTTTGTTGAGCTAAAAAGTTAATGAATTGCAAATGCCGAACATATATTCATGCCATTTTCAATTGTTTGGCAGCAATTTAAAGTGGCGTCAGGCGAAAATTTTCATCAAATATTTGCTAGAGAATTATTCTAGTAAAATGTCGAGTAAAGACGATTGAAACGTTTCTTAAGTTCTTCTGATTTGCATGTGGAAAATAGCTAAAATGAATTTTCCGATTGGAATTTAAAAAAAAGTGATGTCTTTTTAATAAAAATCCATAATTTTTTTGTTTTTTACATTATGATTTTGAAAACGAAATGGATTGTTTAAGTCAAGTTTGTAGGTGAAAAATTTTGCCCGTGGAGAATTTCCTTCCAAAAAATTGAGGTTACATCGCATTCAGATTTATCTAAGAAGCATTGTTTTTTTTGGTAAAAATGGATCCAAATTTTTTGTGCAGAGCTTTTGCAACTTCCTTAGAAAATTCAGGTTGAAATTTAAAAAAAAAACCTATCAAAAAGGGATATATATTTTTAGAACTGAGAAGAGCTAGATCTGGCCCTGCGCGCTACTATACTACTAGTTCCGTTTTTTTACAGTTCTAGAACACAGAACATTAAAAAAAACGATCCAGAGTAAGTAAGAAATTTCATCGAGTTCAATCGCAACTAACTTCACGTTGATTACATCAGTAGGCCGTTACTGCTATATTTTCTTGATATACTCACGATTCGCTATCTCCCATGATTAACACGATTTCGCTTTCGAACAGAACCAACAAACCACCAACAGAAAATCCTCAATTGAAAATAAAATATTTCAGAATTATTATGTTGAAGTTAGCAGCATTTCATTACCGTACATTACCGTATAAAATTTCCCTTTGTTCCAAGCGCTGTCCGAGATGAAAATATGGTGCAGGATTTTGTATGGAAAGCTTGTTCTGAACTGCTTTACAACATTAAAAAAACGCAACTACTGTCAAAATGTATGGAAAATCATTTACGCGACCCTCGTAGTTTACGCGACAATTTTGGTATGCAAATAACCTCTTGGAGATTTCGAGAAATTGCGACATTCAGCTGCAACAAAAAGAATTTCTTTTGTGTCATTTGTTCGCATATTTTAATTAATTTTAATTTTTCGTTAATTCGCGGCATTTTCAAATTCTAATTTTGTGGCTTCTGAAAGGAAATCGCCGAAGAGCTGATCAATTTCGTCAATTTTTTTTGAGTGCGTTCATGAAACACTGCGCGTTAAAATACGCAAACAGGTAATTTGAAATTTTACATGGTTTCATGAATACCCATAATTTTGAAATGGTTTTGCTTAATTTCTATCACCTGATCTAATTAATAAGTTTGCGTAAAATTAAATTTTCATTTAATTTCATAGTACTATTCAGATTGGATACTATTTTTATTATATTTCTTTGCAAATATAATTAGAAATAGTATTAGACTAGACTTTAATCCAATTACATTGATTAACATGGAAATGAGAAAAGGCCAAAAGTTATCTCATCATCAGTTAGGGATACGGCAGACTGATCTGATCCAGTCAACATGGCAACAATAAAAAAAAATTCATATTTTATTTCGTTAACAATATTTCAGATTTTTGCATGTGACATTAATCAAAAAGGTTCAGAGATCAATAAATATTTACGTCTTGTTAATTTGTTGGCTAATTAACTTTCATAACAAAAGAAACTGATTAGCACAAAATAAATTCGCATAGATGAACAAAACAAGTATAGTCGTATTTTCAACATAACTTCAACGATGGCTAATTATAGGCAATGAGACAAGCTTTAGACATTTTTAGTTGGAGAATTTTTAATCGATAGAAAAACAATTTGAAAAAATGGTAATACAAAAAATTTAGACATAACTTTTAAATCTATGAAGAGTGTTAATATATACATATATAACACTCTTCATTTTTTTTTGAAAGTCGGTAAAAAAAGCACTTAATTTTCATTCCAGAATACTTTTCAAATAATTTTTAAACTTTAGAAATTTGTTCATTTGTAGTTTGGAAAATACTCGTAATAGTTAAAAGTGATCAGCTGAATTTCGTCTGAGCATCATAATGATCACTCTGCCAAGTATCCATGAAACAACAATGGCACCGATTGTTTTCTTCAATTTCCCAGAATTTATTCGTTACGAGTGAATACCCTCTGCGAGATTATTTTTAATCACCCTTCTATGGTCGTCGTCGGATACATTGAAAAGAAAAAAAAACTATATAAAAATTGCGTGAAATGTGTGGACTTTTTTTAATATCGGAGAGATTATAAAATCATGTATAAAGCACTCAATAATTTTTTTAGTTAGCCCAAAACACGACTATACATAAAAACTAGCAAGGATTTAAAAAAATATTACGCGAAAAAATAACTACTAGATATAAACCATTTTTTTTTGTAATTCTGCAGTAATTCTGCATTTCTGTAATTCATGTAGGGTAAAGTCTGGTAATATGGCACCGCAGGTGATATGGCACCCTTTCAAATTCTCCCACTGGTGACATTATATTCAAAGTCATTCTCACAAAACTTAGATCAGTTTCCCCAGTAAGGACGAAGTGTGAAAACCGCGACACGATAGCTCTTTCCCTTTTGTTTTTACGTGATAAAACAAGAAAAAAAAATTCAAATTTCAGACGAAATTTTTTTTGTTGTTTTTTGAGTGGCTGAATTTTGGTAAGTACAGTTGGAGCAAGTTTACCGTTCATAAACCAAAACAAGCAGAATCTTATTTGTTTTTGTTTGTGTGTATGAAACAGAGTTGATTGAGCGCGAGTTTTCAGTAAAATATGAAAATCAGTGGCGATGTCTGAAAGGAGAAATGGCACCCTATGTCTGAGGTGATATGGAACGGGTGCCAAACCCGAGAAAACAAAAGGCTCCAATCCTTACTTCCTCAGAAAACGTAACTAATCAAAAAAAAATCAATTACGAAAGAACGAGCGATGGTAGATGAAACCACATCTGAAGAAGAAAATATTGCATTACAAGACGACTCCGATAGGTTTGAAGATTTTGAGGAAAACATTTGCACTGGATGTGGTGAAGACTATGCTAAGACCACTAAACCCGACGAGTGGATTAAATGCATTGTTTGCCATTTGTGGTCCCATGACTCATGCACATCATTTGTCAACACTTGCAACTCGTGTGGCAAAAAGGACTTAAAAAACAAGTAGGGTGCCATATCACCTAAGGTAGGGTGCCGTATCCCCTACACTTTTGGGGGATATGGTTTTTTCAATGAATTTATATTTTGTTAAAATTTTTACTTTTTTAGGAGTGAAATCCTATTCATTTTTTATTTTTGTTTTACTAGTTGATTTTAAGAATAAAAACGTTTTTGTTTGAATTAAAAATCTCTTTTACTTTTTGAGTTATGCCGATTTAAAAAAAGGGGTGCCATATCTCCCGACTTTACCCTATATCTGTATGAACTTAGCTACTCAAAAGCAATCAAACGATTTTGCTGCGATTTTTTGTTAAAAAAATGAAGTTTAGACGTTTGCTAAGGTTATAGGCTATTATGGGTATTGATCCATTCACACCTTTTCATTTTCCCGGTTTGGAACATTTAACAGCAAAACCGCTGGCCCGATATGGCTGGAAATTTACACGGTAGTGCTTGATATGTAAGGTTACTATTTAAAGTTTAAACTATCTGTATGTCAAAAAATTGGTCTGCGTTCGATCCCCACTCACTCTTGCACCTATCTCTCAAACTACTAAAAGACTTTTAATCCAGTTTTCAGTGTTGGACCGATCGTCCTCCATGAAGAATTTTTCTCGAAAATAGTTGGTCGAATCTATTTTAATTTATTTAAAAAAAAAGTCAATATGATTTTTCATAATAAAATACGTTATCGATAATGAAATTATTGATAACTCTCCGAGCAACACCGGATATTAAAAGCTAATTTCTGACCAAGAAGTTTCGATAACGGATAACGAGTTATGTATAATCTTATTTTAAATACATTTTGCTTTTATAAATTTTTTAATATGACTCACCACTTTCGAGAAAATTGCAAAAAACTGTTTCGTTTATAAGGGGAGGGGGAAGTAATATTGCAATTTTGCCCGTTCAAGAATTTAGCCTAGCCTATTACGAGACACGTAACTATATAATTTGAAGTCTATAGCTTAATCCTTTCGAAAGATATGGTGTTTACGGACGGACAGACGTACGGACAAGCGGAAATCAAAATCTTTTGTCATTCCTAACATCCTGGTGTAGTTACAAACAGTAAACCTAATATACTCCTAGAGTATAAAAATGTAGATCTTAGGTACTTGAGAGTTATAAAATCAATCTCAATTAAACTTTTACGTTTTCGGGATTTCCATTTCTATTTTTAATCAAATAATTATACATTAAACTAGTAAAATCACAACATTTTCAACAATTTTAAGTATTTTTTGATAATATAACCGGATTCTCATATCAGTTTTTGTCGCTTGAAAGGTTAAGTGGATACTCAAATTTTCAGCAAAAAGTAGAAATTCCAAAAAACTAAATGTGGATTCACACTTAGTTTATCGTAACAATAATTTTCGAAAGATTAAATTAACGCTTGAAATAAATTGTCAATATTTTTGAAATTTTTAAATTGTTTCGTTAAAAGTTTTAAAAATATGGTTATTAAGTTTTGGCAAATTTCCACAGTATACCGTAACCAATAATTTTTTATTGTGTATTGAACTTAAATACTAATGTCTATAATTTAATCAAAATTTTAGAGTTTAATACTTAATTAAACTAAAAATAAAGTTATAAAAATTTCTAATCCATACTACTGGATTAGAATTTTGCATTGAATTACATACATATATGTAGGTCCAGCTTAATCCGGTTTTGATTGGAATTTACTCCAAGATTTTTCACCGTGTGTAGATCCCATACGAGAAAAGCGATTTTAATGCTGTTCTTAGTAATGAGGGGTATGTTGCAGGCTATACGTAAACTCAATGTTTCCCTATTATTCCCCCTCTCCTGCTATCTACTTAATCGTTAGAACAATTTTGACACGGTTTTCGCCAATGGGTAGGTTTTCTCCCAAAGAAAGTTTTCAAGCACTATAATCTAGCCTTGCCTGTAAACCTATCTCCTGATATCTCCATTGACTTATATCACCACCATTGACTTATATCACAATTAAAGCTCGTCCTATAACGGTTAAGGTCACAGGCGAGTGATGACTTTTCAAGTTGATAGCTTCACGTAAAGCATTTAAGTTGTCGAATCGACAGATGACTGTCACCTTAGGTAATTCCTACCAATATTGTGGTTACAAGCTATAGGACGGGCTTTTATTCTTGTAACATTATAGTAAAATATACAAATGTGACATCTCACTAGCATTATTTACTTCCATTAAAACAAATTCCTTAAATCAAGTAAAATAGTCGTATAATGCATAAGCAAAAGTTTTAAACGTTCTGCTAGTAAAATTATTTTAAAACTGCCATTAATTTTAAACAGGTTTTTCAAAATTATGAGCCATTTCATTGATACTAAACGTAAAAAAAATTGAAAAAAAAAAGATTTTGCGTATTGAAAAGAATATCCCGACTAAAATCAAACAAATTTAATAAGTTCTTGAATTCGATGCGCCTAAGTTGTTTGGTTAATAATATTTTCCTTGATCTTCAACTCAACTCTTCAGTTCGTTATAAGCAAAGTGCCCGTGAGTGGTATCCCTTCTGGATACCCACAACAATTTATCCACGAAAACTTCTTGCCTGTGACGGAGCCTGTTATTGATAAACAAACAGAAAGAATTTTAAAGAGTTGTACACGAGATCTTTTTTGTTGTTTCTTGTTTACTCAATATTCCGTACTGTAAAGACGGTAGTAGACTATATGTTGGGTTAATAAATTCGTTGAGCAAACAATGAATCCCAGGCGCAGTAAGTTCGGGATCGATGAGGGTTATTGTTCTTATCCTCTGGCTAATTTCTTTACAAATCCCGACTTCCGTTTGAGTTTTATCCGCCAAATATGAACACAAGAGCTCGCACCGTCTAGCCATAAGATGAGTTTTGTGGATTTTAACATAAAAAAAGTTGACAAAATGGCTTCAAATAGGATTCGAATTATTCGATGTTGAGTATAAAGGCGACATATATTTTCTGCGGCTGTTCATTATATCCGTTGTGTCAATATTCAAGTTCCCTACACCATCGGCATCAAGCTGCCATTGATTATATTTGCCCCTATTTGCGGTTAAAGTTCCAAGATGAAAAGTACCTTCTGATCATTCCGGATTCGATCGGTGCAAATATCCTTCTTACAGGATAGATCAATGAATGCGTTAACTTTAGGGAGGTCTTCATGCCTAAACACCTTTTACCGATGTGTGCAGAGCTTCTTGTTTTGTTTACCTATTTTGTTCTGTGTTTTTGACTACTGGACATCGCATTGATGAGCCGAAGCCTAGGTTCCGACTTCTATCACGTACCATAAAAGCCTAATAACGTTTGTACACAAAATTCAACAAAATACACTAACCTGACAGCCGATCGCCAGACTTTGTTGGATAAAAATGAACCATAACCAGTGATTCAATAAGATGTAAACTTTGCTTAAAGTAGCAAGATGGACATACAGTTAACACCGAAAATGATTTACCAATTCTAAGAGAAAATGCCTTTTTTAGTAATAGGCGCAGTGGCGGATTTAGAGAATCTAAGGCTTTGTGCGCAGGAAAGATTTAAGGCTCTGTGCAACCTTTTTCGGATCATATTCCAACTCAAGGCTTTAAAACTGTTTATGCTTTAGAAAAATAGATTTCAAAACTGCAAAATAATAATGCGCCTCACGCAAAGTTTTTTATACAAATAATTAGTTTTAAAATAGGCGATGCTATTATTTGAGTTATGCTTATGGTGGCATTTTTTTTTGTGCGAATCCATGACGGACGACCGGTCGAGGAGGTGGAAAAATGTTTAACACCTCGAAAAAAATTCGAAAACTACGAAAAAAACTAACTACCAATTCTTTCACGTCGCAACTATTTTCCAAAATAAATGATTTTTTGCTTTTAAATGAAAAATTCACTCTTTGTGGTCACCATTTGTTGTATTTTCTTTTTTTTTAGAACACAGCAGATGTGCGCCGCAGACAACATTTTTAGTGATAAATATAAATCATAATCAAAGATTTTATAATAGAATGCATCATAGCGATTTTTTATACCCGTATGGTGAAACCAAAGGGTATATTAACTTTGCCTTACCGTTTGTAACGCCAAGATCCCGTCATCACACAAAAAAATGAATTACAGCAGTGTGTTTAGAATGATAAAAAAAGTTGAATTTAGCATGCCCGTCCGTCCGTCTGTCCGTCTGTCTGTCTGTCTGTCTGTCTGTCTGTCTGTCTGTCTGTCTGTCTGTCTGTCTGTCTGTCTGTCTGTCTGTCTGTCTGTCCGTCTGTCTGTCTGTCTGTCTGTCCGTCCGTCCGTCTGTCTGTGGCGCGGATTGCGGGCGCACGGATTGAGCTAGAGACTTGAAATTTTGCGCAGATCCGTTTTTCGTAAAATGCGAGGCTAAGTTCGTTCATGGGCAAAAATGGACCATTAGGGGGGTACCCCCCATACGAACGAAAACGGTTTTTGTGAATATCTCAAAAACGGTGCATCTTATCAAAAAAGTGCAAGAACAAAAGTTATTTAGGATATGATTCTACATAAAACTCCCATACATCAAAATCCGATTGGAATAAATTTTAAAAAAATCTTATTGGAAAGTTTGACTTCAAAGTGGAATTTTGGTACAACTGTTCGAATTTTGATACGAATATCACCATACAATACATTGGTCTCCAATGATTGCCAGATTGGCAATTATAGCTTTTGTTATGTTTGAAAGATAAAGATACTATGGAGGTTGAAACTTATGATCACCATACGGGTATAAAAAAACTAAGCTGCAGGCGAACATTTTCGGTTTCAAAACTAAATCGAATGATCCGTAAGAAAAATTCAAATTCCGGAACGCAGGGACAACATACCTAAACCCGGGACTATCCTGGCGAATTCGGGACGTTATGCAGTTATGAATATATATAAGCTTTATATAGACCTAAAAAAATATTTCTGGCCCCGAAATGGGGCTCCACTAGCCGAATGAAGGCCCGATTAGAGTTGTAATTTTCCACTATTTTCTGAGTAAGTATATTGAAAATATGTATTTTCTCTAGGCGTGCGTCTTTTGTACCTAGGCGGAAATCGGCCCCTGTATAAGCATAATACTGTTTTTTAAATAATTGTTTAAATCAGATTTCAAATATTTTTAAAAAAAATGTCATTTTTTTCGTCAGGACTTTTGGATTTGCAAATTCAAAACCTGCAATTGTTAAGACACGATGGTTAAATTTTGTAATAGGTAAATATATTTTATTTTTTTAATTGACAAAATGGGTTGCAACCAGAAGCTTACAAATGTTGCATATTGCAATTAAACTTCAATTGATGATACCCAATCCCGCTTTGGGATCTAGTTGACACACCCCAATTTTTGCCTGTGGCTGAGTTTCTACCAATAACGTATTTCTTAAGTTGTTTTTTTTCGTTTACAGAACATATTTTGATTTTAAAAACCCTGTTTTAGAATTTAACTTGTATCAAAATGTCATATATCTTATTCGGTTTGGGTGTGACTTTCTCTGTAATTTCGTTCTTATACTGCAAATTTATTACTAACAAGTCAAGTAATAAAATATGTCGCATTGGAACTTACCCGGTTCCCATTAAAATAAAATCATGGGTGTATGACGGTTTTATAAGTAATATACACTGCCGGTCAAAAAAACTTGACCGATGATGAAAAAACCAATTTTTCGATTTTCGACGATTTTTATGCCCCCTGGCTAACGTTTGAACCAGTTGGGGTTTCACTTTCGTATTACCCCCATTGGAAAGGTAATTTGCTCTAGTTTCATGGACATAATCTCTTTTTTGGCGGGGAACTGCAGGGGGATGGTCAGCTGCCATCTTAGGCGCACTGCTTTTTTCATGCATTTTTCGACGATTTTTATGCCCCCTGGCTAACGTTTGAACCAGTTGGGGTTTCACTTTCGTATTACCCCCATTGGAAAGGTAATTTGCTCTAGTTTCATGGATATAATCTCTTTTTTGGCGGGGAACTGCAGGGGGATGGTCAGCTGCCATCTTAGGCGCAATGATTTTTCCATCAAAAAATGATTTTTCCATCAAAAAAGCAGTGCGCCTAAGATGGCAGCTGACCATCCCGCTGCAGTTCCCCGCCAAAAAAGAGATTATGTCCATGAAACTAGAGCAAATTACCTTTCCAATGGGGGTAATACGAAAGTGAAACCCCAACTGGTTCAAACGTTAGCCAGGGGGCATAAAAATCGTCGAAAAATGCATGGTTCTTTGTCACTCTTAAGAATATAATAAAATTACAAAAAAAGGTTGATTCAATATTTTTTAAATCGGCTTTCGTAAGTGTAATATATTAATTATGGCAAGAAAAAAACAAGTGTCACTCGAAAAGCGGGCCCAAATAGTCATGAAACATGAGTGAAAAGTCGAAAAATTGGTTTTTTTTATCATCGGTCAAGTTTTTTTCACCGGCAGTGTAGTACCTGTGTATTCTTCTTTGTTTTTGGACAAAGTCACATTTTGTAGGTTTTAGTGTTAAAAATCTAATTGACTACTTTTGACCGTCAACGATAATTTCGAAAAGGTAAAAAGTACACCCGAGCAAATATGTAGAATTATAACTTTTTTTAAAAATCTTCAGTAAAGGTTAAATCGCCGCGCACTGTGATGTGCTGATGGCCGGTAAAAAGAATAGAATGGAGGTTTCCCGGCTTTGGACCAGTTTGCGCCTCTGGACAAGGGTAAATAAAAATTTCAAATGGATCCAACAAATGAAGACAAACAAAAATGTCGGCTACTGCTTTTAAGACTCATCCGAAGTGACCGCATAAGTGATAAACGTTTCCACACTGGGATCATTGACAGCATTTCGACTTCTGTGTTACTTTTTCCGATTTGTCTCTTACGAGAAATCATGAACCATGAGTTGAGTGGAAAACATTAAAATCTTTGAAAAAAAAGTTGAATTACTTTCCAGTAAGAAACAGTAACCTGCAATATTTAAACAATCACACCGAGAAGTATATTTACATTGTAGACACATTGTTTGCTGCTGATATCGCTAAAAAATTCATTAATATTAATTCAATGAATAAATTTCACAAAATAATCTTTAGCGAATTAAAAAGGTCGAATTCCAAATAGATTTTATATTATTTTTTTTTCATATTTCTCATATTTTTGTTTTTAATTTCCATTATTTCGTAATATCACGGATTGAATGCAATGTTCTCATATAAAATTCACATCTATTCCTCGTGACCATTTAGAATGCGAGCAAAATAAGTATGAATTTTTAAATTTTTTTTTTCAAAAAAGAAAATTTTAAAATTTTATTTTGTTTGCCGTCGGACAATAATAATTCATTACCAAGATTTAACGGAAATGTGACAGTGTAATTGTGAAAATATTTGGCAAAGTTCTTTGGACCCTTGTTGATGGATCACAGAGTTGAATATTTTTCGCAAAAGCAAAAAATCAATGGAAATATATTTGGAGGGACAAAAAATTGGCTCGCCGGATCCAAAGATAAAGAAAGTCATAATGTCATGGTTAATAAAAAATCAGAGTAGCAAAACCCATCGCACCAACACCAATTTCATATTAATTGTATTATATATTTATCAATTTTATTCATTCATGAAATGACTTTAAAAACTCAATATTCTTTATTTCATATTTTTTATTTTTATGAGTAATTAAATGATTTTTTCGCATTTTTTTTCTTTTGATAAGGAAGAGATTCAAGATTTTGTTAATGGATTGAGCATAACAATCATTCGTTTTTATAAGAACATCCAAACATAAATTTATTTTCACAATTAATTGCTCTCATTTTATTTGTTAAACATGTATTGTGGTTTATGAAAATCTGTTTCCATTTTTTTGTGCTCAAATTCTGGACAACAGAAATCAAAACCCATTACATATTGTATAGTATATTTTTTAAAATTTTCGTTCATAAAGAAATATTTTTATTCTGTTTGTGCGATTTATCTTTCAAAAATTGCTTTGCTACACTGTAGAAAATAAATTTGAATTTAAACCGAAAAATGGGGTAAAAACGGGGTAAAAACGGGGTAAATTTGCAAAAACGTCGTAAAATTTCGAAAAAAAATCAGAATTTAGCTCGCACACCATTTAAGTTGTAAAATCACCCAAAAAAACATTAATCTTACACTAGAAATAGGGTAATTTTAAACCTTGCGTAAAATTTCGACCAATATTCGTATTTTTACTCTCATTTTGGTGTAAAAACACGCTCGCAGGGTATTTTTGCATTATTGTACGGACAATTTAACCTTAACCTTATAATTCGCATAAGGTTTGTGGCATCGGAGTATAAATACTCGAATCGAGTTTTACTCTACCAAAATCCTGTGTGGCGCCTGCCACATGGCAGACATGCCCGGGAAATTTGGATGTGAAAACATCCGCAAAAATAATATAATATTTTTGTTTTTGCAGACCGTATAAGCCGAGAAATTCTAATACCATTTTCGGTGTAATTTTAAACAAAAAATGTCGTAAAATTACACCTTTAAGACGCGGTTTTGCTACCAAATAGGAGGAAAATTACAACAAAAATGTGGTAATTTTAAACATCCATGTCGTAAAATTACACCCGTATTGTACTTTTACTTCTTATTTAGCTTAAAGTTCCCCCGTAAAAGAGGCTTTTGTACGCCACAAAATGAGTAAAAATGCATAGCTTTTAAGCCATTACGACTCGGTGTAATTTTACCCCTATTATCGTAGGAAAATGGTTTCCTACGATAATAGGGGTAAAATTACAATAAAATTTTCTAGAGTGTACTTAAAAAACAAAAAAAAAATCCGAAAAAAATCATTTAATTAGCACTATTTCTCTACGAATTAATTAAAACATACTTTTTATTTATGAAAAGCACGGTCACGTATAGTTATTAATCGCATAAGTAAGTTTTAAATAATTGCGTTTTTCAATAGCATTAAAAATGTTGTAAACTACTCGTGACTAACTGGCAATTCTGTACGTCTCTGCCACTCGATCGAATATAATAAATAATTAGCAGCAGCATAAACTGCAGCCAAGACATTTATTCCGTCCATTGAAACTAAAAATTTATTTCGGATTTGTTTATTTTGGCGGCTGTACCTGATGCCAAAAATGAGATGCAAATTGGGTGCAGCACCGAAAACGTAATATTCTGCCCGTAATGCATACCAAATAGAATTTTACAAAGGTGACTAGCAGAAGGTGTTTCCTCCATAGCCTCGAACTAACGAATTCTAATTCTGCCACTATGCGACGACTGAAAGCCGACTTTTTCTATGCACACAAAAAGACCTCAGATGAAAATTTATGAGTATTTGCTATGATTCTGTGACCATGTGCCAAGGATGGCTTCAGAAAATCGAATTTTTGAAAGTTTTATAGCAAATTGATTTAATTTATGCGCGCATTTAATTCCTAATTCAAAATAATCTTAAATTTCCTTTCTTACGTTAAAAAACTAATTTGTTAATGTCTCTTCGATGTTTGAGGTTCTATGTTAGGAAAATGCGAATTTAGTCTAAAATCTTCTAAAATACTTGCATGAAAAATTCTTATATTGCAATTCAAATATCATCGTCTTCGCCCAACTTACTCCAACGGTCTCCTGTCAACAAAATAAATGAGTTCATAAATCACGGCCGACGTATTCCGAAAATTCTGACGATGCAGCACCAGCAATGTGGACAACTTGTGTACGAATCTCTACACTACATGAATACATTTTATGTCCTTAGCGTGAATTTAAATTAAAAGGAATCCTTAAAAATATGTCACCTATTTCTGTCGACATCCCAACGGATTTCTTATCGTTAACCCTTGTTATTCTCGTGCCGCGTGAACTTAAAGAATTTCCCCTTCTCATTACTCAATTCATGGACTTTCTCCTGCAAAGATCATTAAGTCCGAGCACCTTTCACTTGAAATTTAGTGAAGTATGTTAGGGCCCAAGAGGTTCGAAGTTCTAAAGTGTTAAAGATCCACTAATTATGATGAAACTCCGAAGGAATTTCAAAAATTCCCATATATCCGGCGTATGGGGTTGAAAAAAATACTTATTATCCTTTTCAAGTACACGTGGTAAACAAGTTAAAAACGTGTTAACTAAATAACGATTATCAGTAGTTAAAATCGTACTTAATATTAATTAAAACTTAACGGAACACTGACGTAAATTTTCACGAAGAGTTCTGTAAAATTTCAGTTTTTTGCTATTTTTATACCCGTATGGTGAATCCATAGGGTATATTAAATTTGCCTTACCGTTTGTAACGCCAAGATCCCATCAACACAAACAAAAATGAATTACACCAGTGTGTTTAAAATGATAAAAAAAAAGAATTTTGTATGTCCGTCCGTCCGTCCGTATGTGGCGCGGATTTCGGGCGTACGAATTGAGCTAGAGACTTGAAATTTTACGCAGATTCGTTTTTCGTAAAATGCAAGGCTAAATTACTAGGGGGGGTACCCTCCATACGAACGAAAACGTTTTTTGCGAATATCTCAAAAACGATGCATCTTATCAAAAAAGTGAGAGAACAAAAGTTATTTAGGATATAACTGTACATAAAACTCCCATACATCAAAATCCGATTGGAATAAATTTAAAAATTCTTAAAAACTTCATTTTAAAAATTTCAAAGTGGAATTTTGATACAACTGTTCGCCGTTCACTTAAACTTTGAACAATGCCATATCACTTGAAAAGTTGCCCAAAAATGTACCATTTCCGACAAAAGAAAGCAGAAGTGTTCCAAAAACAACACCTCCATTTTATTTAATGAAAATGACAGTAGTCGCCTTTAACGCATTAAGGACAGAAGCCTCGTGCCGAGAAATAAAAATCTGCAAAACTACAATAAAAAGATTTAGAAACGTTTTGTCGTATGTAAAAAAAAACGCTGTTTGGGAAGAAAATATTAAAAAAAATGCACTAAAATGGAAAAAAATAATTTTTTGAACGCTATGTGTGAGAAATGAAAGCGAGATAAACATTTTTTATGCTTTATCTCGCTTTTATTTCTGATATATAGCTCCCAAAAAATTATATTTCCTTTTTTAGTGCATTTTTTAAACAAAAGCTTTTAAAAAAAATAAATTCACTTTATTGTATTTTTTTTTAGTCATTTCGTATTTGAAATCCAAAATTAAAAGGATAATCACGTTATCCAAAAAGGATCTTACGCTATCCTTACAGAGTTCTTAACATCAAATTGGACTCAGCGCCCCCAAAAAACTCAGATGAAATTTTTTCCGGAAAATTTGAGGAAAAGGAAAATAACGTTATCCTTACAGGACTTTCCGTTACCCTTACGGACTTTTTAATGCCAGAATCGAGGTCAGCGACCCCAAAAACGATTTTTTCCCGAAATATTTGAGAAAAAGGATAACACGTTATCCTTATAGGACCTTCCCTTATCTTAACGATTAACGATATTAAATTGTCATCGGACTTATGAGTGTGTGCAAAATTTCAAGTCAATCGGATGAGTGGAAGCGGGCCAAAATTGTAGGTATTGCAAGATTTCGCTCTGACAAACAAACAAGCTAAATAAAAGCTTTTAAAAATATCGAATTTAAAAAGTGAGTCCTTGGGACTACGGCTTAGACAACATGGTACGGTTTACGTTAGTTTTTTTTCACGGGATTAGTTACGGGATTAATTAACAATTTTCAATGGGATGCATAAAGTTAAGTTCAAAAATTGGTAAAATCGGATGTATCTTTCCAATCTTCCCAGTGCAAACGAAAAGTCTGTGTAAGTTTTCTCGAAATTTGTGGATCATATAGAAAAGAATATATAAATAAAAGTTTTTTAGTATGATTTTACATACGTCGCCATACATCATAATTCAATCGAATTGACTGTTAAAGAGTTACAACTGATATTTTTGAGAAAGTGCAATCCTGACGGGAAGGAGAAGCGAGAAGGGAAAACCGTGGTGATGTTAGTTTAGTGATGAAAATATAAACTACATATTTCTAAGGTATAAAATTGTTGCAAATTTTCCACAATATATGTTAATGAATTGATTGATAAAGTAGAATCAATATTTCCTCCCTGTTCCGAAAATTTCCCTTTGCCTTTCGTATGTGCACTATTCATAATTTTTGTACGACAAGACGAAAGTGAAAACAAGCAATTTAATGCAGTAATGAAAATCGATGAGGCTCGACTTGTTTTTTATTTTGAAAATTACTGCCGGCGATGACCATTTCCTCTGTTTGTCAGAGATTAGACTCCAAGTTGAGGAGATTGTCCGATCATTCGCTGTCTGCCCCTCACTGCATTCTTTTAAGATCTTCACGACGAAAACATAAATCTCAGTTTTTTTCTTAAATCTTTTTCATATTTCCTTTTGGCTTAATTTGTAATTTCAAACAAAGTCTATGTCTTCCACTTGGAAATTATTCTGGACTCTTTAAGAATACATTTAAGATTATATAAAGAGAAATGATGTGTTTTTTTTTTGTAAACGGCAACTGAGTCCAAGATTTGGTATTTATGAAAGTTATCATGACCCGTTAAAGCATTATCAAGACCCTGGAACGATAACATTTTGAACTGAATCTCTAATACTAAATATTTAATCCAATAAAAAAGTTGTCGTCTGCCGATTCATTTTCATCTCAATTTTTATTTTCGTGCTGTTGGAATTTATGTTGTTTTCATTGTTCATCTTATTTATTTCTTCTCGAATCCATAATAATAATATTCCTTATATACGAGTAATTACAGTGCACTTTGTATGAATTAATTAAATTTTGAGAGAATTTTTTTTAAATACATTAACGAATCCGCCACCATCAAATTTAACTTTTAGTCACTTGATTCGAGTGTGCAAGAAGGAAATAAATTTCCGACCGGCAAATAGTATTTTTTGGTAATGTTTATGATGACCGAAAAATTTGTATGTGATATGATTTAATAGTTGAATTAATTTCATTGGACTGATAAGATATCATTCAAATTTAAAATGTTGCAATTAATGATTTGGTTGCGTTGGACAAATCTAAATCTTAAATTTTATAGACTAATTTTTTGTTTGTGAATTCGCTTTTAATTGGTTTTCTTATCTTTTATAGCATTTTTTGCAATGGAATTCAACATTTTTGATAAAGAGTAGGCCCATATTTGATCTTTTGTAAAATTTGAAGAGGCTCAAATTCATTTTATAAAATTTAAAATAACATTCCAATTTTTAAAAAAGAAGGGAAATTTTTTATTTTAAACCACCATCGAAGCTTAAATGTTTTATGAGTATTCAAGAATTTAAAGCCCTTTTTTAATTTTGTTTCGATTACCGAAGATTGAAGATCCTTGTAAATCTTCATATGTTCCAAAACTTTGCCCGTTCAAGAACTTAACCTAGGGGTGAATTGTCTATTTTCTGGAAAACGGTGTGTCGTATTGAAAAATTTATAAAGGTAAAATGTGTTTAGAATAGGATTTTACATAACTCATGCATACATCAAAATCCAATCGAACAACTGGATCCTCCCCTCCCATACGAAAAGGATACTTTTTTCCTGTTTTCTCGAAAACTGTGCATTGTATCGAAAAAATTATAAACATGAACTGTGTTTCGAACATGATTTTATATAACCGTTCCATACATCAAAATCCAGTCGGATTACTCCTTTCTTTTTTTTAGCTGCAATTAATTGATTATAAATATTATTCGAAACTCCGACTTACAATTAGCAAAAAGGAAATGTATTGTCGCATATATATTATGGCAAAACTTTTGGCAAACATCAGTAACACTTTAACCCACCCAGTTAATAGTGAATAGTTTGCACACGTTTAATGTCCATTTATCCATTTATTTGCATCCTCCATCAGCGAATTGTGGTCAAGTTGGCCTTTTCTACTAAAAAGTAAACACTCCTCCTCTTCAAAACATACATTAAATGTCTATTTGCACATTAATCCTCTGGCGAACATGAAAATCTATTCCAAAGAGGCAAATTAACAAATTTTTACACCACCAAATCGGCTACCGAAATTTCTTCTTAATGGCCGACCTCGAGCCGGCATCGTAAACAATCAAATTTCAAATGTTTTTATTTGCATTGATTTTTAAACAAAATGAAAGATGATTGGATTTTTTTCTTGTTAATGATCGAAGCTAATAACACATATTCGTAACCTTTCAAATATATTCTTCAAAGAGAAAAAATATTTGAGAGCTTTTTGCGCACGAGTTTTGTTTGTAATTACTCTGCGCAATGTTCTTCGAGTAAATTAAACAAGAAAACCCGACTAGTCAGTGGGCCGCAGTTAGCGGCGGTCATGTTCAGGATTCAGAGGAAATTCTGCACTAACGGACAACGAAGTTAAATCTAACTAAGAAAGAGATGATGAAGTCACCCAAAACTATAATGACGATGATGTACAAGTATGTTTGCCCTCTGTATTTCACCCCCTCCCCCATATCTAAATATCTTAAGGCAGATTATGTTTGTGATCATTCAGAGCTACTGGATTTGATGAGACGATGTCGAGAAGTGGCCATTAGGCGGATAAGTAAATTAAAAGTAAACTTCTCGGAAGTACCGGAATAGTGGTCCATTGCAGCATAAACACGGATGGCAGCAATCCCCTTTATCACTCTTTTAGCATAGCAATATACCCTAAACACATTATATTTGGCTGATGTTTAGTTTTTTTTTCAGTAAAACTGTTTACATTATCATTAAGCCATACGTAGTCGTATGTAACTGCCGATTCACAGTAGCTGCGTATTAAAGTCAATATTTTGTTATAAAACAATATTCTGCGGCCAACTTTTTTTTACACATCAGTGCTTCGTTGCTGTAACGAAGAGAAGCGGCTTTAATGGCTTTTATATATTTTTTGATACAAACTTGGAATAGTTTGACTTAATTGTAAGATTACAGCGAACTTAAAATTTTTGAAAAATAACTTCAAAATGATAACAGGAACATTTGTAAGGAAATTTGTAGACCATCCATTCTAATTAGTTATTCAGAGAGAAATTCAAAACATGTAGGGTAGAATGTACAGAGTGTAAATTTTTAGATTATCCAAAAGATCCCAAAAACTACTGAGTCAAATGCTACGAAGTTTTTCTTAAAGTATTATACCATATAAGTTCAAATGGTCTGAAAATTCATCTTAAAATGATAAATGGGAATTTTTCATTGGCAAAAGAGAGCTAAATATATGTTTGGTAAAAGAAAAAAAAATTAAGAGAAAAAAAAATAAAAAAATCTTTTATTTAAAAATAAAATGAACTAAAAAGGAATATTTTTTTCAGTTATAAAAGCGAGATAAATATTTATTTTACTTTTTATGTTTTTATCTCGCTTTTATTTCTGAAACACAGCGCTCAAAAAATTATTTTTTTCTTTTTAGTGCTTTTTTTAAATAAAAGCTTTTTTAATTTTCTTTTTTTCTTTATCCTTTTTAATCATTTTGTATTTGATTAGTATGACTAAAAATCCAAAATGACGACTGTCTTTCATTGCGCCTGTTTATAGGTACTTTTTAGCCTTCGAATAGGATATCTTATTTTTTTGAGATATTTTTACGGACTCTATGACTTCAAAATCAATTTCATCGACCCAAAAACCCCTCAGATGAGATTTTTCCCGGAAAATTTAAGGAAAAGGATAGTTACGTTATACTGACAGGACTTTCCCTTATTCTTAAGGAATTCTTATAGTCAGAATCGGATTCAGCGACCCCAAAAACCCTCAGATGAGGTTTTTCCCGGAAAATTTGTCATTAATGGGAGAGGCACAACCACAACCAGAAGATATAAAGAGGACTCCGGCCAAAACCATTCTAAGATTCACAGAGGATCTGGAAGAGGAGTGGCTAGCCTAATGATGGGGAAGTCACAAAAGATCCTAAGGTCGCAGTGATAAGGGAGCCAGAAAGGCATCAACCCCCTTAGGGTAAAGTCGGGTGATATGGCACCCTTTTTTTTAAATCGGCATAACCCAAAAAGTAAAAGAGATTTTTGATTCAAACAAAAACGTTTTTATTCTTAAAATCAACTAGTAAAACAAAAATAAAAAATAAATAGGATTTCACTCCTAAAAAAGTAAAAATTTTAACAAAATATAAATTCATTGAAAAAACCATATCCCCCAAAAGTGTAGGGTATACGGCACCCTACCTTAGGTGATATGGCACCCTACTTGTTTTTTAAGTCCTTTTTGCCACACGAGTTGCAAGTGTTGACAAATGATATGCATGAGTCATGGGACCACAAATGGCAAACAATGCATTTAACCCACTCGTCGGGTTTAGTGGTCTTAGCATAGTCTTCACCACATCCAGTGCAAATGTTTTCCTCAAAATCTTCAAACCTATCGGAGTCGTCTTGTAATGCAATATTTTCTTCTGCAGATGTGGTTTCATCTACCATCGCTCGTTCTTTCGTAATTCATTTTTTTTGATTAGTTACGTTTTCTGAGGAAGTAAGGATTGGAGCCTTTTGTTTTCTCGGGTTTGGCACCCGTTCCATATCACCTCAGAAAAAAGGTGCCATTTCTCCTTTCACACATCGCCAATGATTTTCATATTTTACTGAAAACTCGCGCTCAATCAAGTCTGTTTCATACACACAAACGAAAACACATCAGATTCTGCTTGTTTTGGTTTGTGAACGGTAAACTTGCTCCAACTGTACTTACCAAAATTCAGCCACTCAAAAAACAACAAAAAGTAGTTCGTCTAAAATTTCAACTTTTTTTTCCTGTTCTGTCACACAAAAACAAAATGAAAAGAGCTTTTGTTTCGCGGTCTTCACACTTCGGCCTTATTGGAGAAACTGAACTAAGTTCTTGGAGAATGATTTTGATTCTAGTGTTGCCAATGGGAGAATTTGAAAGGGTGCCATATCACCTAAAGTGCCATATCACCCGACTTTACCCTAAACAAACAAACATTCTATATAGTCGAAGACTAATCAACAAGACATTAGTGAACTTTATAGGCGTAGTCATCAATCAAATGCAGTTTATAATGCTGACTCCTTGGTTAAATCAAATATTTGTTAAAATATTATTTTGATAAATAACTATATATTTTTAAATTTTGATTACTAAAATAAAGGACGGAAACTCCTGAAAACATTATAGATTTCCTTGATTTTTTATTGGAATATGTGGCCCTAAGTGTCCAAGTTTTTTTTATCATTTCAAATCTACTCAAATAAAACGATTTCTATTAAGAAAAATTTACAAAAAAATTGAAAATTTGATTAAATTTACCATTTTATGGTTCATGACATTAAATATAAAACAAACCAATTTTAAAAATCATTTTTTTATAAATGGATCTTAAATTATACAGAGCTTTATCTTGAATTAAAAATAAATAAAATTTGTAATAAAAGTAGAACTTGGTGTCGAGAAGACATTTTTCACAATTGAGATGATCTTTATGGAGTATGCACGATGAATTTTATGCGAAAAGTTGACATTCAAGTGCCTATCCTATTAAAATATTTATTTTTAGCAAAATATTCGTTCTTTCCTCCTTAAAGATATACAGATAACTAAAAAAAATGAAACAGAAAGAAAATTTACGAGACATGAAAAAAAAGAAAGAACTCATCAAAATTTTGTAAATTCAATCTCAATTTTACATGTGTATAGAAGACACATATTTTGATTAACACTCCAACTGAGTTGATTCGTCTTCAACGAATTTAATTTTAGTATAATTAATTAAACTTTCTATTTCATGCCAAATTTACATTCAATTTGGGTTTGCTGATCTTATAAAATATACAGATTCGTTATTTCGTTTTCTAATATTCATACTCGATGCCCAAGAAGCAGTTGCTGAAGATACAAAGATATGAAGATGTTTCGAGTTTCAAGCCCAATCTTCATTTTCCATTTTCGTTTTCGTATTTATTGCCATTTCCATGTTTTAAATTAGATTTTAATCGAGATGTGTTCATGATATACTAAAATGGCCGTTAATAAAACTGGGAGGGCTTTGTTAATTTTTTGGTTCTGACATTTTGTTTTGAGACACAAATAAAAGATCAATCGAATCAACATTTAAAAATAATATGATGAATTATTTTATGCAAAAAAAAATATATTTTCTACTGACATGAAGCAAAAAAAAACTACTTGAAATAGTTAATTTTGAGAATTTAAGATAAGGTGAACCTATGTCAATCCGGGATAAATTAAGAAGGAGCAGTTGAAAGGGAACAACAAATTTTATAAATAAAATTGAAAATTTACTTTAAAAGTTGGCTTGCACAACTTGCTAAAATTTAAGGCATCACCGGAGAAAAAAATAGATAGAAAAACGGTGTGTTCCTCTAGAACAGTGTTCCGCAACCAGTGTGCCGCAAATAAAGGTTGCGGAGCACTGCTCTAGAACATAAAATATGACGGCAAAGAAAAAATCAAATTTGATCAAAAAAAAATATGCATCGAATTTTTTTTTAAACAAAATGTGGCGTAATGATTTAAACCAAAAGATAGATCATTTTTCCGAGTTTTTCACTATTTATGTAACCGAAATAATAAAAATATCAAACTAATAGTTTAGTTTAAGTTAGAAAATAAACGAACAAGATTAATAAATTAACCTTTTACATTCATACGATTTAAAATAGTATTAAAAACCCGTTTTTGTGCTTCCCGTTACTTTTAAATTTATTTCAATTTAGAATATAATATATTTAATGACACGATATTTATTTATTTAATTTTAAAGTAACTGACAATGAATGTAATTCGCTAAAATGTTTGTAGTGTGTACAATATAAATTGTATTTAAAACTACCATAATGTATCCCACATTCGACACTAGTTTTCCTTAGTTATAAAGTGTCCATAAAGTGTCCCGCATTGACAGCTTTTTTTAAACGCTTTTTTAGAAGAGGGAACCATTTTTGGCACCCAATTGTTAGTATTGTTAGTAGGACGGGATTGTCAAACTGTTAACTACCGGCTCTCGGGTCGATTTAAATTTTTGGGGTTTGACTTTGGATTGGAGTCAATTCAAGGTTATATTTGACCCTAAATATGTGAGAACTATCGTCTGCGACACACTAACACATTTGTTTTCAAACAATTTCGCCTGCGGCATATTTTTTGTCCTTCTTATCCTCCTAAACATAGTCACTTCCTTGTTGTAGTTCTTCTACAATGATGAGAATTTGACAAATTCTCGAGATGGTTTATGGTTCATTTTTTTACTACCTCTGATATAGAATGATCAATACGATCGATTCTTGAATAAACAAATAAAAAAAAATGCCGTCGACTAGCATTCTAACTTCAAAAATCTGGTCCCCTTAATCAAGGCGATAAATTGATAAGGTGACGACATTGCAATACATTGTGATGTCACAGTTCATTCGTTAAATTCAAAAAAATTGTTTTTTGAATACATATGTAATAAGTGGAACATAATTTTGTTAGATTCAAAATTTTTTTGTGTTTGAATAAGAGTTGTTAGTTTTGCGAATGTCGCTACCTTAGTTATCTATCACATAGATAGTAGATATATGTAAAAAGAAATTTAATTATTAAAATATAAATTTATGCATAATTTAATTTTTTCTTTAAAGAAAATTGCCTATTTTAAATGGCTAATGGACTCGCAGCATAGAATCCATATGTCGCTGTAGACCCAGCGATTTTTCGATTTCGTCTTTATAGGGACAAAACAAGCGTTTCAAAATTAAAGGGCTGGCAGGAAGTTACGGTAGCTATAACGGGTACCTCCCATATAAATTTTTGAAAAAATGCAGGGTGGCTTCATGTAACTTATTTTCGATCGGTTAACTAGTCGAAGGAAACTTTTAGTCGACAAAAAATGACTAAAGAGGCCGACACTCATTTTGGTGCACATGATATAAGATTCTTTTCTGTATAATTTGGGGTTGCTAAATCCGATTCTGGTCGTGATTTGGCTGGATCAGATCTACTTTTTGAAATATGAAAGAAAAAAGGATTTTGGATTTCCAAATAATAAATATTTAACCCAGCGATTCTCAACCTGTGGGGCGCGCCCCCCTAGGGGGGCGCGAGCATATCCAAGACAAAATGTTTAAAAAAGTTTATTAATTGACTGAAAGGAAAGTACATACCCACATACAAAACAAAATGCATTTCGACATAATATTTAATAATTAACTTATTAACTTACGCTTGGAAAAATTACAAAAATGGATAATTTTGAAGCGATAATTTGCTTTGTTGGGCTTTATCTTTGTTATTTGCACTAAGGCTATCAATTTTTCCTCGAACGACCTTTTTCCAACCTCACTTTATGAACTGTCAACGCAGAATTCTGCGACAAAGTTAGAAGTTTGCAAACTTTTGCGTTGCGGTTACGTTGTAGCTGCGTTCTATACGTTCACTGTGCTCACTTCAAACAATTTGTGGGGACCAAACTTTTAAGTGACAGTTTCTGCGCCAGTTTCGCGTCGGTTTCGCGTTCATTGTGATTTCAGCGTTAAAACAACTTCTCGCGAAACCGCAAAAATGACGCAAGAGCAATAAAAAAAAAACACTTTAAAAAACAAGTTTTATAACCTTATACACTTTCAAAATGCACTAAAAAGTAAAAAACAAGTTCAAAGTTTCACAAAAAATGTTTTTATAAATTGCGTGTTGTTGTGAAAGTATAAAGTGTGTGACGTTGCATTTGCTCTTGAATCTGTAATAGCGGTTTCATACTGTGCAACGCAGCACACTTTATACTTTCACAACAACACGCAATTTATAAAAACATTTTTTGTGAAACTTTGAACTTGTTTTTTACTTTTTAGTGCATTTTGAAAGTGTATAAGGTTATAAAACTTGTTTTTTAAAGTGTTTTTTTTATTTTATACTTTTTAGTCTTGAATTAGCCTACCAAAAACCTCCAGAAAAGATCTTTCGCGGGAAATTTGAGCAAAAGGAAACTCACGTTATCTTTGCAGGACATTCCGTTATCCTTACAGAATTTTAAATGTCAGAATCGGATTCAGCGACCCCAAAAACCCCCTAATGCAATTTTTCCCAGGAAAAAATGGGAAAAGGATATGTGCGTCATCCTTACAGGACCTTCCGTTTTGAATTTTGAAAATCTAACACCGAATTCGTGATCAGCGACCCCGAAAACCCCCTGATGCCAGTTTTTCCCGGGAAAAATGGGAAAAAGGATATTTGCGTTATCCTTACAGGACCTTCCGTTTTGAATTTTGAAAATCTAACACCGAATTCGTGATCAGCGACCCCGAAAACCCCCTGATGCCAGTTTTTCCCGGAAAAAATGGGAAAAAGGATATTTGCATTATCCTTACAGGACCTTCCGTTTTGAATTTTGAAAATCTAACACCGAATTCGTGATCAGCGACCCCGAAAACCCCCTGGTGCCAGTTTTTCCCGGGAAAAATGGGAAAAAGGATATTTGCGTTATCCTTACAGGACCTTCCGTGTTGAATTTTGAAAATCTAACACCGAATTCGTGATCAGCGACCCCGAAAACCCCCTGGTGCCAGTTTTTCCCGGGAAAAATGGGAAAAAGGATATTTGCGTTATCCTTACAGGACCTTCCGTTTTGAATTTTGAAAATCTAACACCGAATTCGTGATCAGCGACCCCGAAAACCCCCTGGTGCCAGTTTTTCCCGGGAAAAATGGGAAAAAGGATATTTGCGTTATCCTTACAGGACCTTCCATTATCCTTACAAGGATGGAGTAGTAAAAATATTGAACTGTCACCGGAACTACGCAAGGTGACAAAATTTCATCTTCCTAGGTTGCATAGTTTCGGAGATATAAGGTTCCAAAGATTCCAGAGAAAGACACATAGTTAGGTCGCGACACTTCAACTTAATAGAAAGTGTATAAAAAGGCACCGGATTCTTGTTTTGTCAACGCTGAGGATCGGTGTTGCCAAATGTCAATAAATTACTGTTTTCTTGGTAATTTGTGTTTAAAATTGGGGTAGTAGTGTAGGTTTAGCGCCAAAATACTCAAATTACGTTATTATTGTATATATTTTATTGTATGCAGGGGGGGCGCGATGACAATTTTGATTGAAAATTGGGCCGCGAATACTGAAAGGTTGAGAAACGCTGATTTAACCCAATTTATGAGTCAACTTTATTATCTGAAGAAGTAAAGTTTATGTACCCAAACTACTGCGAGATTCGGATTCAGCGACCTCAAATTACCAAAAAAATAAAAAGACTGTTCTGCCTGTTTAATAATTTTCGGTCGACTAAAGATTTCCTTCGACTAGTTAGTCAATCTAAAATAAATTACATGAAGCCACCCCAGTTTTTTTTAAAATCGACAACTATGCGCTTTTGCGAAAAATGAATATGACAAAATTTAAAGGATATAAAATTTTCTACGTTTTTTGCTTTAACGGTTTTTTTAGTATCTCTAACAGTTCTCAGGATATTTGAAAAAATTTGGGTTTTTTGAAAATCTCTCGAAAACTATGCACTTTTACGAAAAACTGCACTTACTAAATTTATAAAAAATAAAATTTTCTAAATTTTTTCGTTCAACGGTTTTTAAGTATATTTAACGATTCATTTGAAAATATATTAATTTTTACATATCTTTTCCAAAATTAAATATTTCAGAGGAAAGTTTTGTGTTGATCACAACTGATATTTTTAACGTGGATGTGCAGTACAGATAAATTGAAAATTTTTTTTGAGAGAAGTTTTGCTTCCTTTACAAAAGACGCCGACAATGCAAATGAAGAAGTTTTTTTTCATAAACGGTCCAACATAGCAAAAAAGTTGCAAGGACAAATTAGACTTTACGGATCTTTAAATTTACGCAAAGCTAATACAGGTCTTGAAATTTGTGATTTTTATCTATTCACAACCTGGCACGTTCCGTTTTCATTATAAGTAAATATTGGTAGAGTGAATTTCGTTGAAAATCTTTTTGTTGTCATCAAAATTTTTAGAAAGAGACAATATTGGATAAATTAAAATCAGTTCTAAACATTTGAGTTCAATGAAAGGAACTTTTTTTTTTGGGTACCTAAGTAATTTTTTCGACTACTTACGATACTCACCATGATCCATGACCGCCGGTTAATCGATTTAATAAATTCCTTGACTAATATTACTATCCAAAAATTAAGGAAATCTTTCTCAGCTGACACTAACAATTTATTGATCCAAATTTCTGCAAAAGTCACACTTGATTCAAATATTTTCGTCGATTTTTGTTTATTTTTCTTTATTTACTAGAAAACTCAATATAAAAACCGTAACAAAACAAAAAATTTAGATAAAAAAAATAAACGAATTGATGTAAGAAGTTGTAGTAGCAAAAGTCTCAATTAGCACGATCGCTCGAAAAGAGTTTACTTCACGCTTAATTATTGCACCTTAGCGTCTAAAACTTTTTCCAAACGCGGTAACGCACTGAAACACTCAATTTAGGAATCTTGTTTCGAGTCTTTTTCTTTTAAAATGAATATCGAATCATACATCCAACTAGTCCATTTTTAAGATTACGTAGTCATCGGATCCAGGTATTAAGAATCGCGTCTTGAAGTTCTGCAAACTTTAATTGGAAGAAAAATGTTCAACCGGAAAACAATCAAAATCGGCGATGATATCGATTCGATGAACCCGGAAATTCAAAAGATGATGCCAAAAAAAAAAACAGAACAAAACAATCAAATTCTTCACTTTCCGGATAATTCTAATGTGATCGACACGGTTCGTAGTGCTATTTTTGTTGTTGTATGATTGTCAACTTCGTCATGTCTAAACGCAAATGAATGCTACTTAACACTAACTGCTCGCAGGTCAACCGTTTGCTATTTCAACTTATCCGAGACCCATCATCAATGAAATGAGATGCAACCAAGCCAAGAAGTCACAGCAACTAAAGCGAAGCATCCAATCACCAGGTCCTCCTGCCTCTTATACTCCTCCGCTTCTTCGACAATCAAACCCCCGAGGTCTACTTCGATTCAAGTGAGATTCTCGGTGATTCGTGTAAATAACGCAAAGTGTGCAAGATTCGCGTTTGACACCGACCAAGTCCCAGAGAATCCGATCAACTACATGAAAGATGGACACTTGGCCACAAAATCCCAGCTAGATCGAAAATCGCCTTCAATACAGTCAAATGGGGCTGAGATGGCGATCATCTTGGGCACTTCGCAGCATAATTCACTCAGCGCGGGATCGTGTTGATGGGGTTCAGAGGAGCCACTTCAAGATTCTAGGTCCAGGGGAGCCCCTCTTCCACATTCTCAACCAGCCAGCCAGCGCCACATATCACTTGTCATCTTGGTCGCGCACGAGTGATAGAAACGTCCAACCACATCTTCAAGATGTTTATCAGCGTCTCAGCAGAAAATCGTGCAGCATCCGAACCTGGACCCGAATCTCAACGTCATCGTCATTATGCGTCCACAGTCAAATGGAAGTGAAAACGGGCGGAGCCAATTGAGCTCTTCTGAATGGCCAATCTGGCTCAAGATGCCGTAACTGATGTGGGCGTCAACTTCCAACGTTGTGCGGTGACACAAGAAGCTTTAATCCTCTGTCGTCCGTAAATTATTAAAGATCCTTAAGAAATTGGTTTCCTCCGAAGATCTTATAAACCTTTTTTTACCAGTTCGCAAAGATCATTTACTGCAGTCCGCTTTGTAGCCATGCAGGTGATTTCATTTGATGTCTGAGCGAATCGCAAATAGAAATCAATTCGCATGTCAGGCAGCGGGTACAAAGTAAATTCACAAACCCAGGGTTTTTCACTTTGGCTAGAGATCGGTGTGGGAATTCGAAAACGCCCATTTGATCTTCCACTTATTACCTTCGCAAAGCGTTTACTTGAAAGAAACCGACAGAAATCCTAATCGAGGTAGAGTCTGTAGATGGAACCTAGAAAATCTATGACAGGAGAAGAGTTTCTATCCATTAAGAAAATAATCGATATGGAGGCTATTTGTTTACGCTTCCAATCAAATCACATAATGGATTTTTACAAGAGTCGTTAGTAAGAAATTCTACGTTGTTTTTACGGCTTTTTAAGCTAAACTGTTTATGCAATACTTAACATCATTTTAATGTGAAGATTTTTTCAAATAATTTTAGATTAGGAAATATTTTATGACAGATCTTATTCGAAGAAACTACAAAAAATTTCTTCATTGTTGACGGTTTTAATTAGATAGACTCTGAATTTTTTGGCACGTCTTAAAATATTAAATCTTTAAAAATCGTAATTAAATATATTTTTTATCAGGACCTTCGAAGACACAATCGTAAAATACCCGTTGATTTAAACATTTTCAATACGAAGACAAAAATGAATTTGAAATTATTGAATTTTTCAAAATTTGATCCAACTTGATTTCAGTGAATACAGAACTTCTATGAAATATTCTTTGGAACAAGTTGGTCGAATTTTCTTTCAGAGTTTATAAAGGCGTAATCCTTCTAAATCATTAATAACATTTTTGAAGATAAGAGGCATAGTCGTAAAACATTTTTCCGTTTGTGGAAAGGAGTAATATCATTTTTTCGGTTTTGGCGATCATCAAATCACAGAATTTTATTTGGTTTATTCAATTTTTCAAAGGTCAAAATATTTTGTTGTCCATAAAAAACGTTTTAGAACGAGGAGAAGGTCTGCGGTAGTTAACGGCGATACTAAGATTGATAACAGGGGAGGGACCAAAAGAATAAAATTTTTAACAGCTTTTCAACTATTTAGTAATGGGAAATCGTGTAATCACAATACTTAACCCGTTCGGTACATGTTTTTTTCATATTTCTAAACGCCAGTCCAAAATTGGCCTTCCTTCCGATTGGAAAATGTTAAATTTACTCTCGTCAGTAAAAATTAGTCAGTAAATAGTAAATATTACTGACGAGAGTAAATTTAACATTTTCCAATCGGAAGGAAGGCCAATTTTGTGGCGTAAAAAGAATATGGAGTTTCAAAAGGAAAACCTCAAGTATGGAGTCAGGGTATGGGGCGGCATGAACGGGGCGGGGGGTGGGTAGGCTGGATTTTATTGATGAGGTTATGGACCAGTATGTGTATATTGACAAATTAAAACAAAATTTACATGCTAGCGCTGAAGAAATGGGACTAAGGACACACTTGTGTTTATGCAGGATCACGATCCGAAGCATAGATCACTCAATACACGCTTATGGCTGCTATACAACACTCCCAAATATTTCTAAACGCCAGCCCATTCTCCTGATATAAACCCCCTCGAACATTTATGAGACTTGCTTGGGAAGAAAATCCGCAGCCACACTATTACTAGCGAGAAAACGCTTAAGGCGGTGTTGCAAGAAGAATTGGGCAAAAATAACCCCGGGAGTGACCCGGAAGTGAACCGGAAGTTGGTAGAATCGATGCCCAGGCAACTTCAAGCAGTAATTCGATCTAATGGATACCCAACCAAATACTAACGGTAAATTAGCCCACATTTATTGGTTGTTTTAATAGCTGTACGGTGACTTTTTGCGCTCTTAAAAAAGCATATTTTTAGTTAAAGTAATAAATTTAAGTAATAAATTATTATTTTTTTAATTATTTTTTTTTTACAGATCTGTAAAGAATTGTCCAAGCAACAAAATCTTGTAACCAGAATTTGAAAAATAAATACAGTGTTTGCTATATTTAGTATTTTATTCAAAAATCGTCACTGTACGCTGACTTTTTACACTCACTGTAAGAGCATTTTAGACGAGGTTACTATTTTTTTCTATTTCTTGACTTTATATTTGGATGCCAAAAATAGTTAAATTAACTTTTTTTTTCTCTTGTATTATATATAATAATATAAATTTCTAGAATTAGACCCAAATGGTGTTTTGAAAAGCCATTTAACACAACGCGATTAAAATCTAGGCTTGTAGTAGTAGAAAAAGAGGAAAAAAAGGAAAAATTTCACAGATTTTGGGTTTTTTTATATATAAAAACAAAATTTTAACTAAATCTTCATTTGGGTCTGAATTTGACCTCACCTTGCAGGACTTCTTTTTTTTTTGCAAGATTTAGGTGTCTTCAACCTCGTTGAATTTCTATTTTCACTTCACTTTGGGATATCAATTGCTCTAGTCATATTTTGACTCACTTCTTCGTATCCGATTGACTTGAAATATAAATGCACACATATAAAGGACGGCAAAAATTTTAATATTCTGATGTCAAAATTTAAAAATTCAAACCGGAAGTTGCTGTGAGGTTAACGATGTGATCCTTTTTCGGAAAAATTTCCAGAAAAAATGCGTTACGCTGGGCAATTATCGTAGTTTCAATTTTCAACTATTTAAAGACTAAAAATGATAAAATAAAAAATTAAGAAAGATTAACAAAAAATTAACACAAAAAATATCAGTTGATCAACACACAACTTTCCTCTGCTATATTTAGTTTCGGAAAATATATGTAAAAAATATTGTTTTTCAAATGTCTCAAGAACTGTTAAATATACGTTTCATCGCTGCATTTTATTGAAAACACATGACATTATTCGTGGTTTTTTGCCGAAAATTAATAAAACGGCTTAATAAAAAAACTAAAGAAAAAAAAATTGTTGGAAACCAAAATATTGCCAAAAGCAAAATCCCAGCTTTATGGTATTCGTTACTATCCTTGAGAAGGGATACAAGGATAGCCAGCTCGGTGGGTGTTGTGAGATCGATTGCCGATCGATATTCATTGCAATCATGATGGGTCATCGAGCTGGTTTGTGCCAAAAAGTACCCTCTCCTCGAGTTTAATAAAATTAAGTCGAAAACACAAAAAAAAAATTCCCTTCCAGAAAAAATTCAAATCTGAAACACCTTCACGTGAAAGAAAATGTTATAACACAGAAAATTCTAAAAATTGTATTATCAAGCGCTCAATCAGTTTTCTTTCGATTTATGGATTATGTATTTTTTTACTTAGTACCTGATATTTCCGAACAAAATTCTTATGAAAAGTTACATTCTTTTTTTCTTACCCATAAAAAAAAATTTCTTCATATTTGTGGTACATCAATTTCGGGCAATATTTCGGAATTAATTAAATTTTGTGACCAAGTAATGACAACAACCCAGAAAGGAAAAACAATTAACACAAATGTGACAGAATCGCTAGAGATATCAAGATTTAGTACCAATCTTTGAGAACACTTTACATTTGATACCCTCGTATATTATTTATGAACCGTGAAGAATGCCTTGTATCAGTTCTTCGTGGTTCTATAAGTTTTTGGATATTTTCTAAGGTTCCAAGCTGACTGCGATGACTTCCAACTTGAATTTGTTCTCGCCCTCGTCGATTTTTTTCCAAATAACATTTCCGAACATATGTTAACAATATTTTTTGTTCCTCGTAACAGAGAACACACAAGCATTATCTATTTAACAGGTGAAATTTATGGGATCTTCCCGAAAAATTGATAGTAATAGTAATTAATATTAGATTCCTAAAAACAGGGCGAGACCTTTGCCTTAGCGGTGATAAGTAAATCTCCCAGACCGCCCTTGTGTTTTGGAATGGGGATTATTTTATCATGTGAAACTAATCATGAAACTTCATATATATCAACGGTATCTTGTACTATGAATTTTGTAGTTTTTATAACAAGATCATGCTAACCGTCAACAGACTTGAAGGAGACAGCGCAATGCCGGGGCGATGATGAATTTTGACAAGTTGTCAGTCAAAGTCTGGTGATCTCTAATCCGATGTCATCTTCGAGATCAAGAGATCTGAACTTTTGTCTTCCAAATTTATTCCTAATTTTTACAAATAGTTGACTCCATGTCAAAATGTTACTTATTAGTTTCTACATAGCTTGATCCGATAGCACATTTCTCCAGATATGTGATTAGTGATGATCGCAATGATATTTTCAAAGTTTCAGATTTGAATCTGTTTCGACTTGGAGACATCATCGCTAAGCATCCGCTGGCCTTTAGTTCCAATTGTAAACCCGCTACAAAAAATTGGGGTAAGTCTTCAAATCTTTTTCTTAAATATGCCTCGGAAAGCCGAAAAGATCAAACGGTTTCGCTCATTTGTTTTTTCAAGGGAGCTTCCTCCTATTTTTCTGCCGTTTTTTACAAAATTGACACAGGAATTTTTTTCTGTTTTTACTCGCATATGAGGCTGATCTGTTTTTGTGGCAGAGACCATCGTTTTGTCGGGATCGGATATAGTACCGACGTCGGTAGACAGACAAACTAATCCCAAGCGAAAAAACATGTGTAATCATTTAAAAATTATGATTTTTTAAATATTCTCAGATTTGAGAGGCTCTCGAATAGAAATTTGTTTGTATATTGATTTAGGAATGAACATGAACATAATTAGGATAAAAATGTTATTTAATTAGGTTGTGGGAACTATAAAAAATATTTCTCCCCTCCCCCCCCTTGAAGCCAAAAGAAATCAAATGCAATACATATGAAGGTATTTTTGCATGCAGGATAGAGAAATATCTCTCTTTTTGAAAGAGGAAAAACAGATTTTCACTTTTTCGTGGGATTTTTTACTATGAATAAAAATGTGGATTTTACTGCGAATAATAATTCCGTTTTGAAATTTGAGTTTTATAAAAGTTTAATTTGCTGATAAATACTTAAAGACAAAAGCTTCGTAAATAGGCAGGTGCAATAGGTGTAGCTGCATATAGTTCAGGTTCATATAAGTCGCAAATGTTACTAGAAAAGATTCTTAGCATTTTTTTCAAAACAGTAAACTACCGTAGCGTCGTAAACCAACAAAATATAGTTAGTTTTAAGAGTTGACGTACGTATATTTTCTTGATTTTACATTAAAACCTTTTTAGTACACGGCAAAAAATCCTGGAATTTTTTATTGTGTATTGAACTTAAATACTTTTAATATTAATGTCTACAATTTAATCAAAACTTCAGACTTTAACACTAAATTAAACTAAAAATAAAGTTATAAAAATTTCTAATCCATACTACTGGATTATGATTTTTGCATTGGATTACAAATAGGCCCAGCTTAATCCAGTTTTGATTGGAATTTACTCCAAGATTTTTTGCCGTGTAGCTTTCAGGGGAGGCTAATTTTACATTTCTAGAAGACTAGTCGCCCAAATAAAATGTATTAGCTATTTTTTTTATTTTTTCCTTGACATAAAATCTACCCGGTGGGTGGTATTCTTTGTAGGACGTGAAAAGGACAAATCCACGTTGCAAACTGTTCGCAACTAAAGGAATATTTGACTAATTAAATTCGTTTTTTTATACCCGTATGGTGAAACCAAAAGGTATATTAACTTTGCCTTACCGTTTGTAACGCCAAGATCCCGTCATCGCACAAAAAAATGAATTACACCAGTGTGTTTAGAATGATAAAAATATTTAATTTCTGCATGTCCGTCCGTCTGTCTGTCTGTCCGTCTGTCTGTCCGTCCGTCTGTCTGTCTGTCCGTCCGTCTGTCTGTCTGTCTGTGGCGCGGATTGCGGGCGCACGGATTGAGCTAGAGACTTGAAAGTTTGCACAGATCCGTTTTTCGTAAAATGCGAGGTTAAGTTCGTTAATGGGCAAAAATGGACCATTAGGGGGGGGGGGGGGGGGGGTACCCCCCATACGAACTAAATAGTTTTTTGTGAATATCTCAAAAACGGTGCATCTTATAAAAAAAGTCCAAGAACAAAAGTTATTTAGGATATTATTCTACATAAAACTCCCATACATCAAAATCCGATTGGAATAAATTTTAAAAAATCTTATTGGAAAGTTTGACTTCAAAGTGGAATTTTGGTATAACTGTTCGAATTTTGATACTAATATCACCATACGGGTCTCCAATGTTTGCCAGATTGGCAATTATAGCTTTTGTTATGTTTTAATTACTAGGTCTTATTCACTCGGCTCATAAATTTCCCCTATTTTCCGAACATTTTCATTTTTAATCGTGTTGCCATTGAGACAAAAAGAAAATGGAAAGATTTTGATTTCTTAATATGTAGGATCAATTTAAACAATATTCTTAAAATTTTCAATTTTGACGCAATTTTGGTAGCGATAAAAATGTTAGTTAGCGGTACAGAAAGTAGCCGAGGAGGAATGAAATGGGGCTTTCAATTAACGCTTAGCTTTAAACCTCGTCCTTTGATACTGAAAAGTCTGACCTAAATCGCTTTAATGATCCGCAAATTATAAGATAACAAACAAACCGCCAACACACATATATTTATCAGACAATTAGCGGCAAATGTATTTTGTTTTTGAAAAATCCATTAATATATTTGCAGCACAATGTCGCAAGTTATTATTTTGTCAAAGTATGTATATAACTAAATCTCTCCATTGTCCAGGATATGAAATATAATTTGATCAAACCTCTGTTCAAAATTTTTTGTATAGGGCAAAATACGGAAATCTCGGTATATAATACAAAAACGATTCAGTTATTATACAGCCTTTCGTCAAATTCTTTTTTTTCAATAAAAGAAAATCTCACTCCGTTGTTGCTGAAAATTGTTATGGTATATTAATAATACATTATTTTTAATTTTAATGATTCTCCATACCACACAACGTTCATCGAAATACCTTATTTTATAACGTATGCCGCCATTCGTTACAGAGAGTTGAAATTTCCAGTCAGCCGTTAAGTAACAATAACCAATTTCACTTCACCGTACAGTATATGAAATCGAAATCAATAAATGTTTTCTTTCCAAGAACAAGTAAGAATTCAATAACACAAAACAGTAAAATATTGTGCGACAATTGTAACAATCGTAGCCATGAAATCATTGAGTTTTAAATAATTTTATATTGGTTCATAAATCTTTATAAAATTTAAAGAAACTAAAGAAATGCTTTTTTTATCGAGTTAGAAAATTTCATGTCCTCAATATTTGTAAAAAGTTCAAAAAATTTTCTGTTTTAATATTTTTATTCTTAGTTAGTTTTTTAGTATCAAAACTAAGTAATTTCTTACCAAATAGTAAAAACTCAATAGTATAAAGAAGATTTTCCACAAAAAAAATCTAGGTTTTTTGAAAATTCAGTTTTTGTTTTTCGCATTTTACTCTGAAACTAAGCGTTTTTCGTTAGTAGTCTATATGACTTAGTATTTTCCATATTTTTGCTTTACACAAGAACTTCATCTCTCAAACCGTTATCTACAGATATTAGTATTTTCCATATTTTTGCTTTACACAAGAACTTCATATCTCAAACCGTTATCGAGATGTACCATTATTTTTAAAAATTTTGTGTTTGGTGTTTTTCTCCAAACGGGTTTTTAAACCTGCTATGTAAGAAATAAATTAAAAGAAATAATAGTTCCCACAACTTGTTTTTGACCGCCAATTTTTATCTTTATTCGATCTCGAGATATTACAAATAATATGTGAAAAAATCAATAACTATCTTCTACCATTCCTGAAGTTTTGCACCTTAGGCGATTTTTTGTTCGCGAAAGAATCAATTCTAAAATTCTTCAAAAGAATATTCGCTTGAGAATGAATGAATTTCGAATATTCTCCGAACCCTGGTTCAAAGTGAAATAATTTTCGAGCAAAAATAAATTTTCCGAATGTGCAGTTACTAAAGAAGAAGTCAAATAGACGATTGCCATCTAATTTTGGCTAGCGAATCTTTAAATTTTAATTCTTTTAATCGTCTTTTTCCATCCAATGTTGCAACCTCTTCCGACCGTATACTTCAGTTTTCATCCTGATCCTTTGATGGAAATTTCTATGGCATTTTATATACCCAGACGAAGGGTTTTTGATAAATGACTTTAATCAAAGAGGCGGTCGGAATACATTCTTAATCGACCGAATTATAATTATCTCTTTATATAGTATTCTCGCATATATACTAGAAAATCCATTCGAGTTCTTTTCAAATTTTGATTCTATGCAAACGGTTAGTACGAATATTGACGACAGGAGGCTGTCATCGCAAATTAGATGAAAACTTTTCAATTATGTATAGCACAAAAAGTCATTAAGTGGAAAAGTCGTTTTAATTACACACGATTTTCTTTTCTTGATATATGCTTAAAAAAATTAATTAGAGATTAGAGAATTTTTTAAAGTAAAAGATATTATTATGATATGTACAAACTTAGTTAAAATTCAAATAAAACGAAAACCACATTTATGTCGTTAATAAGTCCTTTTCGTTTCTTTCACATAAAAACTAATTAACATAGAATACTTTTTTGTGGAATGTTGAAAAAATTTCACGTAAATCTGACTAAAAATCATTAATCCTTGATTTATAGTATTATTAACATACGATGACGAATATTGCAATTGTCCATTAAATCGAAATAGTCGAGCCAAAAAATAGTGTTAAATGTGAGATACAGTAAAAAAGTAAAAGTACACTTTCCTCTGTTGCATTTCTCGGATCTTAGCATTTAATTTGGTCGTAAAGTAAGCGAGATAATCTAAAGCTAAACTGAGCGGAAATGCCATCACAAACCGTTGATAACGAAAAATAAATCGACAAATTGGTCGTTTATTATTTACATCATGTTCCTATGGAATCAACATTTTCAATGACTGAGTTCTGATTCACTTTTATACACATTTTCGCATTTTGATGTACTTCAAAAACCCCTTCAAATAGTTTACACTCAGGCTCCATGAAAATTTTCATTAGATGCCCATTTAACTAAGGTTAGTACATATGATCGCGTCTTTTGGCCTTTATATCTAAAGTAATAGCGAAATCAACCACAAAAGTCGCTTCTAGAATAAATTTATAGAAAATAGAGAATTTTGCGAACAGAATATTTGAGCCAAAACATTTAAAGTGCTAGGGAATGGTGGAAAGTACTCAAATTAAATGTGCCGTAACTGGACGGATTACCAGACTTTACTAAAGTGTCGCTTCATCAAAACAAACTAAAATTCTATACACTTGAGTATTTGAAAGCCTACATGCATTTAAATTCATTTGAATATTTAAAAAAAAATCTTTATTTATTTTAGTTTGATTTTGGATTTTGATTTCAATTGGGTGATTGGTGTGATGATATTTTACGCGGATAAATCTATCATATATCTTTTTTAATTAGTTTAAATTTTGTCAAGGACTGAAATTCATTCAGGAAATACTAATTGGGAACGCATGTTTTTGTTACATTCGCGAAAGAAAATCTTAAATAATAAAAAAACACTCGAAAATAGAAATACATATTGTATTAGTGTTTGGGCGTAATCAACAAGAAATACATATATTTTTCTCTTGAAAAAATGGTGATATGTAATGTATACAACAAATTGATACGAAATATTTTTAATTCTCACATTTTACGTTCTTTTTTTCATAATGATAATATGCAAAATCGAAGAAAATTTTTTAGCAAACAATGTGAGTTTTAGAAGGATGAATGTGATTTCTTTTGCATTTTTTGAAGATTTATGGTGTGTTAAATAAGTGTGCAGAAGGATTCCTTCGTGTTAGGTAAGCTTCCTGGAGTTTCGAAGATTATTGTGTTAGTTTTCAAAACTTTGAACGCACTTTTCTCAAAATCATGTTTTCAAGATTTGTAGACATGTTTTTCAAGAAACTAATGCACCGACTTTACCCACATCTTCAGGGGATATGTAAAACCGGAACTAAAACAACATTGAAATACTTATTTTTGCAAAAGTTATAGCCCGAAAACCATTGAAGAATATCGTGAATTTTTAAACTTTTCCATATTTCTTCTTAACTGTAGTTTCGGCAACCTTCTTTTTGATTTTTTTTTTTCAGATTATCTGGAGAACCGCAAACATGTCAACCACCCAACGCCGTTTTTTCACCGTTACTTTGGAGCTCTGTTACGCCATTTTTTGTATCAACCCAGTAAAAAAAAATGCTTTTAATACCTAAAATTAAGCACTTATTACCATATACAAAGCCCTTAGGCTCCGCTTTCAAATGTATAGGTCACGTTTGCTTAGCTAAGGGTTCGGGATACGTTTCGAGTAATTAGCCATTAAAAAGCCCTTCCAAAACATTTTTTTTTACAATATCAATATTTTATTATGACTATGAAGTAGTTTAGTATTTTTAGTTTTTAATAAAGCAAAATATATTTTAAATAGCTAAGAAGTTGTTTAGTATTTTTATTTTTTTAATAAAATTAGAGTAACTATATAAAACTAGAGTGTGGCCATCGTAAAATTCATGTCCGTTGAAATTTTCAAATTTTTTTGTCAAAAATGTTTAAATCGATTCATTCAAGTACAGTTTTCCTAGATAAAGGCCTTAATAGTTTTAAATGTAATAAATAATTAAAAAAACTGAAAAGAAAGTTGATTTTGTAAACAAAATTTTCGAAAATAGTAAACAAAATTTTCGAACCGTCTTTTTTTGGAAACGTTTTTTCGATGGCTATCAGAAATACTTTTTGGCTAAGAACGCATTTTCCAATACGAAATTAAAAACGTCTAAGTAGTTTTATTCAATACTTTAGAACGATTCTCAAATAATTGTGCATCTTTCGTGTTACTTTTTCTCATATATCTAATATTTCTATATAACCAGATTCATCGGCAAGCATCTTTAGTTCGAACACAAAAAATGGCGTACCTTAGTAATCCACCGTAAATATTCGGCTGTCAAAATTTCTTGGTATATTGTTTGAAAACCCATTTAAATTTGACCGACATGAACTGTTGAAACATTGCAATACTATTAAGTTAATAAATAAATAAATATATGAAAAAAATTTGATAACTGAATATCCACGGCGGACTACTAGCGACACCAGCGCCATTCCATTTTTTGTATTCGAACTATACGTTCACGAGGAGTGCTGGAAATCTAACCTCATTTCCTATATAGTAGTTTCAGACATATCGTATAAATGCGTTCTACTGCAGCAATGTCTCCCACATTATACTCAGTCTAAACGCGCCCATTGTTGATTGAAGTTTACTCACTTCAATTTGTAAAACAAATAAAAGGTTTAGATTCTAAAACTTTCTGAAGACTTCGTACTTTTCGTAATCTTGAGTGGTATTTTAACAGCTGCAATTAATTTATTTATCTTCCAAATTATTCATTTTAATAGAACTTTCAAAACCTCGGTGGTGTTGAACCGATTACAATTGACGGCGACCCCTTGACGCCGACATGAAAGTTGCTGACCTTTTTTCGGCCAGCGCATTGGGCTACGTCAGGCGGCGTAGTGTGGAATATCTGTTGAAGAAAACCAAATTTTAACTGTGGGGAAAAATGATTTATTTTTGCTGTGCGGATATGTAAAAATTTATAAGACTCACATTTATCGTATTTATTTGCTTTGTTTTCCATGATCGTCTTCCAAATGTCAATGTTTACGCCGGATTTCCTCATGATAAAGTTCTGACGTTCGGTGTGGTGAGTATAAACGTCAAAATTTTGTTCCACCACCAAATTATGACAGTTAATAATTCAGTGCGGTCAAAGTTATTTTCTTTGCGAGCTCACTGCGCTAAGAGAGCGTGACGAGTGCATCGGATGTCGAGTTATATTAGTATAAGTAATGTGGAAAACATACAAAACAGAAAAATTCCCCTTTTTGGTCGAAAATTCCCTCAAAAAGGGAACGACTCCACTATCTGGCATCACTGGTGGTAGGTTCGGTAATTTTTCGTTCTCTGACTGTTTGCTGGGTTATCGCATTTGACAGTTGAACAGTGTTTACTTAAAAAGATTTATTTTTCGCGAGTTTTATTTAAAAATTGCAGTTGGTTTTGGTTCCTAACACTTTATTTGGCCTTATATCTTAATCTTTAATTAAATCAATAATTGAGTAAATAATTAATATATACTGAATTTCCGGCCTGCTTTTCTGGTTCCTCGTTTATCTACAACGAAGCTATTTTTAATTCCGATAAAGCTATTTTCATAAATTCTGTGTTAATTCCGTGCACACCAACTTACTAATAGCCGCTGCTCCTCGACTGGTGACGTTTAACACCCCAGAAGGAAAATAGAAATTGACGACACCAAAATCGAGTGGAGGTAATCTCTCATTTAGCTTCAATGGTTCATAATTTTTCAGCACATTTTGTGGATTCTTTTAACAAACTCATTTTTCAGAAAAGTTTCGATTTCGACAGTGGCGAGAAATTATGTAATTTATTGGAGGACTTTCCATCGAATTCATCCGGACACTGCCACAGTTTTTAGTTGTTAGTGAATTGTTTTTGTGCAATTGCCACTAATTGTAAAGTGGCCGTAGAATCTGCGAATAGTGGACATTGGTACACTTGCTAGTGGTAATTTGGAGGACTGCTTGCACTTGTCTAGTGCAACAGTGAGCGAGAGGTGGTGAGGCGTTGCTTCTCCGCTAGGTTTTCTGCAATCCGACGATGGGTTTGATTGTTTTTTTCGTAGCGGTGGGTCATCTTTTCTACGCACCGTTCACGAAAGTCGAGGAAAGCTTCAACATCCAGGCAACTCATGACCTCCTATACTTGCGGACGAATTTATCTCAGGTTGGTTCTATCCCTGGCGGAATTTTCAAAGTACTCTAAGCGAAAGCACTTTTAAACTACTTTTGAACTAGCACTATAGAAAACGGGTACTTTGAAAATGCTTTGTTCAAAGTACTTTCAGCGTCAAACAATACCAAATAAAATAATAAAAAAAAATACATTGCAACCTCGTCACCGTATACTGATATCAAAACAGGGAGGTACATAGTATCGAGCGGTATACACTACTGAGGGGAAAAAAGATTGTTTTTTAAATCTTTTATTCATTTATACATTTATGTTTCATCCAAATCGGGCTGTTAGTTTTCGAGCAATTGCCACAAAAACTTTTTTGCATGAAACTCCCGAGGAAACCCCCTAGAAAAGAATTACTGACCAAATAATAAAGTATGCGTCGACTATTTTTCATAGTTCTACAAATGTTCAAAGTTTCATTAAAATCGGAGAGTGATACTTCCGTTGCTTTGCTTGTGAGTGTAACGTTAAACAAAAATATAATACTGAGGATATACAGTATCGAGGTTTCGATGTAGTACTTTTAAAGCACTTTGAAAAACTACCAGAAAAACAGTTTTAACGCACTTTTTTCTCGGCAGGGTAATTAGTGACTGCACATTCAACACGGTTCCGGGTCATTTTCTTTAAAATATTTTCGTGATTTTTTTTGTTGCCCAAAATATAAAAATTTAGTTTATGAATTTCTCTGGCTTGATGTTGAAACAGTAAAATTGATCAAAATCTCATCCAGGAGAAATGATTTTATTTTTAGATGGTTCTAGGGTTCCTCTGCGTCGCTGCTCTACAATAATTCTGATCCGAACAAGCGAGAATGCTTGTGTTTTATTTTTCAACGTTTTCAACTTGCTCTAGAAAATTGAATATGATTTTACTATAACGGCAAATAAACATAAATAATTTTGTTTACTGCTTGCTGCTCATAGAGTTGTAAAAATTGAATTGGCCGCAAGTCAATCAAAAGATTTGTTCGAACGAATACAATCCCACCTTCTGACGATAGATAATTGCTTGTCAACGGAAACGTAAGATTTAAATTGTGCGAAAGATTTCTAAATGATGTGAGTAACTTTTGTTTACTTTTTAAAATTCTTTCCGATTAAAAAGAATTACATGACAACTTGAAACAAAAGTGTCAATTCAATGTGAATATAACACTCATCTTTAAATTATTTTCCTTTATTGCGGCAACTAACACATTTTTTTATGTATTAATCGCATGGTGTAAAATATTAAATAAGCAAAAATACACCTAGTGATCTTGGCAATTCGCTCATATTTGCCACTTTAAAAAAATTAATTGTTTATTAATACAAAAAGTGTTGAAAAAATGTGCCGAAGTGATAAGAATCTGTAGTGCTTAGAGCAGTGTTTCCCAACCGAAAATACTTGTACCCCTTGGTGTACATCGGCTGGTTCCAGGGAGTACGCGAAATCTGAAAAAGAAAATGACGGTAACCAAATTTTTAAAAGAAGTTGCATCGTATTGTAAAGAAAAAATTTTTGAGCACAGAAAATTTTCTTTGATCATAGATTCCACCGTTTCGACATTGAATTTTTGGAACCGAAACTTTATACTTTCTATCAGAAAATTTTCTTTAGTTTTATTGTATTCAATAGTTCACGGTGAGAAATCTGATACTTGAATTGAAATTGTTACGAACCAAACAAAAATATTCCAGATGACCAATAAGCTGCAAAATTTCTATTAATAAATTAAAACCTTCCTGTAATTAAATTCTTGCTGAAGCGCCCCGGGAAACCTCTTAAAACCGAATTAAAATGTATTTTCCCACACAAATTCCTTAAGAAATTCTTAATAATGCATTCAAATAATTTCTTTTCCAGTATGACCATCATGAATTTCCCGGCGTTGTACCCCGCACTTTTCTTGGTCCTCTGGTACTTTCGATAGTGAGTTCACCGTTTCTTCTTCTCCAAACGAAAAAGTTTTGGACTCAATATGTAGGTAAATTAAATCAAGTTCCCTTAACAGTCGTTTGAATAAATTTGAGATTTTCTTCTTTCCAAATTTCAGTGCGATTGGTATTGGCGGCCGCGGTGTCAGCATCATGGGACCATTTAAAGGGAGTTGTGGAAAAGGAATACGGTCTGATTGTTTCCATTTGGTATACTGTAATTACAGTCTCTCAATTCCACTTTATGTTCTACATGAGTCGGACTTTACCAAATATTATGGTGCTTCCCTTGGGTAATTAATTAGATTGTCTTAAAAAAAGCTTTATTCGAAATTATTTCAGTATTGCTGGCAATTTCATTTTGGATAAAACGAAATACGAAGGCATTTATATGGCTCTCTGGAGCAGCAATTATTATTTTTAGAGCAGAGTTGGTGATTTTCTTAGGACTTTTACTAATTTATGATGTCGTTTATCGGAGAATTCCATTAGATGAGTAAGTATAAAATTTTCTTTTGTTTTTATAATGTTCAAAAACAAATTTCATAGCCTTTTAAAGACGATAGTTCCAGCTGGAATAGCATTACTCTCACTTAGTGTGGTGGTGGACACATTATTTTGGGCTCGACCGATTTGGCCAGAAGCGGCAGTTTTGTGGTATAACACAGTACTGAATAAAAGCTCCGATTGGGGTGTATCCTTTTTAAAAGTGTCGGTTTTTTTCTAGTAATTTTAATTAGGTTTTATCCCGCTAGTTTCTTGATATTCTGAAAAAAATAAACCCTAACTAATCTCCAATGTAGACATCGCCATTTCTATGGTATTTCTACTCAGCATTACCTCGCGCCATGGGGTCATCACTACTATTTGTACCTTTAGGATTGTATTTGGAGCCTCGCACAAGACCGCTAACTTTAGCGTCTTTAGGTTTTGTACTTTTATACTCAATTCTACCACATAAGGAATTACGATTTATCATTTATGTCCTGCCAGTCCTTAACATTCCAGTCGCATGCGGGTGTCAAAGGATGTAAATTTATTTCAAATTGCTATTATTTCAATTTCCCGTTAAAATAATGTTTTTCAGATGGATAAATCGAGGCAAGTCTTTATGGCAAGGTGCTTTGGTTTTTATTGCTGGTGGACACTTAATAGTGAATGTCGTTTTTACATTATTTCTGCTATTTATATCTAGCACGAATTATCCAGGCGGGGTGGCGATATCAAGATTACATCGTCTAGCGGCGACAGAACCAAATGTTTCCGTCCACATATCAAATTTAGCGGCACAGAGTGGTGTGACGAGATTTCTCCAAGTTCGCTCTGATTGGATGTAATTTTCCATTTTTTTCAAGTTTAAAGTCTGTGATCAATATTTAAAATTCTTTCTATTGTAGATACAGCAAAAAGGAAAATCTAAGCTATGCTGATGAAGAACTTAATCGATTTTCACATCTTTTAATTGAAATAAAGGGCAAACAAGTCGAGTGGAATATGATCTCGGAACGATATGAACTTATCGAATTCGTTGACTGTTTTTCAAGCATCGGATTGCAGTATAATGCATTAGTTCCGCTAAAAATAAAGACAAAGCCCTGCATTGGTATAATGAAAAGAAAAAAGTTCATCAAACCTCCCCCTCATCCTCCAGAGCCTGCTGCAATTCTAGTTGAAGAAGTTGAAAGTCAAACGGATAATAAAATCTCTGAATCTGCTGAAGAAACTCGTGATGAGGAAATAGATTTAGATGGTGCCGAAGCAGAAGTGGAAGAGAAAGATGAGTCGTTGGTGGAAGAAAGTTGGCTTCAGGATGAGGATTTAGTTCCACATGAAGAAATTATTAAAAGCAAAAGTAAAGAGACCAAAAAACTTTACAGCACTTCACGAGAAAAACCCGCAAGTAAAGAAAGGACTCTAAGTCGGGAGGTAAACAAAAAGTCTGAAGAAGAAAAACTTGAAGATGAAGGTCTCGAAGGAGGTAAAGTTTCCAATAGAGGACAAGATCCCAAAGATGGTCAAAGCGGCAATAAAGAAGAAAGAGGCCCTGATGATGAACAAGGGTCGGAAGAGGGCGAAGTTGCCGAAGATGAGCAAGAGTCTAAAGAAGAAGCTGCTGTGGAGGATCCTGAACAAGATGAAGATTCCACGAGAGATGAAGAGCCCGATAATATTGATTCCAGATCGGAATTGTATAATGATGACGCTTCAATTGTTGTAGACGAAGAATCTGATCCAGAAAAACGGGAATCTAAACAAAGTAATGGTGAATCAATGGAAACTATTGAAGTTGAGGACGATTACGACGATGAGAGCATTGAAAGTGAACCCGATTCATACTCTCGTGAAAATGAATATGAAATTGATGGACATGAACATGAAGAAAATCCAATAAAAGATGAAAAGTCCGATGATCAAATCGAAGCAATCAACAAATCGTCCTTAACAGATGAACAACATTCTGAAAAAATTAAACGAAACCGTATCCGGTCGTCGGTCAGAAACACACGCGAAATAAATTTCGTTGAACTAAGAAATCTAGCTCTGGGCATCAAAAAACGAGCTGGCCGGACAAAAGCAAAACTGCGGGAAATAATTGAACAACATTATCGATCGAAGGGATCAATAATAGAAACAGATGAATCTGTCGAAACAACAAATACGACTAGTGAGACTGAACCAGGCCGACGAAGTGCCAAAGATACTGTTAAGAATATTATAAAACAAGAGAAAATCAAGCAGCTAGTTGAAAAAATATCAAAGATGGATTTAACTCAGATATGTGATCTCGTTAAACTGACGACTAAAGAGTGCCTGAAGCAAGTTATCGACGATTTCGACGAAAATGAAAATGTTAGGAAATAGAATTGTTATAAATGTTGGCCACATTTTAAATAAATTTTTTTTTGTTTCTTTTCTTGATGTTTTTTTTTTACAAATAGTGCTGGATTTAAAATTATTGAACGTAGAGGCAAAATTACACAGTAGAAACAGTTTGCAAAAACACAACTTTGTCCACCTGGCGGTATGATGATCCAAAAACATTTGAAAACTCGAGAACTAATTGAGACAGAAAGTTGAAATTTTGTACAAAATAGATTTATCAAAAGTTAAACCTCTTTCTTGAAAGTGCAAAAAACTGAACAACTTCGTCTCCTCTTGTCTCTACCATGCAAATGGGAAGATTATTGCAATTTTCTCGAAAGCAGCTCATTAAAAACAAAAACTGTTTAGACAAAAAGTGTTTAGAATATGATTCTGCACAACTTTCCCACACATCAAACTCCGATTAGAATTTTTGAAAATTGCATTCAGTGGGATGGTAATCCGCATCGAAATCGGTTGACTGGGAGAAAGTGATATAACCAATTTTTGTTACACACATGCATACACACACTGACATGTTGCGGACGCATCGAACTAAGTCGATGGTCATATGTTCATGGGACGTGCAATGCTCCGTTATGATTTCGATTTTTCAAGTGATTTTAGTACTTTTCTTATATGTAGGTTAAAAATTTTGAAGCTGAAATATTACCGATCAATGTATATGTGTCAAATTTCTTAGTTATTTACCTTTAAAATTTTCCAAATTTATCATTCAAAAATTAATAGAAATTTCCAATTTCATCTAGCTGATTTTAAAGACAAAAAACCCTTCTATAAAATATTTTCTCAACAAAGGATAATAAAAAAGGTCCTATTTTGCTTTACCGCCTCAACGTATGCATAAAAATTGTCTACATTTTTCCCCATAACATTCAATAGAAAAATATCAGTTGTGGTCGACACAAAACTTTCTTCTACAAAATCTACGACCCTGTGCAATTTACGCTAGAGCCCTGTCGCGTTGTCAACCTAAGACGACCTCCCAATAAATTGTTGGTTCATCCAAAAATATCAAAAACGTACAAAATTTGAGATAACTTGAGAACGGTAAAAGATATCAATTTGCGGTAAATTGCAAAAATGTAGAAAATGTTATCTTTAATTATTCTTTTAACTGATTTGTCGAAAAACCGTTAGTTTGCAAATTATTCGCAAACATATGATTTTTTACATATTAATGAAAATATCTCAATAACGGTAAAATATAACGGATAACGGTAAGAAACAAAATTGTGCAGAATGCCATTCTCATTAATTCACTTCATACATTCAGTCAGCAAAAACCCGTTAATTTTCGAGATAATCACAAAAAACAGTTTTTTTGGAAATAACGGTTTATCTCCATAACAGGTTGAGATATCGAGTTATAGCTAAAGACAAAAGTGTGGGAAATTTTATTTTCTCCAAGTTTTGTCATACTTAAGGCCACTAAAAAACGCGTAGTTTGGGAGTAAATCGAGAAAAACGAAATTGCGATTTTTGAAAAACCGCCATTTTGGATACTTCCGGTTAACGGATTTGCACCAAAAGTTGATAGGATCGTCCCATTTCAGGACCCAACATGCCTATAAAATTTCATGGCGCTAGCTCTATTAGTTTTTGAGAAATCTTGTACACAGACTGACAGACTGACAGACTGACAGACAGAAAGACATTTTTTAAATATGACTCCAATCGACTCAGGAGTGATCGGGAAATGTTTTTTAGGCAAAATTAAGAGGTCGAAATTTTTCATGAATACAATACTTTATTATACTCCGTAGAAGAAAGTAAAAAGGTATTTGAGAAAAACAAAGTATTACAGCAAAACAAAAATTCGTCACCGTGTCAATCAAACTCAGTGCTTATTTTTAACATATTTCATATATTTTCTTCCCTTTACTAATCTTAAATGCAAAGTTCTTGCTTCTTCCTCGACTTTAAATGCCTTCAATGGAATTATTTCGTTTCAAAGGACAACATAAGGAGAGGAAGTCATTCGGAAAGGTTTTTGGTTGGTAGTATAGACTGGTGTTATTGAGAAGGGCAAGGAAATATTGTTTTACATAATTAGTTATGTTACAAACACTCGGTAACTTATTCGATTGGTCTTGGGTTGGCTAAATCGTAGATTAACTTAAGAATTCCACCGATTCCAACTAAGCTTAGTCCCATTGTTAATCTGTACATGATTCCGTCAGCGGTGCCTCCTTTCAGGAATACTGGTTTTCCGTCTGGCTTTTGGAAACGCTCCTGGACTTTCTTCAGTTGGAAATATCCTGGAGAGACGTTTCCGCCTTGCGCTTGTCGGGCAGATGTGGTGGAAATTCGTCTCAAGCCAACTTGAGCGATTTTCTGCAATAAAAATTACGTAATGGAAAATTGATTACCCAAAAGAGGTTATAATTCTAATTGTCACCATTAAATTGAGCACTCAGAACTTATTTTACAAATTCCGATAGCTTACCTGGGAAATACTCATTTTGGTTAGTAAGGATAAACTTTATTCGTCAGTTTTGCACGCAATTAATGAGACAACAACCAAATCGATCGGAAATATTTTTCACACAAAAGTATTGCCAACTAGGGGTGATTCGATCCAAGCAGATCGAAGTAAATACCCCAATAAACATTTTGTCGATTCTTCGGCAGAGAGTAGAGAGCCTATAATATAGTGAATGGACAATTAGAAAAACTAAAATCTAGAGAGTGGACATTAGTACTTAATCAGCACCTACTGAATAAGACAGTCTAATTGAATAAATTAAGTTAGAGCAGCTTTTATTCCCAGATTAAAACAGTCTGTAAATCATTTTTTAATTTATTACAAGAACTAAGACTTTCTAATTTTTTTTATACCTCGGATATGAGTATTTTACTTATATTAACCGATTTCGATTATCTTGGCAATTGTTTGCAACAATGAATCACATTTTTAAAGTTTTTCGCGCACGTTTCTCAGCTTGGTGGCCATTTTAAGTCATATTGTCCTCTAGATTATAGGCCCTCTAGATGTGACTTGAAATTGGTGATTTTTTGTGTGATGCAATGATATCAACTTCGTCCTAAGCTTCATTTACATCTGACAATTTATTCCGCGAATTTTATTCTGACACTAAATTTAAGTCTCACAACCATTTACATTATGATACAAAATGCTAGAGGTTTTCCTTGAGAATAAATCACCAGAATAAAATTCGTTTATATTAAGGAAAAAATTTCAAGAATAGAATACAACTCGGATTTTTTTGAATATAATTCTTCCTCGTTCACATTTTCAAAAGCAGCATTGCACCTTACGAACAAAATTATATTGCCAAAAGTTGACAGCAACGAAAAAAACTAAATTGAATAAATTCAAAATTGAAATCTTGATCCACGTTTTGAATTTCTTCGGAAATACAAGTACAGAAAGCAATAATTTTGATACATATTTTGAAAACAGTTTTATTCTGTAATATCAGAATTTTTTCCTAATCTCGTGAACTTTATTCATATGCAATTTGAATTTTTTCATAGAAAATTCCCACAATTTAATCAAAAATTGTAGGTGTAAACGGGACCTAATGTTCATTTCCGTAGTGCATGAAGTCATTTGTCATTTCTTGTGAGCCTCTTATTTTTGCTTCATTGCAATTGTTTTCAATTCTTTTTTGAACCTTGTCCAGTGATCTGTGAAAATCGAAATTGCACAAAATCAAATTGCGTGTAAGATTTTTTCTGAAACGCAGATGATTCGGACTTGAAAACCACAAATCGACACCACAAAAAGTTCCTTGAAAATGGGTTTCCTAACAGTGTTGAAAAAGATGCGTCAGAAGGAAAAGGAGATGCGAATTCTTTTGCTGTAAGTGAAAAATTTTGCAGCGAACATTGAATAACCTCCTTGACCAAAAATATTTTGTTTAGAGGTCTGGACAATGCTGGAAAGACCACGATTCTGAAGCGATTCAACGGAGAGCCAATCGATACCATTTCGCCAACACTCGGCTTCAACATCAAAACATTGGAGCACCGGGGATATTCGCTGAATATGTGGGACGTCGGAGGTCAGAAATCCTTGAGATCCTACTGGAGAAACTATTTCGAGTGCACAGATGGGCTGGTCTGGGTGGTGGACAGCGCCGACAAAATGCGAATGGAAGGATGTCGAGCTGAGTTGCAGACTCTCTTGCAGGAAGAGAGGTTGGCAGGAGCTACATTGTTAGTGCTAGCAAACAAACAGGACCTTCCGGGGTCCTTGAGTGCAGAGGAGATTAAGGACGTATGTTTACTTACGTCGCTTTTCAAATATAAAATTTCTGAATGTAACCAAAAATATTTATGAATCAACTTTTAGGTATTAGAATTGGATAACATAACGACACATCATTGGAGTGTTGTTGGAGTAAGTGCCGTAACTGGGGATAAATTATTAAGTGCTATTGATTGGATGATAAACGACATTGCCAAGAGGATATTCACTTTGGACTAACTGTCTGTGATAATAGTTAACCCAAAAATAATTAACCATCATATTAATTACTAAAGAGTATGATGATAAAATGCAGTTTTGTTAATTAAATTTTTTTATGCAATTAAACCATTAAAATTACACATGCTATTAAACTATACAATTTTTTTCCTACTCATAAAACCAAAGTTTATAGAACAAATTGTGAACAGTGCAATCTCAGGCTCTTTAACAAATTTCAGTGTCCTTCAGGGAAATTAAAAAGTATATTTGGCACGTAACCGGACGTTTCTTTTAGAAATTCGCATTTGATTTCACTAGGTTTAATATAAGGTTTTAGGCTTTTAGATTTAAGACATATACCTTATAACTACAAAACATACTGAGAATTGAATATACATTTGCACATAATAATATAAGTGGGAAAAGGCTTCGGGTTTGTTGAAATCGTAGAAAGTTTAAATTTTGATATTGGAATTCTTAATTATATTTTAAACTAGTGCTGTGACATCGACATCGATGTTTTAAAAACATCAATGTTTTTCCCAAAACATCGATGTTTTTCCCAAAACATCGATGTTTTTTCCATCGATGTTTTCTTTCCGATGTTTTTATAACATCGACGTTTCGTGTCCGATGTTTAGTATCCATCCACATCTTAAGCCAGGAATATTCCGTGGGTGTTAAAAAATCATTGCTTGGGCGATATCGCACAGTTGTATGCCCAGGCTCAAAGTAAAAACCTGCGGTCCGCATTGTATGCTAAATTGAAATGGTTAAATGTCACCTTATGTTGTTGTTGTTAGGTCAGATATAGACTCTGTTTCAGTTTGTAGCCTTTCACGCACGTCGCACTTGTTTCAAATAAGTGATTGTGTTGTGTTGTGTGTAACAAAATTTTTATAATAAATTTTTAGTTAGAATTTTATTGTGATTTTTTTAATTATCTACTTCCGTGCCATCTTAAAGGCTATTTTCCTCGACAAGAAACATTGTGAGCAGTAAACGAAGTTGCCTGTCAGGGGACCACATTGACAAACTTCTGTTTTCCACAGTGTGCATAATAAATATTGGGGTTTGGACTAGGTTGCGGTAGTTTTATTTTACAAATGTGTTACTACTATTAAATACATTTAATACAGAGTCAAGATTTTCTTTAAAATGACTTTTATTAATCCACTTTTAAAAGTTCTTTGTTTATTGGAAAAACATCGATGTTTTAAGAACATCGATGTTTTCTTTCGATGTCACAGCACTATTTTAAACACAATCTGAATTTAATTTTAGTCCAAACAAATTCACAAAGTAGGTATTCGGTTTTATTGAGTTGCTGGCAAAAATGGGAAGGTCGCGAACCCAAAGACATCGATTTTGATTAAACTTAAGCCATACGTATTATAGGCCGAAAAAAGGCGCATTTTTTTATTTACCCAAACATGTTTTAAAGGGGCAAAAAAATCGATTTTTGGCCATTATTCAGCAACCCGTCCAATTTAAACGAAACAAAAACCAAGTTTTCTTTTTGAGATATTTAGAATGAAATCAAAGATTAGATAACTAAAGATAAACAACAGAACTTTTCATAAAGGGTGGTTAAATTTTAAGGGCCGATGTTGAATGTGAACCACACCTAAACGTCAAGTTTTTTTCTGCATTTCATTTGACATTTCTCAATTTCAGACTAACTCAATTTGAACCATGGAAAGATACACAATCGAATGGCCGCCGCGACCTCGGCGGCACACCTCCATCCGATGGTCCAAATTTTCGATGACGCTGAGGCATAATTGAGGTTCTATGCCGTTAATGTGTCGAATTATCTCATCCTTTAGCTCTTGAATTGTTGCTGGCTTATCGACGTACACCTTTTCTTTCAAATAACCCCAAAGAAAGAAGTCCAACGGTGTCAAATCACATGATCTTGGCGGCCAATTAACATCGCCACCACGTGAGATAACACGGCCATTAAATTTGTCGCGCAAAAGAGCGATTGTTTCGGTAGCTGTGTGGCAAGTGGCACCGTCCTGTTGAAACCACATATCGTCCACATCCATATCTTCCAATTCGGGCCATAACAAGTTCGTTATCATCTCACGATAGCGAACACCATTCACAGTAACTGCCTGACCGGCCTTATTTTGGAAAAAATACGGCCCGATGATGCCGCCAGCCCATAAACCGCACCAAACAGTCACTCTTTGTGGGTGCATTGGTTTTTCGACAATCACTCTTGGATTATCATTCGCCCAAATGCGGCTGTTCTGCTTATTGACGAATCCACTGAGGTCAAAATGCATATCACGAAGTGCACGATATGCATTTTGATTTGAACGCCCATTTTCATAATAAGCCTGAATAACTTTAACGCGTTGCTCGATTGTGTATCTTTCCATGGTTCAAATTGAGTTAGTCTGAAATTGAGAAATGTCAAATGAAATGCAGAAAAAAACTTGACGTTTAGGTGTGGTTCACATTCAACATCGGCCCTTAAAATTTAACCACCCTTTAGAACTCATGGTAACGCATGGAATTTAAATATTTTCATTCATTTTTTGGCAGTTAAGCGTCAAAATAAAAGGGAAAATAATTTTTTTCAAGGCATATTAAAGATTCTATTTCCGCTGTCGGATTGTTTTGGGACCCCAAAATTTGTTCTAGGATTCCTATCTTTTTTACCTAATCTTTGATGAAACTGCAAAAAAAAATACGGTAAGTGATTTTTTCCGTTTCGTCTGCGTAGCTAAAGCGGTCCCTACACGTTCAATCTTGCAGTCAATCATCGCATGCTGTGACAGCATTTTGAACGTCTATGGTGGTGCTGTCAATCAATTCGTCATTTCAGTGTAATTTTTTGTAGTGAAAAGGTGTCGCATATAAAATATAAAGTTTTTTGGGAAATCTTTTTCGAGTTATATCGACAAAAAAGTGAGTTGTGGATGACGAAAAGTGAAAAATATAAGGACAAAGATTTTTTAAATTTATATTAAGTGTTGTTTTATATAATTTTTTTTTGAATTTATATTAAGTGTTGTGTGCTGTCGGTTTGGCTGTTTCGAAATAAGAAATAAGGCCCCTATTGTGAGCGTCGTCAATCGATCGTTGAAATGTCAAATCGAAAAATCGGTATTGTGATCATCGATTTTATCGTTCGTGAACGATAAAATCGTTCAGTTGGGAACGATGACATTTGTTTGATCGTTCGGTGAAGTTTATGTCAAGTTAGCGATCGGTGAAGTATTGCAATTACTTTTTTTTTATCAAAATTAGAGGCTAATAATAAAATTGAAGTATTTGTACACATTAGGAAATTATTAATGAGGAATATCTTGATCAAAACCTCGATCAAAAATCCAATATAAAAATTGGTTGAAAAAATGAAGATAAATAAGACCAAAGTGGTATAAAAATAATTTAAATAAAAAAATTAACTTGAAAACTGTTTTATTCATATAGATTTGAAATATTGGTCAATTCAAAGAACTCAACATTCGGTGTTTAATATTTTCGCCTTGACGTTGGTTTGTAAAACCGTCTTCTGGTGTAATTTCGCTCATATCATCCACCTCCTCTATGTTTTAAGGGAGCTGAATATTGTATTTTCTGCGTTGAAGTCATTTTTAAACATTAAAATCACTTCAACAATCTGAATCCCCAAACGTCAAACACTAAAAAAATTCACAATAGCGATTGCTTGAACGATGAACCTTACGCAATACCAAATTGTTTTTCGATCGTTCCGGCCAACGATGGTCGATCGAATAGATATCGATAACCGCAATAGGCCCCTAAGTGATGCTTGCGTGCATGATTGAGCGTCTAGTGCAAAAAAGCTTTTTGCTGTGGCAGCATGATTGACTGCCAGATTGAACGTGTAGGGGCCGCTTAACACAAAAATCTAAAAAACAAAGTAGCGGCGACCAAATTTTGAAAAAGTTGCGAGGTGTTGTGAACAAAAAAAAATGTCGAATTTCTATTAATTTTGGTATTTGTTTTGGTACCTATGTTAATTCGAGTTCTTCATAGAATCATAAAAATTTTATATTCGTACAATTATGATAAGTATATAGAAACAGCAAATCAATAAAACGATATTTACAGTTAGGCCATATTTAGTAATAATTTTGTTTTATATGTGGCAGGGCAACCTTTAGTATACTATTGCATGTTTTATTATAGTTTTCGATTCAAATTACAAAAATTTTCGCCTACGGCGCAAATCGCTCACTTTTGGTATCTTATAAATTTGTTTGTATGGTTTTTGAACATAACTTATTTGTTTAATTGTTAATATACAACTATACATTGTAACTCTTTTATAACGGACTCAGTTATACCATACTTTAGATTATAACGTACTCAATCCTGAGAACCATTTCTTCATGCAAATCGTACTTCAATAAATGTTAAAGTGTACGAATTTTCACTCTACCGTAAGGTCCGCTATAATCGAGTTATGTTGTATTTTTGCGATACAATTTATGCGAACATTTTATGTACAATGGTATAAGGGGGTACGCGAGAAAAAACTAGTTAGGTAGGGGGTACGCCATCGAAAACGGTTGGGAAACACTGGTACAGAATAAAATTATTAGTGGAGAAATTCATATTACCCTTTAAAATGCAATCAATAGCAAGAAGATTTGTAAACCAGTTTAAACTAAAAAACCAATAATATGCAAAATTTCCCAGCGATTAATATGACGATGACGGAGATTTTTGTATTTGTTTTAAGTTCAAAAAGAAGTTGAGTGTAGTTCAACTATGAAAATTCCATCTAGTTATCAATGTCATGACCAGTGACCGACTGGGAAGAAGCTATACGCTCGGCGAGTTTTTATCAAGTATACAACGATCCGAATAATTGCACTATCCGCATGTAAAACTTAATCCGTAAAGAAAACCGAAACATCGAAGAGATCAATATAATCGTCATAGCTGCTAATTAATCGTGACGATATCTCTGGGATTCCGCAGTGCGTGTGCAATTGATCGGCTAACCTGTTTTGTACATGACCATTGCAATCGAAACATAATTTCTATTCGCAGTGAACCAGTTCACTGATGAATCGCTAGTGCTTCTTAACAATGCAGACATTGTGCGGCTCAGTATTTTGTTTGTTTTTGGTGTTCTGTAGTTCACATGGATTTCAAGTAGGCAGGATCTTGTTCCGTGATGATGATCTTCAGGATGGCAGTAAATGCGTTTCAAAATTGGGAAATGGTATTTGTATGGCTATCAATCAGTGTCCAAAAAGCCAAACTTCGTTGGATCCAGGCGATATTTGCTTATTTAGTGGAAGAACACCAATTGTTTGTTGTGCGTATGAACTACGACCTAGTACAGATAATACTACAACAACTACAAATGTTCTTCATTCTCCAAGAGTCACAGAAATTGGGCCAGAATCACAAAATATATCAAGTCAAGAAACAACACAAGCTCCAATTCAAGAGAGCACTGATGCCCCAACAACAACAACATCAATTACAGAACCGGTAACAGTTCAAATTATAAAAGAAACTACGAATACTAATAGAACTAGTTTCGCAGAAAAATGTGAGTTTCTCATTTGAAAAATAAATACAAGATTTTAAATAATTAAATTTCCTTTCAGATTGCGACGAAATTTATAAAGAAGGTAGTGAATTATCCGAGAATATTGGTCAATATGGACACATTGTAAGTATTCTAGAATCGTAACTATCTTTAACCCTGCAGTGCGCAATGATATATATTTAAGGCCCGTTTGCGCGTATTATTCTTAAAAAAATAAGTTGTGGTTAGCCTACTTAAACCGTAGAAATTCTTCGACTTAAATTTTTTAAGTTGTACATAAGTTGCTAAGTTTTGTTAAATCAACCACGATCTGAAAAATTAAAATTTTTTTTTTGTTTTTACATGGTTTAGTATGTTTTACAAGTATAAGGCCCTATCACAGGATCCGATACGAATGGTTCGGATCGTAAACTCAATGTTGTTGTTAGTGTTTTATACCGTATCGGATTCTGTGATAGGGCCTATATTGTTTTTTTTTAATATTAAAAAATCGCACATTGTAGAGTTCATTTGTTTGTAAATTTTTAGACGGCAATCGGTTGGAATACTAGCAAATTTATTGCATGGAGATGCACTGGAAGTCTCATCAGTCGGACCTTCATTTTAACTGCAGCGCATTGTGTAAATTCCAGGTAAGTTCCAGAGTTAACTTTTTATTGAAACTTACAATGTTTGACGGATTTTTATATAATTATACCGTACTTAACGGTCTTAAAGATATGGCTTACCAAATACATTGCTCGATTTTCAAAGCAGTCAAACTATTTATATGTTTGTCCCAAAAAACTTAAACTACCATAAGGGACATCGAACCAAAATTCTGTAGTCATCATCTCCCTAGTTCCGTCTCCTTTGGTATGTGTAGCTCGTGTAGTTATTGAACGAACTTAACCGACATCTTACATGTCGCGTTTTTTGAAATATGAAGAGAACAATATTAACTAGTTTTTTTCAAATAATCTGAAACAAAACTATCTGGGGTATTTGGAAATAATGTTTGAAGCGAATTAGATCTTTTTGAGTCCTACACATTTTCCTTATTTCAAGAAAACTTCTTGCATTGTAATTATTGTTTATAAATTGTTATGAATTTGAATAAAAGTATGGTTTACTAATAAAAAAATCTCAATTTCCACATGCGAATAGAACGCATGTATAAAATTTTGTATAAAATTAAGATATTATTGGCCTTTACTCACAGCACAAAAGCATTTTACTTTAATTTATACAAACTTCTGCTTACTTGTGTAAATTCATTTCAGACGAGTAATTAAAACATTTCATGTTTGTTGGATTTTTTAAGATCAAATTACACTATCAATATCACACATCACTCTTAAATACCTACGCAGCAAAAAGCACAACACCGAAAATCAAAATGGCAATGATTCCAATCTGGCTTCCATGTTTCGTTCATTATTCGTTGAGAGACAATTATCGATATTGAAAAACAATGTCTTTTTATCGAAGATATGTTGGATCGTAAGGAATGTATGGAAAATTGAAGCAATGTCCTTATAAGATATTTGGTTTGTCCTCACTTTTATGATGAGGTTCCTATTTTCTAATGTTATTTGATTGTACGAATAGAAACGTTTTGCAGAAGTAAAAACGTCTAAATTTATTTGGCTGTCTTTAAAAATTGCGCGTCCGTACATGGTAAGTAGTTCTTACTAACTTGACATGTTTTTGAAACTTTTTTTTAGCATTCAACCAGATTTTGTTCGTACAGGAACCGTTGACTTACTTAGCATGTTTCCACTATTATCAGAAGAACAATTTCGGGTAAAACGAGTAGTTGTTCATCCAGATTATAATGCAACAGCTAACCAAAATGATATTGCTTTGATTGAGTTCTCAGGCCCATCCTCGTAATCTTATAAAATTTCATTTTAACATCATTGTAACTTAAATTTGTTTAGTTTTTCAAATGGAGTTGCTCCAGTTTGCCTTTGGACATCGACAGATATTCCAACGAATTCCAGTTCGGAATGGGAATATCATTATGAAAATAAACAACTTAAACCGACGTATCTAACTTCTTTGGAAAACGGTGAATGCCAAAAAACTTTTGTGGAAAATGACATTCCCGAACAAACTATTAGTGATAATCAAATTTGTGCTCATGTTCCAAATAAAACTGAAGATTGTCAGGTAATGATTTTCAAAATTATCTCATGAGAGTATTTAATACATACGCTTAAAACTTAGAATGAAACTGGTGGCCCTCTTCAAATACGTAGGAATTCTAGTTTTGTAGAACGAAATTATTTAATTGGAGTTTCATCGATAGCACGATTCTGTTCAGGTAACGAAGTCGGAGTTTTCAGCAGAGTTTCATCTTTTATTGATTGGATTGAGTCGATTGTATGGATGAATAATGACGTTCTGTGAAAGTGATCCTAGAAATATTTTTACTAGTTCAATACGTATTTTATAAGAAATACATTTGTAACTTTTGATTAAAACTTTTACATTTATAGCAAACTTAAAAAAAATCTACAATTAATTTTTAAATATGTTTTTCAATTGGCAAAATATTAAGAAGTGTCACGAAGATTACAAGATTTTTAGAAAAAGGTCTTTCGCTACAATAAAAGTTTGATTTATATATTTGCATGAATACAATATTATCAAGCAAGCGGAAAAATAGCATAACATTTAAAACACTGAAAGTCAACAAACTATTTCCGAAATATTTAGAATTTAACAGATTATTTTATTTGAAATAAGTCTAAAATGGTATTTACATTAATTTTTATATTATAACAATGTGAATTCAATTGAAGTTTAGCATATACACATCCAGAATTGTACGCCAGTAATTTAGTGAAACAGCCAACTGCATTAACTTGAAGAGGCTTTGGTTGATTCATATTTAAATACAGAAGTATAACTTCCAATATTTCATCAGCCACCTTTTCACTTACGTCCATATTGATAATTAGATTTGAATATTGTTCTAAGAGCTTTTGTTGCAGTTTAAATTCTTGTGTAGGACTAAAAAGTTAACAAAATTTAGATTTAGACCGAATAACTTATTTAAATGATAGCAATAATATAAAATGGACTTTTTTGTGAACACAACAAATCATAACAGAGTGTAGTAGTATTCAACTAATTTAATCATTGCTATCATTTAAAAAATAATTGAAACATTATTTAATTACTTACACGGTTACAGTTTGATTCAAAGTATTTTTTGCAGATCTTCGTAAGAAATCGTTTAAATATGGAACGACTTCACTGTAAATTTAAAAAAAATTCTCAACATCAAGTGTTTAAAAAAAACAAATAAATTGCATACGTGACTGCCCGTTGGCTTAAAAAGTCTTTAGCATGACTAGACAAAACTTCTAAAAGTGTAAAGCAACGATATAAGACGATTGGATCCTTATCCTTGAATCTTTCGACGAAAGGATACCAAATTGAATGAACGAGTGGCAATAACTCATTCTCATATTCTGCCAGGATTGGAAGCCCAGACGAAAGACAATCCAGGGAAATAACTTTAACGATTTGTTCTTTGGAAGGCACAAATTTTAAAACTTCATTTAATATTTGAATGACAATGGCGATATGTGTTGGAATTTCATTATTCAGCTTATTCGACATTTTATTGTTCCCAAATTCTTGATTTTCTTGTGAGCTTTCATCAACATTTTTTATTTTTATTTCGTCGCTGTCCACTTCATCGAAATTATCACTTGTTTTGTTCAAAATTTCCAACAATGTTTCATGAAAATTTATTTTTGGCAAATCCGGCTTTTCCTCATACATTTTTAATTCATTTTCTTTGTGACACCTCCATTCATTAACTTTAATCAGAAACATATGAAAGACACTAAGAAACGAAGACACGTTGTCTGATTGTTCACATTTCGAGCATTCTTCCAATATTGTTAGAATTATGTTTTCTAGATGTGAAATTGAATTTTCGGAACTAAATTGCAGAACAACACTTAAAATGTCCAAGGAGTCCTTAATGTGATGTGCCTAATAGATTTAGGAATTTATAAAAAAAAATTATGCGGATTTAAAAAAAAAGTTTTATGGTGGATCTCCATTACTGAAGCATTCGACGTGTGCAAAAATATAGAGACACACTTACGTAAAAAGGCCTTCGTAAAAAAGAGAGAGAACAACGTGTGCAAAAAAAATGCAATACGTCGCCAGATGTCGCATTTGTAGTTTTTTTTATAGGATGCACACGTCGCCAGATGTCGCGTTTGTAGATGAAGTTGAACGACTTTAACTTTTCCTATAAAGATCGTGTGCATCTATAAAATTAAACTCACACATTCTCCGTAAACAAATAGTGAGGTCCAATACATTTAAGTTGTATTTTGACATTTCTTGTTTGACTGCTGTAAAATTACGCATAGTGGTTCGCGAATCAATACCACAAATAATATACAGATGACCAGAGCTCAAAGAAACTCATGATACAATTTTCAACGATCAGCCGACAGAAGATCAGCCGACAAAAGCTTTTGACTTAAATTTTGAACGAGAGTGGAGAGATAGTTTCTCGTCAAATCGTATGCCGAACACACACAAGTGAATGTAATAAATGTGTTGAATTTTTTGTATGATTGGCGCGGCGGTGGGGTTGTATAAAACAAGTTTACAAAAGCTTGAAATCATCTCAAAAGAACCGAAGACAAGGTTCTCTCCCAGAGAAAAAAGTTTTTCGGCTTTTAAAAGCTCGCTTGATTTGGTTTCATATAACATGGTTTTCTTTGAGCTCTGTTCATCTGTATATTATTTGTGTCAATACTTGCTTCTCAATTAATGGCTCAACCATTTGGAGAAGCTCTTCAAATTGTGTGGCCGTCATTCGCAAATATTTGCAGAAGAAACTCGGATCGCGTATACAACGTAATGCTCCAAAAACGCTCACAAATGCCCCATTTATGTCACGATCCTTGTAATATTCATGAACCCAGAACTTTCTCTTTTTTTACGACACGGTCTTCATTGTCACTGTCACTTGTGCTATCTTCATCGAAAATTATATCGATTAGTAATTTTCTGCTATCCGAATCCATTTTATTACAATATTTAAAGACGATGTCAACTGTCACACGGTTTGGAGATTTTTTTGAAGTCTAGCTAATGTTTGAAAGTTGAGTGTTGTGGTCATGGAATAAGGTCCAAATTCCTATGACGTATATCCTATAAAACTACACATAAAAACATCGCGTTCGTCTTCTGTCTTTCCCACTGACAATTACAGAGATTTATCTCTTTCTATTTATATGCAATTTTTTGCACACGTCGAATGCTTCAGTAATGGAGATCCACCATTAAGGATTGTCCATAAAATGCGTCAAACCATAGAATAATACTAAGATATTTCAAGCGCGAACAACAAAAAGGCATGAAAAATCTCCAAGAACTTAAAGCTCGGCGACCTCAATCTCGCACGTGGTCAAGAAAAATTTCAGTTGCCATTCGTTCTCAGTGTACAGCTTAGGCTGGTGTTAGGACTCATAATCAAATGAGTGGGAAGAAGGCCGCTTTGGTGTGGTAAAAAGAAACAAACGAGATAAAGAACGTAGCGAAAAGACGAAACGATGACGATTGCGGATTTCACTCTGTTTGACTTTAGTTTCATTTCATGTTTTCATTTTCTTGTTTTCGAGGATGGAAGTAATTTTTCTAAGTGATTTATGAAGATGTTTTTATAAAAAATTCATACGGAATGCAAAATTCCATTGTTTATCCGTTCAACGTTGGTCGGCGGTGGCGGCTGCACACACACAAACATGAAATTTATTCAGGTGCACTGAAAGAAATTTTCTTCAAAGCTTTTTTCATTACTGTTGGAAGCTTTTTAGAAACTTTAAAAGTTCACTGAATTAAAAAAATAGCCCCTTTTCTTTGTTAGATGTGCGATATCTTAGTGTTTTATCTATGGTCAAACTAATTTTACGTTTTTTTTTACTATTTTTGTGGCCTAATATTTTGAACGTATTTTAGACGAAAAAATCAATAAATCAAATATTCCGTATCACAAATTATTACAAAATACCTTTTTCAAAGACAAATTGATGTGATAGGAAATGTAGTCCGAATAACTATAAATCAAATTTGCTATTGAATCATATTCGAATGCAATTCGTATGGAATTTAGTGCGTTGTTTCCTGATTCGTGGATTATCCGATTGCTGGATCCTAAAAAACACAAAATTTTATTTAAATAAACATACAATTTAAAAAAATGCGAAAATATGTTTACCCGATTTTCGAAGAATCTTGTGAAGACACCGAAAAATATATGGTTTGAACTTTTCTTTGAGATTTAACGCGATTTTGCCAATTGTATTTAAAACTACAGCTGTATGCAGAACGTTGAATTTAGCTTCGTGTATACTAATTGCCGCATCTATTGAAAAATGTTTTGTTTTTTAAATAAATGTGGGGGCAGTAGTTTCAACGAGGACAAAATATATAAAATATAGGGCTTTTTTCACAAATACGTTTCGCGGAAAGGGTGAGGCTAAGTTCTTGAACGGGAAATCAAAACAGATCAGGTCTTAAAGTTTTTTACCATGACTGCTTTCCTTTATTAAGCGTGCTTAACTACGACTAAAAGTCTTTCCTAAATGCTTGTGGTTTATCGTGGTTAACTTTACTCGCGTTCCTTAATGACGAGTTGCAGCTGACAAAATTAACTTTGCTCAACTCTACCCAAAAGCAAAGTTACACAGCGTTAACTTTACTATATTGAGGAACATGAGTAAAGTTAGCTGCGCTGTCAAAATGAATATTTTTTTTAAATCTTAGATTTTTGTGTCTACGATAAACAGTGACTATAAAAATATTTAAGTTGAAAGAAAATTATTACGTAGCATTTTTAATTTAATTTTTTTTCGTACCAAAAAAGCCCTATTTAAAAGAAATATGACCACGAAAAGCATATTCAAAAAAAGTTTTGTTATATATTTTATCTTATAAAAAGCCCCACTTATCATTTTACAGAATTTAAATCGGAGAGTGAAATCATTTTTTAAATTTACCATCCTCGAAATCATCCTCGTCTAAGTTAATGTCCTGACATCTAATTTCAATTGCAGATTCATAAAGTCCAGGAGTTCGATCAACGAACCAGTACGAAGGTTTATTTTTATCACGCTTGAAATAACCCCTATAAATTTAAAAACAATACTAATTTTAAAAATGTTACCTGTAGGCGAGACATTGAATCAGCTTGAAGCGACAAATACCAATGCTTATCCTCTAATAATTCATCCAGCAAATTAGTCACAAACCGCTCATCATCATTTTTAGCAATTAATAAGCAAAGCATGTGGATTATTTCATTGGTTGCAAACATAGTTTTGCTTCCAATTTCTATTATTTCGTCAAATACCAAATCACTTATTGAAGATTCTCCAATTTCAATGCAAATATCTTCAATCAATTTAACTACGTAATCGTTATCAACATTTTTATATGTTTTCCAACAAAGTTTTTCGTCTTCACATTTGCAGACATCCCTTATAGCGTATTCTTCCACCAATAAATTATCATGAAGATCTAATTCCAAAGCAGATATTAAACACATGCATAGCTTGTTTAAATTACTATGTCGACATAGAATAATTTTTATGGTTTCTCTTGGAACTATTTTGAGGAAACCTTTGAGGAATAGAAATTCTGAAGTCTGTTCGCTTTCTAATTTTCTTTTTATTATTCTCGGTAATGGAATCATGTGCTTGCTAAAGATTTCCTCGACATTATTTGTGAGGATTGATGTAAACCATTCGTTCTTTTTCATATTTTCAATACAATTTTCGCATTCGATGCTGACGAACTGATCTTCATCTTGCGACATGGCAATTATTGATTCAATAAAACTTATTGAGCATTCCTTCAAGTTTTTCGTGCATTTGAGCAACAGATTGCAACACATCTTCGCATACTCATAGCGGATTTTCACCGACGTGCTGCTTCTTAGTTTTTGTAACTTCGGCAATAAGTTTTTCAGATATTGCACTGTTGATTTCAACCAATCCGAATTCATTTGTAACTTCTCGAATGCCTCTAATCGTTTTTCCACCGGTACTGATGAATTATTCATAATATTTAGATCTATTTTTTCTTTGCGGGCAAAATTCGTGGACTCCACTAATTTCTTGAAATCTTCAACCGTGTAACTTAATTGTTCATCTTCCATTTCATAGTCTTGAAATATTAAAGCCAATATCTCGTTTAGAGCTGAAATGGATTCCTGCAAAAAACTAAATCAAGATTTTACATTTATAGATATGTAAAAAATATACCGAAATAAGGGTTTGTCCTTGAATGTCGTCATCTGTCGCTATTCGTAGAAGTGTCTCTACGATTTTTGGTAAGTAAACAAAAACCACGTCCGCTATTTGTTTTCTAAATACAATGTCTCCCAAATCAGCGTGTTCGTTCACGTAAAATAGAGATTTGAGACATGTAATCGAAGCAATTCTGTAAGAAGCGTTTTACTAAATCCCAAGTTTTTGCCTGAATTTGATTAAAATACCTTAAAGTGCGATACTTTTCAGAGGACATAAATGAAACACAGCAAAATCCAATTCTACCAATGATGGCACTGTTTTCTTTCGTATAGAAGCTACTTAGCACATCTAGTGTTGAAGACCGAAGTGCCTGTTCTATGCAGTTTACTACGGAGAGCTTTATTTCTTCTGAAAGGCCAGTTTTTAGATTGGAGTTTTCAAAATCATAGATTTGGGCGATATTTGCAAAAATAATTGTTTTCAAAGCATCCGTTTGCTTCAAGCGTGTTTTTGAAAGTATAGTTTTTATTGCAGCTAAAAACATCAGTTTATGGTTTGAGCTAAAATAAAAAAAAAAAGTGGTAGAAATATAAATTACAATAGTTTCAAATCTACCTACTTTATATCTTTGTTATCCAAATGCAGCAAAAGCGGTAAAATAATCATTATTTGAAAAGTCTCAACATAGTAAGGCTCTAGTTCTTGGAGTTCCTTGTCTAATTTTTCTAAAGTGCTTTCATTGGGATTCTTCAAGAAATTATCACAAAGTGGTTTGATTTTTGTTAAAAATATCTCAGGCGACGACATTTCGAAAAATTCCAACTAGGGTTACAGTATTTATTCGCGACTTCTATTTAGTGGAAAGTGAATTTGAAATACATTACTTAAAGCCTTTAACAATAGCGTACTATTCATAAAAATTTAAATTATGATTTGCCAATTGTGACCAAGAAATTCTAGTTTTACTGATTGAAGTTGAGCATAAATTGCTGTTCTTTGATATTGCAACTCCGGAATTTTTTCTAGCCACTAGCTTTTAATCGCAAAAACCTTTTATAACATAATATTTTTATTTAAAAAATAAACTGCACTTTCCGCGACAACAAATTCTCAAATGTCAACAAACTTTTTGAGGTTAAGGTTGAAAACTGGCTGGATTTTTTCTAACCTAAAAACTATTTTACTGGGCAATTTCAAAAACTTCAATTTTTCGGTTAAATTTCGAAACTGTTTTAAAGATTCTAATTCTATCGATTTTTGATTCAAATCAAGTTAACACAAAAAAAGTTTCAAAATTTTGTTTCTTAAATTATATTTATTATATTTATATTTATTTTTGTCTGCAGTTTAATTAGTTTTCTATTATATATAAATGTTTTACCATTTGATTTCTATAAACTTTACTAAAATTCCCTAACCGATCTTTAGGAAAGTTACAAAGAACACGTTTAAACGATTTTTTTAAATATACTACTTTAGTTAATTTTTTTTATAATTTGTTGAATACATAGAAGACCCCTAAGATTTTTTTTAACTACAGTGGATTTAACGTTCAGAAAATATTCTGAAGATAAATTCAATTTTATTGTATATTTTTTTCCGAAATCTAACAAAGTAATATTTTTTTATCTGATTGCAAAAAAGTTCATAAATATATCTGTATATATTTATATATTTACTGCGCAATTTCATTTCCTTTTAATACGATTTTCTTTAGAATATTTCACATTTTTTCGAATGGTATTCTCTCCATCCGTTATCAAAAATTCGTTTTCTTGAGTCATACTGCGTTGATTAGTTTTCGGATCCTTTTTAGTTTGAAGCTGAGACTTTTTTCTAATGGTTTTTTGATCGGCTGTTTTCTCGACAGTAATTGTTTTTGTAAGGGTTTGTTGTGCGCTTGGCAGTTTTTGGATTTGATATTTAGAACTTACAGGAAGCGGTTGTCGTTTCTGAGAAATTTGAGCAACAGATGGTGTTTTCCCTAAACGTGTTTTTAGTTTCGATCGAGTAGATTTTTTAAAAGATCCTTTATTGTTATAGACTGGTGCTGTGGGCAAAGATCTTTCAAACTCCACTGATGCACCTTTTTCTGCAATTTGATTCCTCCCGGGTTTTTGCAATCGGGCTGTTCTAAGCCTCTGATCCTTAACTTGCTCCTCAAAAGGGACGAAATTATCCAGCCATCGGAATCCTTCCTCGTGTGGCGATACAGTGGTTCGGCCTATTGGACTTGCATCTGCAAGAAAAGGTGGTCTGGACGGTGGAGTGGGAATATTTATCGGTGATAGAGGCAAACGATCCCTTTCCATTTCAAGCTCGTCCTGCTCGGTTGGAATGTACAAAGCTCTCGATAAAGGTCCTAGAGAAATATCTTCAAATGGAAAATCTTCGGGAAAACCTTCCTCGTCTAATAGTGGTTCCTCTGAGGCTTTTCGCCGAGTTACGAATTGTGTTGGAGAATATCCTGTTTTCCTTGGAAGAGTTACTACTTCATATTTGGGCTGTTGTGCAATTAACTCATTTATCCTATCTCTCGGATGCATATAAATTGAAATTCGATTTCGCTGAGGGTAGGAGATTGGCGTTTTAGGGGAACTATATAACGGACGAGGTAACGGCAGTTGCTGTCTTAAAAGTGTATGTCGCATCGGAGGACTTCTTGATAAAGAAATTGGTGGTGTCATTTCCTCTAGGTTTTCAGCTGGAAAGCTTCTTTCATCGAGACCAAACTCTTCAGCAGCCATTCGTCTGCGATGCTCTTCGAAGCGTTGTTTGTCTATTGACCGCATCGGCTGATAGTATCCGGGAGCTAACTCTTTCAAACGGATGATTCCAGGTGACTGGTTTGCTGGAGGTGGTCCGATACTGTCCGAAAATTGCAAAAAATCTCTTAGTGCGGACGGTCCAATTAATGGTGTTTGATATGAGGCTCCACTAGGTAGGGATTCATCAAGTATTCCCCTTTGACTCGAAAAATTTCGAAATTCGATGGGGTCAAGCAAATCGAAGGGATAGCTTCGATGACTATCGAAATCGAGAAAACTTGGGGGAAGTTCTTCATCCAGGAAAGATCTTTCTGAGTGTCGACTAGGTGTGTGATCTATCTGAAGAGCTGGCGGTGTTGAATAGTCTCGTGTGTCTGCTACTAAAAATGGAGGGTGTTTTTGTTTTAGGTCGAATTCCTCGCTAGTGTAAGAATCTGGAAAATTTGGAATCGGCTGCTCATCTAGTCTTTCTACTGGCAAAATATCTTCGATATCTTCGATATTTTGACGGTATGGCTTCGTCACGTGATAGAGATGTGAGCGCTTTAATGGCGATGGGGATTGACGAAGTACAGTTTTTTCATGTGTAGGTTCTTCAAACTGCGGAACTGAAATAAATTCGAGTTCCGAAATGTTTTCTGGAGCATAATCTAAAAGAGATCCCGATATACCCGAAGGAAATGACTCTTCGTCTAATCTCTGAATGGGGAGTATGTCATCTAATTTTGATCGATACCGTTCAGTTGGATGAAACAAATGCGCATGTGTTAAATAATCGGATTTCGCAGGAGTTGAAGTCGCAGGCATTGGAATTTTACGAATTGCAATTGGCTCTGCAATTTGGGCGGCTTCGAAAATTCCATCAGAGTCCATTTCTCCTTGAGAAAGAATGGTCAGGTCTTTCGATATATCAGCTGGTCGCTTCAAGCTGGAGTCAAGTCTTTTCTCAAAGCTCTCGAAATCTCGTTGAACGCGTTGTGCCATCGGAGTTTCAGATAAATGAAACCCCTGCGGTATATGATGTTGGTGTTCTGCGTCCAAGCTTTCCTGAACACGTTTGCCGAGTGCATGCTTCTCTTCGGGTGGCAAGTTATGCATAGCTTGAAAGCGATTCCGCAATTTCTCGAACTTCTTTGTCTGATGGGCACCCAAATCCAAATCGTACAGCAATTTTCCTGGAAATTCTCGGAACCGTTCTGGTGATATCACCGGACCAACAATATCATCAGTTAACATGTCATCCATTTCAAGGTGACTCGCGTCTCCTGTCCGATGCACATCGGATATTCGCTCAAAGCCTGACGCCAATTCTTTAGGAATTGATTGCTTTTCTAGTTGCTCTTCAGAATCCTTGGGAATATAACTATAATCTAAAGCGTCAAATTCTTCTGGAAATGATATTTCTGATAATCGTTCCGCGGGCAAGATTTCTTTACGCCTCGATCTGTAAGAGATTGGTGAAGGCATAGGAATTTTACTAATAGGAACTGGCTCTGCGATCATGTCTTCATCAAACATATCGGACATTTCTGATTCAGCCAAGAGACTATCACCATGCATCGATTTCCTTTGAAAACTTTCGTCCATTTTCCGTTCAAAACTTTCGAAAGGATCATACCTTTCACGTGGCCTTTTTAATGGCGTTACTAATTTGTTCTCCAAAATAGGCTCATCAATCAACGGTGGCGTATTACCTCGTAAAAACCTGTTGAGTAGAATATTTCAGTAAGTTCTTTATCAATCATAAGTTTTTTTTTTATGTAATGCAAACGCGGTTAATGCTGTTTCGTAACAATGAAAAGGTACAAAGATTAAAAGAAAACGTTTAAAAATATAAGACCTAAAGTTTACGGAATCCATTAAATTTTCATCCTGTTCCAGTAACGTCTGAGCTACGTCTTCGTGATCAGCATACTCGATTTCGGATCTTCCTCTTAGTCTTCGGAAAATACTTTTCAGTTTCTCTAGATCCGATGTGTCCCGAAGCTGTCTGGGAGATAAGATATTATCTGGATGAAACATATCATCTAGGGGCATTTCCTCAGGTCTAAGGAAACTATCCTGAGGTGTCCTAGATTCCTGTTGTTCTGCAGGCGACTCTTTTGGTAATAAAGTGGAATCCTTGCTGTCTTGCGGTGCATAGGACTTTGTGAGTGATTTAATGTCGTCTGAAATGGTGGACGAGAGAAATTCTGGAGTAGAAATATCTTCAAGCTGTTCTTTAGATAAGGAAAATTTCACTAGGCGCCTTCCAAATTCTCGGCCATCATCCTTGAAATGAGAAAATGGAGCCCGTTTCGGAGTCGAAACCCTCGGTGCTGGCATTGGCATGGAAATATCCTTAATGTTAATGGGTTCAGCAATCATTTCGTCGTCGAACATATCTTCCATTTCGTCAGCTGACAAACGGCTTTTATGCGACAAGTCAAATTCTTTCATTCGATCTGCTAAAATGCTATCCATTACGCCGTGGTCGAAGCTATCAAACATACCTGGACGGATTGGAGGTGGGATAATTGGGGGATGCAAGTCCTCTTCGATAATTGGTTCATCTATCAGTCCAGGAATTGCTTCAAGAATGCTTATTTCAGCGATTGGATCAAGAAGATTTGCTTCTTCGTCGATTAACCGGTTAATTTCAGCGGTAGGTAAATTGGGTTCTTCAGGTGGCAAACTTAGTAATCGACGGTATCTTTTTCGAAGCTCTGCCAAATCCATTGACTGTTGAATACTTCGGGCTATTGCGAGTTTTCCTGGAGAGACACGTTTTAGTCGACGTGGAGAAAGAATTTGATCCTCCCCAAACATGTCTTCCGTCCCCATATCGCTCGGGTGAAGGAAACTACGAGGAAACCCACTTTTTTCAGAAGCATTAAGCACTGCGGGTTCAGCGCCGGATGCCAATTCCGGTGGTTCTATTTTATCGACAAAATCTTCAGTACCACTCAGAACACAATCGGAGTTTAGAAAATAATAATCGGGGAAGGATTCCTCATCAATTCTCTGCACAGGAAGTAAATCGTCTAACCTTGATCGATAAGGCTTCTCGGTGTGATAAAGATGACTGTATTTTAAAGGTTTCGGGGTGGTCCTAAAAGTTGGAATTTTTTTTTCCAATGGAACTGGTTCTGCAATAAAGTCTTCGCCGAAAATGTCTTCAACAAACATTTCGTCATCCAGCAGAAAACTGTCATCTGCGGGAACTTCCGTGATTCTACGGTTTAAAAATTCCGGATCATAAACAAGTCTTCTACCCGTCGTTGTATATGACGGCTTATCATCACCTTGAAAATATTGTAAACTTTCATCCATGCGACGTTCAAAGCTTTCCAATGGATTTTGCCTATCACTAATGCGTACGTTCTGCAAAAGTGGCTTAGGGAGATTGCTCTGATCAAACGATATATCTAATGGACCCCTATCATATCGATCAGGAAATGATTCATACACATATGGCTCCAGAAAGTCCTGTTCAGGATATTCCAGTGTTGGCCGTGATTTGCGCTCTGCTGCAATTCGCTCGAATTCTTTTTTCAGTCGCTCAAATTTTTTGTTGGCTTGTGGGATACTTGTTCCAACTAATGGGGAAGGTTCCGCAACTCGTTCTTTTCCAAACATGTCATCAGTTTGCATTTCGGACTCAGATAAGAAACTATGGTCGTAAGGTATTTTCAAAACTTCTCCCTCTGAGAAACTAGAAACGGGGGATTCACCCCTTTCAATTCTTTCAACATCGCTACGAAACTGCTCAGCCCAAGGACCATAGGTTTTTGATGTCGCTTTGTCCTTTCTATACTTCCTAAGCTGTTTATCCAAATATGCATTTAATACAGAATCTGTTATTACCGGAGTGTGATTACCACTTCTTCTTAGAAGTGTATCGTCGTAAAAAACGTTTCCATCCTCTTCGATAAAAGTTTGAGTTACTGGTCCTTTTCCTGGAATGCTAAGTGTTCTTTGTCCAATCTTCAATAAACTTCGATCTGAGTATTTTTCTTCTACTACAACTTTTTTAAAAATCACATTTGGATCTGCAATCTGATTTTCGGCAAACAAATCGCTCGTTTCCATATCGCTTTCTAGCAGGATTTCCGCATTTTCAAGTTCCTTTATCGATGCCAATTCCGATAAGGCTTTTGCATTAGCTATTTGATCATCGCCGAAAATGTCGTCGGTCATCATTTCACCTTCGCTCAGTATGGTGACATCCCTTTCTGTATCCTCGTCCTCAGGAAATTCTCGATAGACAAATTTTTCAAAAGGAATTTCTTCGGGTTCAACTTCAATTTCTCTATCATCAAATATAAGTTGCTTCGGTTGAAGATTTTTGAAGCGTTCGATCCTCTTTTGCAAATTTGTTCTTTTAATAGAATTTTCTATTTGTAATTGTTGAATCCTTTTCTTCCTTTTCGATTGCATTTTTTGAAAAGATCTGTCCCAAGATTTCTCAATATCTTCGGACTCTCGTGGCTGCGCATCTTCGATGTATTGTGACTTTCGTGGTCGACTTTCAATATATTGGTATCTTCGTAATCCTCTAGGAGTAATCCTTAAGAATTCCGGTGCTTGATCTATAAGCAATACAAGCTAAATTTGAAATTTTCAAAAAAAAAACCTACATTCTAGGTCTTGAAAAACTTCTAATGGCGGTCTGAAAGGCTCGTCTTTTGGGAGAAGAAATTCTTCCAGCTTGTATTTCCTAAAGGGACGTCGAGCACCTGCTCTAAATATCTCAGGAGTGCGGGCTAATTTTGGGTCTCTCCCAGGATCTAAACATAAAAAATAGTTTATTTTTTAATATAAAAATGTAACTAAATGGGGAATATTCCATGATCTATACATTGGAATTGGAATGGTCCTAAGATATTGAGGGATTTTGTTTTCAATAAATTATATGGCCCGACACCCAAAAAGTTTTCTTCGGTATGAAAAAAATGCATGTAAAATTTCAATCATTTTAATTATTGAAATTTTACAGGCATTTTTTTCATGCCGAAGAAAATAAATTTTTTTCAGCTTGTGTAATTCTATGAAGTTTAGTAAAATCAACTAAGTAAAAAATCTTGGTTTCGAGAAAATCGAGCTGGGACATGTTTGCAATAAGTTTCTGTAATTTTGAACTTAGTTCCAAAATAAAAAAAGGATAAAAAAGATTTGCGGCCCAGCATGACATCGGAGGAATTTAGGGGTTTCTACAAAAAACACAAAAACTCACAATCACAAAAAAGTGACTTATTTTTAATGAATTTTACTTGTACACCGATGGTATGTAGTAAGACTTTAATTGGATTTCTCGACCTAATATAAATATTTTAATTAAAATGGTTTCGTCCCGAAGAACAATTTTGAAGGATCGGACCACAATATTTAAAAAAATAAGGACCACGATAATTTAAATATTATTATCATATATGTATTTAAAAATAGTCCAATTTTGTTAAGAATTTATGTAGAGTATTATCTAGAAACAGCGCACAGTATTTTTGTTTATCATGTAAACCGCTATATTTCACAAACGAGCTTGGTGTTTTTAGTATTTTTTTCGTTATCCACTGATGAAAGATACAATCACATTAATTTTATGTTTTTACAGACAAGGATTTTTGAAATATTGTGGTTTAAGTTTTTGAAATTTAAAAAAGCAGCCTTAATGCGGCCCCTAGACGTACAATATTATTGTACAATATATTGTACAATATTATTGACATGCCCCTAGACCAGTGGTTCTTAACCTGGGTTCGATCAAACCCCAGGGGTTCGGTGAGTCAGTCTCCGGGGTTCAGCGGACGTCAAAACACACACTTTTTGTTTTTATGTGAAAATCATGTTATAATGGTTTTGTTCTTAATGGTTTTGTTCTTTGTTCTTAGTGGTTTTGTTCTTTGTTCTTAATGGTTTTGTTCTTTAATGGTTTGTTCTTTAATGGTTTTGTTCATTTTGTGCACCTATGTATAAATATATACCTATGTTTTGAATTTGAAAAAATCATATTTTATTTTTCCAATTAAGAAGGGTTCGGTGAACGCGCATATGAAACTGGTGGGGGTCAGTATCTCCAACAAGGTTAAGAACCACTGCCCTAGACGATGCAATATTATTGTACAATAAATTATTTTTCGTTTGATTCTTGAGCATTCAACATGTCCCAAGATGACATTGAAGCTAGTTGTGTAGCCATTGAACTGACTGTGAACTTCAAAAAAAAAAGTTTTAAGAAAAGCGCAGATAGATGAAGGAGTGGTTAAAAAAAGAAGTCAGTACACCCATGAACATTTGTTGAATGACTTAAAAATAAGCCATGGTTAGGTGTACTCTCAGAGATATTTCATACGATACTGAGCCAATATTGTGCAATATCGCCCTCAGACTATACAATAAAACCTTATTGTGCAATAAAAATCAAACAGATTTTGATTCCTTCAATATATTGCACAACCGTTCAATATTACCCCTAGACGGTCAATATATTTCACAATATTGAAATATTGCACAATATTGAAATATTGCACAATATTGAAATATTGCACAATAATATTGTACTTCTAGGGGCCACATTAGCCTTAGTTTTTCGCAATAAAAAAATGCATTAAATGATTTACGGCACAAAAGTTTAGTTTAGGAAAAAAATATCTTTGAAGATTTTTTGAAACGTTCTTAAATAAACGGAGAATCATATTGATTATAAAAATTATGTAAAAACGAGATGTTTACATTGACGTAAATCCTTTCTAATATACTTTGTTGAAAGACGTTTTTGCAACCGAGGTGGTAAGCGAGCCAGTAATTCTGATTTTTCCAGTTTCGTTTCATAATTCGAATCAAAATGTGTTTCTTGATGTGGTTCTGATTCTTCCAGAATTGCCCTCTTACTTTTGTCTCTAAAAAAATAGATATAAAACATTTTAGAAAAAAAATTAAAATAATACTCGTACATCTGATTACTACTCTTTTTTTCAATGGTCTTACTATGGAGTTGTGAAATTTTCCTATCACCAGTTCTGCAAATGAAATTTAGGTGCAATTTATTTTGAAAGTGGCTTTTTTTAATAGAAACGAATATCTCAAATAGCTTGGAAATCTAAATATGTATATAAATGCAACTTTTCAGAAAAGAGATAAAACTGAAATGACTGTCACATGGCCAAACTTCCCGAAATTTTCAACTTCGGCGCATCATAAAAACAATTCTAGAATATGGAAACATACCATTTTTGGCAATATGTTCAGGATTTGGTGTGGAATAGTAATATGTGATTAAAAAAACTTCGATCTTGTTTTAATTTTTTTGGTAGTGATCTCTTTAAATCCAAATACTCTAAAAAATTGAATTATTTAAACATCGCGAAATTAAAAATAAACATAACAAAAACTATAATTGCCAATCTGGCAATCATTGGAACCCGTATGGTGATATTCGTATCAAAATTCGAACAGTTGTACCAAAATTCCACTTTAAGTCAAACTTTCCAAAAAGATTTTTTAAAATTTATTCCAATCGGATTTTGATGTATGGAAGTTTTATGTAGAATCATATCCTAAATAACTTTTGTTCTTGCACTTTTTTGATGAGATGCACCGTTTTTGCGATATTTACAAAAAACGTTTTCGTTCGTATGGGGGGTACCCCCCCTAATGGTCCATTTTTGCCCATTACCGAACTTAGTCTCGCATTTTACGAAAAACGAATCTGCGCAAAATTTCAAGTCTCTAACTAAATCCGTGCGCCCACAATCCGCGCCACAGACAGACGGACAGACAGACGGACGGACAGACGGACAGACAGACGGACGGACATGCAGAAATTAATTATTTTTATCATTCTAAACACACTGGTGTAATTCATTTTTATGTGTGATGACGGGATCTTGGCGTTACAAACGGTAAGGCAAAGTTAATATACCCTTTGGTTTCACCATACGGGTATAAAAAAACAGCTGTGTCAAATTTCAAGTCTCTAGCTCAATTTGTTTGGAAGCTGTGATCAAAATCCTGAATTACTGAATATTTAAAATTCCGTGTGACATAAAATCCACATTTCTGTTTTACTTTTTCAATCCAAAAAAGATGAAAAAATGTTAGTTTATGTTAGTGAATGTGAAAAATTAAAATATATTTCTTTAAAAAAAAATTAAAAATACGTTATATAAAATTTCAGGTTCCAGGAATTTTCTAGTTTTTGATATATGGTAAGTTTGAATAAATTGTACATATGTAAGTTTAAATTTTCATCCCTACATTGCACTAAAAATCAATTTATTAGGTGACCTTTTTAAACTATTTTGGTAAACCAAAAACCTATTTTGGTAAGACGATTATAAATTTTTTAGCCTAGTAGGAGTAAATTTTACCCCAAATAAGTGAAGATTTCATCTGAAGAGTTGAAATACTTAAATTAATTTTTAAAAATATATTAAAAATTATATACTTTAGAAGACCCTCGAGTTGAATTTCTTCTCTTTCAATAATCGTAATCGAACTTACATCATGTAGATTTTTCGGTAATATTTCTCTAAAACAATATTTTTGCCTTGAATTTTGTTGGTTTTATTTTTTTTATCAAACATAACAATGAACTAAAATGAAATGGTAACCTGTCTATAGCAGGAATAATGTCTTCTCTTGATCTTTCCAAATTTTCTTTTCTTGGAATTATTTCGAGTTTAGATTGCTCTTTAATGAATTCTTCTAAACTACTTACATTGGGCATCGAAGCTATTGTAATATTTAGATGAGATACTGAAATTATCCTTGGGTTTATATTTTTCCATTTTGCAAGAGGTTCGGGTGAAAAGGCATAGTAGAAATGGGCGCCAAATTCGGGGATCTTTTGATATGCCAGATATTCACTCTTATCTCCAGATACGTGAAATTCAACTGTGGGTCTGTTAATATCTTGATGTTCTTGTTGCAATATCAATTCACCAATATCTGCTGGCTGATAATTCCATTTATAGTCTGTTAATTGTTTATTACTTTCCGGATTTTTCTCAAAAGGCCCAACGAATCTTTTCCTCTGTAGGCAACTTAAAAGAAGATTTAGTGCATGCTTACGGTTTCTTTTCAATGCTTCTTGTGTAGTTTCCTTTAGCTTCCTTATCCATTTGAATGCTTTAACGCGCTCTGTTAGTGTTTTTTAAATCAATTTTAAGACAAAATGGAAATTTATCTAATAGGTACCTTTTTTGTTTGGCAATCTACAAGCCAATTGATTGGCAATGCTCATCTGTAATTCAAAATCGCTGCCTTCAGTTGCCATTATTGTTCAAATTTTCTTAAGTCAATACGAATTTTACAAATTAAATTATAGACAAAACTACATTAAATTTTACACACAACAATTTATTAAATTAATTTAACAATGTCATTTTGAGAAGTACAATTTTGTGAAAAAAAAATTAAACAACTCAAAGAGTTCTTTTCATTTTTTTTATTTTTTTCAAATCAACGGTTTTTTATTTTTTTTTAAATTTTTTGAAAACGAATATCGCGTAAAGTTTCTTTATAAGTTTCTTCTTGTCTTGCAAAAATGGTATTTTTACAGGATATTTTTACTCTCATAGAAGGAAAATAAACGAGGTCTTACCGGAATGTAGAGCATCAATTTTAATATTAAATATTGTTTATTTTTTTGATATTAGTTTTTAATAATGAAAATTCTATAAAAATACTTCAACAATATGGGTTTTTTTCTTCCAACATGTGGGAGATCGGGATATTATATGAACAAATTTGAACTTATAGGTAATTCCAATTTAACACTGAAACTACTTGCATTTTGTGGATATCAAATTTTACCTTATCGAATTTTGGTGACCCTTACATATTTGTTCAACAATTTTTCGTTAAATATACACCCTAGGTATTCATAATTTGTCTCCCTTCAGTCGCCTCTCCGGCTAGCTGCTAAATTACTAAACCGATTTAAATGTGGTTTTCGACATTGGGTATAAATTTTTTTTCGTGCTCATTTTCTTTGTACTGGAAACCTCTCCTTAAAAACCGTATTCCGCGGTGGAACCAGGTACTCCTACAACTGGTGACCGATTGACTTGAAATGTTTACTGTAGCTTCAAATTTACGTTAAAACAGTTTTCCGAATGTTATCAAACATATTAATCAGTAAGTAAATGTTTTTAAGTAATTAAGTGCATACATAAAATTTGTAACGTTTTTATATTCTTTTGTTTGAAATCAATCTGCCGAAACGTCGGAGGAATAAATATAATAAAAATTAAAATAAGCGTTTTTTCGTTTTAGGCTTTTACCCATGTGACTCACTTGGCTTGGAATGACATAGAAAACAAGACCTTTTGCAGATTGCCTACGGCAAATTTTTAACAACCTCCACCACCCTGCCGGCGATTTCAAAGTATTTTAAGCGAAAGCACTTTAAAACGGCTTTTGGAGATATAGAGGATGATTAGTTGGATGTGGTGTCTTTCGTTACGGGCCAAAGTGAGGATAAGATGAAGTGCAGAACTGGTAGGGGTGAGGCACGTAGGATAAACCTGAAAATTTCAGATGTGCCAAAGATGCAATAGTTGAAGGGAAGAAATATGCTTGTTAAGATTGAAATAAATTTTCCTTTCATTTAATATGAAGAGAAATCCATTTAAAGAACGGTAAATATGGATTTTATTGATTTTCCTGTCCTACTGTTCCATACGTCTAAACAACGACCAAAACCATGTAACGACCAATCTGAACACAAAAGATACGTCAGGAAAGACGAAACGAAATACAACACATCCAATGTAATCACCCTCATACTTTTCAGTGTACCTTTTATCCGATTTGAAATAGAGCTATATTGGTATTACATACTGTTTGGTATTACATACTGTAACTTTGAAATTCTGTCAAGTAATAACTCACCGTCTTTTACACGATGAGTCTTTTGACTCGAGTCTTTCTGACGTTTATGAAGTTTTTCGCACATGGATATCTTTTAAGTTTAAGTTTTGTAACTTTACTGCGCTAAATTTTGTGAATAGGAACATAAAAAAATTTTAAAATTCTCTAAAAGTACCTCGTTGAAAATAGTTTTCATGAAAGTATATTTTAACAATTTTCTTCGTTTTTTGGATTTTTTACAAATTTTTTCAATGGAAATAGTTAAAATTGCAAATGACCAGAAGTTGTTTGTTTAAATAAAGTAAAAATAATTAAATCGATGATTTGACGATCGCCTTTAAACTTTGGCTTAGTATACATACTAATGTTGATAAAGTGCACGGAATACAAAAACGCAAATGGGAATACTAAACTGCACGGGGAGATTCGAATCCCGGTCGCGACTCGACTTTATTTATACTTTTTGATATTTTTATTTATTTTTAATCGAAATATGTAAATTAATTAATAAATATAAGCGTTTGGTGAGAATCACATCCATAAATCCAGTAAAAAAAAAATTAAAAGTATGTTATTGAACCACTGTACTTTGAAAGCACTTTGAAAACTATCAGAAAAACACTTTTAAACCACTTTTCTGCACGGTCTAACCATTTTTGGCCTGCAGGGTTCGCGAAAGAGAGAGGAGTTTTTTATTTGTGCGGGTTTTTGTGTTCGGTTTTCGAGTGATTTTTCCACGAATAAAATCGTTTTTTATACGGAATTAATTGTAAATAATCTAATAAAGTAAGAAGTCAAGGAACAATGTCAGCTCCTACTACCAACGAGCAAAACTGCACTGGAAAAACGGAGGAAACAGCAACGTCTAAAGCGGAAGTGTTGAAAAACGAGGGAAATGAGTATTTGAAAAGTAAGAAATCTGACGACAGAATTACTGTGTGTAGAACATTAAAATGTGACAGTGTCCATAACTTCCCAGGCCACTGATTAGCTCGAGTTTGGGCTTAGTAAAGTAGCGCTTCGCTGGTCTCGTGGTGCTAACCTCTATCGACTTTTCCGTCGTGGAAGAGGTCATAAAGACCCACACGCAAAGAATAATTTCAAACTTCTCCCAGAGGTTTTTACAAAAAAATACTTCAGGTGTTGAAGCCGTGCTTGAATGTAAAAAAGACCGGAAAATGCAGCTATTAGCACGAGTGGTGCAAGAAGTAGATGAGAAGGGTTGGGCTCCACCAACCCCACCGGAAAGGGGGGCTAGCCACCTCATGAATGAATGCGTACTAATCTTACAATATTCCTATTAAAAACTTCCTTATTCTGGCATCAAAATAACGTGGGCGAAGCATTTCCTATAAGAAGTTCAAATTCACTCAATGGCCACAGATTGCTAAGACGAAAAAAACGTATATTGGTTATCCTTTTGTGTTACTCCTATTGGTTTCATGTCCGTCTAGAAATCTCTTTCTCCGATCTACCTCCTCAGACAGCTGAAATTGAAGGGATTCAGTCGGAAGTCCACTTATACGATTGCTTGTTTCATTATATTGTCTTTTACCTGATTGTTTTCTTTGCTAAACTCATTGAAAAGCCGCATTGTACCGCATCGCTTCATAATATTTTGTTATGGGGTATGAGTCATTTATGTAAATGTAACATTGAAATCGAAACCCATTTTAGTTAATTTTGGATAAATAGTTGCCAAGGTGATGTGCATATGTATTCATTCTTCAGATTGCCTGCATGCGATTTCCTAAGCACATTATTTTAAATGAATTAAAGATAATTTGATGCTGGGATTGTTGAGGATTTGAATACTGAATTACAATTGACCTTGAGAAAACAATGAGATGAAACCTACCCCATTCTGATTCTGTTATGTGTAGAGAAAATTTTTTGTGAGATTTCCGTGAGCACAAGTAGAAAAATATTTTTTTTAACTTATAGAAAAAGTTACATGCCATTTAAGGACTTAATTTTTTAAAGCTCTAAAAGTTGTATGAATAAAATGGACCTTTTTCAAGGAAATATCAGAAAACTTTTCCTTTTTTCAAGTCTGTAATACAATTTGTTCTCCAGTTATCGTGCACTCAGAGATAAAAGTGGCGAACAAAGTTTACCTCCATTTGGAGGTGAGAATTTACAATGAATAACGTTTTACAACTAGCCCAGTTAAAGTTTGAGTAGCAGTAGGAAAACATTTACAGCGTGTGTACAGCAACTAGAAATGAAGTATATCCTGCAACAGATGTATTACCCCTATTCTATAATAACTGTAAGCTTATGAAAATTACCTACCACAATTAAACCTTACTGTCCCCAGTCTAACCGAATGCGATGTATACGAAAATTTTTGGGAAAAAGGTGCTGTTCCTTGTAACCGAATTTTTAGGGTTTCAAAAACCACAAAAATTTACAACTTCCCTTTTCCTGAATATACTACTGCTACAAGCAGTTTCGTGTCTGTTGTCACATGCAAGAAATTGAGGGACGAATAAAATATACACCCAAAATTTTATGCAATTTAAAACACCGAGTAATGAATAGAAAAAATGCTTCAAAAGAAAGTAAGGTATAACTCCGATTTCAATGTTTCCTTTCACGTTTGATATCAAATATTAAATAAAATAGTTTTTGTGTTTATATTTTTTTTAGATAAGGATTTCAACAAAGCAATTGAAATGTATACCAAAGCTATCGAATTGGATCCAAAGAATGCTATCTATTTCGCCAATAGAAGTGTAGCTCATTTACGTCAAGAAAGTTTCGGGTACGCCCTTGAGGATGGGATAGCGGCTGTCGGCTGTGATCCAGCGTATCTAAAAGGTTACTATAGGAGAGCAGCGGCTTACATGTCTTTAGGAAAATTTAAACAAGCTCTACAAGATTTTGAATATGTAATAATTTTCGTACAATGAATTCGGTAATTAACTCTAAAAAAAATATTTTTTAGATTGCAAAAGTTAGACCAAATGATTCAAATGCAAAGTTGAAATTTACTGAATGTAGCAAAATAGTTAAAAGACAAGCGTTCGAGAAAGCGATCTCAGTAGACAAGCCTGAAAAGACCTTATCTGAAATGTTTAGAGAATTAGAAGGAATCGGTAAGAATCAAAAATTTCTTATTAAACATTTCCAAATTGTTATTTTTATATGAAAAAATCCTTATTATTATATGAATAAGTTCTTACACATATTGTCAACAGCAATTGAAGATGATTACAATGGCCCCAAGCTAGAGGATGGTAAAGTAACGCTCCAATTTATGAAAGATTTAATGGAGCATTACAAGGAGCAAAGGAAATTGCATCGGAAGTTTGCATATAAAGTATGTACCTAACATAATTATTTGAATTGTGAAATGTACGGTTTGAATTTGATTGATTTCAGATCCTTTGTGATATAGATGTTTACATGAGGAAACAGCCATCGCTAGTTGATATTCATGTGCCAGACAATGCAAAATTTACAATTTGTGGCGATATACATGGTCAGTTTTATGACCTAATGAATATATTCGATATAAATGGTCTGCCATCACCAACGAATCCATATTTATTCAATGGTGATTTTGTTGATCGTGGCTCATTCTCAGTTGAGTGTATTTTCACATTATTTGGATTCAAATTACTCTTTCCAAATCATTTCTTCATGTCAAGAGGTAATTCATGTTGATTTAAGGATATTTAAATACACAAGAGGTTTTTTTTCGTGTTTTTAAATTTTTTTAAAAAATACTTCGGGTTCCACATTAATGTTAACTGATAATAATATAAATTAAAGTTTTAAATTTCTTGTAGGTAATCATGAAAGTATTACAATGAATCAAATGTACGGTTTTACGGGTGAGGTAACTGCTAAATACACAAGTACAATGGCCGATATGTTTACAAAAGTTTTTAATTGGTTACCACTTTGCCATTGCATAAATAATCGTGTGCTGGTCATGCATGGAGGATTATTTTCAAGTGATGATGTTACCTTAAATGATTTACGTAAAATTGATAGAAATCGTCAGCCACCAGAAGAAGGTCTTATGTGTGAACTTTTATGGTCTGATCCACAGCAATTTGAGGGACGTGGACAATCCAAGAGAGGTGAATATAGTTTACTTCAAAATATTAAATTTTTTCATAAAAACCTATCATACAGCACTAAATACTCTTGATGTTTTTTTTAATTTTAAGGTGTTGGAATCCAATTTGGTCCTGATGTAACCAAAAACTTCTGCGACAAAAACAAGTTGGATTACGTTGTGAGAAGTCATGAAGTAAAGGATATGGGATACGAAGTAACTCATAAAGGACAATGCATTACGGTATTTTCAGCACCAAATTATTGGTAAGAAAGTTTGTTGTTAACGAGAAAATGACAAAATTTAATAATTATGTTCGAATTAATACTTTAGTGACACAATGGGGAATATGGGGGCTTTTATTACACTTCATGGTAATGATATGAAACCCAATTTCAAATCATTTGCGGCTGTGGTAAGTTTTCCTTAAAGCCTAGTACAGATTTTTTTCGCCTCTTTAGTTATTAGCTTAGCAACTTATGCTCAGCTAAAAATATTTAAGTCCTAGAATTTCTTGGGATTAACCTCGGGAATACTACCAACGCGCTCGTAATGCTCTCTTGACGCAACAGGCTGTCAAAAAAAATTGACTTCATACATTTTGTGTGAGAGTGGTTATAACCAAAGCCGTCTAACGCAACCGGTTCAACTTCATCGAGGTTTTAAAAAATCGATTAAAATAAATAGTTTGGAAGATAATTTGATTCCGGCTGTTAAAAAACAACTTATTATTATCCAAAAAGTCGTCAGGAGGTTTTCAGAACATAAATATTTTATTTTTTTACAAATTAAAGTAAAACAAATCCTATTAATCATGTCATTTTAACGCAATTTAAAACAGTGTTACTCCCAGCATAAGTAGGCTAGCTTAACTTTGTGTTTTAAGAATATTACGCGCAAACCGACCTTAATCAGACATTGTTATTTAGTGTGCGTTTACACTGTTTAGTTAATTTTATTTTACCCGCCAATTAAAAGTTACTAACAAATAAACAGATCGTGAAACATTTTTAAAAATATTTTAAGTAGATTTTGAAAAATTACTACCTATTGAAGGGGGTCTCATGTTGATATAAATGAAAATGTTTTTTTTTTTGTTTTCTTGATTTTAATGAAAAAATGACGGTAGTTTAAAGGTTGAGATAATTTCTGTATTAGGCTTCAAAGTTTTATTTTTTTATTGAATTATTCTAAGCAATTTTTTTTATTATTTCAGCCTCATCCAAATGTTAAGCCAATGGCATATGCAAATTCGTTATTAAATCTAATAACATAGTTGTCTTTTTTAATATAAATTTAATTATTATTAACCTAGTTTTAATATACAAAAAAAAAACAACCAGAACAAAAAACAAAAGATAACGTTAGTAAACTTTAAATTACAATAATTAAAGAAAAATAAAAATATTGAGAAAATAAACAATGAGCGATGAAATTTTCGGTTTTTATTTTTTGAATGTTTTTAAATTTTTCTTCACAGATAGGGTACAGTAATTTAGAATTACACTAGAGTCCCGCTAACCCGGAGATCCGATTAATCCGGACAGGATTTATTATGGTGGATCTCCATTACTGAAGCATTCGACGTGTGCTAAAATATAGAGACACACTTACGTAAAAAGGCCTTCGTAAAAAAGAGAGAGAACAACGTGTGCAAAAAAAATGCAATACGTCGCTAGATGTCGCATTTTTAGTTTTTTTATAGGATGCACACGTCGCCAGATGTCGCGTTTGTAGATGAAGTTGAACGACTTTAACTTTTCCTATAAAGATCGTGTGCAACTATAAAATTAAACTCACACATTCTCCGTAAACAAATAGTGAGGTCCAATACATTTAAGTTGTGTTTTGACATTTCTTGTTTGACTGCTGTAAAATTACGCATAGTAGTTCGCCACGGCATACAGACAACCAAGGTATGCTGTAAACTTTTGATAGTCAGGTGTGACGTCATTTGTGCCGACTTTTTTTTAATTAATTTTTATGTTTATTGATCACTATTTAATGCAATCAGTCTACTAATTTACAAATATCTTATTCAAATCGCACAAATTAAAAAAAAACCATCCAGAATACAAAATTCCTTCTGCACTTGACGAACTAATCGGCACAAGTCACGTAGCAACGAAATGTCAGATTTGAGTTTACAGCATACCTTGGTTGTCTGTATGCCGTGGTGGTTCGCGAGTCACTACTTGCTTCTCAATTAATGGCCCAACCATTTGGAGAAGCTCTTCAAATTAAGTGGCCGACATTCGCAAATATTTGCAGAAGAAACTCGGATCGCGTATACAACGTAATGCTCCAAAAACGCTCACAAATGCCCCATTTATGTCCCGATCCTTGTAATATTCATGAACCCAGAACTTTCTCTTTTTTTTACGACACGGTCTTCATTGTCACTGTCACTTGTGCTATCTTCATCGAAAATTATATCGATTAGTAATTTTTTGCTATCCAAATCCATTTTATTACAATATTTAAAGACGATGTCAACTGTCACACGGTTGGGAGATTTTTTTGAAGTCTAGCTAATGTTTGAAAGTTGAGTGTTGTGGTCATGGAATATATAAAACTACCTATAAAAACATCGCATTCGTCTTCTATTTTTCCCACTGACAATTACAGAGATTTGTCTCTTTCTATTTATATGCAATTTTTTGCACACGTTGAATGCTTCAGTAATGGAGATCCACCATTAAGGTAGCATGGCCACTTTCTAGGTTAAAGGCTCTCTAGTTAACAACGGTTATTAAAGGAACGCAGTCCGGGCTAATCGATTTGTTCAGAAAAGTTCTTCATATCTGTCATTTTTCCGGATACTACTTGACTTTTATATGTGCACGCGAATTTGTTCTATATTACTTTTACCGATTGACGTTTCTTACGACACACTCCAGCCAACAAGAAAATATCCCGTTATTCGATTAAATTAAGGTTTTAAGTAATTTTTTCCGCTGAAACTATAAAAAAAACTCGATTAAATATTGAAAAACCCAAATCGCAAAACTATGATGAATTGAAGAAAGACTGGACGGTATTTAAATTACAGCTTCTTGATTGTTAAGTGTTTCGGAACTACCGCTTTATCTACATTGCACTTGCCAAGCCGATCTAGTAAGAAAAACAAGTGTCTGGGGAAAATCTGGTTCTGTGGAAATAGCTTGTCTCGAGATAGTAACGGAAAAGTGAATAACTGACTGAATGTGTGAGAATCTATCTTCAAGAAATAATTCGGCCAGAAGATCCTTTTCAAGTATGTCGGGAAACAATCTCACAGAAGATGGTGAATTTAGGTATATAATTCAGTGGTTCAATCAGTGGAGCGACCTGCAGCGAGACGACTTCCTGCCCATACTTGTTGAATATCTGCTTAAAGGCTCGCCACAAGTTTACATGAATGGCACAGTTAGCGGAATGGCAGCGACCACTTGCTCCAATAAACCGATGAGTCTTTTCCAATGCCGAGTGAGTGTCAAAAACCTTTCCCGTAGCATAATCTTATCGCGATTTTTGTTTACTTTTAGATAAAATTGTTCAAGGAGTGGTCACCCAAGTGGCCAGAGGAGTTCAAGGGAACACTTAAGGAAAAGTGTATTGAGATTGATCCGAAGTTCGGCGAAAGGTTGGCTGAGGAACTTTCATCGGTCTTCACAAATGGAAATTCTGTGTCGCCTACTCCAACCGAAATAGAATCCACTCCAGCTGATGATGTAGAGACGCCACCGGAACCAAGTTCTGTAGCAGAGGAAGGAGGTGAAAATATCCAGATTGCCTAAACGGCTGGACACAAAGCTTTTGTTTGAATAAAAAATCAAGTATTTTATAAAGGTTTTGAATGGCATTTACTAGAACTTTGTTCATAGATGCGATAAGTATTTCATAAAGCATGTGAATCTAGAATATTTGATTCTATATTTCAACGAAAGCACAAAACAAGAAATAGTATGATTTTATATACATTCCATGGCGATAATTCCTTTGTTTTCTTCGTATTTTTGTAGTCTTAAAATCTAAATGCTGATAATACTCGGTGTTACATCGAATATACATTTAACTATATTTCGGGGAACTTTGGGTGATTCTGATTTTTCTATTATAAAATATTGTTTGAAGATTCAATATATGATACTTTTGATATTTTGTAGATGATGGAAATATTTACACTTAGTTCTATTATTTTTTTTTGAAACCGAACAAGCCAATCTTTTTTTCAAAAGTAAATCTAATTATCCGTACAAATAATTTTAAGCTATATTGTGAAGGATTTTGTTAGAACATTGTATTTGTTCAATATTTTAAAGAATCGAATTTTTCAAAATAATTATTTTTAAATATTTTTAATTTTTTTTTCGGATCTAAAAGTCAGAATCACCTTCGTCTGGTTAAGGGTTATGTTCACAAATAAACTAATAAAGTATCCATCGCAACAATAAACTAATTAAATCGAAAGAAAAAAAAACGACATTATATGAATTGGCTTTTGAAACATATCAAGGCAGCTTTTTATTTTTACAGTTTTATAATACTATTTGTCTTATTAGAGAATAATTTTTTTAATAACTTTAAATTTGTAATTTACAACAGACTGAGGATAAAGTTTCTTTAAAATTTGTAGAAGTTATTAGTATACAAATTATACAAACACTAAAATTGCTCATTGTTTATCAGCGCAGCTGAGTAAATTTTTTTTCTAAGCAAAAAAAAAAATACGAAAAATATTTTCTATATTTATGAAATATATATGAACGTGTTTAAAATGTTTTCTATATTACAAACAAATACTATACATTCATAATAACTTATGCACAACAAAAATATACAAATTTTTTAATTATACATATATGTATGGCATATTTCACAAAACAACAGACTAAAAACTTTTTGATGTTAGTTGAGGAAAAAACGAATTAAGATCACTTGTTATCAATATTTTTACATTATATTATGTATGTTCTTTATTTAATATACAAATTTGGATACTACTTTAAGATTTTATAAAATCGAGGCGATCAAAATTTATATTTTTTAAATTCGTATTTGATTTTTTTAGAAATGTAAAATTATATTCAAAAAATTGCTATATTTCAATGGCTGATTAAAAACTGTTGATTTTGAATATGATTTTACAACTAGTGCCAATGTACCTAATCTCATATTTTCGCAAATTTATTTTATTATTTAAAAAAATATATATTTGCTAATAAAAAATTTAAAGTTTCAATTCGACTTTTATTTTGGAAGTATTTAAGATAAATTTAATTTTGAGTTCCAATAGCGTAACTAGAAATTTTGCTCCCCCTCTAATATTTTTTTCTACGGCCGAGGCTCTTACCGATGATTAACTTAGTAACAACTAAAGGCGTTTACGAAACTGTCTAATTGCATGCTTATGCTAGTACGTTTTCAACCATTTATTACAGCGAACTGGAAACTTCTAATAAAACCTAGAATTCGAACCGAAATTAGCAAGAAATTAGTCCGTTTCGCACACTCCAAAAGTTGTTATTAAGTCAGTTACAGCTCATTGGTAAGGGCCCGAGAATTTAAGGATGTTTTTTCAAGAAAGTAAAAATTTGAATACATTGTTTGGGGTACCGATCTTCACGGGCCTTTCAAAATCTGAAACCTCCTTTGCCGTCAATGTGAACAAATGTTTTTTTTTTTTTTTTTTTTTTTTTTTTTTTTTTTTTTTTTTTTTTTTTTTTTTTTTTGAAAAAAGACACTAGACTAATATTTAACTTACTGCATTAGTTAAATCGTTAGACCAGTGGGGCGATTCGCGTTTTATGAAAATGAAAAAAATAAATAAAATAGAACTACTAGTACACTGAAACGATTGAAATGAGAACATTGAGCGTTTTTACACTGAAACCTGATCTCGATTAGACATAAATTGAGATTTTTGTTATGGCGTACCATTGAAATGTTCCGTGGAGACAGCCTCAAAATTCTAGGAAAAACTTTGTCTGCAAGTATCATTTTAAAGTCAGGCTATGAAGAAAATCACAATTTATGTCTAATCGAACCTAAAATAAAAGTGAATGGGTCACGTACTTTTTACGAAATTAATATTTTTTTTGAATTTTCATAGAACACGAATGCAAATCCAGATCACCATATCAATCCGTAATTAATCATTGAGTTTTCCCAAGAGAAAAAAAGTGTATTTTCCCGAAGTTACTATGAACCTTGACTTGGTTTTTAGTTAACATCTACTGACCTAAAAATAGGTACAATTAATTATAAGCACCAGAAATACCAGAATTTAAGAAATTGCATAACATAATTGCATAACGCCTGCACAATTTAACACCAAGTTTATGTTTTACTTGGGAGCGCCAAAACAAGAAACCATCAACATGGTTACCCAATTTGTCCATGAAATCCAAGTTCAAGTTGAACAGTGATGAACTATAGAGCAGGCAGAAGTAAAAAGGTTTAGCAATCAAAATTTCACCTGTGCTCAGATTTCATGAATCATATCCGATGTTCAAAAATATCGTGCATAATCATTTGGGGTTAGTTTCTCCGAACTGTTTTGGTTTTTGCGTCGAAAATTAATCGCTCTGATTGTGAGTAAGAACATTAACCAAATATCATTTGTGGCAACTAATAAATTATTGTTCTAAGTCGCATCAGAACACATATTAATTAGTTGTTTATTATTCCTTTAACCAGCAAACATAAGAATCGAAAAAACCAATTTTAGGTATTTTTGAGTTGAGATACGAATCATGTTTGGGGATTCACCGGATCGCGTGCATCATACATATCTGCCATGCTTGCACTCGTATTTCCGTTTTTGCCATCAGATTCTATTTATTATCCACATATGAAAATATCCCGTGAAAATCCGGCTTCTCAGTGGGTTTTCTTGTTTTCTTGACATCTAGAAGTCATGGATCAAGGGCGCTCTTTAAGGTTTTTTTTCTTAAGTGGTCACTCCCTTTGATTGCGGTTGAAAAATAACTAACAATCCTGGTGTGACCAACCACAACAATATGTGAAAATTGTCTTAATTATTATGTTGAGGAAGGTCGTTTCAGTACTATTAGTAAGGGACTTGATTAATGTGAATGGCCGGTGACTGACTGATACTCTAGTTTCACCTTTTCAGTTGAAACTGTTTTAATTTTACTATTTGTGGCGTCTGTGCCATAGAGCGGATCTCAAATTACTTTTGTAGATTATGAGAATATCCGGTTTAGCAACGAGGTCATAAAAAATTGTAGTTCCAAAAATTTTGATAAAAATTCTTGGAAATTTTAAATTGATTATGTTGAACTAGCTTTATTGATTACGCATTGGGGAAACAAAACTATATTTAAAATGTATTTTTATACTTTATATGATACATCGTAAGAGCATATAACATCTTATATACCGTTTGTGACGCATCTAACCAATCGTCGGACACAAAAATGAATTACACCAGGGTGTTTGGGATGACAAAAGATTTTGATTTCTGCATGTCGGTCCGTCTGTTTGTTGGTCCGTCCGTGAAAACCAAGTATGGAAGGATCGAGCTAAAAACTTGAAATTGTGTATTGTTGCGTTTCTCGTAAATAGCAAGGCTTGGTTGGGCAAAATCAGACCATTCCTTTCCTCTCCGCCATACAAACGAAACAGTTTTTTTTTACAATTTTCTCAAAGAATATAATTTTACGTAACTGTTCCATACATCAAAATCCAGTTGAACCACTCCTTCCTCCCTCCACCATTCAAATTGATTTTTTTAAAATAAAAATTTTGTGTCATATAGAGTATTATACAGAGTATTAATCCCCATTGATGCCTGGCAATTGTAGCTTTTTTTAGATTTTAGTCCAAATACAATATTTTATAAATATTGTATTGACTTTTTTGAAAAATTCATGTTTTTTTTTTAGAAAAATCGAGTTTTGATGGAATTTAAACCTTTCAATCAAAAGACGATTTAAACAAATCAAATTAATAGCTACAAAAACTAGGGCTTCTCATCCCGGGATTCCGGGACAAAAACATTCAAAATCCCTGGATCCCGGGAAATCCCGGGATTCGCTAACAAGCAAGAATTTATCCAATTAGATGGGAGAAAAATGTGTAAAATCAAAACAATACAAAAAAATGCGTTATTGATTTTCAATTATTAATATTTTTAATTACAAAAACTTAAATACAAAATAACCACAGGCAACGATACAAACCAAAACTACAAAATATTGGTAACTTGATCTATTTTGAATTTTTCTAATTTTAAAATATTGGTAACTGGAGTACCATCTATATTATATTTTCCTAATTTTGAACGAAATTCGTTACTACACAGAAAAAAATAATGTTGTATTATTTACAAAATGGGTTTAACAAAAAAAAATTCGTAAATATTACTGAAGTTTTGTATATACAGTGGTGGCTCGATAATTCGGACAATTGCAAACCGGACGTTGTCCGAATTATCGATTTGTCCGAATTACTAAAACCTATATATTTCCATCTTAATTTTTGATTTAAACATAACAAAAGCTATAATTGCCAATCTCGCAATTATTGAAAACCCGTATGGTGATATTGCGTTGTTCAAAGTTTAAGTGAACGGCGAACAGTTGTATCAAAATTCCACTTTGAAGTCAAACTTTCTAATTAGATTTTTTTTTAAATTTATTCCAATCGGATTTTGATGTATGGGAGTTTTATGTGGAATCATATCCTAAATAACTTTTGTTGTTGCACTTTTTTAATAAGATGCACCGTTTTTGAGATATTCGCAAAAAACGTTTTTGTTCATATGGGGGGTACCCCCCCCTAATGGTCCATTTTTGCCCATTAACGAACTTAGCCTCGCATTTTACGAAAAACGGAATTTCAAGTCTGTAGCTCAATCCGTGCGCCCGCAATCCGCGCCACAGACGGAAAGACGGACGGACCGACTTCTAACGCTATTGCCTTTCTTTAATTTATTTAAAATTTCAAATTTTCTTTTATTGAGCCAAAGTTAGTTTTTGAAAAAACGACTCTCTGAACAAGAATATGAAGGAAACTGAATAAACATAACCAAATTCTACCTACATACATATACGTATTTGTATTCGTATTATAACCGTTAATCGCGAGAAGTCTTTGCTGAACATATCGCTACTCCGGAGGAAGACTGTCACAACTCAAAAATTGTAAATTTTGGGAAATGACGTTTTAAAGTTATTCTGATATTTTGTGTTAGTATTTTTGATATTTAGAAAATATCTACAGTAACAAGCTTTTGCTTAATTTACAATTGTGACACTCTTCTACAACTTCTACAACGAAGTATACCATATTTACTACTCTTCCGCACCTTTAGTACAAATTCGACATTTTTTGAGTTGTGACAGTCTTCCTCCGGAGTAGCGATATGTGACAGGTTCAAATACGATTTTTTATCTAGTGTCCGGATTACTGAGTCAGATTTTTTGTCTTATGTCCGAATTACAGAGTCTTTAATATTAAAAACTTTCTGTCCGGATTACTGAGGTGTCCGAATTACCAAGTGTCCGAATTATCGAGCCACCACTGTACTTCGTAATATTAACAAATATTTTTTCGTATAGTTACTAAAATTTGTTAATATTACGAAGTAATACAAAACTTCAGTAATATTTACGATTTTTTTTTTGTTAAACCAATTATTTTTTTCTGTGTAGAGGGAAAAACGAAATTCGTTACTAGAGGGAAAAAGAAGTAAAAATTACGCAAATTTCGTGTTACAATATTTTTAATATCGTTAAAAAGAGTAAAAAAAATGTTAATAAGAAATAGCGGGATTCCCGGGAAATTTAATTGAAATCCCGGGATAACGGGATGATATTTTACCCGCGGGATCCCGGGATCCCGTTTGAGAAGCCCTAACAAAAACAGCTGAAATATTTTTTTTGTTTTTCAAAAAACTCAATTTGATGTGTAAGCGAGGTGTCCCACTGGCCATCAGCTCCTGCAGCTTACTGATCCCGATATCAGTTGCACATGTAATCCAATGGCGCATGGCACACTGGAAAAAATGTGCAGCTGCATGTCTGGGACACAGAGCTGACTTTTTTGAACTGACCTAAATGTAGCTGATATCAGGAACATGTCGGGTAGTTTCTAATGTCATTTTTGTTAGATTAATTACAATAAAATGATAATTTTCAATATTTTTTTCGTCTGGCGGTAATAATTGTTGTCAGTGACACAGTCTATAAAGGTAGCATGGCCACTCTCTAGGTTATAGACTCTCTACTTTATATAATGTTGACTTTAAAATAATTACTAGTTGGGGACATCATAAAATTTTCATAAGTCTGTTTAACTAATAAACTTTTGAACAAGCGAAAATAAATACGATGTCCATCGAAGAGGGGAAATTAAACACAGCAATCGTACAAGCTGTAGGAAAAGGTAGATGCTTGTACGATTGCACATATTCAGTTTTTTTAGCAGAGAAATAAGGAGAAGTTCTTCCTCCGAGTCCGACATTTTGACGTTTGAGGTCACCTGATCCTAGTTCAGTGTGCCATGTCGACTGATCGAATCAGTTCATGCAGCTGCGCGACCTGATGTCGGAATCAGTCAGCTGTAGGAGCTGATGCGCCAGTGGGACATCTCCCTAAAAGGTTGTTTTGGGAATAAAATGTTATTCATATTTTTATTTTTTCAAAAAGTTCGAATCACAGTATAATTTGTGTATTTTTTGAACACAATAAAAGAACTTTGTAGGGCGAAATTAATAAGCTGTTAAAAGCAATCCCAGCCAGTTTTTTGTAGTTCACCCACATTATAATCCCCCGAAAATTGATAGTTTTGAGTTGGTTATTCACAAAACCTCAAGCTAATATGGACGTAAATCTTTTTACGCTAATATGGACGTAAAATTTGTACAAAGTGAGCTGTTGTTTAGTTCAACTGCTTCAGCACGTGGTTAACCGCAGGTTAACAGGTTACTATGCACAACATCTTGGAACAATATTTTTCCTCTGGATGTTTTAACCGCAACTGCCATTAACAAAGATACTTCTTTTAAAATCATCACGGACCACATAAGTTAGCCACCTGAAATCCAGTTTGTTGCTGACCAAATTGACCAAAAACCATAAACATTAAAATTTCGACTGATTTTTTTCACTTTCACTGTAGAGTTTGCTAAACTGCTTAATTTAAATATGAGTAATAATTATTTAAACAGGTAAACCTAATTACCGCTTTGTAAATAGATAAAATTAAATTTAATCCCCCGAACCTTTTCATATGTTGAAAACAAATGTACACTGGAAAAACAACTATTGCCAAAATATCCAAGTTACTTATTATAAAATATTGACGTTTTTTAATTGAACCAAAATAGTTTTAGTTATTTTATTTAAAATACTTGTAAATTTATAGTTCAAATTTTGCACTACTTTTTAATAGTTGTTGAACTAAATTTGTTTTGGATCATAAAAAACTATCTAAGAACGCATTTTTTACCGCCTGTGGTCCGTCCGATCGTGAACACTTTAACTCGGAGGAATTAAGTTAGCGATTTGATTTTACACAGATGAGTTTTTCGCAAAAATTCAGGCTTAGTACATAAAAGTCCAAAATGGCACCATATTTCCCCCCTCCCACATACAAATAAAATTGTTTTTTTGTTGTTTTCTCGAAAACGGTACATCGTATCAAAAAACTTATAATGGCGAATTTGTTTAAAATATTTACATAACTCTTCCATATATCAAAATTCAATCAAACCACTCTTCCCCCCCTCCACAATACAAATGTAAAATTTCCTATAAATATTCGGTCTGTATTTGACGGGGCAATTTTAGAAATTATGTTTTATTTTTTGCTAATTTTTTTATATATCCTATAATATAATACGAGGAATGTCTGTCTGTCTGACTGCACAGCGATCTCGAAAACCCGCATAACGATTTTCACGAAACTTGGGGATCAGGGATTTTCGGGGACAAGGAATCGATCTAGATAGGTCTTACCTCTGAGAAATTTCCCCTCTATACCCCTCGCCTGGTATCTTCGAATTGGGTCTTAATGAAACTTTACAGTATTACTAAGGGGGTAAGGGCTTTCGATTTTTCCTACAAACCTGACTTTTCCCTCCCCTCGATACCCCTCGCCTGGTTTCTCAAAACAACGTTTCCAAAATCGGTGTCAGTGATTACTCAATAACCACCCAACCGATTTCTATGAAACTTTATTATCGCGCGTTAGTTTTAGTTCCAGACGAAAGCTTTTTAAAAAGAAAATTAAAACGAAAGGTCCTGTAAGAATGACGTGAATTTTCTTTAACTCTAGGTCGGGAATTTAAAAACTCTGGAAAAGCTCTGTAAAGATAATGTGAATTTAGTTTTTCCCCAAAAATCAGCAAAAGTAGGATTTTGAAGTCGCCGAGCATGGCTCGGTCTTCCTGGTACTTGTTTATCCATTTTTGGTAATTCACATACTGGTAATTCACTCAGAACATAATTCATTTTCATCCAAAGTGTAAAATTCTAGTAATATTATTTTTTCAGTGTAAAATGCTAGTAATATTAATGGGTTCAATGCGCATCTGCATAGCCAGTCAACTCGACATTGAAATGTTGTGGTGGCCTCTCTTATTTTGAATCAAATTTACAGGTGTAGCTGCAATCACATTAAATTAAAAGCCTCAATTAAAACACAAACAATACATGCAAATCCGGGTAAGAGGTGAATATGCTTATTTATAATGAATTTATACACATAGATAGAGTATCTTCGATGAAGAGGCAAATTGATAAAAAGCTTCAATGAAGGTTCTTTGTTTGTCAGTTAATCCTGAAAACATTGTGCGCATATAACTTTAGAAATACAATTTTTTTTATATTTTTATACCCGTATGGTTTTAAATCCCATTTTTATCTATAAGTACAAAAATGCAGAAAAGTAAACTAAAGATATTGATGCGGAACAAATTTAAAAAAAAAACTTTTTCACTTGTGCTTTATTTGTAAAAATTTCGGTTAGAAAGAAAACATCGCTGTAAAATCCCCTTTCAAGTATGAATAAATTAACTTAATAATTCAAAACCTAACGATCCGAAACGGTCTTGTATCAATATTTTTAAGAATTTCTACGAAATATGCAAGATCTTCTAACTAATTTCTTTCGACGTTTTTAATTCTTAAAATAAATGAATTGAAGCGAACGGCTTCAAGTTGAAATCGGATTTTTGTAATGGGCCAATACTATTCTAAAGACGGAGGTCAGAAAGGCGTCGAACTATAGTCAGAGGTGACTTTGTCTAGAATAAATTTTTTTAATCAAGTTTTATTCTTTGTTTTGAATATTTTTGTTTTTTAGAATTTAGAAGTAACGTTTTACAGGGATAATTTTATAAGATGGAAATCCAAAAAAATAGGTAACATTTCTAAAAATTGACACTTCTTCAGAATATGGGGTGAAAATAAAGATGCGTACGAAAATAAATTGAAACTTTTCTTCGATAGGTACTGCGAAAAATGTGGTTCAAAAATGCAGATAGATTGTGTTCTAGTTCAGGAACTTTTTTTCGATTTTTCTGCAAATTTTAAAAAAAAGTTCCTTACATAATTTTATGATATAACGCATTTCTAACTTCAGGCTTTTGACTGGGATTGTCCCAGATATCGGCATACGCAACTGTAGATAATCCATATAAATTAGGCATCCGTACGCAAATTTCTAAATCTTTATTAAGGAGGATCTCCATTACCATGACTTCTGTAACTGCAAAAAAATGCAGAAAACTAGAGCAAGATAGACTTATGTAGATCTAAAAAGGAATGAATGAATACAAGTTAAACGCTATCCCTTCCAGTTTTACAATTTTATAGCAATCATATCAAACCTTATGCTATGAATATAATGTTCAAATTGGCATGGTAACAAAGCTTTTGACTATGCATGCGAAGGAGAAAAATGACATCACGCTATAATAACAGTTTGAATGTGTCCGTGCTTACTATTCACTTACAGGGACAATGTGTGATTGTAGTAGATCTCGCCATAAAATCGCCATAACAAAACAGGGGAAATTATTCTTGCAGTTGCCGACAAATTTTTGCAGTTGATTCTTATCTCCCTTTCTCGTCAACGTATCTTCACATAAATGTGTCTCTATTTTTTTGCAGTTGCCGAAGTCATGGTAATGGAGATCCTCCTTTATCTTTCTACATTTTCATTATTTTTGCCATCATCTGTATCTACAAACTATCATCTGTTGCATCTCTAGTTTTGGTTTTAAGATCCTTCATTAATAGTATACAAAACAGATTTATAAAAATATTAAATTTCATGAAAAATCTTTTATATTTTAAATGTGTTTATTTTCTCAAATTTGTATATTTACTACCCTCAGTGACCTATGGGTGGCAAAAATTTCATTCAATAGTTTATGGACATGAATAAGAGCCGACGAAAACTGGATAACTGAAAACAAACATTAATCTATTCAATTCAATTCGTGTAACTATAAAACGAAAGTAACAAAACGAAACAAAATGATCGATGATTAGATGGCGAGATCAACAGAATATTTTTTCGTGAATTTCAAGGCTAAGGTCACCAATTACTAGATGACGTCTGATTGAACATCAATTAATTTTTTATTCAGTATTCTGATTTGGTATTTATTTAAAAGCGCATTGACACCTGTGGACTTCATTAAGTTGTTACATGGTTTAGGTACATTAAGTTACTTTGTAACCAAAAGTTCTTTGACCTAATGTATATTAAATGTAATTGGATTAAATTGAGGATTTCATTTAAATTTGTTTACCAACCAGGTTATTGTAATAGGTTAATGTACTATTTAATTAAAGAAAATATCTATTTTCATTGTCGATACTATTTACATATGCCATTGCAGATTGATATTTCTTTTTTTTTTTTTTTTTTTTGGAGAAAAAATCTTCAATTAAGGAGGCAATTTTATAAAAAGTTTGCAAGAATTTGAATTTACATGAATTACCAGAAGTAACTAAGAATGTTATTTAAGAGTTAAATTCTTCTGGTCAAAAGATTTCAATGCCATGGACAATTAGAAGAGCTTTCCATGCTGAGTTAATTACAATAAATTGAACACTTTTATTGAACTAATATTTTTGTATATTCGAATGTGTACATTTCAAATATTTTTTTCTATTTTTTTTTTAAGAAATTGCATATTTAATAGTAATAATATAATAATAAATTTTAGTCTGGATGTTTTAATAATCAACGCTATTGAATTTCTGTCGAATAAGGTATTTCCGTAAAAACTCTGAAATAAAAATATACCGTGAGAACTTAACTTAATATTTGGTAAAAACAAGGTGTTAATAACAATAAATAAATATAACTAATATTACAAAGCTAAATGAATCATGCCAAAAGTGTCGTCATCGAAGACTACATCGATTTGAAGAAAATTCCAAGTTTTCAGAAGAATTCACATTTTTGATAATAAATTATGTGTTTTTAATATTGTTCACACCTCGCGGTGCAGTTTTAAATTTTAAATTAAATTAATCATAACTAGTTCCCCAGAAACGAGATTAATATGTAGAACGAAACGAGGGAATCACAAAGCAAACGCCAGATGAGAACCATTGATTGTTTTATCGCTTGTCACGAATGAGCTAAACTCAGTTTCATTTTCCAAAAACCAGAAAATTAGTAAAATTCGTAAAAAAAATATTTAAGAAAAAGCACCGTGAACCGGTATACACCGGAGTTTAATCAATCATGAAATCTTTAGAGTTCATTAGGTGAACGAAGACGTCCAAAATATCTAAGATCCTCCTGCTTTTCAAACGATGCAAAATTCTTAACCATTATCTTTAATTTAAACAACCCCCCAATTTAGAATGTTCTTATAGTGACTAATACTAAAACTCGTTACTATTGTAAAGAATCTGCGACTTATGTTAATAATCTTCCATAACATATAGTCTAATCGATACTATGTTGATTACGAATATAGTATACGAGTATGTTTCATTAATGTACATAATCTGAACGATTTATCGTTGTTTATACCACGCGTTGATTCGGGGATTCTCTTGGTTTGCTTGATGGTAGCTTCGATAGGTTCACTGCTCGCTTGGTTTGCTTAACGTCTTGAGGTAGTTGTTTAAATCTTGGAAGATCCGTCTCTAGGCTGCAGTATAAGTTTGGCGCGCTAGCGTGAAAGTGCTCTTTTGCAGCACCTGTCCATTTACCAAAGTTTTTCCAAACCAAAATAAAAACGTTGACAATTTCTTAAAGTTGTAGAGTGTTTTAACAACTTAGTGTACTTTATTAAATATTTCCTCAGACAAAATTAGTGCATTTATAAGAAAAAAATATGTATAAGGAAATATCGAACAACGAAAAGTGTAAATATTGAGAATGTAAATATTTGAATTAAAATCGTGGCGAATTTTATACTACACTTTAGTTATTATTAGAAAACGTTATAGTTTTAAAATTAAGTTAAGTGTTGTTAATAGAAAATAAAAATATTTCATAATGGAATGCAATTTAAGATTACCTTCTGTGATATTAGTCGTATTAGCATTTTCAAGTAAGTACTTTTCCATATTTTAATATTTTAGTTATTTAAAATACGTGCTAGTTGCGATGTTTTTTTTTATTACCGTACAAATTGGCCGATGGGTCTCAGATTTGCTAATACTACTATAGTGACTAATACTATATATAGTGACTAATACTACTCTAAATTACTATTCCGATTTTCTTGATTTTCTCAATTTTTTTTCAAAAAATTGTATCTCGACAACGGTTTGTGTATATACATGATCTTTATATCGAAATGATTTAAAACTGTCTAGACTTAAAAAAAATACTGATAAAAGATTTTTCATCAATTTTTTTCTTCTAAAAAATGTTTTGCTACCCACTGATTTTAATGATTTTTACTTTCCTCTTCTACAGAGGGAAAGTATTGTATTTATGACGGAGACCGACTCGACCGAACGGGGGCAAATAAAAACTTTCTGATCAGTTTCAGAGAAAATTATGAGGAGGTCCGTGCATCTGTCTATCGGTCTGTCCATTTTGAGTATCTTAAATAACTTGACAACGTGTTGACCTAGCGACTTGAATTTTCTTATAAAATTTTTTTTACGAAAATCATAGTTTTCGATCAACTTTTGGAAAACAGTTTTTTGAAAATTTCGCAAAACCTATCTGATATAAATTTTTCCAGATTTTTGTTTTAAAGCTTTTTTTTATCAATTCACAAATATCTTGGGGTTTCTCGGTCTAATTATTGAAAAATTTAGATTACTTCATATAATCTTTATTGCGCCTCTACGTTTCGCCTGCTGTCGCTAAGATATTTGTGAATTAATATTCAAAGATATTTGTGAATTAATAAAACATCCAGCGGTCAAGAATAAACACAAAAAAATGGTTTTTTTTATCTATAACGGTTCTCAAAATATTTGAAAAAATCAAGTTTTTTTGAAAATCTCTCGAAAATTATGCACTTTTAAGAAAAAAATGCATATAACCAAATTTAAAGGAAACACAATTTTCTACGTTTTTTATTTAACGGTTTTCGCGTATCTTTAACAGATCTACAGATATTTGAAAAAAAAAATTTCACATATTTTTGCCGGAACTAAATATTGCAGAGGAAAGTTTTGTGTTGATCCCAACTGATATTATTGTTTGATTTCAAATTCAATTAGCTATAAGTCATCTGAAGACTCAAAAGTGGCAACGCAAACGGTTTCTAAGTTATAGGGAAACACCATTTATTTCAAAAAATCGGGCTCATGAATGATGAGTCGTAGATACATGATATAATCAAAATGCATAAAATTTCATTAATCTAAACAACATAAAACCTGATAGATTTTATAAATGCATCCAATTTAAAACACTAAAATTATGGAAGAACATTTATAACAACGGAAAGTTTCCAAATGTTTACCTGTATTACTAAATATCCAATGTGAACTTTTTAAATAAACGAAAAGCCTTAAAAAATAAAGATAACAAAATAACACTAAAAATCGGTTAAATTTTTTAAATGTTCGCTTTACTAAAAAGTATTTATTTCTCTAAAATGTTTATTTATTCTTGAAGAAAAGACGTAATTAAATTTGCAGAAACTTCTAATTTCACATTAGATCCGCTTCTTTGAAATATTGTTTTTGCCAGGATATGTTAAAGTCTAAAGTTTTTTTTAAACTACATACAACAATCAGCAGAATAAACTGATATAAAATTATTTTTAGGTAATTTGATATCAGTTTAGCTTTTTAGAATATTTCTTTTCCATCTAAATGCTTGCCCCAATTGCAAAAAGTGATATTAGTCATTGGCTTTTACCCAATACAATTCATTCCTGAAACACAAACGTCATGTTGGTGGGAAATTCGACAGTCAAAATTTCCATATTTGTGGGACATTTTCAATATTCCTGTAAAACGATATTAAAGAAACCCACAAATTAATGCTGACAATTGACAATAGTTCAAATTAATGCTTTTTTAATTTTCTTTTCTAAATTACTAAACCAAAATTTCAGAATATTCATAAATTGAAAATATAGGAAATCAATTTTTAAAACTCAAAGCTCTAATGAATGCAAACAACTCTTTGTTATAGAAATTTATTTTTTTACAAATCTTGATTAGTCAATTTATACCACACCGTTAAAATGTAGTTAAACTTAAATTTTTGGTACTGAACTGATCTGAAACGGTAACAACTAACAAAATTACTATATGTCCAAATTTTTTATAGCTTTGCCATTTCTTCAATAAAAATTAAGATCGTTATAAATTTTTTATAAATTGTTGAGCATCAAATGTTAACCTTCATTGTGAAAACATTTACCAATATTGCGAATTAACAAATATGCGAAATAACCGGATTTATGTATACATGAATTGAGTAGTTCCTTTTGTCTTAATTGATAGTTTTTTTTACAATTTTTACGGTAATTGAAAATGACTAATAATGAAATTACCTGGGCTATTTCTACTCAACTAGTAGTCTATATAACTTTTCATCAAGCGCGACTAAAATCAGTTCGAATTGGATTAATCATCATTTATGTTCACATTAATGAACTGTATGTATATCAAAAATGTAAGCATGTTGCATGTATCCAATTGACCACTGACGAAATAAAAAAAAAAGTCCCATTAAAATCCGGTTTGCTCTGATGCATCTAATTAGCCCATAAAATGTGGTTTCGGGTTTAGTTTCTTGTCTATTTCGAAATATGTAGCATTTTCAATGGCCACTCTGTTAAACTTAAAATCTGACAAAAAAGGTAAACATAATAAAATTTATTTATGCGGTTAGACAAGAACCGATTTTTTTTATAGATTCATATATCACTGGATATTTATTTTCAGCTTCATCGAAGGACTTGTAGAAAATTACTGAAATTTAAAATTTAATGAAGTTGACGAAAACTACAATCCACTAGATATCCGAAAAACCGTGGAAATTTCTTTTAAATTTTCCTTTCATTCAGATTTTATTTATTTGGCCTTCTATATAACATAAATAATATCTACCAGATAAATCCACTAATGAATATATTTGTTAAAAAATGATTTCAAAGACTTTGTTACAAAATCCTTTTGTCAATCAGTATTCTAGTCGATAAAAGTAAAACGCTTTTTAACACTAAATTTTTAGGCGCGTCAATAATATTCACATTAAATTAACTGTTGTATTCTCTTGAATTTTCCCATGCTTATAAAAAAATTAGGTTAAAGCTTTAAAATCATTCACATTTTTATTTATTTTTGTTTTTTCTTTAAACATTTTTTAAGAAAATGTTTGGATACCTTTATTTTAATAGTGCATATACAAGGCGAGTCACAACTACTGTCAGCAAATAAAAATGCTGTAAAAAATAAAATAATGAACGGATTTCAAAGAGTAATATATTTTTTGTTTAACACATAAAAAAATTAATAAACAATTGCGCAGCTCAAATCGTACTCCTTACTCCTTAATGCTGAGATGTAAACGTTTGAAAAATGTATTGCAGCTGGCCCGCACTATTTTCTGTGGCATTTCATCCCATGTCTTTATTAATGCTTCTTGCTGTTTTCTTTGGCCCACCTGTGCGGAGAATTTTCCATGTACCGTCTCGCTAAATCGTTTTATAGTCCGGAAGATAAATCTTTCTTTGATACCAACATCTTTAAGGCGTTCAAGGATAGCAGGATCACAACGAGCTCTCTTTCGCGTCCATGTGTATTATAACTTATAATGCAAAAAAAACAATAAAATTATTCAAAGATAATAAACTGATACGCTGCGGAAAAATGCCAGATGTGCATAACATTGATACCTAAACTTCACTGACAGTAGTTGTCACTCACCCTGTATGCCAAGTTTCTTTAAATTCCGTCCAACTGTTTTTGGGATTACTGGTAACAAACTAACAACTCTAGTTTAATGTTACAATAACCCAAAATATGAAATAAAGCCTACAAAGATTATTTTTGCACAAGTAGATAGATTCAAAATTTATTTTATCATAAAAATCACACAAATTTCAATATCACACAAAAAACAGGATTAATAAAAAGACAATTAAAGCTTTACACGTAATTATAGAATTCTAAAATAAAGAACTTTGAAAATACAACCTAAGCCCTGAGAAAAAAGTGAATAAAAAAATGTTAATATATTTCTTAAAAGCAAAATGCGCACCATTTGATCTGCAAGAAATACTTCCTGAATTAAGTAAATCTGATTCTTCTTACAGTATTATATAACGAACAGCCCCATATAAAAATGATGTTTGACTATAAAAGTCAATTGTTCAGATTTCATCCAAAGACTGGAATCGCCTTAATCTTTTTCTTAATTTTTTCGTAGTCTGTCTCATAAGAGAGTTTTTACCGCCAGTCAAAACAAATCGATATCTAAATCCAATTAAATCTCGAGAAGCACAAACGATAAAAACTCATGAGAATACACAATTGGCGCTTGGAAACATGTTGCAATACTCAGTTAAAAACAAATGAAAATGTTGCGCCATAAAAAACTTTTCTTGATCTTCGCAGAAATATCGTTAATTGTTTAGAGCAAAGCCTTCATTTCAAATAATTGCGTCGAGATTAAATTGAAAAATTAAAAAAGCGCGAAAAAATGTGTGTGCTTGTTTTGAAATCTCTTCATTAAACATTTTATTGATAATTTTTAATTGAAATTGCAAGAAGGTTATGAAGATGAGTAGATACTTGAAAGTCAATGGCATTTATTCGAGTTATTGAATTTTTTGAATAATTTTAAATTCAAGTAATTTAGATGGAATTAGCACAAATAAATAATAATTTTTTTTACACTTTCTTCGATTTCAAGATTTTCATCTTTTTACGAGTGCGTGATTTCAAGGTTCCAGGTACAGTTTCAGGTTCATCGAAGGGAAGCAAGCATTAGTTCGAGTTCAAACTCATGTTAGGAAACCTCATTTTAATGTGAACGTGACGTCAGAAAAAATGTTGAATCAATGCTCTCATTTTCTTTCATGTGACATTTGCGAAAAACAAAAAATTGCCGTATTAAGGTGGGTTTAGAAACACGAGCATTTTCATTTTTACTGGCAAAGTGAGTGAAATGCCAGATTTCTTATGACTTTTTCACCAAGTGGGAAAGGGACGGGAAGCCACCCAGTAAAAATTTTACTGGAAATTTTGCTTGCATGTAGTGGTTTTACTATCCATAATTTTCGTCGACGATAGGAAAGTTATGGCAGTAAACAACAACAAACACATTGGACTTCCCCGCCCTGCCAGCAAAATGTTACCCCTGAATTATGGGAATTATGGCAGCCAGCAAAAGTAAGGTTAAGTTCGATGTTTATTTGAAAGCTACGCATTTTAAATGGAAACGGGAGGTGATAATAATTATGTTACTAATTATAACATCACACAAAATGATTTTGTTAGGTGAAATTGAAGTGCTAACAAACGTATTGCTGCGAGAAGGTGATGTGCAGTGACAGTTCGCCATAAAGTGGAAGGGAAAGTACGTGTGAGACACTGATGTGATCGACTTTTTGCGCACGTAAATTTGAATTTCGCTATCTCGCTCACTTTGCCAGTAAAAATGAAAATGCTCGTGTTTCTAAACCCACCTTTACACGACATGTAAACTTCACAAATGTACATTTTGATATATTCATGTTTTCTCAAAAGCGCATAGTTTTCGATAAATTTTTAAAAAACTGTATTTTTCTTTTCTAAAAGTTTATAGGAATCAAAAAGTCCGTAAGGATATTTTCATAAATATTCCAAGACTAAAAAGTATATAGGGTAAAATACCCAAATCTGAGCCCCCTTACGCATTTTTTCACTTCATACCATATTTTCTTGGTCTTCCGTATACTTTCTGAGAAACTTATACTTACTGGTCGGAAGTATGGAATGTTTAAATTAAATTAACATATACATATTCCTCAACAATTTGGATAAAAAAAAAGAATTATGTGTAAATGTGAAAATTATCCCAAAATCCAGTTCTTAATTAAGTACGCCTAGTAACTTATAGAAATAAGAATTGAATTCGAAGAATAATTGGTTTCATCACGTTGTGAAATGTGGTTTAATCGGCTCAATTGCGCACAATTCTTGTTTTAGCCGAAAATTAACAGGGGTGCTCAGAACTGGTGCCGGGGCTCAGATCTGGATACTTTACCCTATAAGCTGGCGAAAAACAGACTTTTCGATTTTTAGTCATACTAATCAAACATAAAACTTCTAAATAAGAAAAAAAAAATTATGAAAATGCTTTTCTTTAAAAAATGCATATAAAAAAGGAAAAAAAATTTTTTTGGGCGCTTTGTATTAGAAATAAATGTGAGATAAAAGCATAAAAAATAAAATAACTATTTTCCATACACAGCACCCAAAAAATTAATTTGGTAAATATTATTTTTCGAATTATACAATACTTTTTTTATACTACGTATAAGAAAGTAAAATAGGTAGTTATATTATTGTCCAAATTTCAAAAAAGCATACTAATAGGCGATTTTAGATAAAAAAATGGAATATTGGGGTCTCTGTGCAAATATCTATGCGGCAGTATTTTTAAAACGTTTTTTTTCTAGAAAAGCTTTAACTAAAATTTTTGAACGATTTTTTTATTTGCCAAAAAAAATCCACTTTAATAAATCATTTTTAAAACAGTGAAGAAATACCTTTTGCAAGTTTGAAACAAAAATTTAAAGAACAAAATGATTTTTGTTGCCATGATTCTAGCTCTAATTTTTAGAGAAAATTACCATACTTGCCTTAGGTTTTGCAGTTTATGAGCGTATTAATTTTTCGATTATTTTAAGGTCAATATCTTAGCAATTGGCACTTGTTTTCTAGAAAGTCTATATGTAGAACTATCCTCATAAAAAATTGGGGGATTTTTGGATTCTCCCGTTTTTCACTAATGGCTCTCGAACTCTGCTGTGGCTGATAATTTCGTCAAAATAGGTAATTTTCCAGGTCAAAATTGGAGGTGTCTTCAGTAATTTAGAAAAATAATATTTTGCGTGGTATTAATGACATATCAGCAATATTTTTCTACAAGATTTTTTTGGGAAACCCGGCAATTTTAGAGCAATAAAGCATCCTAGTCAAAGCAAAAAGTGATCAGATAAATTTGTATGGAGCTTGTGTCATACAAAGTGTACTGATACTACGGTGTTTTTAAGAATTACAAGATGAAAATTGTTGTTTCGTTAGAACCTAACTTTTGTATAAGACGAGTGAGAGTTAAGGGTTGATTTCAGGCGAAGCATTGTTCGAGAGCCGTTAGCGAATGGGAAGAACTCAAAATCCCTTAATTTTTTATTAGGTAGTTCTACATACAGACTTTCTAGAAAACGAGTGCCAGTAGCGGGAATTATCTCTTGGCCTCAAAATAATCAACATCATAATCTGCTAAACTCAAAACCTAAAACAAGTATGGTAATCTCTTAAGATAGAATTATGTAATTGTGATCAATTTTATTGCGATAGGTCTAATTATTTAGAAGTAATGAGCCTTCGGGACGCCGAACTTTAACAAGCCACATCAATGGAACCAATTTGTTTTCAAACCTTAAATTTGGTACACTTTACTATCTTTAGTAGGTGAATAACATATCGTCGGCTAAAAGTGAAATTGTGCTAAGTCCATTATACCAAATTTGACAGAAGAGCAATAAAAAACCTTGTTAAATCATTTTAATTTTCATTTAAAGAAAACAGAGTCTCATTTAAAGAAAACTGAGCCCAATTTTTCTCATTTAAAGAAAACTCAGTGTTATTGAAAGAGAATTAAAACGATTTAACAAGGTTTTCATTGTTCTTTTGGAAAATTATACCAAATGGACTTAGCACAATTTCACTTTTAGCCGACGATATATAAAAATCATTAGAATGGTTGATGGTCACCTGGGGACGAAATTGGATTTTCGTCGAATTGATATGAAATCACTCAAAAGACATATAAAAAATCATTCGTTTATTTAAAACAAAAAACACATTTTTTAAATAAAAACCTTTTTTTATAGTCTCTTCATACGCATGGAATGTACCAAATTATTACGGACATGGGCGGTTTCCTCCTCCAGGTCACTCATTTCACTCATCGGATTCTTACTTTCAAACGCAGTGCGAGTGCAAAAAACTTCATCATTGCCCAGTAATAGTTGATATTCACAAGTCCGCCTGTGGATATTTTGATGGGGGAGAACCGTACGTTTGCTGCCCCATTCAGCCTAATTTTGAAACTACAACGACTGTTGCACCTCAAACCACAACCACCGATTCAGAGAAGCCATGGATCTGGGGTTCGCATAGATTTGGCGAATCACCCAGCACTCAAACTACCAAGGACTTCCCTGGCCATCAAACAAATCCTCATTATCCAAAGTACAATCATGGACTACCGCCGGGTCCACCATTTCATCATGGCTACTTATCTCCCCGTCACCCAAATTTCGGGTTCCCAAGTCAAAGGGAAGATGATTACCATAATAATTTGGTGGATTTCGAGGATCCAGACACCCACAAAAATTGTCCGCCGAGTTTCAACGATGAAGAATTTGATCCACCATTTCAAACGACATCCCCGAGCATTAAAAGTCCCAAAGGAAAAAAGCGAGTTAAGTCGAAGAAACCAAATCGTCTTCCAAACACCGATAACGCCGTTTTGCCAGACGCAATTGCCAATAGAAACCTAATAAACTCAGATGTTTGCGGACTGTCTGTTAATACTAGGATCGTGGGTGGTCGAGATACTAGCGCAGGACAATTCCCATGGATGGCCAGATTAGCGTACAGAAACAAAAGTGAGTATTTACATTTTAATAGTATTTATTTTCAAAAATATAAATGACTGCGAAATACACGAGGCAAGGTATAGATTTTCCATTTAGGTAAGTGATTGCATAATTTTCTGAAGACGCCCAGTGAGATAAACCCCCATTAAAAAAATTGATGTACTTTTGAACACTGGCCAGTAAAGTTCATCATTACAGTAACATAATGTTAACGTTTTAACGTTTTCGATTCTATCAATTATTTGCCATATTTTTGCATTCATATTAAATCCTATAAAATAAAAAGTTTTTAACATTCAATGTTTATTTTAGCATCAGGACGATTGACTTATCGTTGCGCTGGTTCTGTGATCAGTGATCGATACGTAGTAACAGCAGCGCACTGTGTAACTAACCTTATCGAAGTTCTAGAAGTGTGAGTTTTTCTTCTATTTTGATGGATTTAAAAACTAATTTTTCTTCTGAACCTTGCAGAGTTTTAGTTAGAATAGGGGAATTAGATGTAAATCGAAATTTAGATTGCAATGTCGATCCGCTACGGTGCTCGGTTCCACAAGACTATGAGCTAGAGAAGACAGTTCCACATCCAAATTACGATACTCCAAAATACTCAAATGATATTGCCCTCATAAGACTCCGATTGCCAGATAATTCAAGTAAATCTACACAGAATTTAAAAACGATAAAGTAAATTTAATTTGCTTTCTTTTTTTGAATTTCAGTAAGATTGACACCAATTTGCTTACCGGTTGATTCATATGCGTCTGCAGATGAAAATCTAACTGGAAAAAATGGTATTATAGCCGGTTGGGGGTCAAGAACTGCAGGTAAATTAGTATAAAATAACAGATTTTGAAAATTTGAAAATAAGAATGAATTTTATTTCGGTATTAAATGTTGACGGAAAAGTCTGATACGTACGGAGAATTTGAATTTAGTGTTGCTTAGATTTTTTAATATTTAGAAAGCGCTATAGTATGTATTTATTTAGTAAAAAAATTACAATTGCTATTTTTTTTTCAAATTTCTCCTCGAATTTTATTCAAAATTAATTCCACGAATTTTATTTATCGATTGCAGTATAAATTCTTTTAGGAAACGTTGTCTAAATTTGAATTTATTCTGGCAGTTTTATATGAAAAAATTTTAGTTCAGGCAAATGAATTCCGGGATTTTGTGTCGTAGTGTAAACGGTTGTGAAATTTCAATTGCGTCTCGCAGAGTAAAATTCGCGGAATATAATGTCAGATGTAAACGGCGCCTTAGACTTGTAAGAGTTTTTATGAGTAAAGGCAGCAGCAGAAGCAGAACTTTAGAACACATAGCGTCTTATGTGTTGAGCTCCAATAAAGCAGCAGCAGCAGCAGCGGCAGAAGCAGAAACACATTTTAGCTCTAATCTCTAAATTTCTGCTTTCAATTTAACCTCACAAATCGTTATGGATATTTTTTGCATATATGGACGGAATTAAATATTTGTAATACTTGAAATGGAGGAGAAATTAATTGAATACTTAAAAAACAACAAAATATTATACGACAAATCATGCCGCGAATATAAATACGTACAACGTTTTGACAAGTTTCTGCTATTTTCGTCAGAATTCAAATTTCATTGTGGGACAGAAAGCAGATTCTGCTTCTGCCACTGCTACTGCTTCTGCCTCTGCTGCTGCCTATACTCAATTGGAGGGAGAACTCCTATTGCAAAAAATCTATTGCAAAAAACCATAATAAAATAAGTAGTTTTCAAGCAAAGCAAAGTAATCTGTATTTGCATTCACAGGCAGCATAAATCGAAAATCGACTTATGATGTTATGGCGTTTTGCCACAAAAATATATTATCAGCGACAATTCAAAATGTTCATTTTCAACATTTTTTTTAAAATTTGTAACTTTTTTCAAAATAAAAAAGTTGGAAATTAGAAATAACTAATAGCTTCTTAAAACAGTCAGTAGGACTTTTAATTTATTTTGTGACAAAAACATGAATTGATTATAAAAAATTTCCCAATAGCGAAAATACATCGAATTAAATCAGCGATTCGATTAAACTCGGGAAAATTTCAAAGTTTCGTGAATCGAAACCATAGAAGATTTCGCCGCACATATGGGTATTATGATTATCCATATGCATTTCAAAATCAACCAAGATATTTACCACCTGGACCTCATCCTCACTTTCCTTATTTTCAAACTGCCCCCCAATTCGGGTGGTATCCACAACGTAATCAACCGCAAGGTAAACGCAACTCTTCACTTGAAACACTTCACACAACTAATAAAATCTAATATTCTACGATTCAACCTTCAATTTCTAAATTTAAACTGATAATACAATTATTAAAAGTGCACCGAATTTATACTGACACTGAGAGGTCTTTTTTAACTTTATTTTAATCGATTTTTAGCTGATACTTTAACCAATATTTAAAAACATCTCTGTTTAATGGCTTTTTCTATAAATGACATATTGGAATTTTATCTAATACTCTTCTCAATTTTATATAAAAAGCTCTAAAATACTTAATTAAAACAGTGAGATTGATGTAAAATAATTTTGTTATCTAAAATTGTTTTCCGCATGTCGCACTGCGAATTTTGCGATTAATGCACAAAAAAATATTAAAGAAAAATTGAAAAATGAATATTAATCAAAAATATTATTTGTATCTTTCAGCGAATCCAGCCCAAAATCCCACTTTACAATACATTATCCTTCCGATAGTTAATAGAACACAATGTGCGCAATCCTATGCTCAGTTTAGCGCTAATTCTAGGACACCGATTATCGTCAGTGAAAATCAACTTTGCGTTCAAGGGACGGAAAACATGGATGCTTGCCAAGGTATGACGTTTTTAAATGTTTAATTCTGAACAAAAGCTTTAAAATAAAAAAAAATTAATATTTAGGTGACAGCGGTGGCCCATTAATGACTGAAGAAAGTGATACAAATCGCCGTTACACTCTACTGGGATTAGTTTCGTTTGGTCCTAGAACTTGTGGCATATCCAATTTCCCAGGAGTTTATACTAGGGTCTCGAGATTTGTTGAATGGATGAGAAACAACATGGAAGCTTAGCAATCATATTTTAAAGGCTAATTTTAATTTTAGTTAGAGAATTAAATTTCAACAAAATCCGTGTGTAAATAGTCTACCTCAAATGTGAATGAACTTTTTTTTTTAAAACATATTTTTTTAGTTGACGTAAATAGTTTTTAAGTATTTTTTAAGATAATAAAAGCACTGTAAAATATTTATCTGTTTTGAGTCTCTACAAATATGAAAGAAAAAATCTTTTAAATGTTTTGATTACCACCACGTTTAATCCATCTGCTGACCTTAAATTTGTCTGCAAAAATTTCTTAAATAAACACAAAATGTCGTTATGTTATACACATTTAAAATTGAATGATGTTCCCAGGGTACTGGACTTTAACACGCAATTAAGTAACAGCAAAGAAGACAAAATGTGTAAATATTGTTTACGTCATGATGAGAATGACCTTAAACAGTACTTTTTGCCATGTGTATACAAAACAAAATCTAAACACATTAATGTGAAACGTGAATTTAAAGCAAAACATTAATTTCATGTAAGCGATCATTATTGGTATTTAGTATTAGGGGTTGGTTGTAAAATAGATCACGCATGTCAGGGGATGTTTCATATTTTATTATATAAATTTCCATACCACAGCCAATATATTTAATGACCAATCTAATTTAAATTTGAAAATCATTTTTCCATCATTTGTGTCATAGCATTCAAATTTTAGATTTTTTTGCCAGTTAACCGTCAGAATTTCATAAAACTTGTCAGTTAAATTAATGATATACCAGGTTTAAAAATAAACTACAGAAGATTTCATTTGGACATTTAATTTGTTCCTGCTCCATACAAACTGAAACGTTTTTTTAAATTTTTTTGAAAACGGTGGATCGTATTGAAAAAAAATGGACAAAAAGTATTTATAATTTGATTTTACTTATCTTCACCATACATAAAAATCTATTTTAAAATTCAGATATGTATATTTTTTGATTAAAGCAGTTATGTAAAGTTACTATCTCGCCAAAACCAAATTTTACTGGGAGCCCGGTAAAATTACTGTTACCTCCCAGTAAATTACATTTACTGTTTTTTCTTAATTGTATCCCCAGTAAAATTCTCATACTGGAACGAACTAGAATAACAGCAATTTTTACTGTGAGTCCGAGTAAAATTTACTGGGATTACAGTAAAATCTGAAAAGCCTCTCAAATGCTGTTTGAGGTTTTTAATGTGTTGTATGCATAAAAATGAGCATTATGTCTATATGCATTTTTTATAATCCATTTTTTTTGGTGCAAGTTTTACAATTTTTGGGAACAAAAGTAAACAATTTTTTTTGAATATAATTGGAAAACGGTTAATAATAAAAAAATACTGGGAGGAAATTACTGAGTATTTCCTCAGTAATAATTATCTAAATTTTTGGAAAAAAAAATTATATATTCGGGTTTTTTCGGTAAAATCCCAGTAAACTTTTGCTGGGAAATTTACTGGGAAAATGACGTCTGATTTAGAGTGATTAGAGTGAACATCAGAGAGAACAGCAAGTTGAGAATACAGAATTGAAAAAGATGGTTTATGAAAGTTTTTTACTAACAAGTTTCCCTAAAAAATTGGTCAATGAATTTGCCGGATTCTTTTTTAATTTTTCGTTTTTCCTTGTTGTGACTTTTAAAAAATCTTATAATTTTTAATCAGATCTTTCAAAATTTGTTTTAAATTAGGCTTATGGCATTATTAGAATAGAAATTCGTAACCCTATTAAACCTCTGGTACGTTAAGAACTTTTTTTTTGGGAAATACTCCAATCTTTAATTGCGAATTAGGTTCAATGACATTAGATTTTACAAAAATAAAATTATTATCAATAAAAACCAACAACGTCATACTTTTGGTTACGCTAATTAATTTCATAGTAGAAAAAAATCACCGGAGTTTCTACTAATTGCCCTTAGCAGTTTTTCATGTTTATTTTATATTATTTTTCTCATTGCTCAAGTTTTTAAAAAGGGACAAAAAATTTTATAGGAATAGATTAATCATAAATACATAAATAAAATTAATTTTATCAGTTCAACTATAGAATTGAAATGGGATTTTTTACACATTTATAAAACTGATTAAAATGTTTACAAGCTTGAAACAAGAGAACAAGAGTTTGGAGCTGGAAATGGCAAAGATGAATACAATTTAGAAATATGACGTTAACATTTGCCTTGTTATAAGCACGTGTTAGCTGAGCAGTTTTTCTTTATGAAATAGCGTGTAAGTTACGAAAAGTATATTTTTGCTTAGCATTTCAAAGAAAGGGTTTTTTCTATCATTTCTTCTTGGATGAATTTGTGATTTTTGTGCTTTCTTATGCGGCACCTAGACGTACAATATTATTGTGCAATACAGTACAATCGCGATTATATGATCTAATTAATGTTGGGGTGGGTCATATAATCAAGGTTTTCACATAACCGAGGGTCAAATTTTGTATTTTTTTTTTCAGGTTTCCTTACGTTTAATACAAACAAAGGTTAAAGTGTTAAGTATTTTTTAATCTTCTCACAAACATTTATATTTTGTTAAAGTACTTTAATAAATTTTGTTGTCTAATGCTGCTTATATTTGTTAAAACAGCTTTTTTTTTTAAGTCTTTGCAGCGTTCCGATCTCTGTTGAGTCAACGTCGTTCTCAACAGTCCAATCCATTGCAATATTGAGAGCTTTGATCGCCTTTGTTTGGGTGATAATTTTTTTCAAAGTAAAAATTTCGTCATCCTCACTTTGCTGACAATCGTCTTCATCTACACTAAAATCTTCAACGAGATCTGGAATATCATTTGTCCAAGCATTAAGCTCAAAGTTCACTGCATCCTCCTTTTAAAAAAAATCCAGTTATTTACTCGCAATAATATCGATGATCACATAATCGAGGTTTTTTCGATTCGCAATGATCATATAATTGAGGCTTCATACAAATTTTTGGGCAGTCATATAACCGCGAGGTTCATATAATCGCGAGTACATATAATCGCGATTGTACTGTATATTGTACAATATTATTGACATGCCCCTAGACGATACAATGTTATTGCACAATAAATCAATTTACATTTGATTCGTGGGCAGTCAACATGTCTCTAAATGACATTGAAGCTAGTTGTGTAGCCATTGCACTGGCTGTGAACTTCAAAAAGAAGTTTGAAAAAAGCGCAGATTGAAGGAGAATGACTTAAAAAAGCGAACCAAGGGATTTTCTTCGCCATAGTTAGGTGTACTCTCGGCGATATTTCATACGATATTGAGCCAATATTGTGCAATATCGCCCTCAGACTATACAATAAAACCTTATTGTGCAATAAAAATCAAACCGATTTTGATTCCTTCAATATATTGCACAACCGTTCAATGTTACCCCTAGACGGTCAATATATTGCACAATATTGAAATATTGCACGTCTAGGGGCCACTTTACACAAAAACAAATAAAGGTTATTAAAATTTAAAAATTTAATCGTAGAAGCTGAATGACATTTCACGTATTACAAAAAATTGTGAAAGTTCCTTCGGAATTCTAGGAACAATTCTCTATTTATATTAAAAAGATTCTTTTTTTTAATCTCCAAACAACAACATAATTATTGTACAATTTAATTCCTCTAGAATTTTTATGAACATTCAAACTTTTATCGACATTTTAAAGCGAGAAATAAGAGAGACTTTACGAATTCAATCTTGATTTGTTATCAAAGCATCAACGTTAAAAAATTTACATGGATGCATTGGAAATACTAAAAACTAGTTAGATAAATAGACATGAGACAATATATGAGAAAAATAAAATTGTGGGAAACGGGATTTTTCTTTCACATAATTTCATATTGTTTTACTAAAAGAATGTGTGAAAATTTGATTTTTTCACACCTTATTTTTAATTTATTTCCATAGGCACTGATGCTATTCCATTTTTTGCAAAATATACGTGAGTTTATGTGAAATTTCGATGATAACTTTCGTATAGGGATTTCCTATATTTTTACAAGAATCTGGAAAACGTGACTCCGGCCGTGAAACTGGCTTGAGCATCAAAATGTTAACACAGACAATTTTCCGAGGGTCTCTGCAAATTTTTGCTATTTCCAAGTTTTTTTTTAAAAAATACATACAATGATCCTGGACCGAAATAATCATATGTTTAATGTATTGGATGTTAGAGCGAAAAGTTGGTCGTATAGAGCAAATATTGAATCATCGTAACTGCTGCACCGTTTAGTAAACCAGTATGGGATTTTCCGAGTTAAGCCTCCAGCAGAATGTCAAATAACCTCCACGGCAAATAACAAGTTCCCAGAAGATCATCAAACCAACTATTAACAAATACCCGTCCAACGACCAGTTCCCGTTGTGCGTTATTAACTGGACAACATTTCCAATGCAAATTGGAAAATTCTCATTTGATCTCTGTTCCGATTTATTCAAATTCTCTACTACCAACCGTCCAATGTTTCCGATCTGAAAAATATCTATAGCTTCTAGATTCAACTTAATAAATGGAACCTTAGCAATTGATAATCTCTCCAGAAATAAATGACCGCTGGTTGTGTGAAGATTCCACGGGGGGCTATGAAACCCAAAGCGAGTCGTCCAATATACGAGTATTCGTGACTTTGCTGTCGTTATAATCAAGTTGTCCGCACAAAATTGTAGTGACCAGCGAAGTTACTGATTTCTCAGTTCGGCACAAATCTTGGCTATTAGAGTTAGTTGTGTTGCCGTTGAGTAGTCATCAGATGAAGTTCACATGACAAAATATCATTGTTGACTTTGGAATAAGAATTATAGAGTGAAAAGATTAAACATTGCTAATTGATTAATTTGAAATACGAGACGGTTGGTGTTCAATCAACGATCAGTGTGATCAAGAATATTTTAAGAAATAGTGATCAGTTGACGAAATAATTCAAGATAAAAATAGAATATAAGCCAGCAAGAAAGTATTTCGAAGAAATATTGGAAGTGCATGAAAATCTCGTCGGGCTGCTAATTAAATGGTGAATTAAACCGTGTTCATTCACACGATCAGCACGAAAAATGGATTACAGGTGTTTAACGTTCGTGTTAGCTGCGATATTGGGCATTGCGGCCGCAGGACGTAAGTGTGATCAGTTTTACTAGAAAAAAATCTATCGTCAAACAAAATATTTTTTTTAATGTTTGAAGAAAATAGTTTTAAAGCACATGCAAATCAACAAAAGGAGGGAAAAAATACAACAAAATCAACACAATCGTGTGTGCAACCTTTGACATAGAAAGATGATAAAAAGTCTTAACTGAAATATCACTGAATCAATTTCTTGTTGCAATTTTTAATCATTACTGTTAAATATTTCTAGATATGAAGTTAACCCCTGAGATATCTTCTGCACTACATTTATTTTGCAGAGGATTCTTTTTTATGTGCGCATATGAAGACACTAAAAGCTTTTTCAATAAAAGCAGGTTTTGCTTTTTGTTGAAGGGGACAACTCACACGATTGGATAACTTATATTTCGGTTTTTTATGATTGAGATACAACAAAATGCTTATTAGTAAAAAATTGTGAATTCCCCGGTTAATTTTACCTGCGGTCAGCCGTATAAAATTGCTTATGAAGGTGCAAATTATATTCAAGAAACAAGTTCATGGCACGCAAGAGTTGTTTTTTCGATATTTTCTTAATGTTTTTCAATAATCTTGGAATCTTGACTTTGATTCTTGATTTCGCTTTGTTTTTGCCAAGTATTTATTGAAAAACTGGATAAAATTACTTCAAAGCTCATATGCACAATTTTTCTTAAACATCGGCGAAATAATGACAAAAACGTTCGGGGTTGATTAAATTGATCGTTAATATGCTTGAATAAATCAATTATAGAGTTTTTATTTGCAAACAATCTTGTGAGGGAAAAACATTATGTCATGCAAAAACTTAGTGGTGCTCAATATGCTAATGATTGGCTAAAAATCGCCGCAGACGAAGAAAAAAAAAACAATATATAAACGCGTTTTCAGCCATTATTTTTTCACAGCATTTAAAGCATTTTTAAATAAAAATAAATAAATATATATTTAGACATTCAATTGAAATATGGACTTCTTTAATTTTACATGACAACTTTTTCGGTATTTTATGTAAATTTCCACATTATTTTTATCATGTGCGATACTAATTTTTGAGTAAAATTGTTTTTAAACTCTCTTTTAAACTCTCCTTTAAACTCCCAAAAAAAAGTGACTCTCTTTTAAACTTTCCTTTAAACTCTCAAATACTTCGCTCTATTCTAAAATTCTTCAAAATATTTATTACATACCGAAAATTAAAATCTTCAAGTGATTTCATGGGTCTTGGCATACTTTCACAAAATCGAAACCTCTAAAATAATTACTGCATTAAAATCTAAAAAAAAGTTTTAAGTCATTTTAAAACCAAAAGTGATTAAAAAATCGCATGAAATTTTACGTATTTTTTTGAATTGTCTTATTTCTTTAAAAATTTTGCGATTAAAAATTGTGTTTACACATTTTTGACCACAAAGTTTTTAGAACATCACAAACTAACGTCTTTTATTGAATTTTGTTTTATCGGCTATTTCTCTTATTATCACACTAATATATTAAAGTTGGTGCTATTCTGCAAAAAATAGTCAATGCAAAAACTAAAATGTTTCGAAATTTTTGGGACATACAGTATATTTTCCGCATATTTTTATTTTTAAAACAAAGCAGAGATGTTGTGGTCAGATAATTAAGGCGCAAGGGAATCGGAATATCAAGGAATAATTTCCTTGATATTCCGATTCCTTTGCGCTTTTATTATCTGGCGCCCTTGTGTGCCGCACGACCTCTGCTCCCCCCCCCCCCCCCCCCTACTGGCTCTGGTTAGGAGTTTTCCAATTATTCCCAATATATCTTGAAATGTCACTAACCTCTGAGTGAAATTTTCTGGAGCTCTATCTTAACTTGTTTTGTTAATTCGGGTTGGTGTATCTTGCCTGAAAATTAAAATCCCGAAAAAAAAATCCCGAAACAAAAATCTCGACCAAAAAAATTCCGAATGCCGAAATCTCGGAAAATAAAATCTCGAAAAAAATAATCTTGAAAAATAAAATCCCGAATGAAAAAATCCCGAATAATCCTGAAAAATCCCGAATAATATTTTTTTTCTCCATTTGACACGCGCGCGCGTCTCAAATGGAGAAAAAAAATATTATTCGGGATTTTACAAAATGTGCTTTTGTAAACAAAATTTGTTGTTATTTTTTTATGATAAAATCTGTTTCTCTCGTAAAACCGGAAAAAATCCGTCTTATTTTGCAATAATTAAAAAGAAAATGGATCTTAGTTGCAGAATTATAACTAATTGGCTAGAAAAAAAACTATATTAATTTATGGTAATGTAATTTATTATTTAGAATCAAAAACATAATATAATCTTGAATTTTCAAGGTGCAACTTGCAAAAGATCTGCAAATGGTCAAACAGTTACTTCTACATCGTTCTTTGATTTATCGTTTTGGTCCGTCTCTAATATAATTTCAGAGAATCTTCCCAAGACTCAAAATAGTTTGAAAGCCTGGCATCGCCGCTTGAAATCTCTGGTAGGAAAACCGCATTGTGGAACTTATCGCTTAATTTATTCTTGAACAAAAACATATGTGTGAAAACAAAAATAGAGCGGTTTAAAGCAGGTGAAAGGAAGAAAACTAAAAATGACTATATCCGAAAAGACAAAAGGATCAAAAGAATTTTGTCAACAGAAAATGAAACTGATCCTTATGATTTCATAGAAAGTTTGGCGAAAGTAATACCTTTTTATTAAAATTTTTTTTATCTAATTCTTTTTTTGTAATAAAGTTTGTAAATAGAATTCCTTAAACAATTTTTTAAATTTAATGTGTACTCAGTACAATTATAACAGCTTTTCGGGATTTTTGGGTTTCTGGATTTCTACATTTCAGGATTTGGGTATTCAGTAAAATATATTTCAGGATTTTTGACTTCGGGAATTTTGTAATTTTGTTTTTCCGGATTCGGTCAATTTCCGATTTTCGGGATTTTTTATTTCGGTATTATGACCGGATCCCTGTTAATTCCTGTCCAAGAACCGAAATTTTGTTTACAAATCGAAACATTGTTCATGAACCGAGGCATTTTTTAACCTCAAAAGTATAGTTCACAAAGCGAAACGTTCACAAAGCTACTTGTTTGCGAACCTAGGTTCCACTGTAAATAATTTTTCAACTTACAAATTTTTTATCATCTTATATAGAACCAACTAAGCCAAGATTTTCAAAACTGAGTCACAAGAAAAGAGCGAATGAAAAACAAAAATATATGTTTTAAATTGGAGTTCAGAAAATCCCACTGATAAGTTGACAGGAAACCACTGGGGTAAACATTTTATTATTGGCATTGACTTTACGTCATATATTTATGTGTTAAAGGGTAAATGTATTTATCTTCGGTGAAATTTAAAAGACATCGAATTCAATGGATATTTTTTAGCCGTTTGTGTCTAAGCGGAACTGAAAAGGAGTACAAATTAGTTATGAAAATTAATTTATATTCCATGAACATTTTTATTAATAAGATTTTGATGGAAGTTTATAAATTCAATAAAAATACATAATTATTTTCATTAATTTTATTTTTGTTCGCAACGTAGATTTCAATCAATACTCTCGAGTTCCGATTCCTCGGTACAGAGGAACATTTATTCACTGCCTTAATCGGCGCGGCGTTTGATTCGATTGAGAGCCATAATGTCACAATACAATCTTACACATATCTTGAATAAAAACTCAGTTAAAATTTACCTATAAAGAGAAAATATTAGCTTGTTACCAACTATGTATATATTTGTAAAAAAAAATATTTCGGTGGTGGTTACTATAGCTTCGAGTCCGTTTTTTTTTTGATTAAATGTCTTTTTTTCTTCTGTTATTTGTATTTTTATTGCACGCAAAACAAACATTTAGAAATTATATTTCCAACTGATGAAACAGAAACAAGACCACAAAGCTTTGGACGATGTTTGACGCCGGCACCGGATCGAAGAAGTGGATCCTGCAACTATCTCTATGATTGCCCACATTTACTGGCTATGATCAGTAAGAAGCCGGTGCCAGATCATGAGAAAACCTTCCTTAGTGCTAGTCAATGTGGTTATTATAATGGGAGTCCACTGGTAATATTATTATTGATTTATTTACATTATTTACGTTTTTTACATTGTTTACATTTTTTAAATTTCATAGGTATGCTGTGGGCCAAGCCCGCCCAACGTGGGTTCACCAGCCACACCTGTTACCACTAATCGTACACCATCCATAACAGGCAATCGTGCTTCCGGTGGAACACTTCCTGTGCCCCCAGCATGCGGGGCTGGCCTCGGAGACCGAATCTATGGAGGAAATAAGACTGCGATTGATGAATACCCCTGGATGGTATTACTGCAGTATTCCAAACGTAAATTTTCATTATTACCCTCTATTTAAAAAATAATTAATTTTGTAATCTTTCAGCTGCTGGTCGGAAAGGCTTTCATTGCGGTGGCGTTCTTATTAACACTCGGTATATCCTTACAGCTTCACATTGCGTGAATGGAAAAGGAATCCCAGAAACTTGGAGTTTATCACATGTTCGTTTAGGAGAGTGGGACACAACAACTGACGTCGATTGCGAAAATGACGATTGCTCTGATCCACCGGTCGATGTTGCCATCGAAGAAAGAATACCCCATGAAAATTATGATCCAAATGACAAAAATCAGTACAACGACATTGCCTTATTGCGATTATCCCGCGATATCTCTTACACCTCATGGATTAAGCCGATTTGCGTGCCCAAAGCTGATTATCTGAGATCCTCTGATTTCGTAGGATTTGCGATGGATGTGGCTGGATGGGGAAAAACCGAAAATGCTAGCGCTAGCAATGTAAAGCTGAAGGCTAGGGTTCTAGGTGTATCACTATCTGATTGTAACGATGTCTACAAGCGTCATTCAATCGAGTTGAGGGATACACAAGTCTGTGCTGGTGGCGTCAAAGGAGTCGATTCATGTCGTGGAGATTCTGGAGGTCCCCTTATTGGTGTTGATATCACGAATCAATACTCACAGCGGCCTTACTATTTCTTAGTTGGGCTCGTCTCCTTTGGACCAGTACCTTGTGCGCTAGAAGGTTGGCCAGGAGTTTATACAAAAGTCAGCAAATATGCTGATTGGATTGAATCTAAAATTCGACCTTAGTTTAAAGTTTTTTTATATGGGTTCCTTATTTCATAAATACTTTTTTTATTTACATTTAAATTTTTAAATAATGTTTTAAATAATATATGTATTGATTAAATAATAGAATTTAATTATCATGTGTGTAAACATTATGTTGGCTTTTAAGAATTATAAAAGTACATTTTTGAAACTTTAAATTTACCATAATAAAACATTTTCGTACGCTTTGTAGGTATTTGTGTTATATATTTAAGTTATATCGTATTTATAATAAAAAACAGGATGCAGCCGTCAAATACGCTATGTGGTATTTTCAAAAACAGTTTTTGTAGAAATTTCCTTAACGCAACCTAATTGGAGTTTTTAAATGAGTCAAATCAAAAAATTTTGTGTGAAGAAAATACAATAGGTACGTAAAATCAGCAGAAAATTTTGTTAGGGAATTTTTTTTTGTTTCGTGATTTTAAAAGGTAAACTATTAATAAGTCTAGGGAAATATAGTGCAACCTCAATAACTCGAACTTGACAGAGACAGTTTCAGTGCATTGAATAAATGTTTATTTATTCAAGCTATCGAGGTTTCACTGTAATAAAAATACAAACATACTTTCAAGAGCATGCAATTCTTTGAAATTTCATGTATCCAATCTTACCAGGGGAAGTTTTTTAAGTAAGTCAACCCTGCTTCACACTTCTTAATCGTCTTAATGCTACAACAAGGATGGTGTTTATTCCAGCTTACATACCCGTTGTTACCGGGTTTAAGTTTTTAGCATGCATTTTTTTTTCAAAAAAAAGCTGAGAAATAACTTAAAAACTTTTGAAACTAAATCGTCATGACATCAGGACTTGCCTTTCGAGTTTTGAAATTTTAACACCAGATTCATGATTAGCGACTCCGAAATCTATAAATTTGCCTTTCACAGAAAAATGTGAAAAGGTTATTTGCCTTCCAATTCCAATTTTAAAATTCCAATACCAGATTTGTGAGAAGGAACACCAAAAATTCGGAACCCCGAAAACCCACGAATGATATTTCAATGTTAAACATCAAAAAAATCAATGTTTTAAAATACCAAGACCCTACTTACATCCTGTTTACATCCTTAGGGGGTGAAATTTTGAAAAATCGTTTGTTAATGAGGTAAGACAAATTATAAATTTTAAAAATTATTTTTTGCTTTTTAGCGTTTTAGTTGTTTTATTTTTTCTTTAATTTTTTAAATCGGTCTATTTTTTAATTTTTTTTTATTTTGTTCTTTTTTGTGGAAAATAAATATCTGGTAAAGAAATATGTTAATCAGTTGTTTAACCACACCAAATCAATTGTTTCACCAATATAAAATCTCAGCGCATGAAATACACACTCACGACTCACTGCTACTGAATAAAAACTCATGAGTATGAGCATTTGATTTAACTGAGAGCAATTGACTTCCTCATGAGCACTGTTGCCAACTCAAAAATATGAATCCGGTCAAATTTGACCGTTTGACAGGATTTTTTTCTGTTGAATCCTGTCAGAAAAAACGGTCAAAAGTTTTAGCGTGTTAGATCCGGCCAAAAAATCGGTCAAATCCACGCAAACGACATTTCTGATCACAATAACCTAGAAATTAAACATAACAAAAGCTATAATTGCCAATCTGGCAATTATTAAAAACCCGTATGGTGATATTCGTATCTTAATTGGAGCAGTTGTAGCTAAATTCCACTGCGAAGTCGAACTTTCCAATAATATTTTGTAAAATATATTCCAATCGGATTTTGATGTATGGGAGTTTTATGTAGAATCATATTCTAAATAACTTTTGTTCTTGTACTTCTTTGATAAGATGCACCGTTTTTGAGATATTCGCAAAAAACCTTTTTGTTCCCCCTCCCCCCCTTACACTAATTGTCCATTTTTGCCTATTAACGAACTTAGCCTCGCATTTTACGAAAAACGAATCTGCGCAAAATATCAAGTCTCTAGCTCAATCCGTGCGCCTGCAATTCTCGCCACAGACGGACGGACGTGCAAAAATTAATTATTTTTATCATTCTACACACACTGGTGAAATTCATTTTTTTGTGTGATGACGGGATCTTGGCGTTACAAACGGTAAGGCAAATCTAATATACCCTTTGGTTTCACCATATATAAGGAGAAATATAATTTTATTTAGGTACAATCGACTTAACAAAAAATAACAAAAACAAATTCTTTTTAAAAAATAACATTAAAACAAATTCTTATAAATAATGATAAATAAAAAAAAACATTAGATCTCCAGAAATATTATTATAACTCACATATATGTACCCGAATTATTGCAGTAACCCGAAAAGTCCCAATTTCCACTTATAAATTATAAAGGGTGCGTTCAATTTGTGAACATTCTATTTATGAAAATTGATAATGTTGATAATATATTATTTCTTTCCCAATTGAAAAACTGTTAAAAAAAGGTCGAAAACACATTCAGTTCCGGTTAAAAATCCGGTCGACCGGATTTTCATTTTTTCTCCTGTCAAAGTGGACAAAATCCGGTCAAATCTGACCGGAAAACGGTCAAAATGGCAACACTGCTCATGAGTAGTTTGAGATGAGTAAATTGTTTTGCTAACGAACAACTCGTGAGTATTATGCATATGCTCGTGAGAAAGCTTTTTCTTTGGTAAGTTGTGGTGAGAGATCGAAGGGTAGGAAGTGGGGAGGAAAAGGAGACTGGAACGAAATTTTCTGGAAAAAAAATTTGGGTATTATTTTGTGAAATTTTTGAAGAAATTTTTTGGGATATGTGATTAATTTCACTTTAAAAAAATAGTATTATTGTTGGAGTGGTTTATTTCGCTGCATATTAATGGTACATACATCTCTCAATACCAAATAATTTATAAAATCTTTGCAATCTTGCGTTATAGTAAATATTTGTGAGACTCTGTTATTTACACTTAGTTAATTTATATTAAATCATCCTCGCAAAATCTCCAATTGCGAAATACTTACAATCTGCACTGCAAAAACCAATTAAATAAATTAGCGAGATTTTTTGTTAAATATTGATAAATTTTCTTTAAAGTGTACATCACAGTTTGTTATCACTTGAATAGAATTATCGCTCGGATTATTTCCCATGAAAAGTATAAATTAAATCTAAAAAAAATATAAACAATACACAACTGGAAATGCTTTATGGTTTGTTTTCACATATGAATTTCCCCAGAATTTATTAAGAATAAAATTGGTCGATGGAGCTCAAGTAAATGATCGCTACGGATCGAACAGATAACAATATGCTAAATTCACTCAAATTGGATTTTGGGAATAAATCTTTCAAAATACTAGACAGTCGATAACCGCCCTCAGTTGCCATTAATCGTGTTTTCTATTGGGTATTTTCAACAAAAATTAAGATTTTACAATAAACTGACATTGAGCGGTATTTTGTGTAATTGAAATGGAGTACTTTTTCATGTTGTTAACAGTATTTTTCTTCTTTGATATTTTAAAAGCGAGTAAGTTGATTTTTTAAACTAAATTTAATTTGATCGAATCATATTTTTTTTAGTATTGGTTATGACAAGACGTTTAGTATTGACTATGGCATCTTGTTTCAATTCCTTCTAACTAAAATTGCATTTTAGACAATTTTTACATATAATAAAACTATAAGAACGATAGTTTTAGATGTATTTTTTCATACTAATTACTAACGGCCTTTCAAAGCATATCTTTCCCTTTGTCATGCTTTTTGCTGTTTTTTTGTATGGAGTTTAGTACAGGAGTTTAGTACAGCCATTCTCAACCTGGTGAAACGATGGTGCAAAAAGATATGTGAAACTGGGAACAAATTATACTAATAAAAATATGAAAACTATACGATTGCCAGGCAGTCGTGAAATACTCTAACTCTAAACTTTCAAATAGATTCAATTTTATTATACCACACCCACTGGAATTTGTTACAACTGCTGAAGGATATTGTCTTCATAACTTTCGCAAAAAACGGTTCCGTTTATTATTTTTACTTTCTTATACGAAGTATAATTAAGTATTGTATTCATGAAAAATTTCGACCTCTTAATTTTAGCCAAAAAACATTTCCCGAGTAATCCTTAGTCGATTGGAGCATTATTCCAAAAATATCTTTCTGAAAATTAATTCCGATGAAGCAATACCATGTTCAAAGCAACTCCGAAATCACGCAATTTTCAGTAGGTAGTCTTATGTATGACAAACAATAAAATTTCCTAAATTTTTGTCTTTCACTAGAACTGCGACCGTTATTTAAAAACAATCAGTTTTTTGTGACTATTTCGAAAACTAACGGTTTTTCAATGCACGTGCTGCAGGAAAAAAGTGCTTTCCTGGTAGTTTTTGAAATTACTTTGAAAGTAAATGCTTTGAAAGTACAGTGGTAATATTTGGTTTTTCAATACCCATGTCTACCGGTTAAAGAACCTTTTTATACCCGTATGGTGAAACCAAAGGGTATATTAACTTTGCCTTACCGTTTGTAACGCCAAGATCCCGTCATCGCACAAAAAAATGAATTACACCAGTGTGTTTAGAATGATGAAAAAAGTTGAATTTAGCATGTCCGTCCGTCTGTCTGTCCGTCCGTCTGTCCGTCTGTCTGTCCGTCCGTCTGTCTGTGGCGCGGATTGCGGGCGCACGGATTGAGCTAGAGACTTGAAATTTTGCGCAAATCCGTTTTTCGTAAAATGTGAGGCTAAGTTCGTTAATGGGCAAAAATGGACCATTAGGGGGGGCACCCCCCATACGAACGAAACGAATATCTCAAAAACGGTGTATCTTATCAAAAAAGTCCAAGAACAAAAGTTATTTAGGATATGATTCTACATAAAACTCCCATACATCAAAATCCGATTGGAATAAATTTTAAAAAATCTGTTTGCAAAGTTTGACTTCAAAGTGGAATTTTGGTACAACTGTTCGAATTTTGATACGAATATCACCATACGGGTCTCCAATGATTGCCAGATTGGCAATTATAGCTTTTGTTATGTTTAAAACTACTTTTTTGAGAACAAATTGATTTGGGCAAAGCATTCCCAAAGTAGTTTAAGAAAACACGTTTAATTCACTAATTTTACCGAATTTAAGGATCCAATTAGTACCAAACGTTCATATTTATTCGTTTTTTCCATATTTCGAAAAAAAAACATAAAAGTATCGAAAAATGGAAAAAAGAAGTCAAGTCGCGACCGGGATTCAAGCCCATCATGAAGTTTGTTGTATTTCTTACTTGCGCGTTTGTATTCAAGGCACTTTACCACTGATCCATGCGTTCTTCTGGCGAAGATTGGTCGAAATTAGTATACTAAGCCAATGTTTAAAGATGACCATCAAATTACCGATTTAATTGATTATCACATAATTTAAACAAAGAACTTCTACTAATTTGCAATTTAAAATATTTATATTGAAAATATACAAGTATTTAAGAAATCCGAAAAACGAAGAAAAAAATGTGTGCCAATGGGAACTACTTTCCATCGAGATATTTTTAAGTAGTTTTTTGTAAACTACTTTGATTGTGATGAGATAAAAACATTTTTTGATGGGCTTTTTTCAAAGCGGTTAAAAAGTACAGGGAAAACAGCACAATCCAAAGTGATTTTAAAGCGCTTTCGTTTAAAACACTTTGAAATTTCCGAGAGGGTAAAGAGAATAAGGTTTCCCACAATTTTGTCTTATACCTTTGGTTGGTTGGTTGGTTTGATAGGAGGGGGGCTCACAAGGGAACCCCACGCACGTAGGCCTCAAGTTGGGCCCATTGTACACCTCCGAAGTCCCTTGCTGGAGCAGATTGAACTCAAGTACGGTTGTTTAGCCATCCCGCCAGTGCTATTCTTATACCTTTACCTTTTATCGTTACTGAAATATTTTCATTAAAAGCCGAGAAATTAGATTTTTGTGAATTGCTTGCAAACTAACGGTTCTTCGTAAAAATTACACAAGGAAAAATTAAAGATATTGAAATTATCTATAAATTTGCCTTTCACGGTAAATCGATATCTTTTACCGTTATCGAGATATTTGAGATTTAGTAACAAAAATATTTTTATATAAGCTAATATTCTGTTTGTCGAGTTATAGTGTAAATTGCGCAGGAACATAGATTTTGTATTAGAAAGTCATGTAGTTTTCACATCAGATTTTTTTTTTCAAATATCGCGACCAGTTAATGACCAAAAGTTAAATTTCAAGTAAAATTCACAATATTTTTCTGTAACCTTAAAAAAGTGTTTTATTTCCCAAAACCGATAATTATATTGAAAACAAAATTGAAAATTAATAACAAATTGAAAAAATTGTAGATTAAAGAAAAATTTACTGTCGGTTATTTTAATTCATTTTTTCGTGACTTCAGTTTAATGATGCAATGTAAAAATGTTTAAAAAACTTCATTGTTAATTTACAATTTATTTCTAATCTACAATATATATTTACATTATTTTATTTTATATTTTATTTTGTTACAATAGACCCGATTAACTCATTTGGAAAATGTATAACACCAGACAAGAAAGAGGGAAGCTGTGTATTTTTAGAAAATTGTACACTCTTAACTTCACTAATGTCCGAAGAAATTCTTACAACAGAACAAATAAATCTCCTTACGCAAAGCCAGTGTGGATTTTCACACGAAAGTACCTTAGTAAGAAACCGCAGTTATGGCTTTTTCAAAAAATAGTTATTTTCGAACATTTTTTTAAAATTTTTGTAGGTCTGTTGTCCCATTAATGAACAGAGTTTGTTGCCGAAGCCTGGAGAATGCGGTGTTAGCTTGGGATTCAAGAGTGATGATGGATCGAGTTCACCAATTGACCAACATCCATGGATGGCATTATTACAATATTATACACGTAAATGATTATCGATTTTTATAGCATTAAATTCTAAATAATTTTAGCATTTATAATCATTATATAATAAGCTTGTGTGTCTGTATGTTCGTTTAAAACTCGAGAACCTTTGAACCAGTTTGGATAAAACTTTCTGGGGAGCTTATTGGCATCAAAGAGCGGGTTTTAGACCATAAATAAATCAAGAAAACTTGTAGGAAAGAAAACCTGTAGGAAAAAAAACCTTTCCTACAGGTTTTCTTGCTTTATTTATTTTTCTGCCCGCTTCGCCGGTAATGTTTAAAAATGTTAATGCTTTAAAATCATAGTAAAATAGTTTCGGCTTTTTATTTCTATTCAGTGCTATAAAATTGTAAACTTTAATTTTTTTATTCATGTAAAAACTATGTGATAATTAATAGAACTGTTTTTTTTAGCCAATAATGATAAAATCTTTGAATGTGTTGGAGTCCTAATAAACAAAAGATATGTTTTAACTGCTGCCCACTGCATTTACGGCGAAAAAGAATCGAATCTTGTGCTTTCTGCTGTGCGTCTAGGACAATGGTCAGTTACGGGTATGAACTTTTGCGAGTATGATTATTTCGACACAGATTGTGAGTTTGAACCTTATCCGACGATCGATGTATCCATTGAGGAGCTCATTGTCCACGATGGATATATTCCATATTCTAGTAATCAACTCAATGATATCGCACTATTACGATTAATGGACAATGTGTCCTTCAATGAAATTATAAGTCCAATATGTTTGCCAGAAGAAGATCACTTCAATTTGGACGAAAAGATCGATTTCCCAACGCTTGTGGTGGGTTGGAGTCATGGTATCGAAGGATTAATAGAAAATCCTGACAGAGGAAATATTGTTGGAGCAGAGTTAGTCCCCTGCAATGATCAGGAAGAATTGGAACAGGAGATCGATGAGATAGAGGAAAATAAATTTTGTATTGTAGAAGATGAAAGTTCTGATGTTTGCATCGCTAATTCCGCTGGCCCTCTAGTTGGACTGAATGGACAATTCTATTGCTATGGTATCGAGTCATTGGGTCCGAAATTCTGCGGCTGGCCAATTGTTTATACGAAAGTTAGTAAATATGTTGACTGGATCAAAAGTAAAATTCGTCCTTGAAAGTTATTGCTTTAGATGGTATTATTTTATGTAGAAATAAAAGTTATTTTTAATGTTTTTATATTTTTATTTTCTTTGTTATGATTTGTACTTCAAAACCCCTTATGCGATCAACGAGATTCATAGATATTTTTTAGTCAAATTCTAAAAGTAAAGTTATTTATTCACAAAAAACTTCAATAGTTAATAAACGCATTTCTAATTGTAAACTTGTTAATTAGCATATTAATTTATTATCTAATTAAATACCATAAATTAAATCGCTTTTCATTGTTCTACGTTAGCATGAAGCCAGTTTTTACTATTTATAAAGTAAAATCTCCGTTTTCAAAATACAATTACCCCATATTTCTATCCAAAAATATTTTACCTGAGAGTTTTAGGTCAACCATTAGGTTGCGAAAACAAAAAAAAATATAATAATATTCTTCTAAGATAGTATTTCCTCAAAATAATTTTATGATTTTTATTAGTAAGCCTTAGTGCGTGACGTTTAGTAAAGTACGAGTTTTCTAGTTGACTACGTATTAGGGTGTATTGAAAAAAAAACGTTTTTTTTTTGGAAATTCAAAATTCCAAGTTGATAAAAAGTTGTCTCTGTGGACCCACATATACCACAAAAAAAATTAGCTCAATTGAAAAATAATTAGGTCTCCCGCAGGAGGCCTACAGTTTATAATTTTGTTCAAAAAATTGAAATTTTTAATTGAAAATTGAAATTGAACAGACAGAAAAACTTTTTTTTAATAATGCTCCCATCGACTCGGGAGTACTCGAAAAATGTTTTTTAGGCAAAATTAAGAGGTCGATTTTTTTCATAGATACAATACTTTATTATACTTCGTATTGGAAAATAAAAATCTATTAGGCTTTTATTTTACATATGCCTTGAACTGCTAATAAATTTTTTTTGTGTTTTTCAAGCACAAGAACTCATCAAAAGAAAGTTCGGCGACCGTTTACTCCTTTTACTGTAGCTTGAGAATTTCATTATCTATAGAAGTGCATAGGATTTTTAAGATACACCGTAATTATACCCGTATGGTGAAACCAAAGGGTATATTAACTTTGCTTTACCGTTTGTAACGCCAAGATCCCGTCATCACACACAAAAATGAATTACACCAGTGTGTTTAGAATGATAAAAAAAATTGAATTTTCCATGTCCGTCCGTCCGTCCGTCCGTCCGTCCGTCTGTCTGTCTGTCTGTCTGTCTGTCTGTGGCGCGGATTGCGGGCGCACGGATTGAGCTAGAGACTTGAAATTTTGCGTGGATCCGTTTTTCGTAAAATGCGAGGCTAAGTTCGTTAATGGGCAAAAATGGACCATTAGGGGGGGTACCCCCCATAGGAACGAAAATGTTTTTCGCGAATATCTCAAAAACTGTGCATCCTATCAAAAAAGTGCAAAAACAAAAGTTATTTAGAATATGATTCTACATAAAACTCCCATACATCAAAATCCGATTGAAACAAGTTTTAAAAAAATCTTATTGGAAAATTTGAATTCAAATGAAATTTTGATACGCCGTTCAATTAAATCACCATACGGGTTTTCAATAATTGCCAGATTGGCAATTATAGCTTTTGTTATGTTTTTCTTTTTATAAACAATTTTTCACGAAATTTTCCTTTTGTAATCAACAGTTTTTTTCTATCATGCAAAATTTTTACGAAAAAATAGTTTTTCAAATATTCTATGTTCTTTTATAGATAACTAGGGGCTGCGCCCCGAACCGCTTCGCGGTTCATCCCCCACCCACAGGTCGGCCTTCGGCCTCCCTGTCCACGTCGGCCTTCGGCCTCGGATCTTACGCGGGCTACGGTCTAATATCTTTTTCAATACTTAGAAATTAATAGATCACAAAATTTTTGATGAGACCCCAGAAGGAAATGAAGCTTTTAAAAAGTGCTAAAGTGGACTGTCGGATGACATATTGATGGTAACCGACAAAAACAACGCATTGACAACATAAACTCTAAAAATTGTACATCTATTAATAAGAATAATGTAAATAATAATTTATTGTAATGCCAAAGTGTGGACAATATTTTTTGTTTCTCCATTTTCGGCATATATGAACAAATCACTGGTTTTACCAACTCTGGAGCAGGCTACTAATATCTTTATCAATACTTAGAAATTAATAGATCAAATTTTTTTTGATGATAACCCAGAATTGCCAGTCTGGCAAAAATTGGAGCCCCGTATGGTGATATTCGTATAAAAATTCGAACAGTTGATCAAAATTCCACTTTGAAGTCAAACTTTTCAATAAGATTTTTTTAAATTTATTCCAATCGGATTTTGATGTTAGGGAGTCTTAAGTAGAATCATATCTTAAATAACTTTTGTTTTTCGACTTTTTCGATAAGATGCACCGTTTTTGAGATATTCGCAAAAAACTTTTTCGTTCGTATAACTTGAAATTTTACGCAGATTCGTAAAATGCAAGGCTAAGTTCGTTAATGGGCAGAAATGGACCATTAGGGGGGGTACCCGTCATACGAACGAAAACATTTTTTGCAAATATCTCAAAAACGCTGCATCTTATCAAAAAAGTTCAAGAACAAAAGTTATTTATGTGGGAAAAAGTATGCTTCTGAATTAAAACACCGGAGTTAGTTAGTAATTATATTTAAATTAGAATTAACAAAGATTAGTTTTAACAATTATCGTCTTTTGAATTTCGTCGTGCGTCGTTTTTAAAATTCCGTCGTCAACTGAACTTGTTTTATTCTCCTCGCCTCCTCAGGTCCGAAAAATAATACCGGCCTACTTCGATTCCCACATTTAGGATATGATTCTACATAAAACTCCCATACATCAAAATCCGATTGGAGTACATTTTCGTTAATATCTCGACCCCAGCGCCACGTACCGGGTTTAAATTTTGTCAACAACTTAATCTTTATTTAAATATTATATGTTGTGAATTTGCACAAAATCGGTCCATAAATACGAATTTTCGAAATTCGAACTCGACCCCAGCGCCACCTACAGGGGTCTTTTGCAAACAAAAACCGATCGGAGCACCACATGAACATATAGTGTGAATATGAGGTGGATAGCTTCAGTGGTTCATCCGTGATGATCAGACGAACATACGCACCAACGATTTTATATATTAAGATGTAATTTTAAAATTACAGTAAAAAAATTCAAGTCAATCGGTAAACAATTGTAGAAGTAATCTAATTTAAATCAAAAATTTATGAAATTTTTATGATAAATAATGCATAAATAATACTTTAAGCCCAACTCTTCCATACCAGAATAGTTAATTGCAGCATCGTTTGTTTGCTATTATTACGGCTCTGAGAAACTACTAGCATTTTGGAATAGATAAAAAAAATAATGACTAAAAGTCGCAAAATGTAAAAAATATTAATTATTACATTACTTTAATGTATATTTTCACGTAATTATAAATCGTGTTTATCCTGTTTTAGGGGTTTTAGTTATAATTAATATTTTAAAATCAACGCTGAAATTTTTTTATAGCTTTTGAACAAGTATTCGTTTATTTTATTAATATTTTATCTTTTATTGTAACCGTATTCGTAAATTTTACCAATAGGGTGAAATTAAAATAGCCAAAAAATTAACATGTTAAAAATCAAGGGAAACCCATGTTCGGAATAAACAACAAAACTCGATTTCCCAAAGATTTTCCGTTGCATTGGGGAAATACTAGTTCAACAAATCGAAAAGTTTAAGGTCAAATGATACAAGTTTTGCACAGACCAAGTTTATGTTATCACTCGATCGTGGTCAAATCCGTCGTCATTATTATCATTATATAATTTAGCAAAATGAACATAAACACTAGAAGAATCAATGATGAAATTCTACTTATTTCAATATCAACACAATTTTTTTTAGAAATGTATTCCATGGTTGTACATAAAATACACTGAAACAGCAAAAATCTCATTGGATTTTTCTTCTATGTAATTTATAAATATACGCGATACAAATAAAAAAAAATCGTTGAAAATATGGAAATCTCTCAAAAAGCTAATTACACGATTACTCCTCTGCTGAGACAAAAACTCTTAATAGAAACAAAAAAAAATTGTTAACCGAAGATAATGAAATCGAAAAGCGAAAATACATCTTGGACTATACTAGATTGGCCTAGTGTTGACAAAACCACCAATCCCCTGCTGGTTTCTGGACGTGTTTGCAAATGACTACTTCCAGTATTTGTGGTTTCCCATGTCAGATTTCAAATCGACCAGACAGAAGCTTTAAGAAGGTAGACAACATCAGCCGATTACAGAAGACATAAGAGCATCTTCCACGAGAATTGTCGTTCACTACAGAATTTTACACAAAAATTTTATTTTCAATGTGCTTTTGTAACAAGTGATTTTATAAAATTGTGCTGTGAAAAGTGAAACAAATTATAGTGTAATTAAATAATTACAAACCTCCTGATAATGATTTATTGGTGTTTAGCCTTAGTGGTCATATTCGATGTGGCTACATCTCGTAAGTAATCTGCTTCAATTGAACTTTAATTTTCTTCTAGATTCCATATTTCTGAATAATTGGACTGAAAATGACTATTCACAAATTCATTAGAAAATATACAAAGAAAGAAGAATTCGGAAAAAATTAATTTTTTTTGGAAATATGGAAAAGGTTGGACCTCTTCAACTTGTTTCGCGTGAAGAAAAAAATTGATAAGGCAAATAGCTACCTACGAAGCTACAAATTTTTTTTGCTTGTTTAGTGATTTCTTGTGTTTCAGTTAATATTCGTATATGGTCACCAAATGACTTTCTCATCCGACCGGATTTAAAATTTTCTTAATTTGCTAAATATGTTTATAGTAATTAATGGTTTTGATTGTTGCAAAAAGCCAAAGCTTTAAAGAGATTCGAATCTGAATAAATCTGCATATATTTTTTATTTTCATAAGAAAGTATAAAAATATTAAGTTACTATAGAAGAAAATCGCTAGAATTTTTTTTTTGCGTTTTTACACGTTGATATTTTGAGCAAGCGGCAGATATAGTAAAAATCAAATATGTAAAATATTGCGGAAACAGAAAACTACATGGATTTTGCTAAAAAAAATAAAACTTGATATTTTCCAATTTTTCTTTCTTATTTAGCGCCTTTAAACGACCATTGTTTAGTATTCTCAGTAAAACAAATTTGCTCATTCCAGTTTAAGGTTATGCATTTTTCGATCTATGACACCTCGAAATAAAACGTTTTGACATACGATTTTCAGTGATTTGCTCCCGGTCTCGGTATACGGCAACAAAAATTCGATATGCGACGTTTTTTTTTTTAAAAAGAAGAAAATATTTTAAATTTTTTAGTCATTGAAGTTTTATTCCAATTTTGGTTCTTTTCACTTCTTAAAAACTACAGCATAAATTCTTGCTCTTTTCACTTATTAAAAACAACAATTTCACTTATAAAACATAACAAAAGCTATAATTGCCAATCTGGCAATCATTGGAGACCCGTATGGTGATATTCGTATCAAAATTCGAACAGTTATACCAAAATTCCACTTTGAAGTCAAACTTTCCAATAAGATTTTTTTAAATTTATCCCAATCGGATTTTGATGTATGGGAGTTTTATGTAGAATCATATCCTAAATAACTTTTGTTCTTGGACTTTTTTGATAAGATGCACCGTTTTTGAGATATTCACAAAAAAAGTTTTCGTTCGTATGGGGGGTACCCCCCCCTAATGGTCCATTTTTGCCCATTAACGAACTTAGCCTAGAATCCATTTTTGCCCATTAACGAAAAACGAATCCACGCAAAATTTCAAGTCTCTAGCTCAATCCGTGCGCCCGCAATCCGCGCCACAGACAGACGGACGGACGGACAGACAGACAGACGGACAGACAGACGGACGGACATGCTAAATTCAACTTTTTTCATCATTCTAAACACACTGGTGTAATTCATTTTTTTGTGCGATGACGGGATCTTGGTGTTACAAACGGTAAGGCAAAGTTAATATACCCTTTGGTTTCACCATACGGGTATAAAAATCAAAGGTTTATAACCACACAAGCCTTAATTTATGTGAATTCTTACAAATATATAGATGGGTTGAAACATAAATTAAATTTTTTGCAAACGTGTAAATGAAAACATTTTTGTCGAACATTTCTACCACAATACTTTTTTCTTAAATTTCTAATAAAAAAGTAAAGTTATTCGCATTTGTACCGCCAATCGCAGCGACTAATTAACTTCCAAAAGAAAGCAAAATGAATTTAAAGCCAACTATAGTAACCAGTTCTCACTGGTCAGATAAACGACGTTGCATCTTTTTAAAAATAGGCATTCTTACAGAATATACAGCCAAAAACTTGTTATATGGTGCCATTCCCCTTAAGGAGGTGGAAATTACCGATGATAAAACTCCGATAAAAATGATACATTTTCGAATAGAACATGTAAATACGATAGGATACTTGATAAATAAAAATATAGTTTAATCCAACCAATAATTTTATTATATGTATTATATTAATCCATTTCGATGTTTACGGAGTTGTCAGTAAGATTAACTATTTTCCGAGAAGCCGAAACAGTTAACTTTTTTACTGTCGCCGGTAAAAAACCGATTTATGTAAATTAGGTTTTTAAATATTTTTGTGGCTAAATTGACAATTTCGCAGAAATTTGCATCAATAAAGGTAAAAGAAAGATCGAAGCAAAATCATTTTTAATCTGTGTTTCAATCCACATTAATCTTTAGTTTTAGAAAATTTCATTCAACTGAATTTAACAGTAACAGACAAAGAAACAAAAACCAATATAGATATTACTGGCAATCACTTTAAAATCAGGGGCCATATTTATACCCGTATGGTGAAACCAAAGGGTATATTAACTTTGCTTTACCGTTTGTAACGCCAAGAACCCGTCATCACACACAAAAATGAATTACACCAGTGTGTTTAGAATGATAAAAAAAATTGAATTTTGCATGGCCGTCCGTCTGTCTGTCCGTCTGTCTGTCTGTGGCGCGGATTGCAGGCGCACGGATTGAGCTAGACTTCAAGTTTTTCGTAAAATGCGAGGCTAAGTTCGTTAATGGGCAAAAATGGACCATTAGCGGGGGTACCCCCCATACGAACGAAAACTATTTTTGCGAATATCTCAAAAACGGTGCATCTTATCAAAAAAAAGTTCAAGAACAAAAGTTATTCAGGATATTATTCTACATAAAACTCCCATACATCAAAATCCGATTGGAACAAATTTTAAAAAATCTTTTTGGAAAGTTTGACTTCATAGTGAAATTTTGATAAAACTGTTCGCCATTCACTTAAATCACCATACGGGTTTTCAATAATTGCCAGATTGGCAATTATAGCTTTTGTTATGTTTTTATAATTTCAATGAAAGATTAAATTTAAAAAAAAATTGTGCTGAAGAATTTCTGAAACTTTTAAAAGGAAAAAAACTTCAAAACTTTGATAAAAAAAAAACTTGGATATCTTCAAAAAATTTGTTCAAATTTCTGATGGGATAAGCGGCAAATTTTCTGCTCAGGACTGCAGGTACCCCAACACTGATCCATTCTATAAAGTTTTTAGTTTTTTGAAATATAAATCTGTTACAAAAAGCCATAATATCTTTAATCGATTTTCAAACAAAGACAAAGTAATCTGTATTTGCATTCATAGGCCTATGTTACACACGGCAACTTTAAGCGGCGACTTTTCTTAAGTATAGGCGCGAGAAGTGAGGGAAGCGGTGGCCCCTCACTTCTCTCGCCCAAACTTAAGAAAAGTCGCCGCTTAAAGTTGCCGTGTGTAACATAGGCCTTAGACAGGAAAATTTATTTAGCATGAATTGAAAATCGGCTTTTTGCCATAGAAATATCAATTCAAGAAATTCTTTTTAATTACATAAAAAAAAACTGTGTGGGTATATTTAACACATGTCTATCTCCGGATATTTTGATCTATTTTAGAGCAAACTTTTAGTAATTGCACAACACCCATGCGGATTAAAAGTCAATGCATTTACTTAACCGATTGTGAACCTCTTACTACATTAATCACACAATCTAGTTTAAGTCCGGAGGAAACACAATTATTAAGGGACAGTCAGTGCGGTTATCATGGTAAAGATCCTCTGGTAAACAAAAAAAAGCGTTTTCCCATATCAAATCAATAACAAAAAAAAATTATGAAGGTATGCTGTCCGCCACGGAATGATGTTCTCCCGAATCCCGGGCAATGCGGAGTTTCACTAGTCAACCGAATTCATGGAGGCAATGAGACCAAGATCGATGATTATCCCTGGATGGCTCTTCTTGAATATACTAAACGTAAATTTGATTAACTTTGGATTAAGTAATATTGTTGGATTAAGATACAAAATTTATTTCAGCTGATAATACAAAGGGATTTCAGTGTGGAGGAGCTCTGATAAACCATCGTTACATTTTAACTGCGGCCCATTGCACGAAAGGGGAACTTATTGATGGTGGTACAGTTCTGTCGGGCGTTCGTCTCGGTGAATGGGATCTAAGTTCAGGAGTCGATTGCGTTAGAGACGATTGTAATGACCTACCACTTGATGTGCCCGTCGAAAAAGTCATAACTCATGAAGATTACAACCCAAGTTCCAAGAATCAACTGCACGATATTGCGCTACTTCGCTTAGCCAGAGATGTCCCCTACACTAACTGGATTAAATCCATTTGTCTGCCAAAAGCTTCTCATCTCAGGGATTCAAATTTCGCAAATATTACCACTACTGTATCCGGTTGGGGAAGAACAGAAACGGGCCGCACCAGCAACTTGAAACTACAGGTAAAAGGGGATTTTTTTACGATTAGGAGGTTGAATATTGTCACGCAGTTTGAGAAAATTAAGCCATTTATTTTGTTTCGTATCTTCTAGATTGACAAGGGTATTCAGATGTTAATCTGAAAGATAGAAAATGGCTCAATTTACCGTTTTTCAAATAATTTAATAAATTTTAATATCCAAAACTGATTTTATATTAAATTTTTACTCATAGGCTATCGTAGAATGCGTTTCGCTGGAGCAATGCAATCGTGTGTACAGCACATTCAACGTCGAATTGACCGATCGACAGCTTTGCGCTGGCGGAAAAAAGGGTATCGACTCCTGTAGCGGAGATTCTGGCGGACCCTTAATGGCAGTTGATTCAACAGCACAGCTGCCATATTTCTTTGCAGCTGGAATTGTATCATTTGGTCCCAGGCCCTGTGCCCTTAAAGGTTGGCCGGGCGTTTATACCAAAGTTGGAAAATATGTCGATTGGATCGAGTCAAAATTAGAAGTATGATTTACAGAATTTTATTAGAATTAAGAAAATTATACAACTTTACCAGAATAAAATTTGAAATTTAAGATATTGAAATTTTTGTTTTTATTTTAATTAAATCTGGAAGGATCAGTAGGAAGCATCACAACTGAGTGCCGTATAATGTCCTTTTTAAAAATACAATGGACAACCCCTTTACGCGGTTAATTAGTTCCGCGAAAAGAACGCGCAGATCGAAATCGCGTAAATCGGGCTAAAAAACGCATGTAAAATGCATGTTGATGTTACGTCTAGTGAAGACTCAAATGCCAGCTGTTACGACAGAAAAAAAAGCCTCAACCACTACCGAATTGGTCGAAGTCTGTAATCAAAAAGGGTGATTTTGGGTTTTTAGAAATTCGGGGTAGCTTTAGAATTTGGTTTTTATAAAGAAAACTGGTTGTACCGTATTTCATTTCAAGCCGAGTTTCTATAGATTCACACTCACAACGACTTATTTAAAACAATTAATGTCAAACAATTCATGTGTGGCTACCGTAGTAAAGAGGACGATAGGGGAAAATCGAGTAGATCTGAACAAATATTTTGAGATTTCGACTATACCCTAGCTGAGGTAGAATTTTTTTTATTGAAAATTATGTGTGAAGAAGATGGCCGCAACATAACTTAAAGAAATGGGGGAATGCATGTTTGATGTCATACAAATGTTTGGTGGATGTGGAAGTTGCAAGGCAAGAGCAATGGTAATTTTTACAGGGAGAGTCCTTTGGAGACAAACAGCCAAATGTTTGTAATTACGTTTCAAGTAATGGAGGTTTAAACATGTGAATTGTGCATGCAAGTAACAACGTCAGACAATATTCGATGAACAGAATTCCGTAGACTATAAGGGATTTTACATTGTGACAAAGTATCAGAAAAATTACTAATTTAAGAAATTTTAATGAAAAAATAAATATTTAAATTTGATTTTATACTATTATATTACTAAAAAAAATTATTTTAATTATGGAGAACATATTAACAGAATTTTTTAAATTTGAAACTTAAAAAAGGTCTTTCAAATTAAAGTAGTTAAAACAGTTGAACTACGAATCGAATGTAGGACTAGTTCAACTATGATCCGATCCTTAACGACCCTTTAGGTAGTTTATTCATGTAGCATTTAATCATTTTTACAAGCGCTGCTCGGTGATTCCTTTTAGAGAATTTGAGATTTTTATCGACTTATAATCACTTCTCAACTGTATGAAATTTAAAACCGCGGACTTGTCCAAATAATTCTAAAAATCACATTCCTCAGCATTTTATATTACTATAAAAATATTAAAATTCCTTACTAATGTGTCTCCGGTGCAGACTTCTTGAAGGTTTTCAGGTTTTACTAGTAAAAGATTGCACAGTGCATGGAAAATATCAAACAATTGCGTGACCAGCTGACTGTTTAGAGGACGAACACATTTTCTATATTCATTCACATCGCAAATCGCGCACATGGCCCCCGCTGTATTAAACTGGAACTGCTGTAAGTGGTCATAAATTACACGGTGGAAACGCGTCCCGAACTCGGTCATTACGGCTTGGAGGTTTTCACCGTCGACACATTTTTGAATTTGCTGAACTGTTGGTTGAATTGTTTGCACGACATTTAAACAAGCCTAGAGATGTGAATAAAAAGATTCAAGTTGAGATAAACAATAAAAATATAAAAATCTAACGGCAGAGGCAACAGTATCCACATCGGTTTCTGGCTTAAAATCAGTTTTCTTTTGTTCTGATTGTAAGTAGACTTTAATCCAGCCAATAACTGCATTTATTGATCGATCCAAACCTGTATCTAATTTACTTTCGATGTGTTCGAGAGCGTATCGTTTTTTCTGGAGACATTCTCCATACTTGGACGTGTTCCTAAAATATCAATCAAATGTTTTCTCACTAAAATAAATCAATTGGAAAAATATTTACATCACACAAGGAATAACACTGGCATTGTACAGTTTCTCTAATAGATGAACGATTGTGTTGGTCTTTTGAACGACATCAAAGAAATAAATTTGAGGGGAGACTTTACTTTCGGCTATCGGAATTGCCTGAAGACCCAAATCAAGGGCGTAATTCACATGTTCATCCATTAAATACAACAACAAAATATCTGCTAGTTTTAAAGCATTTATCGGTAGATCATTTTCTTTGGATAGAAGACGACATCGCTTGAATGAAGCTTTGGCCTCTTGCAGTAGATTTATGGCCAACTCCTCTGAAAGGAAAGTTTCACCACCGTAATCTTCGATCTGGGCGATATTGATGTTCGCCCTAGTACCAATAACCGCCTGGATGTCCCTGCGAAGCTCTTGGAATCTTTCTGTTTGTTTTTTCTGATGCTTTTTACCTTCGTAGTACTTTTTTAGTTCTAAACTACATTTCATGTTTAAGCACTGACTTTCGGTTTCAATGTAGCTAGCCATATATTTGGCGAAAATATTTGTAGTTAATTTAGATAAAAGGTCGTCGTCTGATCCTACCATAAACTCGTGTAGCTCCGATGATAGCTTCAAGGTTCTAAAATTTTACACAATTTTAGCAGAATTTTCAATGCAATTATTAAAAATTATTTTTTTTTACCTGGAGTACATGTCGTACAACGTTTTTAGGTACTTGTCGTTATCACGCTTGTCTTCCAATTTGGTCTGCGCAAATTGATTTAATTTCAATTGATAAATATTTAAAATAAATTTCGCCATCACTTGGTCCGGAGATGAAAATACTTTCTTTATTATCTCATAGTGATGTCTGCACATAGGAACGATGCCAATAAATATATCTTTGCCGCCATAAGGTGTCTATAATCGAAGAAAAGATCACTCATTGTTGCTTATAAAGGTAGTATTATAAAAACTCACCATTTGGCTTTGCTCAATATACGCATCAATGCATTGAGAATATCCTTTAAATTGTGACAAAATAGAGGCGATTGTTTTCATTTTTTCAATATCTTCTGATTTCTGTGCTGTTGCAAATTCCTCAATTAGATTTCGCTCTATTTCATCGTATTTGGTCTCGATTTTACGTTTGGCTTCCCCGAATTTTTCTGCTGGCAAATCTTGCGAAATTGTGTAAAGTTTCTGAATAATGTCTGCTGCTTCATAGAGTTTTGATTTATCATTAAAAATATCATTAACAATGGGGCCAGCGACCAGAAACTCCGACATGTGGTTCAAAAGACGCTGACCTAAAATTAAACGAAAAATTGAACATTTAATTTATCTTACGGGTTAAAAAAAAATTATTAGTCTCTGACCTTCCACTGTACGACTTCTAGGAGTGTTAACATTTTCCAACTGTTCTCCCAAATGAATTATCTTTCCGGCCACCGAGTTGATCTTCTCGTCCAACTGGTGGAACCATTCTACTGATGTCTAAAAAGTGTGAATGTTTAAGAAAATAAAAAATTGTGAATATTTAAGAAAATAAGTGTGAATGTTTCAAAAAGTATGAGTGCTTGAAATGTGGCAAATTTCATAGAAATTACTTGATGTCGCTCCTGCAAGCTTCTAATATTCTTCGCATGGGTTTTTCGTTCCTCCTTAAGCGCTTCTTCCAGTCTTTCGCATTTTCGCTGTTGGCGCTCCTGAAGAATCTTCAAGTCCTTGATGGTTTGAATGAAGGTTTCTTGCAGTAAATCGGGTTCGAACTGATCCGCACCAACTTCATTATTCGCACGCCAAGTCAGTCGTTCTACGAATTCCGACACATTGAAAGGTTCCTGTTGAATATTTGGTCGAGGACCAAGTAAATTAAAATATCGTTTTAATTTTCCACTAGGCGGAGGTTTGTATTTTTTCAGCCATCTCGATTAGCGTTCTATGAGATAATTCACAACCGGAATTTTTTAATTTAGTTTTCATAGAACGCAAATTGACTCTGGACAATATAGAACAAGAAATCTATAAAAAAGGACTAGTATTTATAAGTCCGCCTAACAAGCGATGTTTTTGTTTCTGGCCTGTACATATTTCGCAATTTTTTTGAATAAGTAATAAGGAATTCATTGATCGGATTTATAGAAAGTGAGACACATTTTTCAATCTTCATCTTACTTACCTGTTCCAGCTCCTCCATATATTGAGACATCATTTTGAAGGGTAGAAAAGATAAAAAATTTGTTATCAAACAATTCCTCGCGTCCACCCACAAAACAACTTTACTGTAAAATTTCTCAAAAAAAAAAACACTGAACTGTCAATTGAAGAATCACCTTCGAAAATACGATAGAAAACCACTCGTTTGTGAGTCAAACAAAGTTTCTTTTTCCATACACCAAAAAACTTATAGGGTCATGGTACATTTCCCATGCATTCGGTGACCGAATTTCGGTCTAGAGCAACTTTTGAAATCACCTTTGCCGCAATCTACAAAATAACTGTAACCTTTAAATATGCAAATATTGCTTCTTGTTTGATGGTTAATAAAAATTTTAATTACGCAACTGAAATCGGTCAATATAAGCAAAAAACTCATGTCGGGTGTGTCAAAAAAAATTGGAAAGTCTTAGTTGTTTTAATAAACTGAAGAAATATTTACAGATTATTCTAATCTAAAGTAAAAGCTATTCTATCTGGCCTAATAGACTATTCTAATTGGCGTTAATAGACTCAACTCAGTAAGAAAAATACACAAAATTACTTCCCAGCCAATGGTTGACTATAAAAAACTCATCAATAAAGCCTAGTACGCAGTTCGAGTTAAGCGTAGTACGCAGTTCGAGTAAAATCAAATTTTTCATACAAATTTAACACTGCGCTTAAATTTAAAGCCTAGTACGCAGTTCGAGTAAAATGAAATTTTCCATACAAATTTAACACTGCGCTTAAATTTAACCTCAGACATTTTACCAAGCGGTACGCAGTTCGCTGGTAAAATGATGTGAAAAACTCATGTTGCAATGTTGCCTCACTAGTTGGCGTAGAAAGTCTCCACTTGATTTTACCAGCATTTTAACTGTTCGGTACATTAAATTCGAGGTAAAAATTTGACAGATGAAAATAATAGAGGTTCTGTTTCCAGTTTTCTTAACGAGTGTGGTTTTTTAATTGTGTGTGCTCGGCTGTCAATGTTTTTTCTCCACAAACAGTTTTTACTTCGGTTTTAATGTGCCAATTTGGAGACCGCGTTAAAATTTCATTTTACTCGAACTGCGTACTAGGCTTAACCTCAGAAATTTTACCAAGCGGTACGCAGTTCGCTGGTAAAATGATGTGAAAAACTCATGTTGCAATGTTGCCTACACTAGATGGCGTAGAAAGTCTCCACTTAATTTTACCAGCATTTTAACTGTTCGGTACATTAAATTCGAGGTAAAAATTTGACAGATGAAAATAATAGAGGTTCTGTTTCCAGTTTTCTTAGCGAGTGTGGTTTTTTAATTTAAAAAAATTGAAAAATATTTGATTTCTCCACAAACAGTTTTACTTCGGTTTTAATGTGCCAATTTGGAGACCGCGTTAAAATTTCATTTTACTCGAACTGCGTAGGACTTGGGAATGCTGTTTGCAAAAAATGTCGATCAGCTGTGTTGCTTTTGTTTATATATTTTTCGGTTACAAACATATATGGCTGTGCTGTTTACTCTAGTATTGGCTGCCTATATGATTATGATATGATATTTTCTTATATGTTTAATTGTGTTAATTTCGAATTTCTCTTCTGTATTCTGTGGTAGAGCTGAAACAGTCCTGCCTCATACACGTACTCTACGCCAATTCGAATTGAGAGAAACTAGAGCACTCTAGGGAAAACAACTGCAGCGCCGCGAACGACAAAAATCTCGCTGTTGCCACGATTTTCATCCAAATTTCGTCGCCATTGTCTGAAGGTTCGTTTTAGAAGAGATCATCGTTTTAGTGTTATTCCGTGTTGTAAAACCAAGAGAAATTAGCAAAAGAAACGTTCACGTCCAGCCCAATAGAAACTACGTGGAGCAATTCGAAGAAAAATCGATAATTTCGTTCGTGGAGTCAACAAAAGTATTTTCAGTTCGCTGTGATTTACCCGAAAACACCAAGAAGAAAAAAAATTAGTGATGTCTGCAATGAGCCCCGAATAGTAAGTTTTATTAGTGCTGATCGGATACCTCTTTTCCAATCTCGCCCATTCTTGGCCAGTCAGAACCGACCAAGATGAACTGGCGATTTCTTTGTAAAAACGGAGATTGTTTCCTAGAAACGGCTTGCGGGGGGAATGAAACGTCATCAAAACGCTCATCAGCGAGTGAAAAAAATGTTTTGTGCATTCGATGGTTCGCTTTTGTTGAGAAAATCAAAACGCAATTATCGAAATTTGCGATATCGCGATATCCGACTGAATTACGATGGAAAATGTTGGCTGTGAGAAAATCTCAAGGAATTATGGTGACGAATGACTCATCCCCTCCCACTCCACCTCTAGCATTGTCAATGGAAAATGTCTTGGGAGTTTTTTTTTCTCCACAGTATAGTTTTTGTGTTCTGCCTTCGCGCCACCCTGTGCACCTTATCCTGTTGACGGAAACAAAATATCTTCAATTCGCCTTTCTTCCTCTGTTCCAGCGAAAGAAAGAAGCGAAAATTTTGGCATTTTAACACGTTTTCGTTGTTAAACAAATTTCCTTGACGTTTACTACGGGGAGCAGAGAACAAAACCATTCTGTGTAATGTGTTTACGGAGAGGAGGCAAGAATAGCATTCCAGTTGCTAGCAAAATGGGCGTGAAGTTGTGTGAACGATTGAACGCAATGACAACAGAGAAAGGCCTTTCGTAGTTGTTAACGCTTCGGGGTTATCGCTTTTTGGCGGAGATGATAAAATTCTTTTTCACAAAGGTTTCCCTACTTGTTCCCAAATTGTTCAGAAAACCTGAAGATAAACCGTCTAGCAGCTCCATTGACCAGAAGGAAGTCAGGAAAAGCGATAAAAAAGTGGTGACTAAAGAACAAATCTCTACGTATTCGTCTCGATGATCGGTGGAATGGAGTTATTATCTTGAATATGTTTTATCGCATACAAGCACCCCAGTTGAAAATCAACGCCTTCACCTTGCTTCCCTAGCCCGAAAACCAGCTGGTTGTCTCGGCTAGTTCTACCTTGGGCTGAGTAATCGATGATTAGAGACTTACGTCAAATGGGAACGACCACGTACTTCATTCATGCATAACAAAAGTTGCAATGTCCTTGCACCTTGTTTCATTTTCAATTCAATTTTCTCATCTCCAATTATTCCCCTGTCTTTTCAAACGGATTTCAATTAATTTACAATTTTTCCTCTTTTTCCCAATTGCGACATCACATTCCACTGTCGTTTGTCAGCTTCTACTCTAATCTTTCTGTGGAATCTGCTTCGAAGGCATGAGTTTTTCCAACTTCGAACTTTTGGCCCATTTTGATAAGTGACTCACTTCGTGGTTTGTGTAAATTTCGCAAGAATTTGAATCCTTACAACTTTGGGGACTAGACAATCAAAGCTATTATCTTGTGAAACAACGAATTGTATTTTGCTTTTACAAGTGCGTTTTATTTCACACTTAAGTCAGTTCTCTTTGTTAAAAGTTATTTACCAGAGTTAAGCCAACAGTTACATTGGTATATAGTTACAAAAATTACTTTATTTTTTATTTGTAATGCTTTTCATAACTGAAGGAACAAAAATGATATATCTAACAAAAAATATAGGAAAGTTCAAAGTACAGATGAGTTCGAACTATCCTAAGTCACATTTTGCAAATTTTTCAGGATAGCCATTCTAAATTTAAAATTCGTGTTTGATACAAATCCATTATATATACTATATATCTTTAAGTAAAACACATTAAATACATTTTACAATTTTATTTAGATATGCCTTGGTTTTTGAAGAATTTTGGATACTTACACACTTACAATTTTCCGGCAAATATAATCCTATTTGCACGATTTGTTATCGCTTAATTCAATTTTAGTACAATTTAACAAACCCTAGATTAAATAAAGTGTATCGCCAAATTTCTATAAAAAAAATTCTATACTTTTACTAAAATGTTCTCTGAAGGAACCAAATTTCGGTTTATAAATTAAACAAGGTGGTTAAGCTGTAGAATATACCACTTCAAGTTAGCGACACCAATTTCCTAAAAATAAGTAACATCGATAGCAACAATAGGGCTTAGCAAAAATATTGTTAAATTTCAAAATATTAAGTGTATAAATTATTTTGTATACGACAAACACTAGAGCTGACCCAGCCAAAACACAAACAGATTTGGAATCAGGGACACCAAACTATTCAAAAAAATACTAATATCGAGCGCACCAAAATGAGTGTCAGTCGTATCTTCAAATTACTTCAGATATTTTTAAAAATGATTTAATAGATTTTGTAAATTAAATGTGAAATAATATTTCTAGTTAACAGAATTGTTTTTCAATTTTCAGTGATTATCTCTTCAAATTACTGTTGATCGGTGATTCGGGAGTTGGAAAATCTTGCCTTTTGCTGAGATTTGCTGTAAGTAAAAATTAAAATATTTATACTCGAAACATCTTAAGATGGGAACCTTGTTTGTTACTAAATTATACCTTTTTTTAATTTTTCAGGATGATACATACACAGAAAGCTATATCAGTACGATTGGTGTAGATTTTGTAAGTTATTTATTTTAATTAAAGATAGAACATTGTATCCGCAGCTAACATTCTTTTTATTTTTACAGAAAATTAGAACAATTGACTTGGATGGAAAAACCATCAAATTGCAAATCGTAAGTGTCTTTTAGTTACTGAACTGATGTTAAACAAACTTTTATATAAGCAAATGTGTTGTATAAATTGAAAATGTTTTCACTGGTTCGGTCGGTTAATCGTCTGAAACCATTTTTTTGTGTATATTGGCTTGTGGACCTATCGTTAAACAAGTTTAAAAATACCACATAACTTTCTTGGAAAATTTCGAAAAAAAATTGGAATTTCAAAATTTTGAGGTGTTTACCAACCTCAGAAACTGCCTAATGCCAATTTTCCTGAGAAAAAATGAGAAAAAGAGTATTTGCATTGTTCGTCAACGCAATTTCCGCATCATATTCGTGATCAGCAATTTCGAAAATCATCTAGAAAGATTTTTAAGCCCTCTAACCACGGTTTACGCTAAAATCATTGTTAGAAAAAAAAACAAATCTCTTATCCATCCCTCATTTACCCCCTTATTAGGCGGAATTTGGCAAAACCTCGCCCCAGTCGGCGCCTACGTCATGTAGGAACTTTATTTCAGATTTCTTGTTCCAGAGATTTGGGATATATGGATGACTGCTTCGCTGATTGCGGCCTCCCCATCCTCAGTTTTCGATTTCGCACTGAAACTATCTATATATGTGGACTATATTTTAATGGGACAAAAATGTCCGTGATCTCTAATGTTGAAAACCGAAACGAAATTCCTTCAAGGATTCCAGAGATATCTAGAGGATATCTTTTCCTGAAGACTCACCTCTCTAATAGTGAAAATCGGATATAAATCATTTCAGAATTGCATGAGATGATTGGTGAGGAGGTTAGAGAGTAGAGAGGGTTAATATTAGTGATGGGAAATTTTCCGTAAGGACTGACCTCTAATAATGAAAATCGGATCCCAATCCCAAGAGATATCAATGGTTCAAGAGTTATCAGGGGAGGAATATCGAAGGAGATATTCATTGCCACGACAGTTTTAAGCCTTTTTCGAATATTTAGTTGTCAGTCAAAAAGGATGCATTAAGAGAAAAAAAATTGAAACAAAATTATACCTAAATATTATTTTATTACCATAAAATGTGTGCAACTACAAAAAATCGTTGCGGTTGCAGCGAACACTAATCATTTTCATTGTTTCACTGTAGACAACAGTTAGATGTCAGGTCTTTTTGACTTGCCACGTTAGAGTGTTAAAAAATATTTCTTGATTAACAAATTTTTGATTTGGATTATCTGAAAAAAATATCAGTTGTGGTCAACACAAAACTTTCTTCTACAAAATCTACGACCCTGCGCAATTTACGTTATAGCCCTGTCGTATTGTCAACCCAATACAACCTCCCAATAAATTGTTGGTTCATCCAAAAATATCAAAAACGTACAAAATTTGAGATAACTTGAGAACTGTAAAAGATATCAATTTACGGTAAATGGCAAAAATGTAGAAAATGTTAACATCTTTAATTCTTTTAACTGATTTGTCGAAAAACCGTTAGTTTGCAAATTATTCGCAAAAATATGATTTTGTACATATTAATGAAAATATCTCAATAACGGTAAAAGATAACGGATAACGGTAAGAAACAAAATTGTGCAGAATGCCATTCTCATTAATTCACTTCATACATTCAGTCAGCAAAAACCCGTTAATTTTCGAGATAATCGCAAAAAACTGTTTTTTTTTGGAAATAACGGTTTATCTCGATAACAGGTTGAGATATCGAGTTATACCTAAAGACAAAAATGTGGTAAATTTTATTTTCTCCAAGTTTTGTCATACTTAAGGCCACTAAAAAACGCGTAGTTTGGGAGTAAATCGAGAAAAACGAAATTGCAATTTTTGAAAAACCGCCATTTTGGATACTTCCGGTTAACGGATTTCCACCAAAATAGGATCGTCCCATTTCAGGACCCAACATGTCTATAAATTTTCATGGCGCTAGCTCTATTAGTTTTTGAGAAATCTTGTACACAGACTGACAGACAGAAAGACTTTTTTTTAATATGACTCCAATCGACTCAGGAGTGATCGGGAAATGTTTTTTAGGCAAAATTAAGAGGTTGAAATTTTTCGTCAATACAATACTTTATTATACTCCGTAGAAGAAAGTAAAAAATCTATTTTTTCTGTTACTTATTATGAATATTGTGTAATATTTCAGTGGGATACAGCTGGTCAGGAACGTTTTCGTACTATAACCTCATCTTACTATCGTGGAGCTCATGGTATTATCGTTGTATACGATTGCACAGATCAAGAATCGTTTAACAATGTTAAACAGTGGCTGGAAGAAATTGAACGCTATGCATGCGAAAATGTTAATAAACTTCTTGTAGGCAATAAATGTGATTTAACTACAAAAAAAGTCGTTGAGCATACCACAGCTATGGTAATATTTTTTTTATAAAAAAATACTGGAAACAACATTTTCTTAAATATAATCAACGTTTTATTGTAATTTCTAGGACTATGCAAATCAACTAGGCATTCCATTCCTTGAAACGTCCGCCAAAAACGCAACAAATGTTGAGCAAGCGTTCATGACAATGGCCGCAGAAATTAAGAAACGCGTTGGGCCACCATCGAGCGCAACCGAAACTGGCACCAAGGTTAAAATCGATCAGGGTCGCCCCGTTGAAAGCTCCAAGTCCGGCTGCTGCTGAACATCTTAAATACCTAAAAATGATTAACGATGTGGTGATGATTGAGCATAAATCCAACATCATAAATGAGAAAAGCATAATAATAATTAAAAATAATGCAAAATACATTGCGGATAAATAAAAAAAAAACTTTCAGAACACATATAAGGAAAAAAAATAAAATTAAAAATAAAATAATAAAGGAGAAAATTTCAGATGCAGAACGGAACAATTTAAATAAATAAATAATAGTAATAAACACATTCACACAAAACAAAAATAAAGCAAAACATTTACAACATGCTGCGTATAAAATAAAAATAAAAAACAATGGGAAGTGAACATTTACGAAAAAAAAAATCAAAACAAATTTGGAAAGGAAAAATCATTTTCAAATCTTCAATTTAATATTTTTCATATTTTTCTTTTAAGTAATTTAAATCTATTATTTTTTTTTAAAATAATTAAATGAAAATCAAAGAACCAATTGCTATATATATATTTTTTTGCTTTTGTTTTTCAAGATTTTTTTTTCTGCTTTTTAAAGAGATAAAAAATATTTATTTGGAATCATGTGAAATAACATCACGGCAAAACATAGACGACATAAAAATGTTCTTTCCGATTTAATAAAGAAAAACAACAACCACAAAATATTAGATTCTCTTTTTGAAACAAGGAAAAAATAAATGAAAACAAAACAAAAAAATAAGAAAAAAAATTAATGTAATGTTTTATAAAAAAAAACTGAGGAAGTAAGACAAGTATAATTTATATTATTATAAATTTAATTATAAACAAAATGGAATATAGATGAGTTAAACGTAAATAATGAATCGAATGTATTAACTAAAAAACAAATGCAAAATGGTAGCATTAAATATCGATTAAATTTCTTTTGGGATAAACTTATAGGCCTGTCCGATTTTCGTCTCTCGTCGTTATTTTCGTCCACATAAATGGTTTTATTTAAAGAAAATATTTCAGTTACCCATATCACAATACAAACATACTGCACTCACAACCTTAGCGTGTGTTTTTTTTGTTATAAAAAAAGAAAATGAATTTCATTCAGTAGTATTTTTAGTTAGATATCAAGTTAAACTATTAGTGTACTCTATATATAAATATTTTTTTTTTGCTTTTACGCGTAAAAAGAAAAAGAAAACGTTTTTAACGGTTGTCTTAGCAAAATTTTCAAAATATACTAAAAAAAAAATTTTAACAAAGAAACTTTTTATTCTAATGGTTTTATTTTGTATTTTCTGAATGTCTCTTTCATAGTTTTGCTAACAAAATAAAACTTAGTGTTACAATACCTACATAGAGATATTACAAGAAATTTATTTCTTTTTGTTAATTCATATTGGAGATTATTATACCTTAAACAAATTTGGGAGGTGGGTTTTGGAATTGGAAAAGCTGCTTAAATAATTTCTCTACCAATAACCATGAAATTTCCATAAAATTTGCGAACGAATTTGAATAACACAAATCTATACATATCCAATGGAGTTTCAGTGTAATTAACAATTCAGGTCGGTTCGTTATATCGATACAATATCTAAACAATAATTCAATTAAGAAGAATCGGTTTTTAGTGGTAGATACATAAAACTAAAATTTATTCGTGAATACCTCGGATGGAAATGTGCTTCAGAAGCAAGGTCTCACTGCAAATTCCTTGTAAAATAAACAATTTCAGTTTGCTTTTTGGGATGTTTCAATGTTCAATTCACTTTTGTCTCTCGCAATATCGCTCCGCATAGCAAATGACATTACTCTCTTTATCCTGGAAATTTTAAATTTTTTCATCTAATTGAAGACGTCAACGGTGTTTCCTTGACATGCACAAATTTTTTACAAGCAGACTGATTGAATGCAGTCGATAAACAAAATCGTTCGTTATATCGAATACTCGATTTTCGGAACTTTTGTTATATAAACATCAAAAGGCGCTTTTTTTTAATGTTCTTGAGCCATATAGATAGAACAACGTTTTCCATACAAACAACAGCAGTCGGTAAAGCGGTTTGTATGGAAAACATTCTATATAACGCAAAAACATTAAAAAAATATGCCCAATGTTAAAAATATGAATATTCGTTACAACAAGCATTTGTTATACGGGACCCGCACACTATGAATTTCAGAAGAAATATTCATTATTTCCAGATGCGGATTCAGCGATGTCAGCGATGTTTTAGGGTAAAATGATTGAAATATCCAAAGCAACAACAAAAATAAAAATTTTCAGTTAATATGGAATTTTTTGGAAAAAAATCTTTTTTGGGCTTTTCTCAAAAATTAAAGCCAGTCTCGCCAGCCAATTGCAGATTCGGAATCAGCGACGTCAAATTATCCTAAAAAGATTGTAAAATCTTTGGGAACACAAAAACAGTCGTTTTATGTCGGGCACTGTAATTGTCGGGAAATTTCAATTAGCGGGATTACGAATAATTGAGGGTAAAAAAATAAAAATTACTAATGGAAGTCTTATCTGAAAATACGTTGTCGACCTTAAGGGCAAAAATACGAATTATTCAGTGTTTTTTTTTTAGGAAAAGCAGTGATTTTTTAGGAATTATCGAGATTTTTTAAGGTACAGGCAAATTCCTATGAGTTACCGGGATATAAGAATTATCGGTATACGAATTACCGCAATTCTACTGTATAAAGGGGTAACGAAGGAAAAGAGAAGAAACTTTATTGTGTGAAAGCGGAACCACCTTCGATTCGACTTTGATGAGGTTCACTATCCTATCTCTATCTCACTATTTACGTGCCTAACCAAGGATTATTATTTCGTTATCAACTAGGAGACTTTGGGTTCAAAAAAAGTTCATAAACTGGCGACCTATTATAGAATATGATCATAATTATAGCAATGAGAAATTATGTGTTATTGTTTTCTTCTAACCACAGAAAAATCCCGATATTTACGATTACAATCTTATTCCAAAATAGGCCCTCTGAACTTCGTTTTTATAGAGTACAACAGCAAATCTATTCATTTCATTGTTAGAATCGTTTTCAACTAAAAAATATAAATTTACATAAAAGGTCTCATATTTTAGCTCATAGTTTTTATCTCATAGTTTTTTATATAGTTTTCATGTGAAAGTGTCGTGAATTTATTTTGTCAAAGTAGAGTCGTCTTGGCCGCGTTCCATTACTAACCGCGATCAACTTGAAGTTCCAAAATGTAAACGGTTTGGGCGAACTACACCTTACTCGCGCTCCAAAAAATCGAAGTCGAAGTGTCAAGGTTATTTTACGAAAAACAGTGATTATTAGGGCTGCCAAAAATATGCATTTGCATATTTCTTCCCGTTATGATTTCGGCTCCGGGAGTTTTTTATTCATCCGAATCCATAAGTTTAGAAGCGAATGAAGGTCACTTGTTGTTGCATATTTCGCATATTTGACACGTTAGTGCATATTTGCATATAAATGCATATAAATGCATATAATGCATATTTAGTTGCATATTTTACAACTTTCATGAAAAACCAAATTTTTTTTGTACATTTCAAATTATAATTCGACTGTTTCAGCTAGCATAAATATTAAAAATAAATAAATATGTGTTTTTACTTTCTTCTACGAAGTATAATACAGTATTGTATTCATGACAAATTTCGACCTTTTAATTTTGCCTAAAAAACATTTCCCGATTACTCCTGAGTCGATTGGAGTCATATTAACACGTTGACGGACAGTTGCGGCTATAGCCGTCAAGTTCAAGTTCACTATGTGACATGACGGCAATAGCCGTCCAATACGAAACGGTCGTTTTTAGACACTGCGGCTGTAGCAGCACAAATGTGCATTTACCAGCGTACAAGTAGAAGCCTAGTGTCATGTTTTCGAAAAAAAATTTAGTATGCAAGGTTAACACATTGAGTATGCACGTGGTTGTGAACGGAGTAGTGCGATCTTGTTTTAGTGTCAATTTTCGAATTTCACTTGTTTCTACTGTCCGTCAACGTGTTAAAAAAATGTCTTTCTGTGTGTCAGTCTGTGTAAAAGATTTCTCAAAAACTAATAGAGCTAGAGCCATGAGATTTTATAGGCATATTTGGTCCTGGAATGGGACGATCCTATCAACTTTTGGTGGAAATCCGTTAGCCGGAAGTAACCAAAATGGCGGCTTTTTAAAAATCGCGAATTGGTTTTTCTCAATTTACTCCGAAACTACGCATTTTTAGTAGTGTTAAGTATGACAAAACCTGTAGAAAATAAAAATTCCTACACTTATGTCTTTTGCTAGAACTCGATATCTCAAACTATTATCGAGATACACCGTTATTTAAAAAAAATATATGAGATGAATTAATGAGAATGGCATTCTGCACAATTTTGTCTTTTACAGTTATCCATTATCTTTTACCGTTATTGAAATATTTTTATTAAAATGTAAAAAATATATTTTTGCGAATTACTTGCAAACTAACAGTTTTTCGAAAAAACTTTTGAAAACCGAATTAAAGACAATAAAATTTTCCACATTTTTACCTTTTACCGTAAATCGATATATTTTACCGTTCTCAAGTTATCTCATATTTTGTACGTTTTGAGGTCGTTTTGGGGACAAAACGATAGCCCTATAGCGTAAATTGCGCAGGGTCGTAGATTTTGTGGAAGAAAGTTTTGTGGTAGCCACAACTGAGATTTTTCTACAAGTTTTAACCCCGATTATACCATAGACAATATGAAGTATTGAACATATTTTCGAAATATCTTAAAATTTAACAGTTGCAATTTAGAAACAAGTAAAAAAATTTTTTGTCTGTCAAAATGTCAATCTTTTTTCACAGACTATTATTTTTTCAATTTTTTTATTTTCCACAAAAGTCGAATTAACTATATTTTAACAAGTTCCGTTCACTATTTTGGGTGAAATATACTATATTTCGGAGTTTGAATGTTTTTAAAGTGCATATTTAAGTGCATATTTTGCCGTTTTTAGTGCATATTATATGCGCATATTTCGCCTTTTTTAGTGCATATTTTTGGCAGCCCTAGTGATTATGTACAAATTTAAGTTTAAAACAAATATAAGGGACGACTCGTCGCAGGGTATTCAAAAATATTCACTTGAGCTCGAAATTCGGGTTCCACTAAGGTCTTACCTAAATTATTATCTACTTTTTATACCCGTATGGTGAAACCAAAGGTTATATTAAATTTGCCTTACCGTTTGTAACTTCAAGATCCCGAATGATAAAAAAAAGTGAATTTTGCATGGCCGTCCGTCTGTGGCGCGGATTGCGGGCGCACGGATTGAGCTAGAGGCTCGAAATTTTACGCAGATTCGTTTTTCGTAAAATTCAAGGCTAAGTTCGTTAATGGGAAAAAATGGACCATTAGGGGGGTACGTATTTCTATTAGAAACTGTTTGAACTAGTGACTTGATATTTTTTTTAATCGATTAAACATTCCAAAAAACGTAACAAACGGCACCCATCTTGGTACATTTGAAAAATGCGATGTTTACGGAACACACCCGTTAGGAATTACAAAGAAGCCAAGTGCAACGTTTTTAATGTAATCAAAATGAGTAAGTGATTTTAAAAAAACATTGTTTAACTAGAAATAAAAGATTTGTAGCATCCCAAATGAGAGGTAAGTGTTATGTTTGATGCAAGATACAAAATGCAAAGCGGGAAAAGAAAAGTATTCAAATCGAGAACGCTACAACAGTGGTGTTTTATTAAATACTCATACTGTTTTATAAGATTCCGCGAATATGGTATTTTGACAAGTCATTAAGGAACAAAATAAATAGTATAGGCCCCAAATTGGTACCCGGCGGCACCCTTTTGGACAGTGAATTGGAGGATGAACAGCAGCGATTAATCCTTACTGCTTGAAGACGATTTACCCGAAAATTAACAATAAATTTGCAAACCCCTTTCCAAAAAAATCAAAGAAAATTAGAAGTTTCGAAATTAAGAGCTTGCGGTAAGCACTGTCAAAAGCTTTACTGAAATCAATTAGGACGACTATTGAAACGTATTATAAAGCGCACATTTATTAATAAGAGATGAAAAAAACTAATCTTTTTAATCTCCGCTTTCTAAAGTTTTGGAATCTTCTTAAAATAATTTTTACGTAATTAAGTTGCTTTGAACAAGAAAAAACATTTTATTAAAATATTTATTATACATATTACAGTGCTTAGTAGTATGAAAGTTCACATTTCTGCAAACAAATTAGGACTATTTTCATCGTCGATTTGTTGACTAGGTTCATGATTGCTGGTTGTTTGTTCGTCCATTTTCAACCGTTTGGGTGGTATTATTTGTGTTGCTTGTGAAAAATCTAGCCCCCCATCGCCTTCTTCATCTGTTGTGGTGTCATAGTCATCAACATCAGGAGTTTTTCTTTTTTTGGAGTTCTGCGGGAATTCCTTTTCCAACAAAAGCTCTTGTAACTCGGCGATTTTCAATTTTTTGGAGTTTAAAAGAATCGCAAATTTCGCCAATAGTTCTTTCTCAATGGCGTTTTTTTGTGATATACACTTTTCATAGGATTCAAGTAGCAATCGATGTTCTATACGGCTTGAGTCTGCTTCGCTTTTTAAATCTTTGACCGTTGTGTTTAAACTTTCGATCAAATTTATGGAATTCTCTAAGAGTTTTGTTTTTGCTCCAATACTGGATGATAGTTGAACACTTCCGTAAGTTATCTTAAAATCTTCTATCCGTCTCCAGCTAAACGTATTGTCTTCTATAATGTAATTGAATTCTGCTAAGCCCCCATTTGTGCAGAGAGCTCGCTTGCATTCACTTAAAAAGTTTTCAAAAGAGATTTCCAACTCTTCAGAAATTTCTTTCAATTCGGAAATATTTAACTGGCCAGAGTATTCGCAGTCGCTTGTTTTAGATAAGTCTATTATCTCGAATTCAACCGATTCTGCGCCCCATTTCGTCCAAATTAAAAAGTTGTCATTGGAACCATCTATTGGCAATTTATTTATATATTCGGAATCCATTCACTCGATTTATTCGGGCAACATCTAAAAAACAAGAACTGTGAAATAAGGTTGATGGTAAAGCATGTCAAAAGCTACGATAGCCAGGGGCCAATCGTCAAATACTCTATATGACAGAACATTTTTTTTAAATATAAAATATCATTTGGCGGTCGGGGGCTCTGATTTATCTTTGATGTATGAAAGAGTTATGTAAAATCAAAATGCATTTTGCCTTTGTAAATTTTTTGATGCTATCCAGTTTTTAAGAAAATAGCAAATAAAAACTTTTTCAGTTATATATGGGGGAGGGAGAAAGAAAGGTAAGATTTTGTCCGTGTAAAAACTTAACCTCCCCGTTTCTTAACTGTGTAGAATTTTAAGTCTCGAGCTAATTGAAAATTATGAAATTTAAGTATTCCTGAAAGATGCCGGAACTTGAATTTTTAGACTATGATATATCATATAGGAGTATATTAGATTTAGCACGCCATTTGTAACGCATCGAATCATTCATCAGACATTAAAATGAGAGATGACAAAAGATTTTTATTTCCGCATGTCCGTCCGTGACACCATAACTTTCGAAAGGATTGAGCTAGAGACTTGAAATTTTGTATAGTTGCTTTTCTTGTAAATGGCAAGGCTAAGTTCTTGAATGGGTAAAATCGTATCTTTGCTTCCCCCTCCCACATATAAACGAAACAGTTTTTTACAAATTTATCGAAAACGGTGAGTCGTATTGAAAAATTTATAAAGGTAAAATGTGTTTTCAATATGATTTTAAATAACTTATCTATACATCAAAATCCAAACTGACCACTCCCCCCCATTAGGATTTTTGAAACAAAAATTTTATCCGTAATCATCGAAATGACTACAAATCTTAACAATTTATTTGCGGAATTCTGAATAAAACTCGTGGATAAATGTAAGGAAAAATAGCATGTGTAAACGGGACCTTACAAACGGTGTACTAAATATAACTCCTATGATTCTCATACAGAGTATAAAAACAAATGTTTAAGATAATTTTTATAGTAATAAGTCTCCGTTAATACGCATTAAAACTGGACAAGTATGAATCATTGAAATCTTCTATCCGTCTCCAGCTAAACATTAAGATAAATATACATATAATTTCGAAAGATAATGCAATATGTCATTTGTTTTCAGGTTTAAAAGATATAAAACCTGAAAACAAATGAGCCTGTTTTCAGGTTTTAAAGATATTTGCTAATTTATTCAGAAAGATGTTTAACAAATCCATAAACACTAAAAAATATTATTTATAAAACATCAAAACAAGCGAAAAAGTTGAAACTTCAAATACTGTGATTCCGATTCCAACCTCAAACTGGAAATGATAAAAATATTTTCCAAGGGCATGTTTCATTTTTGGCTTAAGGGGTATTCACATAGGACATCCGATCCGAAAACGATTATTTCAAAAATCAAAATTTATGATCCTACGAACAAAGTTATATCAAAACTTATATCTATGATAACCGGAATCGTTTACCACAATTATACGAACACAAAAATCACGACATTAGCGGCTAAATTAAGAATAAAATCGATATTTGGATGAAAATCGATTTTCGGATCCGAAAAAATTTCAGCTGTCAGATTTCAGCTGTCAGATTTCAGCTGTCAGATTTCAGCTGGCAACTCGGATTCCACATTGTGGAACCATTCGAACCGAAGAAATTTTTCGGGCGAATTTACCCTGATTTTTTGATTTTCACGGCATGTGACCAAGTAAACAATAAACATGCACAACCTAACTTCATTTATCGCTTTGGTCTATGTGGACGAAAAATTGCTGTGGAACGCATTTTGTCATCGGACATCGGATTCCATGTGAACGGGCCTTTAGATAACAATTTTATTTATTTAAAAACAAAAGTACATGGCAAAAAATGCATTTTTGAGGATTCACAACGAATGGGCAAAAATTTCACAACGAATGGGCAAAAGTTGAATTACTAACATAAAAAAGCTTTAATATAACAGTATTGTAAAAGTTTTTAGTTTATTTAAAAAAATCTGATTTGCCTAGAGATGATCTCGAAAATCTACCTTATAAATTTGAGTTAATTTTTTTCTATAATCTTACGAATCTACTCTTGCCTTAAAATTCCATTACTTTTGTATATTACCATTTTTAAAATCCTTTGCAGTTTTTTTTTAAGTTTACCCTATGAATGGAACTTCCAATTCGCAATGCTTTCCATTCAGCAAATACATTTACTATTCAGCACATCATCAGCTGTTGGTTTTTTGTTTTGCATTTTTAGTTTTCACCGTGAGATTTCGCGGAGATTTTGTTACAGATGAAATTAAACTAAAAAAACGACTAATAAAATTAAAATGTGCTTGTTTTTAATAATTATGAGTAAAAGTGCAGCAAATGCTAATTTTGGTAAGAAGTTTTCAATTGTTTTCAAGAATTGTTCATTGAGAATTTTACAGCGCAAAAAGAAAAAATTCTTAAGAGAAGCAAATAATCGTGAACTTGAGATAAAAATATGCTGATTATATGAAATATAAGCAGTAGTTTATATGGAATTGCAAAAGTAAAGAATTATTTTCGAATAGTTTTCCTATGATTGAATTGGTTTGCTGTTAAATCGGAAGACATTTTGCGAAACCATAGGTAGAGAAAAAAGTTGAGTTAATTTAATTATGACTCGTAGCCTTTGTTGTTTATTCGCTAAATGAGCAAAAAAGTGTCAAAAGGTGAGGCATATTTTATTTATTATAACTGCGAGCTAGTGAATCTAATGAACTTAAATTATGTGTTAAATTCTAAATGGGAATCACAGTTTCGGGAATCCACTAGCTAAAGCGACTGAGAAATGTTTTCAATTCAATCTTTGCTACAGAAATCTTTTCACAAAAGCAGAAACAGTTATATTTTTTTAAACCGTTGAAATATTTAGTTTGTCGAAAAAGTAATCGTTAAATGATGAAATTTGCTGATTTACGAAATCGGTGAAAATGACAACAATAAAATTTATAATTAGAAAGTCAAAAAGATATTTCCCACTCCTTTATAATAGTTTAAAACTTTTCAAAGCTGATAAGAAATTGTGTGCAAAATACTAAATGTTTTTTGAAACCTGGCTCAAGGTTTTGGGAGGGCCGTAAAATCGCATCTCTTAAAAAGTTTATTAAAATGTTCGGTCTTCTAAAAGAAGCTCCTTAAATTTTTACTTGGTCGGAAGAAGATTTAACAAGGGTTTACAATTTTAATGAAAGAAAGATGAAATTTTTGGCAAAAAGTTAAGGTTTGTTCATGAAATACGTCACAATAGTTTTCGTGTTTTCGAACTCACCTCCCCCGTCCCAGAGCTTTTTCACAACTTTTTGGATAGGATTTTTTTTGCGCAATTAAATCTCATATGATGAAAAATTGGATATTTATATTAAAATTTTTGATACAAAAAAAAAACTGATAACTCGAGAACTAATTGAGGTAGAAAGTTGAAATTTGGCACAGAACAGTTTTCGCAGAAACGATTAATTTTTTCAAAAAATTGCCAAGACAAAAAGTCTTTAGAATAGGATTTTACACAACTTTCCTATACATCAAAATTCAGTTAAAATCAAATTTTATAAATCCAATTGGATTGCATGACTCCAAATGAAATTTTTCAATTTCGCATTCGATAGGATTCTAAATGCAAAAAAATCGCACTAAAATCCCTTGAGGTTTACTCGTAGAAAGTGATCCTACAAATTTCCGTAACACACATCCACACACACGAACAAAAAAAAGAAGTTTTGATATGCAAAATGGTAGTAAATAATTATCAAATAATTCACTAAACCTTTGGCCTACTTTTTACTGCCGTACAATCAGCCAAAGATTGAAATTATATTTCAAATTATATTGACCGACTAATTTTTAGAGGCTCAAAATGAAACTAAAAATCTTAATTAAGAGATTTTTTAGGCCTTAAACAAATAAGTTCAAAAACCGAGTATTTTCTGTAGTTCGATCACAAAATCTCAATTTTTAACATAAAGTTTAATAATTATTTGGAAATATCTATATTTTATAGAAAAATATCTGCAATATTTTTCAAATAACAATTTTCAAATATCTCGAGAACCGTTAAAGATACGTAAAAAGCGTTAAAGGAAAAACTACGATTTCCGTAAAAATCATATACAAAAAATTTCAAATCGCTAGCTCAATGCGTCCTCGAGATATTTAAGATACGTAAAACGAACAGGTAGAAAGTCATCCTATAAACGGAATTTTGCCTGAAATGAATTTCGTACTGACCAAAAAGTTTCTATAAACTCTTCCTTCACAAATGTGTTGAATTTTCTCCGCAACAAGTTTGACCTCAGCGACCTAAACAATTTCTTGATTAATCAAAAAGAGAAAACTTACTGAATATTGTTGCAATCGCTTGCTTCAGACTAGCAAAAGAATAAAAAATTAATTATACAAATAATAAGAATTCTCTCTTATCAGTTAATTGATGTTAAGTTTCTAGTTCATTATTTTAAAAGTGCATTCCTTTAATTTTGAACTTAATTTCATTTCAGTTTGTTATCACTGATCGTATAGTCCACAATCAAAGTCAACGTCTTACAACAATTACAATGATGTGTGAAAGTGCTTGACGTTATCTGGTATAATATCGAATCAAAACATCATAATGGTCGAATCAACGGAGAAATTACTAAAAGATCTATGTACCCTGTATAATCAATTTCAGGGTGTCGAGGATAAAGATCAAAAGGTTCATTTTATTTTACTTTTGGATAATCATTAAAAATAAATATTATTTAATAATTTTCTCAACATTTTTTTTCCAGAAACATTTTGCGTATTTATTTTTGTTTTTATATGAAAAAATTGATAATGATGAGACAGAATTATATGCAAAGAGGTATTTTTTCTATAATTTATAGTATTATTCACAAATTTCGATGTATTTAAATATTATTAATCGATAATAAAAATTAATGCATTTAGATTGCTGCATTCAGCTCCTTCGCAGTTTTCGTGCTACTTTCAAGAGTTAGTGAGAGATATTATTTGCGCAGCTGGAATTATTCATAAGACTGAATCCGAAGTTAATGTAAGTAATTCTCATGGAAAAAGAATTGAACGCAATATTCTTGATTTGTTGAATTTTTTAAGGTTGTACTTGGAAATTCGAGTGATATAACTGCAATTATAACTTTGAGAGAGTTTTTAACCGAGGACATTGGGAAAAATATTTTAAATTATTTACTAAAGTGTGATATAAAGGTAAATTTTAAATTTCTCAAAAACAATATTGTGCAGGAATTTAAGGATATTTTAAAGAAAATTTAAATGGTGTCTTATGTCTTCATAATAGCAAATTTTCATCACAATAGCAAATTTCTTCACAATAGCAAACTTGCGGGCTCGTTTACACTTGCGACTTTTTCTTGAATTTCTCCGAGATTTTTTTCAGAATTTATTCCGCTAATTTTATTCATCTATCACACATAAAATTCACTTAGCAAGAGTTGTCAGAATTTGAATTTTTTCTGGATAATTTGTGTCTCATTTTCACTGGCCCTTAGGGTTGCAGAGTAAAACTCGCGGAATAAAGTGTCAGATGTAAAGAGCGCCTTTAAGAGTAAATTCAACTTTTTATAAGTGAAATTCATCTAAAAAAAATTAGCAGTTTAATGTCTGTGAGAATTTACCGAATTCAAAAATATTCAGATATACTCTTAATTTTATAATACATACTTTTAACTTTTGCAGCCAAAGCTTGAAAAAAATCATATCATACTAATATATAAAAATGAGTTGGTGTCTGTCTGTCTGTCTGTCTGTCTGTCTGTTCCTCTTTCACGCAAAAACGGCTGAACCGATTGACTTGAAATTTGGCATGAGTGTCTGTGGTGGTTCTGGTTCCAACATAGGCATATGGAAAAGTAGCGCGAGGGGTTGGGGGAGTAAGGGGAGGGGGTAAAGTGATTTCGAAACTTAGTTTTTGCGCTATGTTACTCTTCCGCAGGGAAACTACTGAACCGATTGGCCTGAAATTTGGCAAAGATGTTCGTCGAGAGTTCAGCCCCAACATAGGCCCACTAAAAAGTAGCCCGAGAAAAATCCATTTGTATAGGCGAGAGGGAAAGGATCGTGGTCCGATTGGATTTTGATGTATGGAACGGTTTTGTAAAATCATATTTTAAATATATTTTACCTTTAACTTTTTTCAATACGATGCACAGTTTTCGAGAAAACAGGAAAAAAGTACCCCATTTGTATGGGAGAGGGGGGAAGCAGTGATGAGTTATGTAAACTCCTATTCTAAATACATTTTGCCTTTATAAATTTTTCAATGCCTCACCGTTTTCGAGAAAATTGCAAAAAACTGTTTCGTTTGTATGGGGAAGGGGGATGGAATGGTCCAATTTTGTCCGTTGAAGAACTTAGCTTAGCCATTTACGGGAAACGCAACTGTCCAGAATTTCAAGTATCTAGCACAATCCTTTCGAAAGTTTTGGTGTTCACAGACGGACAAAAAACCGCACAGACCGATGGACATGCGGAAATCAAAATCTTTTATCATCTCAAACACCCTGGTGTAGTTCATTTTTGTGTACGATGATTGGTTTGATGCGTTACAAACGGTATACTAAAACCAGAGAACAAATAATCTAGAGAATAAACTCTTAGAACAAATTTTTAGAGAAAAATTTTCCACTGTGAGATGAAGCAAGAGGATCCGATGTAACACGGAAAAAATTATCCATTCGACTCCTCCATCTCATTGAATAGATACGACGAAAATGATTAGAAAATGTTCTCTCTGCTTCGTGCTCCCTAGTCTAAAAGTAATTAACTTTTAGGCCGTAGCTAGTGAATGATCACGGCATACAGACAAACAAGGTATGCTGTAAACTTTTGATAGTCAGGTGTGACGTCATTTGTGCCGATTTTTTTTAATTAATTTTTATGTTTATTGATCACTATTTAATGCAATCAGTCCACTAATTTACAAATATCTTATTTAGATCGCACAAATTTAAAAAAACCACCCAGAATACAAAATTCCTTCTGCACTTGACGAACTAATCGGCACAAGTGACGTAGCAACGAAATGTCAGATTTGAGTTTACAGCATACCTTGTTTGTCTCTATGCCGTGGTGAATGATAGGGACATTTTCCCCCCTTCGAAGGGGAAATTTGTCAAAAATTTGTTCGGCAGAGTTTTTTCTATATATTCCTTATTCTATGCTAAAACTGCTATAGTGTAAAAAAACGTTTTAACACGAAGAAAAAAAGACTAAAAATTTTTCTAGTCATATTTGAGTAGTAAAAAGTTGAATTTGATCTGTAAAAGAATGTATTTTTACTAAAAACCTATAATCCGCTCGATAGAGTGACTATTTCCATACAGTGAACAGCCTTGGTTTTTTTTCGAGTTCACTACATCGAGCGTGCACTGCTTATAAATAGTGGAAAAGTTTGGTTTAAATGGTATTTTTTTTCGAAAATCTGATGTAATGGATTTTAGAATCTCTGTTGCCTTGTATTATTCATCAGAAAACAAAATGAGTCAATTTTGCGCAGAAAGTTCATTATAGACTTTGTTCTAAACATGATAAGTTAAAGACGAAGAAAACGAAAAAAAAATTAAAGTTCTTCTGTCGTAATATTTATTGAAATTTCGAATTTCCTTAAAATTTGATAGACATCAAACAACTGGAAGAAATTTTTTTTAATGTTTTCCAACTCATTATTTTGATTTCATTCTGTTACATTCGGTTATTGTCATAAAACTGTTAAAATAATCTGTCGAGAGAAAATAAATTATTCTCTGAGTTGTAAACATCCATCAGATTATCAACAGTCTTGTTTACTATCATCTGTACTTTAAAGGTTATCATCGTAAAATTGTGTTAATTGTATCAATTTTCTTTTCCATTGAAATTAACGATAAATTAATTCAGTTGTTTTTTGTTTCCGCATTTATTTACAGATAATCAGTTGCAAACAGGAATTAACACGGCTACTACTAAACCTATTGCCGAATTCCAGATGGGATAACAGAAATAGCGAAATATTCGAAATCGATGGGCCAATGAACATAGAAATGATTCTAAATAGCATCAATCTATTGAAGAAGTCGTCATTTACCACTAATCACAACTCTAATTCATCTCGGCCAAATAGTATGGGACACAGTCAAATGTCACCGAAAATTGATAAAGAATCACAAGCGCCAAATAATGACAAAATTTACATGACCGAATTCGAATATGAAACCATAAGCTCAACTACATCGAATAATCAAACGTCGAATTTTTTATATGATATTGAAAAATTTCAAAAGTTTAAAAAGCGTAAAAAGTCAAGCATTGAAATTGCATCAATTCTGATTGATTTGCTGGCGAAAATCATTGAAACGGAATCGAATCGAAATGTAACGGATGAGAAGGCGATTACTCTGGAAGTGATAAAATTTATTTTGAGTAATTTTATTAATCTAACATTTGAATCGAATGCATTTGAGGATCTTAGGGATAAAGAGATTTTTAAATTAAAACTAATATCGTTGCTTATTTTATGTCTGAATAATTTATTTATAAAACGGAATTTACTATTAGATTTAAGTGATATGCAATTTATATTGAAACGTCTTATTTACGATTGTGTTACTGTTAAATACGGTTATAGTGTTGTGGATAAAAAATACGGCGAGGTGATTCGAAAATATCAACGTACGGCCAATTTATCAATATTTTATATGATTTTCGCTGCTTTAAATAATATACTCATATTTTTCGAGGGTAAATTCACTAAAATACATATTATTAGTACTGTTATTGAATCAAACCAAATTGATCTTATTGGAAAGTATTTAATCGAATTTTTAACCAACTGTGATGATAGAAAAGTTATCGACAATGGAAGACATGATGGCGATGATACGTCTGTGAAAAGATTAATCGATATTATCATAAAAATTGT